>JAMPIT010000611.1:0-742500 GCA_026261815.1 Monarcha castaneiventris obscurior | reverse complement strand
TGGAGAGCACTGGGGTGGTTTTATGCAGTTATCCTGAGTTGGAGGGACTGAGAGACACAGTGTTTCTCTTCCTGCATGCAGGAAGCAGTTTTCCTGGAGCTGAGCAGGTAGTTCTCCAGCCAGAGATGGAGCTCTCTATAGAGGGTAGAAGGTGTAGTCAGATGAGATGGGTAATGCACAAGCCTCCCAAGGTCTGAAAGAAGGAGTAAAGCTGCTGGGGAGACTCCAGTCAGGGATAACTTCTCAAGGGAGGGTACAAAAATCCCCAACATGACAACAACAACATGACACAGGATCTTCAGATCCACGTCTGAGACATGTTCGATTCACCCCAGGCAAATGATACAGGAATAACCTGTGGTCCCAAGGTATTTGAAAGGGAAGAATGGCTTCTCTAATTATCTTCAGGAGCACGCATTTTCTGAAGGTTGCTCAGAGTTGTGAAAGATTATTAAGAAGATACATACCAGGATGCATTGCAATTCCATGTCGGCTGAGAAGAGAACTAAATTAAAAGAACTTGTGAACATTATTCCAATACACAAGTGTTTGAAATGATGGTTGTTGAGAATGAGACACAGAAGACCATTGACTGAAATATTACCTCAGGTTGTGGACCTCACCTGTCCTGGGAGTTGAGCGGCATATGTCTTTCATGCTGATGGGTATGAATGAGGCTGGAGCTAACATTTGTCACCCTTCTTGTGGTGGAACTGGTCCACTGTACAAAACTACCCCAAAGACCTTGGAGAAGCAATCAGCAGACACCATTGGCTGAGTGCAGCACCATGGATCAGGTTAAATTTCATACTAAGGACTCATGTCAGTACCCTTTTTCTCCAAGGATCAGCCTTCTTACAGAAGAGGCGATATTATTGATGACATGTCCTGAAACTCTTTTGAAGTTCAGAGTAGGTAAAAATTGCCACTGTGATATTATTTTCTTTCTGTGCAACAAAACATTCTATTTTACTACCTTTATCCAAATGTTATATTTCAGTTCAAGCAGTATCTCTATGCAAGATGCTGTAACACTGGTACCTACACTGTGACTTTGTGCAGCATATGTCACATAAGAACAAAACTAAGCCTAACATGCAAAGTGTTTATTGTGAGTCTTACAAAGACTTAGCCAGAAATCATGGTAACAAGAAATTATAATACATGTTATTATGGGAACTCCAGCCATTCCTGGACTTCTTGCCAAGTCATCATGACTCAAGTAGAATGTATGGTTATGAATAGATGAGAAGAATTTTGGTTTAGACAGGTGTAGTGGTTTAAGGGTTAACTTGGGCATTAGCCGCCCCGATGTCCCTTCTGTGAGACAAACATTAGGAGGAAAGCAAAGCAGGCACGAAACTTGAAGAAAATAGAGAAATTTATTAACACCCAGATGTAAAAACAACAGAACAAACTTTCAGAGCCTCCCCCACTTTTCCCCTCCCCCAATCAGTATCACAGTTCTAGGGAAGGGGGGAAAAAATGGGCTCCCTCCTGCTCCACGCAGTTTTACAAACTGCCACCCTTTACAGGTTACATCTCTTCTCCGTCAGCCCTTTCACAGCCCTCACGACTGTTAAAAAACACAGGCTTTCACATGGGGCTATTTGCTAATTTAAGAATGAATCATTTTCCTTTAGGGCTTAAACGCAAGGCCTCCTTTGCCACCAGGTTTTGAGCCTGACATCGGCACTCATCAACCTTTTTACAAACCACTCTGGAAAAAGAAAATGCCCATTCCCCCACGCACTTTAACGTGGATTAGAGAGACAAACAGTTTGCAATATTACAGTTCATACCACAATGAGGCCAGGGATGTTTCAAGCTTCCCTCACAAGTTCATGCAGCACTGCTGTTGTGGCTCCACGCCACGTGACCTCGCCTTCTCCTTCTCCCTGGCTCTGAAGCCGCCATGTTGTAGGGTGTTACCGGGCTCCATGGTGGAGAGAGCCCTCCCTGCTCCCTCTGCGCTGCCGCGTGCACAATGTGGAGAAGGGGTGTCTTCCTCTGTTCTCCGTGAAGTTCTGGCTGCACTGGAGGCTCCGCGTCGGACGACCTCAGCCCTGTGGCTGGCAGCTACCTTGCGGCTCAGGGAATAATCCCCCTCCCAACAATCTAGAGTCCGTGCTGCAGCAGAAATCCCCCCTTCTCACTGGGAAAAGGAGGCAGAAGGCAGAGCGGCAGGGGAAGGGATGCCCCCTCCCCAGCCTCACGGGCCGGGCGATGGGGTGCCACCCCTCCCCTGCCCCTATCCCTGCTTGAGCCAGGATGGGAACTGCCCAAAAAATCCCCTCTTCTTACTGGGAAAAGGGGGCAGGAGGCCCCTTGGGAGCCGGGCTGCCAGACGCCACCCCCCTAACTTCACGTCCCTGCACTCCCCGGAACGGGAACTCACTGGGTTTAAATATGTAAACTTTGGAGAAGCGTGATTGGTCTGAAAGGCTGTCGGTCGATTTATGCTCAACCCACGACAACAGGAAAAAAAAATCCACACAACTGAAGTATTCTATGTCAACCAACGAGAAGGAAGTAAGGATGTGAAAATTTACAGGCTTACTCCACTAATTTCTGTATTGGAAGGTACCTCATTATCAGCAATTCCTACAGTTTTGAAAAAATGAACTAATATTCAGGTGCTGGGAGTTATTTCCCATACTTGCTCTCAGCATCAGAAAACACTGGTTATGTTTGGCACTTCAATGTGTCTAGCATTCACTGTAGCTGAATATATTCTGCATGATGTTGATTAATTTGATTTCTGATAACAAAGGATAGTAGAAAACAGATGCACAAATACTGAGCTCTACATGAAGGGCAAGTGCTGTTGGTAAAAAAGTCATTTTTTTGCTCTGGCAAAGCCTTCAAAGTTGTTCAAAAGCCTCACATTTCATGATGGGAATATAAGACTTTTGTTTTCCATGAGTGGTGATAGGCTGGGGGAAAAATTTTAAAAACTGGCAAGAAAACAAACCCACACAAACCCCCAAACAAACAAAAATTGAAGAACCAAAAAAACTGTAGAGACTCTCTGAGTATCCAGCTCTTCTTACAAGGGAAACTTTGTCTGTGATCATGCTCAGCTCCAGGAAAACAACAAAATTATGATATGTTATTCAAAGGAAAACAAATCCCAGAAAGATTAATGGTCTAACAAGAATAGAAGAAGGCAGTCTCCCTGACCAACAGGTAGACTGGCTTTGAAATGCCATTGAAGTTCTTGCTTGTACCAAAAACACAATCCTTTATTGGAAGTGAAATGAAAGTGAAGCAGTGGAATTGTTTGCAGAAAAAGAAGTCATAAAAAGCACATGTGGAGGGAAGAAGGGCTAAACCATTTGAACTTATTTGAAGTGTACTTGCCTTAGGCAGACACAAAATGCATATTGCTGATCTTTGGCAAGCAAAGAGTAGTGTTTTGCAGACTTCTTTATAGGACAATCAAGACTCGGAGAGAGGAAGGGAGGGAGGGATGCAGAATGCAGAGGCCTTCCAGGTTTCAGAAAAATGTCTGGTTTACTGAAGCTTGGAACCTAAAGACATCCTAGTTGCAAGACTAAAATGATCAATTATATTAAAAACATATCCAAAGATGTTCAGTTTAGGGAAGGAAAAATTTTGTATTTTGTCAAGTCTTATACCTGTGGATTACTATATATCTTCAGGCCAAGTGGGGACTGCAGTGTCTTCTAATATCTCTTAAGTTATATTTACAGACAAGAACTAATCCAGACAATAATTCATTTTTCTGAAAATATAGTGGTCCATCTGGACACAGCACTGCAGCTGAAACCTTTCCCCTCCCATGGAGTGTGTATTCAATATTACTATTACACATCCCAAAAGAGGTGCAGCGGAATCTTGCTGCTCTTTGTGAGTTAGTTTCACCCTCAAACCACTAACATTATACTGGTTGCCATCTGGTTGCCTTTTTAATATGTCACACTTGCTTTTTTCCCCTCAAAATATATCACTTTTCTCTGTGGCATTTCGTCTTGTTGACCCCAGGCCATCTGTCCAATTTGTAGAGATCATTTTGAATTCTGTTCCAGTCCTCCTGAGTGCACCTTTCAGTTTGTGTCATCTGCAAATACTGTAAACACACTTACTCTTCATCCTCCTGGTCATTAATGAAACAATTGAATAACACAAGGGACAGGACAGACCCCCCATTGGAACCAATTTGCATCTCTCCCCACAAATTGCAGTGTATCTGCAATAACTATTCTGACTGTCTTCTAAGAAACAAATAGCCCACCACCCAGCCAGCTTTCTGTTCCCTAGATAACTCCCAAGATCAATAGGTTCATTGTGTGTTAACAAGGAAGTGATGTGCAGGTTTACTGAAACTGATATGTATTATATCCACTTGTACCCTTACAAGTGAGGCCAGTTACTCCATCTTTGACAAATGCCTTCTTCCGGTCTTTTTCTTCCTTTCCTCTACAGTGAGGTTTATTCGGTCCCAAATTCTGTGGTTTCTGCAGCAGAAGTTAGAGTGATTGCCTCAGAGCTCTCAAAGGGTCAGTTTTTCCCTTTTACAAAAGTGGATGTATGTTTGCCCTGCACTTTCACAGGGCTTCACATTTCCTCTGCTACTTCTCAGAAACAGTGATCTTCATGATTGCTTTGGCTGTTTCCTTCCCCTTTCTCCAAACTTGGCCAGCTTTCACAGTATTTTTATCCAGTTCTTTTCCTTACTTTAGCCAGGGGTTTTTTGCATTGTAATGTCATCTGGTGACAGTTTCATGAAGATTAGAGAGAGGAAAAAAAAAGAAGTGCAGTATTTGTTTGTATTAACCATTGTTTGCTCTCTTTTCCCATGTAGTAGCCGATCTATACTTTGCTTTCAAATATTCTGTTGTTCTTAAAGAATACTTTTTCATGGCTTTCTCACATCTCATACATATTCCTCCTTGTTTATATCATGGTATTGTGGCTTTTGAGCCTCTAGGGTTGCATTTGTAGTAAATGTTTGCACTTTTCTCCACAGCTGTGAAGACTTCCATCAGTGGAAAGGAAATTCTCCTGAAGATGAGATTACCAATAAAAATGCAGATGCGATGCTATAAAAATGCAAAATATGAGGAGCTGATGGGGCAAATATTAAGTGTGGTTGGTAAGGTCATAACAGACTAGAAGAACAGATCTCTGAGAGGTAAGATAAGAACATACCCTCACTATTTTGCATTCCCTTTGTGTTGCTTTATTGCCTACTTTCCACTTGTTAGAATGTGGGCTGATATGATCAAGATATAGATGAGAAAATAAGAGAACCTAGAGAATTCAGACAGTACACTTATTTTTCTGCTCTTTTGGCATCATGTTTCTAGGCTACAGACTCAGCTCCAGTCAGTTCATTAGGAATAATCACAAGTAGTTGCTCTCTAAAGACAGCTGAATATCTTAAATGGCTTGATGGCATAACCATTTTATGTCTCTCTCAATGTGATGTTTTAGGCTAACGCATATTGCAGACTGTGGAACTTCAAGTATAAATTGTTAATCAGAGTAACTGGAAGCAGTTTAGGACAATGACATTGATGGAGAAGTAATATTTGCAGTTTTTCAGACTAATGTAAGGAAATTAAAGACCAATCTTGTTGTTGGCCCAATCTTAAAAAGTAAACGCCCACAAACTGACAGCACAGATGGCTTGCAAGTCTTGTATGAGAGAATTGGCATTAATTGCAAGGCTGAGCTGGAAAACTGTTTAAGATGCCTACTGTTCAACAGGTTTTCCTTACTGCAAGATTAGATATTACATATCAAACTGCATGTGAAATAAATTTCCACTGGCTTGATACCTAATGGGCAGAGGGATGAGTGACAGTACCTGACCACTACAATGCTCATTTCCTAGCTGCCGTCATGTCTGCAGATGCTACAGGTTCATGAAACACCAGAAAACTATTTTTTTCTTAGTGAAGGTGACTGGCACATCTTCTTGTGCCATGTGCTTCCCTGCTTAGGAATTCTGACCTAATGGCTCTGATCAGCACATACCACAATGATGATCAGGAATGACTACACGTGAGAAGACTTCTTCTCAGGTCAGCCTCTGCTCAGGTGAACAAGGATGCAGAGACAATGTGGACACACTCATCAGGGTCATGTCTGCCTGTCTAAAGAGCTGGTACGCTGACCTTTCGGTTTCTTTGGAATAAGTATGGAGATTCATCCAGCTGACCACCTTGAGGATTTTTATCAGCTTCTGGTCATCAGACATCCCTGTTGAGTAGGCAATAGGCAGCAGATATGTGTATATACTTAGCTGACTGAGGTTGTGTGGCCTATTTGGTTTAAGCAAGTTTGGAGATGCTATGTGTTTTTAATACAGAAGCTACTTCTCTGTAGAATTTATCTTTTTTGTAGATGAGACAAGAAATGAGCAATAACAGACCCTCATATAATGTTTACGTGTAAGTGTAATTGATCTACATTGTGACTGAGATCATTCTCCTACAATGTTACTTTCAGCGAAGCAATATTATGTATAGGATATCTTTTGCTGTCATTGAAAACTATTAAGCACACTCAGCATGCCTGCTTGGAAAAAATACTCTTAAGTCTGAATTAGAAGAGCCCTGTCACCATTTTTCAGCATTGTGTTGAATATGAAGCCAACTGGTTCTTGTTTAATGGGATCTGGATAGTGTGCACAGGAAGTTAGAGACAAGATGCGAAGTGTTTGACACTGTCCCACACAACATCCTCGTCTCCAAGTTGGAGAGACATGGATTTGATGGATGGAGCACTTGGTGGATAAAGAACTGGCTGGATGGCTGCATACAAAGAGTTGTGGTCAACAGCTTATTTTCCATGCGGACACCAGTGACCAGTGGTGTCCCTCAGGGGTCAGTACTGGGGCTGACACTCTTCAATATCTTGCCAGCAGCACAGACAGTGGGATTGAGGGCACCCTTAGCAAGTTTGCCACTGACACCAAGCTGTGTAGGGCAGCTGACACGCTGGAGGGAAGGGATCTGGGATTCAGTCATCCACAGGGACCTGGACAGGCTGGAGAGGTGGGGCTGTGCAAACCCCATGAAGTTCGACAAGGCCAAGTGCAAGGACCTGCACCTGGGTCAGGGCAATCCCAGACACAGCTACAGGAGGGAGGGGATTCTGCCCCTCTGCTTTTCTCTGCTGAGATCCCACCTGGAACTCTGCATCCAGCTCTGCTTCCCCCATCATAAGAAGGACATGGAACTGTTGGAGCAAGTCCAGAAGAGGGCCACAAATCTGCTAAGAGGGCTGAAGCACCCTGCCTATGAAGACAGGCTGAGAAAGTTGGGGCTGTTCATCCTAGAGAAGATAAAGTTGTGTGAAGACATCATAGCAATCTCCCAGTATCTGAAGGATCCTACAGGGATGCCAGAGAGGGACTCTTCATCAGGAACTGTAGTGATAGGACAAGGAGTAATGAGTACAAACTAAAAGAGGGGAAATTTAAGTTAGATCGTGGGAAGAAATCCTTCACTCTGAGGGTGGTGAGGCACTAGAACAGGTTTCCATGGGAGGTTGTGGAGGACCCAACCATGGCAGTGTTGAAGGCCAGGCTGGATAAGGGTTTGAGCAACCTGACAGAGTGGCTTGTCTCTGCCCAAGGCAGCAGGGGTTGGGGCTAGACAATTTTGAGGTCCGTTCCAACTCCTAACATTCTATGATTCTCTGAATCTAACCTATTCACTTTGCCTCAGTTTTCTGTACAAAGCTTCATGTCTCCTCTCCTGTAACTTCTCTCTATTAGAATAGTCAGTCTGCAGTCCTGGGGCTTCTCTCTATTTCTGTCAGCACGTCTCACCACTGATAACTGGTGCCTCTGCTTTCAGCAAGTTCCAGATTATTTGGTTTTAATCTGGAAAGTACAATGAGAAATTATAACTTGTAAATTCTGGCTCTTCTGGCTCAACCAATAGGCACTTCCTTTTCTGTCTTCTGTCAGAAAAAAACCCAAAAGGAACGTGAGTCTCTGGTCCTGACTTTTTCTTTAGGAAGTCATAATTTTTCTGCAGTTTTGAAGGGTGAGACCAACAACCGAATGAAGCAAGACTATAGAAAACATTTTTTTTGCATGCTTGCTGCCTATAGGACAGTCCTCTTCCTCCAGTCTGCAGCCTGGAAGGGTTCACATTTTTCCCTTTCTTCTCCTTTCTTTTTATTCTGATTGTTCTCCTTTTCTTCCATCAAGCCCTTGTTTATTGCCAAGAATTTATGCGTTCAGTCCCATGCACTCCAAAGCAACTGGATGGGAATGTGTCAAGAAGGAAAAACAGTTTTTGATAACAATATCATAATAGAAGAAAAAAGAGGTTATTCTGGAAATGTTCTCCTTTATCGTATTTCTTCATAACATCCTTGAAGACAAGCTTCATTCCAGGTTCCCTGGGGACAAATTTACCAAGCCTGCTTCAACAGGAGGGGAGGAAATTGAGAAGTAAATTTTGGAGTTACGTAGAGTCCTGCCTTGCAGATTAGGTCCATGTGGGACTATTACACTATCTTTAGTATCAAACTAAATGTGAGGTGTTCTGTTTATTACTAGTGAACAAAAAGTCTGTAAGAAAAGTGCAGTTTCCAAGGAATAAAAACATCCTCATACTTAATTGACAAATATCATTGTTTAGAAAAGAAAAAAAAGTCAAGGGAAAGGGTACATATAAGATTTGAAACGTTGTTTTTAAGCTATGAGTTTTCTTTGAAGTTTGACTTTAATATCAGAAGGTTGCACAATCAAAGAGAGTATTAAAGTCATTTATTTGTTTGTCAGGCTCAGCACATCAAAAACCCAGACACCTTTGGTCATAAAAGGTAGAAAAATTAAGGGGGACAAAAATAGTCCTGCAGTTCTACACTGTTTGTTTCTGCAACTGAATGTGGATCCAACGTTCATGTATAGAGGGAGGTTTGCCTTTCTCTGGCTGAGAGCATTATACCAACACATGCAGATGTCCAGCACTCCCTGGTTGTGTATGCTTCACCTTTCACAACAGGTTTACACAGTTTGGGACAGAGCTCAGATTATACTGGACTATTTATGTTTTGCACTGGGAAGGCTCTTCAGAGCACTCATGTGGTAGGCAGTGCTAATAATGCACAGTAAGTAGAAAAGGCAATGCTGCAGATGTTTTCTAAGAAAGAAGGCAAAATGGCAGGACCCTAGGGACAGCTTTGGACAGAAATGAAGGAATTCACATGGATAAAGTGTTGTCTTGGAATACCAAATTCTGAAGAGGACAGGGTAGAAGGATCAGTATCTGCTACAGAATGTGTCAACCTGGTCATGAAAGCTTGATTGATTTTACAGCTACTCATTTTTTTTTAGCGCTAATGGAATGCATCCATAAATGTATAAAGTTAAAAGAAAGTTTAGGGTTATCCTTAGGAAGATATGAACAAGAAGGTAAATAAACCATCTCTCACTCAATGTTCTGCTTCTGCTAACACGTAGAAAAAAAATGACATCACAGCTTTGCGACGAAATAGGATGAAGCATCAATGTTTTTGAGATGGAAGAATTTGAAAACTTCAGACATTTTAGGAATTCAGTTTTGAAGCAGAAGTGGTTATATCTCCTACTGAAAATTGCTTCTAAATGAAAACCAGGTTGCTATTTATGGAAAATATTTTCTGTTAACAACTTCAGAAAATTTTATGCCTTTGCTAGGGGAAGAAACATGCAGTCAAAAAATTCCCAACCAGGAGTAGCTAAAAAATAATGAGATTGATTTCTTCTTCTCTTTCATACTATTAAAACAAAATGCTATTCATGTAACAGTGTCTTTTGAACACTGTGGTCTCACTAACACCATAAATCATCGCATTTCCATGTCTCTTGAAGGTACAGAACAATGAAAATGAGAGGCCAGCCAGAGAGTGTGTTAAGTATAATCACATCAAGACATAGAAAACAAGCCTGCTTTCCTGACAAAAAGAATTGGTCCGAGAGAGAAGAGTTCACATGCCTTTAATCAGGGAACAATGCACAGTGCAAGTTACATAAAGAGGCTGGGATATACTGGCTGTGCAGTTGACTCTGGCTATCTGATTGTGATAAAAAATTGGCTAACAATTATGCCAATTAGACAGCCATAAATCGCCATTTGAGGCTAGATGTTGGTGGCAACAGTAGGAAATAATTGGTCATATCTGTGCAAGCAGTATGTTATTTCCTAGAAGTGGGTGAACGAAAATGAACTTGGAGCAGGCTAGTCAAGTGTGTCTGTCAGGTGTGGTGTGGAACACTGTACCAGTTGTTGCATTGTGTATTTAAACAGCTCTCCAGAAAAACTACAATTTGATTTCCTTTCTGTCATATATCTACTGGTGTCTTCTCTCAAATGGGAGAAGGCAGGTCCTGGCCTTTGGACAATTACCAGATGTTCTGAGGGTCATTTCTGTTCTAGTTTTGGTGTTTGCTCTTAGCACTCCCTGTTAATGGAGCTGCCTGGAATAAAAGACTATTTTCTTCTCAACAGTAAAGAATTAAGTATTACATTGTTTGTGGGTTTTGTATAATGTCTTGATGAAATTAGCATTTTCTTTCCCTGTCAGTTTCCAGGGGGGAATTTCATTTTGCTCAAATTTATGGGTAAAAGAAACTTTTGACTGGCAAGTTTCCTCACTAAAGAGGACACAGTAAACCCTCAAGTGGCATGAAATATTTACCAAAATAAAGCTGAAATATTTACCAAAAGAGCAAGAACACTTTTGATGCTGCTACTGAAAAACTGCAACAAGCACATTCCCTTTTCATGTTCTTTCATCTTGTCAGAAAACTCAGAAGAGAATAAGAAGTATTGTGGAAGCATTCTCACTGCCTCTGACAAGATTCTTTCTACTTACTCTAAAATCCAGAAGATTCTTTCATTCTAAAGGAACATTTTTAATGAGTTCAGAGCATTCTAAATACAGTGGTGTTTCTGGGCTAAATCTGCTGAAGTGAAAGGACCTTCCCTGGCATTTACTTTGTTGAGCTAACCAAACTACCTATGGTGCTAAACCAAACAATAATGCATGCACTCAACAATCTTGCATCTGAATTTTTGAAAGAGTGCAAGTTCCAGTTTATTTCACCAGAATGAGTTCTGCTTAAAAATGCCACAGGAGAGTTCCAGAAATAATTTCCAGGTACCTGCAGCTCCTCATGTACTTCTTTGACTTGCTCCATCTTCACAGACCCCAGCTGAAGCAGACCTGAAAGGTACTTAGATCAATATGCCTCTGCTACAAGGTGACTTCTCTTGTCCCCAAGTTCAAGCTTCACTTAGGAAGGCACTCTACCATGCTTTCATGTCTTGAGAGAAACCTCCAGCGCCTTCTTTCTTGTGCTCAGGGTTGCACGTAGTACACACTCTTTTACTGGAGTCTGGGAGGAAGCCTATGCAGATGCCTTTGCTGTTTCAGGTTTCTAAGGTCCAGTGGTATCCCGTGCAAGATTCAGGGGATAATTGCCCACTGCTTCTTCTTGCCTCCATGAAAATGAATGCCTAGAATAATGTCACTCAGCAGGTGCTCACCAAGCCCACCTTCTTCCACTATGGGCTTGGGAAATGAAAACAGGCTACCCAGGAATTAATTATTTCTTTTTTCTCCAAGCCACCTCTCCTTGCCCACAGATCTGCTTTAAGCAGAAGCTGCTGCAAGCAAGAAGCCTGAACTGAAGCAACGGGAGATGTATCATAACCTTGAACTGGGGAGCAGATGTCCCACTTGGCCTGCAATGGCTCTGTTGAGCATAGTAGCATCCCTAGGATAATTTATTATCCAGTACAACTGGGATTTACAAGGATAAATATCTGATGGAGTCTTTTTGTGTGAGCTAATGTGATTAATTCATTTGGTTCCCTATAAAGCTTGGCACAGGCCCTCTGAGACCAACATTTTCTGAGAATTTTTTCCTGTGAAATTCTGTGATGGTAAGTCATTAGGGAACCTATCAGGAACAGGTGGCAGCAGCAGCTTCTTCAGCTGTGCTTCCAAAATGTTTGTGTTTAATATTACTTTGATGTAACAAGCTGTTTCTTTTTGTATATTAAGAAATATATGGATCTTGATGAGTGCTCTCAAAAGTCTCATACCTGAGCTGTTCCAGTTCAGGAGCTGAAACTGAAGAAAGTACTTGGATTCGAAGAACAAAAATACCCTTTAGGCTATTGTCAGAACCTTAGTGGGTGGTGACAGACTGTCATGTACATACCCTTGGAAACAATAATATTGCAAGCAGAAAACCATCAAATTTCCCAAACTGACATGAAAATTATTAAGGCCCTAAAGCCTGTAAAAGCTTAGTTTATCAGGGACTCCAACTTAGGGTTTCCAGGGAACAAAGCAATTAATATTTTCTCAAGGAAGGGATCAGCCTTCTACTGCAGCTGTACTTCCCTGTACTGAAAGATCAGAGCAAGCCACAATTATGTTAATGTCAGCAAATGACCTCACTACTTAGTATAGACTCACACTTCACTGCCTCTGCATGTAATGCTTAAGAGTCAAAGAATTAGCTGTATTCTGTACCAGATGAACTAAGCAATCAGTTTTCCATGAGTGCTTTTTAAGTACTAATTTTTATAAATGCTGGCATCTTAAAATCATTTTTGCAATTTTATCTCCTATGTAGTGATGAATCTGCCTGCTTTGTACCACTATTAAAACCATGTACAAAACCTGCACTTTTGCATCAGGTTTTGGTTGTGATGTTATTCATCCTTGTTAGTCAAAAGGTTACCAAATTAATGAATGGGAATAAAGAATGGCAACAGAAGGACCAGGAAGTCACTTCATCTGCCTGAAGAAGCAGGCCTAGTTAGTAATCTGTGCTGAACTAAGATTAAGGATTTTTCCACAGGTGCCAGGTAAGAAAGCCCATGCACTGTAATCCTGTTCACAGCATTATTCTGTGATGCCCAAACACAAGATAATCTTTGATTAGCGGCTGCACTATAAGAAGATGTACTTTGAAAATGTTGTCAGAAGGAGCTGGGCAAAGCTCATACATATCACAAGAAATGCCTTGATGTTCAGGCCACAGCACAAGAGCCCTTGTCTTTGTCTAAATCTGAGTCACATAACCATGAGTATTTTTATTTTACCATCCACACAGATAATGCTCTGCTCAGAGTACTGGCCTAGAGAATACATGAGTGTTCTAGTCTCTGGGGCTGCTATGAGAAGAAATCCAGGAAGAGAGTTTACCTTCAGTAGCTGCACAATGCAGTCAACTTTTGGTCACAACCTTCTTACAGCCTGCCTGTTGGTAGTTTTACTTGTTAAGCTCCTGCTGGGTAAAAAATGTCTGTCTCTCCTAAGTAATTTCCAGTCTTACAGGAATGCAAGCACCCACATTAGCAGGAAGAGAAGCAATTAATAGACAACAAGAAATTCACTGTGGTCGTCACGATTCCTGTCACAAAAGGAACTATTGAAAAGGATTCAAAAAGGGAAAGAATCAAGGAATGCTACAAGTGAGGCTTTAATTCAGCAGGAGTATAACAAAAGGCTCAAAGCTGAATTTTCTTCTCTCCTCACTGGTCCTTTGAATACTTCATGTCTTCAAGAAAAATGCATTCTTTTTGATAGAAACAGATTATTCATTGTTTCAATTTACCTAGAAAAGCCGCAGATAAATGCAAATTATAAAGAGAGCACTAATGTGAAATGGCAACTTCATGTTACTGTCTATAAAAATACCTGGAGGCAGCAAAGCCCACTCTGAATAGCATTTCAAGGCTGTAATTTCCAAAGCTATCTAAGAAATGCTGAAACTCTTTTCTTGATTACCTTGTCCAAAAATCTCTTAAGCCCTCATTCAAAATCTCAGTGCCACCACTCAGAGAAAAAGTGTGAAACAAGACAGAAATTAGGCTAAACACTACTGTAAAACGGAGGATTTTCACTCTTTCTCTACATATGCAAGCAGGAAGAATGGTGTCAGTGAAAGTGTGAGAGAATAAATACAAATTTCTTCCAGTTAAGGGAAGAAAGTAGAACAAGGAAAAAGGTAAAAAAAATCTTTTTCACAAAGCAATAGCTAGACCAGCTTTTTTACACAAGGTCCATGGAAAACAAGTTAACAGAAATACAATATGCACTGGTCTCCAATTTCCAGAAGACAAGTGACTAATGACAGGGAAGAGTTTTTTAGAGTTGTTGGACAGTCTACTCAGTGCTGACTACAGAACTATTTACAAACCTCATTCTGGATTAGCTTTCAATTTTTGGATCAAAGACCTGGAAAGCAAAGAGCTATGTAGGTCTAAAAAAAACCCCTTTATCAGACAATGAAAATATCCTTCCCTTTGATGGTCTTAAGACACTTTAAGTTACTTTTCAGCTTTAACTTTTGCCTTACTACAGCTGAGTTGGAGGATTAACATGGTGCACATTTCATAAAACCATATATATTCTCTTCTGGGAGAATGCTGTCCCTGCTGTGCCTTCCATAGCTGGCTTTCTCCTGGCAGGCCCATTCAGTTGATTGATTGAAAATGAGTCATTCTAAAAATACATTGGTTTTTAAATCTTCTTGCAAATTCAAGAAGATTAAATAGTGCAAATATATCACTGTGACAAATTTAATTAAGAAAGAAAAAAAGGCAGATTAAACCAATGTCTTTCCTAAATGATATGAAGTTACTTTCAGCCAATTAAATGATGTCAGCTTTTGCTAACCATTTTCTTGAGAAAAAGTACAATTAGAAAAAAGGCCCCTCCAAAGACAGCTGAGAACCTGCAGAAAATGTTCTCATCTGTGCTGAAACAGCACCCTGTAAACTCCAATTTAAAACTTTAGTTCTTAGAATACATGCATCTTTGTAGGATGGCCACTGCTGAAACCCTTTCATTCTAAGAAGTAAATGCTCAGCTGGAACTAGTTTTCACATGCTAGGAGTGTAGTGATTCATTGTATCCTCAGAAAGGTGTCTCAGATAGGTGAGATTAGCTTGGGAACGATGCTGATCCGAATTTGACAGCATGCCATCTTAGTTTGCTCACAAGAGCTTCCTCTTCCTCTTTGTTGTGGAATGAGAACAGAGCACAGGTACTGTTTGGGACAGAACTGGCACAGTCTCCACTACTTAGCCTAGCACGAACACAAAGCAATGGTAAATCCCCTGTAAACTAGGACTGGAGGAGGGAGAGCAAAGCAAATGACAGAAACTGGATTTTTACTAAGCCATCAGGCTATATCCATGAGGAAGAAGGACTGAAAAAGGATTCAGAAAGAGCACATAGTAGACCTGAAAGCAGCAGGGTAAGAGTTGTTGAAGCAAGAGTTCTGGGTTTTACAGACAAGGTATCACTTTCAGGGGTCCTGTGGACAGCCCAGTGTGTTGCGACCTTCCTAGAGAAAGCATCCCGCCAGGGAAAAGCTTTTCCAGAGGCTTTAGCAACTTCCTTGAGCAACAGGTGATCTCAGCAAGTGTAGCCATTTCTCAGCTCCAAGTGATTCCAGCTCTTGTGATTCAGCTCCTTGTGAAATCACCCGAGGCAGACTCGGGGACAGAGAGACAGGAGCCGTGTGTGGCAGTTCCACAGGGGTAGCTTCTATTGTCCAGCAGTCCCTGGGAAGGGGAGGCCAGGGACAAGAACCTGCTATCATCAGGGCTTGGGGACAGAGGTTATACGGGGAAGGCAGGGGGTGGGGTAGAAACCAATTAGCCTACGGGGTACAGACTATTGCCATAAAGAAACAAGGCATGGTGGGAGTGGCTCTTTTGTCACCATGACCAAACTGCAGCAGGTAGAAAAAATATGCTGTGGTGGTTCCATTGATTCTCCTCTGCTGTGTATAGTGACCTCCAAAGCTTTCTCTATGCTTTAGGTGAACAATTCAGGGGGTGCCCTAGCAAAGGCTGTCTATGAGAACATGTTCCTGTGGATGGTTGTTCGCATCAACCAACAGCTGGATACAAAGCATCCCAGGCAGTACTTCATTGGTGTCCTGGACATGGCTGGCTTTGAAGGTTGCTGATCTCTGGGGAGATTCTTTTGGCTCTCAGGCGTCTCTCCTCCAAGGGAGTGCAGAGGACTCCTGCACCAAGGGCTCCCAGCCCTCCACAACAAGTTAAGGGATGTGAGGTCAGTATCAATCCTCCACCAATTTTTTTTTTTTTTTTTTTTTTTTTTTCCCCGCAGAGAGGCAGCTCTGAAAGGCAATGAACAATTAGAATTCTTACCCTATTAGAAGCTTAGAGCAAGCACTTAGCAGCAACAGGGCTTAATAGTGTTCTTAACCCCTTCAAAATTGTTTGTGTTTTTAATCCAGTTAATGCACAAAGACACGGAAAAATACTCTTCTACTAAACTTCTCCATGGAATCTGTTAATATCATAAGCCACACTTAGAAAAGCTTTAGAAGGAAATTTATCCAAGGTTTACAAAGTTTGGAGATGGTTTCAGTTTTATATAATTTGCCTTACTACCATATGCAGGAGTTTATAAATTATATCACCCCCAAAATTAATATTTGACACAAAAATAAAATACCGATCAGTTAGTAAGAGGAAAATTTCAGTAAGTTACTGTCTCTCTGTATCATTAGAAATGCAAGACGTTTTCTATTGCCGTTTTCTCATCCCATACTCTATAGATCATTAACTAAAGATCCTCTCTTCGCTCTGCTGAAGTTAAGCTGTGTGACTCTATCTTTATTCTGGTATTCTCATCAATTTAAAATTGCGCTGTCATTTCTTAACATGCAGCACATTGAAATGCACAATAAGCATGTGGTTAAAACCCAGCATTGCCCAAGTTTTGTCAGAAAAACTTTTCACTGTCTGTGGATCTCTCTTTTTTAAAAAAAGTCTTGAAGGTTAATGATTATATATCTAAATTTCATGCTTATTCTTTTGTACAAGTCCCATCTTCCAGCATGTAACATAAAGATGAGAAAACATTTCTCTAGATGTGGAAGCATCCCCTTGAGCATTTTGATAGCTTTAAAAATTTGATACCCTCATATGTTTTGCATTTATAATTCATGCAGATTTCAGTCTGAAACAGGCTCTTTCTGGTAGTTTTTGCGGAAGGAAATCTCCTTGGAGTCTCAGATGGTTGCTTCCTCCTTGCAAGGGGAATCTAATAATTAATCCATGCCATAGGATATAGATACCCAGTTTCTATGGATTTCCATTTGTCTTATTTTTAAAGCAGGTTCAGTTCTGCCTTGTCAGTTTTCTTCTTCAACGTAAATAAATAACTATATCATGATTTGTATTCTAGGGGCATCTCATAGTTCCAGACACCTGAAGCCACAGTGGCACATAGAACCTGAAAAAAACATCAATGCAAAAAATTCGAGATTCAAAGTGAAAGTAAACGAAAAGAAGAGGCAGAGAAAAGCCACCCAAGCCTGGTCTGGTGACCTAGCTCCTAGTCCACCTGTTTTTCTCAGCATGTTTTTCCAGCATTCTTCCTCTGGGCTCCAGTTCACCACCACTGGAACACGCCAGTTTTTCCCCAGGCCATGAAGAAGAGAGTATTGTTCATCTGTCACTCCTGTACTCATTCAGTTGGGTTTTGCCTCAGCCAGAGAGTATCCTGAGAGCAGGGTGAGACACCAAATACTGAATCTTCATGTTATTGTAATGATACCTTTTGCTAGCCAGGTCTCAAAGACAAGAAAATGTTCAAGGAAAAATACGCATTCGTGTCATGTCTGTCAATGAAAAAGGAGAATTTTGCTAGCAAGAACTCAGTGTTTGTGACATAACTTGAGCAGGTTTTTTAGTCGGCTGGGATATTTTGTCTGGCATTTGTGTATATCTCTGTGTGTTTGACTGATTGCACATTCTATAGCAGTCTTTTCTCACAGGAACTTCACATGCCTCGTGGACTTTCTGGACAATTTGAATAGGTCAGACTCACTCATAGCCAGCTCTGACAAGTGCTCTCATCTGCAGCTTCCTATTAGCTCTGCAGTATTTATTTGGTTCTTTTCTTTGTATGGGAGGGAGGTTTTCAAGGCTGAGTTTATTGCTGTGGGATTAGTTCCTCCACTGCTCCCATCAGTTGTAATTGTTAATTTCACACAGTTCCTTGACAGTGACAAATCTACACTTGCCTACAGGTTTTCATCCTCAAAACTGTGACTGCAATTAAATCCTCAATTGTTGGTCTGTCCTGCCTTCCCCCCCACCCCCCACATTTTTCTTGAACAGTTTGACTTTTGCCCAGCCTCAAATGTAACTGGGGTTCTTTTAAAGTACTGGTAAACTATAATGATCCAATTCAAAGTAATGCCTACCTTGAATGTTGTGGCCCCACTGGCCTCTTTCCTGTGGTGATTGCTATTAAAATATCTGTGCTTGGTGGTGACTACTGCATTTAGAAGTTATTTTCATGTAGGGTGGATGTGGCTTAGTTATTGTGTTTTACGCAACACTCTCGCTGTGAACAAGTACTGCCTCTTAGGGCAGTGGAAGAGGTAAAAGAGGTCTAAGGCAGAGGCTAAAAAGAAAAATCTATTCATTTAATTTTTACCATTTTACATGCAATGTTATTCGAAATCATCCTATGCCTTATAACTGAGGTTGAAGTTAAGAGAAAATTGGTGAGTAATTGCCAAGTAAATTGATAGATGTGGTTTTGTGTAAATGACAGGCTAAACATTGTTAACTGGGGCTTCAATTCGTTACTTTTTCATAGCTTTAGAGCATGAGTTCACAGAAAATGTGGAGGACTTCAAGGAAGGCGTAACCTTGTTATTTTGAATTTCCTCGTCCTGTGCTCCATCCCATCTCATATTCATTTGGAAGACATCTGCTACTTCAAACTGGGACATTGGGTTGCTCTGTTTTCTCAAGGTCTTCTTGCCGAAGAAGATCCAAGCTGTATCTGGTGGCTCACAGAGGTATAATAGTGTGTTCTCCTCTTAAAAAGACATTTCCACAGCAAGCCTGACCACAAGGGGAGATTAGGAGGAGGGAGCTATGGAGGGAACCCCTACTCTGTGGAGTCAGGTCTCCGTGGCATATTATAGCCATTCATCTTCTGCCTTAACCTTTCACAAGAGCTCATGACACAGTTGGAATATGTTCACTGGCAACATGTCCTTGGAAGGCAGTTTGTCTTTAGCACATGGACTGCAAAAGCTAGTAGTTTCCCAGTGCTGTCTGGTCCTCCCTTTTCTTGTTTAATCTCAATGTTCTTTGTACCACATTCTGCCCATGCTGCTGCCTTGCAGCCACTAACCTTACAGCTTCTGTTTGGCCCGAGGGGACGCTACAGTCGCATGGTTCTGCAGGAATGTGTTCCTCCATAAAGTCTCATCTCAGAGGGTGAGAGAGTAAAATAGTCCTGTTGAGATGATGCCTGCTCACGTGGCCTCAGTGCCACTCAGAATTGTTTTGAACCTAAACACCTGGTTTGGATGCAGTGCCTTTTTTGTTTACACAATTCAAAGTTTTAGGCATTGGATGATTTTGTCAGATAAGTATCTCTGATCCCACTGGGAAATGGTAGGAAGTGTCCATTGTTTGATGAATCAATTAAAACTAATTTCCCAACAGCCAAGACATCTTTGGGCTTATTAATATGGGTAAATTTCTTGTTGATCTGTCACTTTTCATCACATTAATACCATCCCAATAGCATAGAGAGCTTAGTGTATTTAATCCTCTTGAAGATGAGAGTTATTTCTTTTTTTCCCCTCCCTAGAACATGAAGGCCTTCTTTGGAGAAGCATAAATAGAGTTTCTTCACTGTCAACTGCCAAAGTCTATTGGCAATAGCAAGGCAGGCTCTGAAAGATGTAAGCTTAAGTCTCCACCAATTAATGAACCAGAGCTCTGTTAAATGCCTGCAGAGACTTATAATGGACCAGAGCCAGACAGTCTCTGCCAAACAGCAACACACTGGGGAAAAGTGGATGTGCACTACCTTCAAATAGGAGCTTACAGATGTTGCTGTTATTTTTCATATTTAAACATTCTGTGGTGACTGCACTTAAAAATGTTGCATGAGCCTGGGTGAAGCTCTCACCCTTGGGAAAGAAATGGAGCAAGCCTGGCAGAGAAATATGTTTCTTAAGACTACCACTCACAAGAAACAAATCCTAGGCAAAAGGAATGTCCTCGCATTTTAACCCAAAAGCAAGGAAGCTCAGTGAGAGCTCAGTTGTCCTATTTAAGTGAAAGGATCTGTTTCAAATTCCCCTTTTTGGCCCACTAACACCCAGAAGTTAGAGAAGGCCCCAGGTTCTTGACAAACATATCGGTAACCAAATAATCAGGATGCCAGTAGGCAGAAGAAAGAAATATGAAAGCAGAAAGCAAAGTAAGAAGATGCTGTATGCTGCCACTGACCTGTGTTCCAGTGACAGCTGGGGAACCTGCTTGCACAGTGTGCAGTTTCTGGGGTGGTGTCTCAGAACAACTGTGGATATCAGCTTGCCAAGCTGCCCTTGAAGGCCAGGCTGAACCATGTGCTCCACTGCCTGAAACTTAATCCTCACCATCTTCTTTTCTGCCTGGGAAAAGCTCCCAGCATGCCTGATAAGGCTGGTATAAGGGACAAGGGAACAAAGAGGCTGTTGGTGAAGGTGGTTGGTGGTGGTGTGGGCAGAGGTCCCAGTTCCACATGAACAGACAGACACACAAGCAATGAATCCTGCAAACGTGGCAATGGAGATATGAGTCATTTAATGCAAAGGCAGAGCTGGCCAATACATGTTTTCACCTGGAAATGTCTCATCCTTTCTATTTCCAAGTAAAAAGGAGAGAGGTTTGGAAAGCCAATTATGTGAGGCGTAGGTCTGTGATTTCAAGTAGCCCATGCGTTGCTTTGTGGTCACTAGGCAGAGCAGAAAACAGCTTTCTCTGCTAGGCAAGGAAGGCAAATGTGTTTTCTGGCGGAGATCAGTGGACATGAGAGATCAACAGACAATGCTGCAGCTCTAGGAAGCTCTTCCAATATTTCCATAGGCAAGCGCTGAGTTTCCCAGGTTTATGAAACCTTCCCCGTGGCAACTGCAAGTCCTTCACTGTCAGCAAACAGGAGCACTGCCAAGAGTGACTGTGCAGAGACTGACAAACTGCAGAAAGGAGAGATATGTACCTTAGCCTTGTCTCTCCAGAACATTTCAAGGGTCCCTCAGCCTTCCTGAGCAGCCATTCCCTGTTCCATAACACTCCACATTACTATTAATATGTGTTTGTGCCCTTCTTCACACCTTTTGCTTTTATTTAGTCATAAAATCTGTGTACTCTGCAGAGAAGCAAACCAGGAATTTACAAGCCAGGGCAGTTGGGGCTTAAGAGGTCTTTTAGGGTCATCAGTGGAGAAATGTGTTTCAGGACAGTAAATCACTTTCTCAGTGCAGTACTCTCTCTCTCTCTCTCTCTCTCTGTCTGTCTGTCTCTGTCTCTGTCTCTCTCTCTCTCTCTCAGTTCTGCCCTGTTGACCAGACAGCAGTGTTCTGGCACAGGAGATCTGCTGGGCAGTAGGCTCCTTCTGGCAGACCTGCACCTCTATTGCAACAGCAGCTGGTAGCTGATATTCAATGCCCTGGATGCAGCCCAGCCTGCTTCCATGGGGAACTGGTCTTCACTGGACTCTTCCTGTCACCTGTCTGGCAGTGACCATGACCATGATGGGACTGTGGAACATCTCTCACAATGAACCTGCCTTTTGTTCAGCCCTAAGCATTGTTTTCCATGCTGACTGCAGCCTCTCTTGGGCCCTTACTCAGAGCTACTAATGGCAAAGAGGCAGGAAGGGGTCTTGCAAATGTTCTGCTCTTCATTATCACTTACATTATTTACTAATATGTAAAGTCTTTATAGTTTTATTTTTTATCTGCTTTGACTAAAAAAAAAATTTTTTTACAGCCTAGAATTTTGTCTTCATTGCTCTTCCTGGAAGATCCTTGGCCTTGACTTGGAAGAATTCATGGTGAGGTACTTGATATTCTACTTCTGCTGAGACTTAATTTAATTTAACAACCATGCAATATCTGCTGAATTCCTTGAGTGATGCAGGACTACCTCTTCTCAGCATTTAAAAGAGGAAATGAGGAATGAAAGAATTTTTTTGTGTGGAAAACACTAGTAATCCCAGAGAAATAAAAAAATTCTAAGTGAAAGATGGTCACTCTCTGGTCACCTTTAAAGATGCTTAGAACAGCTCATGCAGAGGGGAAAAATGTCACCAAGAGGTAAGTTTTACCATCAGTGAACATTTAATTGTCTTGAACTGGCTGTGTCTCCCCTGTTTGCTAAGCTTCTTTAAGGGATCATTCCAAGTGCTCCACTACATAATTTGTTGTAGAATTTACAGCAGGTAAATAAATTTCCATTTGAAAATATATGTATTTAAATACCTGACTATCTGCTAGGTTGCTCTAACTAATTTTCTTGGTATTATAGCCTGCAGCAACGTTTGGTAAGTGATATCTTTTTAATCTGCTTCATCTCATCATTCCCAGGAGTCTTTCTGACATACATTCCTTTGATATTGTTGACATCTGTTTCAGGAGTCCTCAGAGAAGGCTGCTTATGTAAAAGACAATGTGTCTTGCTGGAACAGCTCAGAGATGGTTCAGTGTTATTGTTCTCACTTCACCAGTGGGTGAAAATGATTAGCTCTGTTGCTCTAGCTTCCCCTACTCAGGCAAGTGAACTGGACAATGGGCAGTACTCTCTCTTGTTGCTTTGCACGGGGGTGGATCTCCACAAACTGTTCTTGTGCACAGTTTTAGTGTTCATGCTGAGCTATCCCTCATAACCACAGTGAATAAGAGAACTTGCATAGACTGCCTAGGAAATTTCCACTAAAATATTCTACTCTCATTTTTCTCCCCTGAATGTAGTGCAGTGCTGTGTTGAGTTGACCAAAAAAAAACCCAAATCCATGAGCAATCACCATCTGCTTGCCCATTATTTTAAATCTGTTGTGGGCATTTTATTTTTCCTCTCTTTGTCATAGCCTATTAAGTTAGTCTGGCTCATGCCCACACTAAAAAAGGCTGCAATACCACAAAAAAAGGAATTATTTTATTTTTTAGATAAAAACATGAGATCATCAGGAGCTTCCTAACACTATACTATAACAAAATGTGAAAAATCTCCAAATGCCTTGCATCTCATTCCCATTTAGCATTGAAACCAAATTCTTTATTTAACCATCTAAATGAGGTCTTTCAATCTGTAACTTGATTGTCTGCTAATAGTTGGCAGTGTTGGAATTTCTTCAAATATTACTTTGAAAGAGATAATAATGGGTTTTTTCCCCAAGTGTCCCAGGTGAGTTTCAGTAGCAAGATATTTTTTCAGATAATCAGTGTGTATTAATCTATTTATTTCTAAGCTCATGCACTCTAAAATATTCAGGTTTAGTCTGAGATTCCCACAGGATCCTCCGGGTGCAACCATGCTTCCATGGTGTGGGCAGGTGCACTGCTTACTGGGTAAAAAACTGTCTGGATGGCCAGGCCCAGAGAGTGGTGCTGAGTGGAGTTACATGCAGCTGGGGACCACTCACAAGTGGGGCTCCTCAGGGGTATGTTTTGGGGCTGATCCTCTTCATCAACCACCTGGATGAGCAGCTCCAGAGAAGGGTACTCCCTGGAGGGTCAGGAGCACAAGTCCCATGAGGAGCAGCTGAGGGAGCTGGGGGTGTTTAGCCTGGAGAAAAGGAGGCTCAGGGGAGACCCTATCACCCTCTACAGACACCTGAAAGGAGGGTGTACCAGGTTAGGGTCGGTCTCATCTCCCAGCTAGCAAGCAACAGGATGAGAGGAAATGGTCTCTAGTTGCCCCAGGGAAGGTCTAGACTAGGTATTAGGGATATATATATATATATATTTTTTTTTTTTTTTTTCCCACAGAAAGAATTGTATAACTTTGGAACAGACTGGAACAGAGAAGTAGTGGGTGGAGTCACCATTCCTAAAAGTGTTCAAAAAATGCCTAGATATGGCCCTTGAGGACATGGTTTAATGGTAAACATAGTGGTGGAGCTACATTGATGGCTGGACTTGATGGTCTTAAAAGTCTTTTCCTTCTGTGATTCTATGATTTGCCATGCTCAGTCTCCACAAAAAGGAGGTTTCTTTGTGACTGAGGGGTGAATATCTGAAAAGCATCTGCTCAGACCTCAATAAGATACGAAAACAAGAATAGGTGTCTCAATTTCAATAATTTAAAAGCAAGCTGCTAGATATTGGGTTCACATATGCAGAAAATTCACAACTTATGCAGCTATGAAACTGATAGTCCCATATCAGCCATGCACCGGCTTTAGATTGATGACATACATAAACAAATTTGAAGTGATTGTACACATACTTTGGCTGTTTTCAGCAAAAGTAAATTGAAAACTGAAACAGAATATGAAGTATTAATACCTTAATTTCAGTACATATTCTCCCTTTTTGTGCAGACTGGCCTTTTCATGGGTTTGGCTTTTTTGACCAGCAGCTGACAAATTGGGAAGATATGTTCTGTTTTGTGTACATTTAAAAATACTGTCTATTAAAAATTTAATAGAACTTAACTATATTTCCAGTCAGTTGTTGTTTGTGATGGTCTTAACCTGTCATAGCCTAGCTGAAATGTTCACCACACAGGTTTTAAATAAGTCATTTTCTAATTCAAAATATGCTCAGCTGCTGCAGTTTCAGCTTCCCAAATACAATGTTATATCTGACCCTCTCACACAAAAATAGGTTTTCTGAGAAAAGCAAATCTCAGATGAAAAAATTGCTTCCATCTCACAGCACTAGCAGAATTCAGCTTCTCAATACCAAAGGCTCAGGAAAGCATGGGTGTTTGACATCACATGTTCCAGCCATTTGTCTTTTTCAGATGTACTTTCACCACCTATCTCAAACTACCTGTAAAATCACAGGTGACAGGCTGTAGCAGAGTTATCTTCAACAAGGAATACCCCAATGTAGTGCAGGTTTTTTGCTGGTTTTTTTGGTGGTGGCTTTTTGTTGATTTGTAGGGTTTTTTGGTTTTTTGTTTTGTTTTGTTTTGTCTGTTTTTTAACTAAAAAAGGGAGGGTCACTTACAGAAGAAATAAAAATCTCAGTTGGGATTTTTAAATTGGGGATGTTTATGGTTGCCACAAACCTCCTGGGATGCCAATACACAGAATAGCATTGTGCCAGAATTGTCCAGAAGCCTTCATTCAAATCAAATTTTCAGAGAGAGCTTTATGGAGCCCAGATCATCCATGGCACTTCAAGAAGAAAATGAAATTAAGACACTAAAATGGACTTAATCAGGACCATGGTGAGTATCTTTGCACACAGATTTTCATTTGGAAGTTTAATATCTGCCCCAAGTATATAGTCTGTGCCACCACTGCTGTCAGTGAAGAGTGGGAGCTTGTAGTAGGGCTAATCATTGCATCCCAGGATCACTGTCTGAGAAATAAATCACTAATGCATCTTCATAACTGGAGTAATTTTTCACTCCAGAGGCACTCATGATGTGCCTGCTGGTTGCTTTTTTTTGTTCTCCTCTGGAGAGGATTTTACCTGACAAAGTGTACTTTTAAAATGGGAAAAGGTAGATTGCACCAGCCTAACCGCCGGAATTTATCCTTCTGTATTTTTTTTTTTAATAGGAAAGTAGAAGCTGTTTAGAAAGAATAATTTATCTCTGTTGCTAAATGAAGCCTGTAAAAATCACCTGCTTTCCTTCTTCAGTATTTAGATCTTGTCCCCAACTTCTCTGATATGACAACTGTGGTTCCCTTAAGTTGTCTGTTTCTTGGGGAAACCAGCGAAAAATATTTTCTTGCCCTGCTATCTTCCTCAAACCTCGCCTGGAACCTGAAGTACATGAAGAGCCTGCCCTTGAACTCAAAGTCTGCAGGAGCATTAGCATGTGTTAGTTTTAGCAGTGTTGGGTTCAAATTCTGAGTAGGTGTTCTGGCATATAAGTAATATGGGTTGATTCTCTGTGACAGTCCTGTGACTGCTTCTGTTAGTAAAAAAACAAAAAAAAACTTGAGAGATCACACTATCGTCCTAAGGAAGGGTCAGCAAAAGAGTATCAGCTTTTCCTATGAGATGTGTGGTAATATCTTTTTCTAACATGATGCAACGCTTTCATGATGAATATAACAACTAATGATTTGTGCCTGAGCAAGTAAAATGAGGCTTAGCTGTGTGGAACTTGCCATCCAAAGAGTTTTGTATATATCACACATTCTGGATCCTGAGATGCATTTTGTGTCATTGCATATCAGTGTTTTACATATTTTGTCTTAAGATCCAAACATATTCTCACTAAACCATAGCTAAATGTCTGTGTTTCTTTCAAAGGAGTGTTCTGCTATTCCTAAGGAAAGTTAATTCCTAGTAGCAAACTTATTTAAAATTTGATAATCACCTGCACAATTAAACCTCATCAGTGCTCTTGACAAATGAAAAAATGAACATATTTATTAAAATAACATCCATGTTGCTCCTCAATTCTGTTACCATTCTATTGATATATGAGCAACCATACTTTCATTTCCAAGTGTAACCTGGAAGGAATTTCACAGGAAAGCATTGCAAACAATTTATGAAATCACTGGGTTTTTTTATTGGCTGTGATTCCATTTTAAAAGAACATCATACCATTTACCCACATCATGCAGGAAAAAATTCCAGGAAAATAACGAATTAAAATCACATTCACAATGTCTCTACTTTAAATCATCCTCAAGTACTGCATGCATCTGAAAGAAAGCTGGGGAGCATTTCTACTAGAAAATGCATGGCTAAGTTAAATTTTGCTCTGTGTGTGTGAAAGAGAAAGAGAGAAAACAGGCAATTTTTTTTAATGACAGTACTGAAACATTTTACTAACTCAGTGCATGAAGAAACAGTTATCTTGATAACATATATTCAGAACAAATACAGACAACTCTCAGATACATAAGACATTACATTTAGATCACAACAGCTAATTTCTAACAATGCTTGCTCTAGCACAAAAAGCTTGGCAAAAAGATGTATTCAGCAGCACTGGTATGGTCTTTCTTGATGAAGGAGAGAGGCTGGGAGGGATCTAGCCAATGTATGATACTAGAAACATAGACAGAGGAACTCCAAAGTGATTAAGCACATGATCTTATATTTTGTTTTATTAATTTCAAACACAAGAGTAGCATTGATAATTAATATTGCAGTCTGATTTCATATGGCTTTCTCTACATATAAATGTGAGTTCACAAGGTCAATGGCAAACTAAATCATTTACCCTCCAAATGTGAAGGCTCTTTATTTATTTACTAACCAGTAAGGTCTCGGAGCTGTGAGGGAAAATGACTGCAGTGTCTAGCCAACAACCTTTCTGTGTAAATAAAAACCAGTTATAAAACTAAAATACCTCATTTACCTGAGATTGAACAGACCAGTGATGCAAATAAAACAATGTCATGAAAGACAAAAAGATATTCAGAATCCAAACAATGAACCATGCTTCTCTTTGGTCTCTTGTTTAAGTGCTTCATCACCTGCTTGAGTGCCAAGGGGGAAAGTGTGTGAGACAATGCTTTTAACTTCCATATGTGAGTCAAAGGTGTCTGTGTCCCTTGTTACCAGTTCTGAGTGGGAAGGGAAATAGGTGGGCAGAAGAGAAGGGAGAGTGCCTTGCTCTGGAGTCTGTTCAGAATGGCTTAGGCACTTTGGGACTGTGGAATGACTTGAGGAGCGCCAAAAGTTATGTGAGGCAAAACCAAGCAAAACCTATCCAGTATCTGTGGCAGATCTTCTGGCATGTTTCTTAGGGCAAGAAAAGGAAAATGGGAGCTACCAGCTCACACCTAGATTAACCCTCTGCTGTCAATGGAGGAAGAGCTGCTGCAGGTGTGGCAAGTTGAGATACAGAAGTGATGAGATGGCTGAGCTGGGAAGCTCCCACAATGGAAGGGACTAAGTAAACATTACTTAATAAAACAACCTCCTTCCCTCCTGCTTTGTGAGCCTGGAATGAGGTCTACCTGACTCAGCATGGAGACCCTACGGCCCTCTTCAGGGGTTCAGTTCAGATGTTCACACAGCTCAGGAGCTCAGCTCACAAGGGCAGTATTTTTAGTGCTCTGAGCCCAGGGACAGCAGTACCTGCTTAAGAAATTTCAGTACAGGCTACACAGGATCCTGACTTAGACCAGTCATTCAATGCCACAGCTGCTGAGGCACAGTTAACAGGAACAGTACCAGTCTTCCTTTCTCTCTCTCTTCTCTCTTTCTTCTCCAATTTCCTCACCTTCCACAGATGGGTGCACAGACCTGCACATCAAGCTGCCAGAGAGACTGTGAAAACAATCAGTACTAACACTCTGCAAGGAGGATGCTAGGCAGAAAATTCTAATCTTATATCAGGAACAGTATTTGGTTAGATGAGGAAGGGAGTCAGTGATGGGGGTAGGGAAAGGTCAGCAAACAAGTGGAAGAGAAAAACTGAAGTAAAGTGGAATAAGCTTATCTTCTCATTTGTTTGTTTGTTTGTTTGCAGAGCTCTGCACCACAAGGCATGGGGAATATACGAATGGACACGTTCATTTTACCACAGGCACACTTCTGCTGGTCCTGCTTGTGTATTAGAGGATGCATGCCACAGAGATTAGTCAGGGCATTTCAAAGGTATTGACATCTGTATGTCAGTAATGTAGGTTAGGAGGTCTAGCTACCAATGAGTGGCTGAAGTGAAGAGCCACGGTCTGCCTTTTAGCTTTTGGGCATGTTGGATACTCTGTGGCAGAGCATCAAAACGAGCTGCTCCCTTTGTGTCAGAAACAGAGTTTTCAGTTCCGTGAGATTTACTTAAATGGGCTCAAATTTCTGGTTGCTGAATTTGCATGGGGTGAGTAGGGCACTCTTCCTAGAAAATGGTAAATTGTTCAACACTACCATGCTATACCCAAGCACTGATTCCTAAGAGTGTTCTGGGTCATTAAAAGTCGTAGGAGGGAGACACTCATCTTGCTTTAAATGAAAGTTAGGGGGAAAAAAAGTTCCCATGACATTATCCAAATGAGTAAAACCTGCCTTCTCTTTCCTCTGGATAGCCCTTGGCAGCTTGTACTAGATCAAACAAGTCTTGTTCATAGATCCAGTCTGAAACAAGTTGTATCTTTATCAACTTGTAGATCGGTCAAACCTCCTCAGCCTCCACCTTGGATTCAATAAAAAGTTGTGTTTGAAATTACTTGAGAAGACGCGAGGACTATAACACCTGAATAAAAATTGTGCGAGGAAGGCATACTGTATTTATTCTCTTTCAAAATACTTTTTCCCATTTAAAACAGATGCTACTGGAAGGTACAGAGCTCTCATGCTCAATTCCTTCACCATAGTACAGATTTCTTCTGCTTACCTGAAAAGGTGTTAAATGCTTTCTGAAATATGTTATTCAGGAAAATACAGAAATGTTTGCCTAAACTCAGTTACACTGAACCAGTGCAAAGAAGGTCCATTGAAATAAAATGCTTAATTTAAGTACATTATGAAGTGTCTGAGATTATCCTCCCTTTCTTTGCCAGCAGAAAGAGTGTCTTTGCTTTCAAATCTCACCCATGTACTTAGGAAATTCTTGTTTCTCCCAGGACAGGGACAAGCAATGCTAGTTCTGCCAGACAAATCCTGATTTTCCTGACAAGTCTGTGAGACTGAGATGGCATGATGGTCTCACAGCATCAACTACAGAGACCTAGCCAGATGCAAAATTTCAGGATTAGCTCTTCAGATGACAAGCCAGATACCTGATAATGAGGACTTGTGTTGAAAATAGGTCGATATATGTATTGAATCTATGTATGTATTAGCAAGTCAACATCTCCCATAGAATTTGGATTTTCTTACACAGTTATGTGATATCTACAATGTTTCATTGAGGGGACCTCTTTACCTGTGTCTGCAAAAGGCCACAAAGATAATGGTGAGAAAAAAATTTTCTCCCACCCTGCTGGCATCAAGGGATACCACACACTGCTGTAATATTACTTAGCTCCTGCACAGCACTAGAGAAGCATCCTCTCCTCATGCCTCTATTGTAGGTAGAGACTGAAACCTACATTTTACAGGTGTAGAAGCTCAGTGGGGCAGAAAATAAGTGACCTCCCCAAGGCAATGCAGTAATTTAGCACAATAAACATCATGGATATTTATGGATCTGCCATGATTCACATTCAGGCCACCACACACTCCCACACGCTGCAGGAAAGGGTGGGCAGGACACAGCAACTACAATGTGCTGGAACCCAAACATCCAACCTGCAAGCACTGCTGGGAATGGGATGGTTGAATATGGCAGAAAGATTGGTTAAACAGAGCAGCAAATACACTTGTCATTGGCTTCAGAGGGGTTGGGGAGGTCCTCTACCAGAGCACTATGCACTCTTCCATGGTTTCAGCTCTCTGTATGGCAAGTGCCTGTCCAATTTGCTCATTCAAGGTAAATGTATGGCTAATTCCCAAAGTAACATGACTCTTGCTTAGATTCTGAGGCATTTAACTTCTACAGCATCTGAGGGCAGATGACTCACTTCTTCCACAGTTCTGAGTGATGTCAGCTGTGTAAGTCATGCATGATTTACTTTCCAAACGATCTTTTATTTATGTCATGGATGGAATTAAAACAGAAAAGCTCTGCTTCCATGGGAGAACTAAGATATCCCTTCCAAGAGCAGATGTGCTCAACAAAAAATGGCTAATGTGACTCAGTCAGTAGGAACACTATAATAATGACTAATTATTATCAATAATAAAAATAAGATAATTTTAAAAAATTAAAGAGGCCACTGTTCGTACTTAGTGAACACTCCTTCTTGCATTGGATGGAAATGAGATTGTTCCTTTTCTATGCCTGATGTGCAGTTGCCTTATTTAACATAGATAGTACTATGGCTTATAATAAAAGTTGTGTAGTCTGCAGCTTTTTAATCTTTACATCCATTCAGAGGCATCTACTGGATGTGACTATATACAAAATAAAGGAATGGATGAGTCTGGGGGTTGAGGAAAGGGAAAGAGGCAGTCAGAAGGGAATGGGAAGCGAAGGGACTCCTAGTGAGCAGTAGAGGGCAGAGGTGGGGGAGGACTGCGGGATGAATGGCAAGATTGTAAATCCCCATTGGGCAAAAGAGAAATCCTTTGCAGTACTGTTTATGCCCATCTAACAGTCTGCAGCTATTACTTCTTGAACATGTCCTGCAGGGGCCCTGGTAAGTATTTGATGACTGTGTCTAGGATGCTTTCTTCTTCTTCCTCCTCCTCATCCCCACAGCCAGGAGGGATCGCCTTCTTTGGGCGTGTCAGACTCCCTTCAGCATTAGCTTCCAGTGCGGCCTGCGCCTCTGCTTCCTTTTCTTCCTTCTTCTTTATCCCATACTGCAGGGGAGAGATAACACATTGTCTGAATCATAATATGAGAAATAACACATCTGCTGAACAGGATGGCTGATGAAGCCAGCCATTGCATGTGGTGCCTCATATTCTGCAGTAAGAACATCCCATATTCTCATTTTGCTCTTTTACACAGACACCAAAAATATCCATCCTAACAACCCTCCACTAAGGATAGCCCAGTGGATGGACAGCCTTCACAAGACAAGATGCTCAGATCACTCAGAAACAAGCACAACTGTGCAGCTGTGGGTCTCTAGTAAAGAGAACATCAACCCTGTGTTAGTAATGTGTTAAGGTGGCATTCTACTGATGTTGATCCTCCTTGTCCTGGTTTGAGACTATCATACAGTCACCTCAGGACACTCCTCTTTTCTGTTAACAAGTGTGATGCTCAAGTCCATCATCCACAATGATTTTGAGATTCCAACTGCAGCATTTTATAGTAAAAGTTCACAGATGTGGCAAGAATTCAGGGAAAAACTAGTTAACAACAAAAGAAAGCAAACAGGTCAGGACAGACAGGACGGCAGTGAAGACAACAATTTTACGTATTCTCATGTGGGACATATCCTATACCATTCCTCCATGTTCTCATTGTATAAGTAGGACAGAAAGAGCTCTGTGAAAATAAACCTTCATGAGAAAATCAGCTGACTCAGACTATTTGAAGAGAAACACTCTTAACCATGTGAGTAGAATGGGTATTTGAAATTTGCTACTTCCACTAAGAATTAGAGGCATGCCACTAGGACGCTACATGAGTAACCAGAATTTTATTTTATGATACTATATACAAGAAGCTAGATTTAATAGAGGACTAAACAAATGCTTATGCTGCCCTTTCCATAAGTGTTTGTACAGTTTCAGAGATTCATGTGATACACAACAACAACAGAAAATAAACTCAAACTGTGACATGCAAATCTAGAGCAACAAGTACACCTGCAAGCAACCTTCTGTATTATCAAATCTCAGAATGGTTTGGGCTGGAAAGTACATTTCAAGGCCATCTAGTCAAAGCGATGAGTAGGAACATTTTCAGCTAGGTCAGGTTGCTCAGAGACCTGCTCCGCTTATTCAGACCAATTCAAATTTCCCAGACTGTTTCCACTTTTTCTGATGATAAAGGAAGGTTAATCTTTCCTGGTACTGTGATCATGATACAAACTCAGGAAGTGTCCCATTTCTCAGCATCCAGCTGTGCTTCAAAGAGGCCAGCTGTACATTTCAAGGATGCTTGTGGTCCCCAGGCTCACAGCTCCCTGTCTGGAAGCAACATTCTTCTGCTTATCCTTTTTACGTTTTGAAAAGCCACCTTCATGGCTGCTTACTATCAGCTCCCCAGCCACCAGTCACCTCACAAGCACCTGCACAATTGCTTACAATTCATTTTGCATGAATATGCTTGAAAAGACAGTTGAAAAGAAAACTAAATATGATTTCAAAAACATCAAAGAATTATGTTGGTACCATGCTCTCAGTATTTTCAAGTATCAATAAAACCTTGCTGTTGAATAGACATGAATTAGATGTTATTTTCATTCTTTTTTATTTTCATTTTTTTCCACTAAGATTAGTACAAATTGTTAACCAGTAAAACCAAAAGTGCACTGTGGCTTTCATGACTTTCTCATTTCAGAGGGTTGTTGGGTTTGAGTTTTCCTCCTAAACATTTCTGAGCAAACGCATTATTTTTGACTCCTTTCTTCAGCATCATTTATATTTAGGATGACAGCCCGCAAAGTTGAAAGCAGTGGCTTCAAAACACTCTAGTTCTCTAAATCAATTCTCTCATGCCAAAATGTTCATTAAGGACATTTGTCTTACGATTTTTATACCCACTGGGTGCTGGTCACACCTGATTTCACAGGAAAGATATTAAAGACAAATGATGTCTCCATTCACATGTGAGACAAAGAAAGAATTTGATCAACTTATAGCTACAGGGCTGTACACCACAAAGGAGGTTCAACACAGGAGCAACTACCACACAGATGGAATGGCATGCAATGCTAGACAGTGGTCAGTCTGTAGGGTTGTATTAACCCCATTCTCCCTCTCAGGCCACAGGGAGATGTCTCTAGGTGACTCCCAGTGTAATTTATGTACAGATTGTGCCTTCCTTTGCCAGCTAGAGGAGAACAGTAGTGGAGACAACACAAATCATAGTAACACATGGGCACCCTGCATGCTTTCAAATCCTCCATCACAAAACAATGTGTTGATCCTCTAGCTCAGGAATGTTCTGAACAAACATCCAGCTCACAGGAAAGAGTGGAACAAAATCAACCAGTTATAAGAACTCAGCATTATCATTTAAATTTGGTGGTATTTTGTAATGCTTTGCATTAATAAAAATGTAAGCTGTGAAGAGTCATAGGTGAATAAAATGGCATACTTTAGGTTTGAAATTGTTTCAGAGGAAATAAAATTCTAGAAAGGAAAGTCTTAATATAAGCAAAATTTTCAAATACTTTCTTCAAATGAAATAGTTTGGGTGAAGTCAACAATTAATTTTTAAAAATATGACTAAAAATAATCTTTCTGGTGCTCTGGTTTTCCTATCCTGGGGATAGGAAATATTGCATTGCTTGAAAAAAACTTGAAGGATGAGAATAGTTTCATTTTTATTCAAGGTTCAACCCCACGAAATTTAATATCAGAAGTTGTATCATTACCTGCTCGGCCTTCAGTCACATATTCATGTCTTCTACTATATGCAGAACTATGGACCTAAAAAAGGAAGGTTCTGAAACAATTTAAGTATGCATACCATCTGCCACTCCTAGAGTTATTACTCTGCTGCCACATGAAGATTGTTGTCACCAGGTTGTGTTAGTGAAACACTGTCAGGCTGGAGTCCTCAGTCATCAAGTGGGAAGAGTAGGGAAAAAATACCATGGCCCTTGGCTTAACCCACACTCACCAACTACATGTCAGGAAAAGACCAGACTAACGTACTAACATACAACATCAGCTTCTTCTCCATTTCTTTTCTTCCCCATTCCTACAGTTTTTCACAAGTCAAAGTAGGTTCATGAACTAGAAACATTCTGGGAATTTGATCTAACTCTAATAGATAGTAAGAGTGTCAGGGAGCAGGGAACTGTTGAGCCAATGGGATCTGCAGTCTAAAATGTGAACCTACCACAAACATAGCTACAATTTCTTAACACAAGCCAACAGTTGCTACTAAAAATGAACATATTTATCTAGCAGATATCTAGGCCATGGAATGAATAAACAGTATTATCATAGGTAAGACACTTGCGGAAGCAACTGCGTATCTTTGGGTCAGGTGTGGAACTGACTGCGCAGGAAGACAGCTGCAATCAACGTGCAAGTGAGTGGTTTTCCTTGGATCAGCTATGGAACTGCCTGCTTAGAAACAACAAGTGATTTATCTGAAGAAGCTAAAGAAATAAAAAATTAGTTTTGCAGGGGATACAAAGACAACTCAAAGACCGTATGGTGGGACCACAGAACTCAGGAAACTACTTTTGCTCCCATGGTGCTCTGAGAGCCTGAAACGGGCCGTCAGTCCAAATATTACTGCATATGAAATAATACTGCATGAAATAACACTGCATATCACGTAACACTGAGCTTTAGTTTCTGGGAAAATGTTGGCATGTGAATTATACTGGTTACCTCTCTCTTCAGGGAATTTTACTTCTCAGTGGATTTCTGTAGCTGCAGGTAGTATGGAAACTATGTCTGAACAGCTGTGGCAGATACAGCCATCTTTGGAATTACTATTTTATTTACCAGCTAAGGTTTGAAAAGCTACTGAGAGATTTAAATGCTTATTCCTTATCTTGCTTCATATAAAAGTTATGGGAGCGTACACTAACAGTTCCGTCTGTTAAATTTCATTCATATTCTGAACCTCAATACAAAAAAAGAAAATAATTTCCAGCCAGACTTGAAAGCATATGGTTAGAAAACACACTGGGAGGGTAACAAACACATTATTTTATCTCAGGAGTTAACTTCACCTGAACAAGTCTTTTTCTTAGAGACCTCAACTATTGAAAGTTGAATTATTAAGTTCCTGTTCTGGAACTTAACTACCCTTTGCAATAAAATATTTCTCCTCATGTCTAGCATCATTCTTCATGAAATGCCTTCAAAAAAATCTGGAAATCTGAAAACATGCAGCTACTGCAAAAAGATTTATCTTTCATCTGTCCTTTTGGACTTTATTTATCAATTGTGCAAATTTCTTTTTTTCTCTACCATTACCAAAGAGAACATCACCCCAGTTTAGATCTTTCCATCATTAATGCATGGAATTTTCTGCCAGGAATATACGTAGGACTGAAACAAATCAAGAGCAATAGACAGAGTTCAGCACTGACCTTTAATTCCACAACTATGAGAGTCTAGGTCACAGAAAAAGACCCCCCTTTTATTTGATTTATACAAACTTGAAGTCTTTCTACATGGTTTCTTTCATCTCTCTGTGAGTGAACAGGCTGTAAAACACAGGAGGTGAGGGTGCTGAAACCTGGAGCCCCGAGTACACTGTTCTCACCACTGCTTAAAGCACAGAACATACTTTGATGTAGATCTGGCCCAACAGTGTGTCCTAGCTTTTCTTTCACCTCAAATCTGCTGATTACATTTTGTGTTAAATTTGGCTTTTTCTGCTTGTTTGTTTTTGTTGGTCTACTTGTCTTTCTAATTGGTTCATTTATCCTGAGCTTGATAGAGAGGATTAGTCCCCAGAAAACTTGTGGGGAAGCCTTTTAACACATATGAAAGAAGGACACTGTCTCTCAATTTAGCCATTTAAGTGCAAGGTCTGCCATGCACTGTTAGAATTACACAGACTGCTTCAGGCAACTCAGACACGCTGACCCTAGATAATCTCAGTGCTTTGTGAGGAGAAATAAACAATCACAGCCCTCCACATGGGCAATCCTGCGAATTTCAAGCTGTGGCAAGGAATGAAAGATATGAGAGAGAATGCTGGGTGTCTCAGTCCGTGCCACGCCAGCGGGGTGTGTGTGGGGTCCGCGTGGGGTGGGGGGATCTGTGTGGAGTGAGTGTAGGTGTGGACGTTTTCTCAGCCCTACAGGCTGCTGCACAGCTCTGCTGACCCTGTCAATGTGCTAGTGGAAGACAGCTGATTAATAATGGAAAAGAACAAGGCAAAGTCTGGAAACTGCAGTCCTAAATTACATTGTTCAATTGCGTGTGAGCCAGACAGGAGCACAGCTCAGGAGAGAGGCGGCAGAGAGAAAGGAAGGAGGACAATTAAACTTCAGGTAGGGGACACTTGAGATGCAAAGGCAGGGCCTCATCTCTGCTGGAAAACGTGTTCCGAAACCATCTCCGTGGGGGCCCTCAGAGTTTTTCAGGCAGTTTTCCAGCAGCAGTTATTTGTAAACCTGGCTCATGTCCTTTGAATCCTTTACCTCATCCTAGGTTCCATCTCCCCATAAGTTCCCTGTGGCTACACATGCCTTGCTACTCTGTGCTACCTCAGGCTTTCAGCTCTCTCAAAATCACAGCAATTTCTCATGCATGACCTGTCTTGTTTCAGGTCTTCCAGTATGCTCTTCAGTTTTATCCTCCTGTTTCTCTCAGGGGGCTCCCACAGCAAACACAGAGGCCTACAGGTTTCTTCTTCCACCACAAATACAGATCAGATGCAGCTGCAGATTTCAAAGGACTCATCTGACCTTCATCTGCCTCCCATCAGCATCTTCTTCTGGTGACACTGGGTGAATGTAGCAGTCATTTCCTTGTCCCACATGGCAATATTTCTGGCTGAGAACCACACTCCTGGTTTCCATTCCAGTCAGCTCTGGGACTGCAAAGGATTCCTATGGGAATACCAAGTGTCCCAAGCATCCAAGAGTAGTGCTACCCTAAACTAGGTATGAAATTTGTTTTTCTGCTGCTCCACAACAGATAGAGTGCAAGATAAAGCACTGCTCTCTGGAGGAGATCAGATCTGTACACAACAAGCCTTATTTCTTTACTTTGATTGAAAACATCACATCTGTCCACTGTTTGGAAAAAAAGCAGAGCTTTTCCAGGACAAACATCCTTGTTCTGGCTCCTGTAGATAAGCTCAGCACAACACAAGCACAAGAATGAGGTTAAGAAGTGGGCATGGACTGTAGGAGGGGATCAAGACCACCCAAGACCCCTGGCACTGGAACCAGTCCCTGGCAATTCCTTCCTTCCTTCCTTCCTTCCTTCCTTCCTTCCTTCCTTCCTTCCTTCCTTCCTTCCTTCCTTCCTTCCTTCCTTCCTTCCTTCCTTCCTTCCTTCCTTCCTTCCTTCCTTCCTTCCTTCCTTCCTTCCTTCCTTCCTTCCTTCCTTCCTTCCTTCCTTCCTTCCTTCCTTCCTTCCTTCCTTCCTTCCTTCCTTCCTTCCTTCCTTCCTTCCTTCCTTCCTTCCTTCTTCCTCCCTTCCTTCCGAATTCCTTCCTTCTGAATTCCTTCCAAATTCCTTCCTTCCTTCTGAATTCCTTCCGAATTCCTTCCGAATTCCTTCTCTCTCCCACTTCCTCTCTAATTCATCTCTTCCCTTCTCTCTTCCTTTTCATCTTAACTCTTTACCCAAAATCCACTGCTGTGTGCTTATATAGTAGGTCAGGGACTAATACCAACTTCCATGCCAGGCGTGTAATTTAGTAATAAAACTCTGTGAGTTTTCGTGGACCCTCTGACTTTTGTTGTTACTTTTTACCACAAGCATTTTTGAATCTTGCATGCTCCCTTCCCCTTAAGGATGGGAAGTTACACCACAGCTCTTTGTGTCCATCCAACCAATTCCTTAACCACCAAGTGGTCCAGCCATCAAATCCTTGTCTCTCCAGTTTAGAGGGTCTGCTCCATGATCCTGGTGGGCACCTTTGTTGGGATTCATTGCTCCTGAGTTTGGAGGTGGAGATCCTTGTATATCGAGCAGCTTTTTTGGGCTCCTATTCGCTCCAGAACTTTGTCCCATGGTATTCTACCAAGCAGATCTCTGAGGAGCCTAAAGTCTGCTCTCCTGAGAGTCAGTTACAGAAGCCATCCACCACATCTCTGTGATGCCAGTAAGATCCTGGCCCTGTAGGCATGCATGCATCCTTAACTCCTCTTGTTTTGTCCCCATGCTGGGTGTGTTTGTATAGAGGCAGACAGGAAACACATTTTGGCTTAATCTACTACGCATGCTGACTCTGCTGAAGCAAAGTGGCCATTCTGCTCATTGCTCAGTTTACTGGACTATGCTAAGTTTTTCCAGGCAATTGGCTTTTTACCCCATTATTACATATAGGTGGTGTGAACTACAACTAGTGAACAAATTTGGAACACAGAGTCAAAGACCAGAGTCTTTGGAAACAAAGACTCTGAGAAAGAACAGACGCAGGTATCATATACCATGAATTTTTAAGAATACGCAGCAGAAAACATGTTTTCATTTTCTCTGTGTTTGCAAATATGTTTATTTTCTTCCTTTTGTGTATGCAGCATCCATATTAAAACAATGCCTTTCTGCAATATGGTCAGCCTCAGTGAAAGGGAATGAGGTCTTGAAAGCTTCAGGAATGGAGATAATTAACTTACTGCTGGCTAGCAAAGTCTTCCATCTTGTAATCAGAGAAGAAATCTCCAGAGTAAGCAGAGAATATCTGACTCATGAAGAAGAGCATAGTATCAGAGGCTCCAAAATACTGATTTTAGGTACCTGGAGGGTTGACTGAAATCAATGTACTGACTAATGACCACAGCGCCCAAGATAAGTACAGTACATACTGTGCTCCTAAGCCTGTTGGGTCCTGTGGAAAATCTCTCCCCCAGAATTCCAACTTGCAGGTTCAGTTAAGAAAATCTGGGTCAGTTCTGTTCTTCAAAGCAGTTCAACAGGATAAGAAGAAAGAAAATTTGCATATTCCACAGTAACAACTGCAGCTTAATTGCTCAGAGGTTACAGTGAAAGTTTAGTTTTGCTCCATGATCACCAAGATGGGGTCAAGCTGCAGAAGGTTCCCATGAGGACAGAGGCATTTTCCAGCAATGAAGAGCAGGTGTGCTCCTAGCCAAAGCAGGTTGTGATTTCTTGTGTTTCCAAAGTCTGCATTTAATTCTCTGCAAGAAAAACTTCCCAGAAGCCAATGGCAGGGTCCTGGAAATTAATAAATGCAGCTGCTTGTATGAGTTTAGCAGAATTTATGTTACAGCTACGTATCTGATAGCATAAATAAATCCATAGGATATATCTTTCTTTATGTGTGCACTGTGTAAGATCAGAATGTGGAGTATAAGCCGCTCATCCTTCTTCCTGCCTCCTGCATTTATTTCCTTTGCCAAATGAAAGCCTTTCTTTTAGTACAAGGCTGGTAAAATTATTTCCCCAGGATACTGAAGCAATTTAGATCAGACACAACTATTTCTTTTCCATAGCCTGTGTTTACCACATGTGACAGCTCATTTTTGTTTTGGTTCTTGTTTAGTTTAGGGGTTTTTGGGTTTGTTTTTATTTTTGCATTATTAAATCTTAGTTTGAAAGCTCTAGTCCTGTCACTGTGTTTTTACAAGAATGTAAGACAAGTGCTCCAGAGGATAAGGAGTGGTTCACCATAGGATGAGGAGTAATATTTTTTCTTGGAGTGAAAAGCATGATGAAGATCCAGATAACTGCCAGAAGAAATACAATTTGTACTCTCCAGGGCAATACAGAACTCATTGTTTACTCATGAGGCTCAAAACTGTATTATTATCCTGCCTTGCTAGGTTTGCTCTTGGTGGGGTTCAGCATACCATTGCCTTATTGATCAGAACACTTGGCAGATTGGAGCTTGAAGCCAGCTGAAAATTCGGAAGTTGAACTCGCAATGGCTGATTCATTTATAGTTCAGCTTTCAGTAGGTAAACTGCATGAGCTCTCTGTGTCTCATCTCTGCAAATCTCTGGGAAGCCACGAAAGGTAGATTTTTTAAAAAAGTTTCTGACTGTCAGTTTTGTTTCTGTGTACATATCAGCCCTCGCTATTACGAAACTTTAGGCACTCCTTGGTGTTCTGTTGTACACTAAAAAGTGCTCACGAACATGTAGGACTGTGTCATCAGCAAAGCGCTTATCACAGCAGGGAAAGAAGGAACTTAGAAGTGATCCTGGAAGTAGAACCCTCGTAGGTGATTGAAAGCATGCTCCAGGTAAATTCATGTTCCCTAGTATAGTTCAGCATGGAGGAACAGTTGCATTTCATTGTAGTCTTCTATTAGACAGTAGGTTTGAGGGAAGTTAAAAAAATTAATTTCTATCTTAAAAAGTTCAGCACATCATAAACATAGCTTATTACACACAAAAAAAATTTTTAAAAAAATCAAAAAATAGAATAGAGCCAACTAAGAGGCTGAGATACACAAGCAGCACTCATATCACTACTGCCAAGAATTCTGGGGACCTACCCAGGGTGAAAAGAGTCCCTTAGACCAATATTTAGGTATGCCTCTGCAATTTTTCTCAGTTTTTTGTGTGACCATATGGGAGACAATTTATCTCTTCTTGGTGAAGAGAATTTAAAAAAGATTTACCCTTCTAGAGGGGCTGCGGTGAATCTGCTCTGAAACAAAGTCATTGCTGAAATGATGCCACACTGAAATATAAGAAGTTGCTTCCGTGCCATTTTCATAAGTTACACTGTCCTTAGTAACTCCCCTGAGCTGATAGGATGAATTTGACAGACAATAAATGGCCTCAAATTTTTCAGCAAGATTTTATTTTTTTCAGTAACCTACACCAAAGTTTTAAACGCTGACTTTGTTGACAGCACAAGATAATGTAATTCAGCAACAGTAAGAGATCACGAAAGATTAGTTAGATGATTATCTTTAGTCCTTGCTTTGAGACTATTTAATTGTTGTCATCAATTCCTTGGAGATTCCTCTGTGTGGAATAAATCCTGCCATTGCATTCAGGATCTAATTAGCACAGCCACCCTGCCAGTACATTTGTGGAGACCAAGGCATTGTCACAAATTCTGAGCCAAGACTCAGTAAAATCAAAGGTGGTTAATCAATTAGTTTCAAACCTTTGACATATTCTTCCCTCTGAACTACAAAGAGTATTTCTCAATCCCATTAACTGACAACAGAGGTGAGAACTCTGACATCAAAATGCTTTAAAAATAGGAAGAAAACTTTTGACATCTAAAAGAGTGAGTAGGAAATTATGAGTGTTTATTCATATGCTGTAGCTTATCAGAGGGACATGAAAAAATGAACGGCAAGTCACTTTTTTTCTCCAGCCCTTTTTGAACAGGCACACCAGCATCTTTCTTACGTAATTCGAGGTAGTTTTCTTGCTTCCCAAGAGACTAGTGAAAACATGTTTGTAGTGAAATTTGTTAAGGGAAAATACCTGGTTCATCTTAACAATCCAGCAAAACAGCAGTAAAGGTGTTAAAGTGAGAGACCTATTCAGTCTGTATAGTGTTTCAAGGCTGGGTTGCTATGACAAACCTGGAAAACAATTTTCATCTGTAAACAGCCATGGCATAAAAAAAATCTCAGACCATTGCAACAGCAAGCAACCAACTTGGTCCAATAGCTCAAAACCCATTCTAGAGATGAGGTGCATGTTTCTCATTTCCTCTATGTGGAATCAGCTGTTGAGTTTGCTCATCCTTTCTCTTGGCTGGCCATGGTCAGAGAACAAATGTTTTGTATTGTCAGGGATATGTGAGCAGGGGCAGATCCCATGGAGCTCACAGCCCTCATCAAGCTAAGAGCTGTACAGCAGAAGGGAGAGATGAACCTTACAGAGAGGACCTTGCTGTCTCTCCTGTACATTTTTCTCAGGCATGCCTTTGCTTTAGGGCAACAAGACAAAGGCATTTCATCTCCTACCAGCTTCAATTCACAAAGTAACAAAAGGAACCTTTTCAAAGGCTCTTGAATCATTTTAACAAATTTCAAAAATTCTTGAGGTCTTGCTTGGAGTTTCCAGTTTTTCTTGCCCTCTCCATATATGCAGGACCTCATAGCAATTCAGACAGGATGGTATGGAACTGCTGAAGTGTTAACCTCTTGCTGCATGGAAGCATTCATCCCCCAGACAGTGAGTCAAGACAAGAGTAACAAGCCCGTCTTCTTTCTCTCTCTTGATCTAATTGGGTGGGTTTTTTCTGACACAGTAACGAATGGGATGCATGCAGCATGTTGGTATTTTGTTGTGCCCATGTCAAAAAGCAGCAGCTCAAAGAACTTACTTACGGGGTAGTTGGTACCCAGCCATGCTCATGCTCCTCAAGCAAGGCAAAGGGAAGCCGGCTCTCTATTTTATTTTCACATTGTCTGAGCACTTTGACATCATTAATAAGACCTTCAGTAGCAGGATGTATGGTGCGGGAGGCAGTGGAAGAGAACAGAGAGAGCAAATCACACCTTGGATAACATCAAGGGGCAAGGAGTGCTGGAAGGAAACGTATGAGTAAGTGACCCTGTGCATAAATGGGAACATGCAGATCACCAACATGCTCAGCTGATTATGCCGTTCTGTACCCCGAACACTATTTAGTACCTTCCCATCATAAAAGATCTGCGCATGCCTAGCAAAGCACTGGACCATACTACTTAAGAAAATTACATTGCTTCAGGCCATTAATGAACAATTATTCTTCAAATGCAAAAAAGGAGTAATTAAAAAGATCAAGTAAGAATACATTTGAACAGCTTTTTTTGCGATCACACGAGCTTTTTTGGATCAGTTGGTTGGGGTTTTTGGCCAAAGCCTCAGCTGACTTGGTAATGGCCCTAGTTATCCAAATTGCTGCTAAAACCTGGAATCTTTTTGTGTAACAGTTTTTGTTGAGAAGCTGAGAGGAAAGCCCTTTCAAATCTCAGTGTTTGCTGCCACAAGAGAAGTCATGTGTTAGTGGAAGCATGTCTTTTACTAATAGTAGAGCTCTTCAAAAACTACTACCATGGATGTACACATAGAAGAAGCTAGCACAAACTCAGTGGCAAACCCAGGAACTCTGATAATGAGAGAAGGAACACTGGGGCCTTTGAGAAGCCCCTGTAAGAAAGGGCTCTATGTGCGCAGAACAGAGAAGCCACCAATAAGCTCAGCCCAGACTAGGGCCTGGGCAGAACAAATACAAAAAGCAGAAACACTTCTCTGTGTCTGAGCTGGCTGGGCTGCAGGAGTGAAAAGAGGTGTTGTTTCATGCCCACTGATGGACAGGTCCTGGCACCACAACAGGTCAAGCAAGTCTATATACCCTGTGACTACCTTTCAGATCTTGCTTAGCAGATGCTGATGTGTGTGAGTTCAGGTACTTATTGTTATTGACCTTATGTGCTTCGAGGGTAGAAATCCATCATCTGCAGGATTTTTGTCAAAGAGATTTGTAGAGTGTGGGAGGGTAGGAAGTTTGCACGTTGGCAAAAAACTAGTGTGCAGATTTTTAAGTTGGGCACAAGCTTCTAATTCTGGAGCACTTTCAAGGAGAGTGGGAAACATGGTGTGCATCTCTTTGCTGATAGAAAATCTCCCTTTTATTTATATATTCATGCATTCTCGTCATCCTTACTGGTAACAGCTTGCCTGTCACTTTCCCAATGTGGCAGGCTCCTCAGCCCCAGTTCCTGCTCTTGTTTGACTTCATTCTCACCACAGAAAGAAAGTAGCCCCTCCCACTTATGTGTCAGGAGAAAAAAAGCATAAGTCTTAGAGACACACAGTCTCTGATTGTCTGAGAACAAGCACAACTAACTGACATAGCATGATCATAGCTGGCTCTAAAAGCACCTGCTTGCTCTCTAGACTGCCCACTCCATCTCTCACCTGCTTCCCAGTGCAGCTGCTGCAAGCCTGAGGACTCTGTGTTATTATTCAGTAGTGCTGTGTGAAAATATTATTTGTCTAGTTATTCAGGCCTGTGTTTGGGAAATTACTTTTCTGGGGCACGAACTTCATCAGCCTTTAGCAGAGCAAGTGTGTGGCTTCTGGGAGAAGAAGGTGCCAGCTCACACTGGATCAGAGACAGAAACACTGCGGACAATGGAAAGCATAGGAAGCAGAAAGATGATTTGCTTCAATGAATTTAATTAGAAGACATTAACAATATTTTTCCACTTTGTCCTGTGGGTTTTCCTGCTTTGATATCATCTGAAAAGTATGTTCAAAACAAAAAGCAAAACTCCGGACACTAGAAAAATTATCCTCTGAACCTTACCTTAGAAATGCAGGGCATTTCTACAGCAGAAGAGACAAAGTCTGAGAAGTTACACAGCATTGGGTTCATATGTCCATGTGCTGACAGCAGGGGTCTTACAGGGGTGGCCTCAGTGATAAGTGCCCTTTGCCAGACACAGCCATCTCCAGCTGTAGAGAGAGAAATGGACTGCAAACTGGTTTAAGACCATGATTGAGATTAACTAAGCTGATTATTTAGCATGATGTTCTCCCATTTTGCGCACTCCTCTACACAGGAGCTTTGCAATGATTACACAGAAGTAATAGAAGAAGAGGCTCCTCATGAGTGAGCACTTGTTCAATAGTTTGTTAGCTACAAGTTAAGCATCTGTTCTAAGCTCTTCTAGTCAGTGAGGAGAGGCCACTGTGGGCAGCAATACCTCCCATTCTAAGGCATGCACCTGGGACATCATGCTCTGAGGTATGCATTTCTCCCTACTGAGTACCAAGGAAGAGATGACTGCCAGCTCAGGTGGAGACAATGAACAGTTTGAGAGCTAAAGCTTGGTAAGGCAACTCACAGGTGAACCTGGTTATCCCTATAATGATATCAAATATTCCCAAACCTTTCTCCTCACTTGAACTCATCTCTTTCTCACTTTGATCTCTGTAGGTGCCCATTGTGAAGTCCTTTAATTTTTTTAAAAACCAATACTTAATTACCCATTCTCATTCTGACTGATTCACTAAAACTAGAAAGCATTGAGGTTTTTCTTCCATCTCCCTCCCTCTCTCTCTCTTCCCCCACCCAACCCTGCCTCCTCTTAGGCATAAACCATTCCTTTAACAGAAGTGGAAACAACCATAAATTTGGGTTCAGCTAATGAAAGCTGGCAATAGCTGTGAGATAGTCTTCCTGCAATTCTCATTTCTCTACAAGACATTTTTGTTGCATATCAGACACTTAGCTCTATTTAAATGTAGTGCCTACCACTTTGAGCGGACCAAACATCAGTTTCACTAGCTCTGATGACTAATATGAAAGACCTTCCACAGAGTTAATGGGTTTCCAGTCAGGATGATAATATTCACTACCGGCCCAAAATGATAATTTCAGCAGGGGAATGTACAGTAGGAATAAATGAGCTCTAGCAACGTTAAGGCTTGATGCCCCACCTCACTAACTGTCCCTGTTTCCCCCCATAATCTGCAGACTTTTCTCAGTGATGCTGCTAAGCTGGCTAATTCCTTCCAGGAAAAGGTCAAGGAATGAGCCTGGAATGTTTTTCTCTGCACATCCTGAGCCACAGTGCAGTGAGAGTCGTCTCCCAGCACCTCTTCTCTTTGGGTACTGGCCTGCCACCACTCATCTCCAACAATCTGAGGCCCTTGCAGACTCCCTCCTGGGTCTTAAGATTTGCATGGCTGCAGGGTATTTTAATCTCATTGGCTAGTCATAGTTTTGGAGATAATGTTCTTTTTCTGATGAGAATTAAGATTTTAAGAAACCTCCAAGAATGAGGTTTCATCAGGTGTCACTTTATGACAATCTAAAGAAATTATGCCAGTAGCTGTGTGTTGGGACAATCTGTGAAACTGAACACCAGGTATGTTTCTTGCAGCAGAGGGGGGATAAGACTGAAAGAGAAAGGAGCCTTGGGCAGAGTGTATGAGGGTCCATAGCTGTCAGAGTCAATGCAGAAGGATAGAGCATAAGGCTGTGAAAAATTTTATCCCCTTAGTATTTTTCTGGTATGTACTATCTAGAAGACTACAGTGACTTTGTCTTCCAGCCATTACATTAAAATTTTATAGCTCTATCCCAGCATCCCAAGTTCTTTCCAGTCCTGGCACTCCCGTAGCAACTGTTTCCTTCACTGCAGAAGATTAAAATCATAACATAGTCTTCTGCTGGGCTTTGAGCAGAGCAGTTGTGCTGTGGTTTGAACAATGGACCCCATTCAGGTTCTTTCCTTTCTACCTTACAGTATGACATAAGATATATTCCTTAGATTCAGGATGAATCAGGAGGAAATTTGAAGTAGAAAATACGGCTTTGTGGTAGAGTGATTTCTGTGCCCACCAAAAGTGGAAGGGCGGGGAGACAGAGTCACTAGTGTTAACAGCCCAGACTTGCTCTATTCTTTACATGCAGTAGAGATAAATCACTGTCTGGACTTAGAAGGAAAAGGAAGGAGAAAAAACCCACCACAGCTGAAAATGTGTAGCAGGAATGCAATGGCATGGGAAAATGTAAATACTGTGTTACAACAAGGGTCCAGTTATGACAGCCAGAGGCTGCTACTCTGAGGAGATTACAAGAATTAGGGTAATATTAAGTGATTCTATCTCTGGTAGCAACTACTTTCAACCATCAACAGTTTAGGGACATCATGAAACCAAGCTTGCATTTGGGTTGTCATATTTAGCTCTTCTCCATGAATGGATGTAATATTTTTAATTTTTTTAAATCCTGTTATATTTCTCATTTTCAATTCTACTTAATGGCTTCAGACCTGATGCTTGAGAACTGATGAAACCTGCACACAGAACCACTGCAACACACCTGAAACTGCAACAAGGATTTCACAAGATCTGCAAAGCCTTACATCCCTCTTCCTCTGATGAGCTGCTAGAGTGACTTGCCAAATCCCACTCCTACTGGGCTTCTCTGAGAATTGGCTGAGATGGGTGCAAATGTCATACCTTCTTCTGAGCTTTCATTTTGCAGCATCACCCCTCGGGTGCTCTTTCAACAACAGCTAGAGACTGAACTACAGCATTGAGATTAAATTTCAGAGAGCAGGAAAGAGTGAGTGTTGCGGGTGGATGTGAATCTGAAGGAGCACTTTTTCACTATTCAACCAAATGTAGCACATTTAAATCCTCTGTTAATAGTTCCTTTTATCTATTCAAAGATACATACATAGGGCTAACTCTACAGCCACATGGAGATCTGAGTTCTACCTTTATTCAGACTCAGCAAAGATTGAGTCCTGAAGGACATGCCTTCTAACTGGTTTCTCTCATTCAAAGCTGTAGTGCAGAGCTGGGACATATGCTTAGAGAAACACTTTGGTGCACACTTCCCATTCTGAGTATTTTAAATTTTTAAAGCTTTTTAAATAATCAAGTGACTCTTCAATATTTAGTGAAATCAGTTCTTTCCAATTCCTCATTTGTCGTCTCTGTCTCTTTCCTAGGCAAAACTGAAACGGTTTTCCAGCGTGTGCCTGTCATGAATACTGGTAATTTACAATTGATAAAAAAAAAGCTCAGAAACACATCAGCTCTTTGCTATGTTTCGGAAGTGTATAATTACAAAGAAAAAAAAAAAGCCTTTGACATTTTACTACATACATACCAAATAAACATAAAATCTATCCTATACATTTACCACACTGTCCTTTATAATTGAGTTAAGTGTTGTCATAGCAAAACTTTACTGAGCTTACTTAGTACTGGTCTGAACACATAGACACGGGTTAGAAATTACTTTCTAATTTTCCAGATATATTTATTTCTAATTGCTATGCTCACTCTTTTCTGAGGTAACCACATCCATATCCTTTAACAATTTACATTTTATAAATATTAAAGACATTGGGGCCATATTTTATTTATTACTTTGTGTCCTCCGATCTTCATACAAACTTTCATTTCTTAATATATTTCTTAATATAAGATTGCATTTTCAGCTGTGGTTTCAAGCTAACTTAATGATCCAAAAAAGATCAATCCATTCCAATTAACATTAATTAAAGTCTCTTCATGATTTCTCTGAGCAGGGGATCGGGCTTGGGACTCTCCTATTTCTTCTTCTCATCTCTATTAAGTTGAATAATTTTTATAAAGATTACTCTGCTAATCTCTTCAGAGCACTTGCACAAGACAGTCTGTTTTGCCTAGTCTGCCAAGATCTAATGCACATGAGTTCTTTGCCTTTCTCCACACCACATGAATAGTGTCTCGATCAGATTCCTTCTTTTCTTGCAGTATTGGAAATCAGTGGGATTACCTACTCATGCTGAAAAGCCATACAGTTAAGCAGGCATGGTGTTCAAGGAACATGGAGTTTTTCCAGCTTTGCCACTAAACTGCTGTGTCATCTCGATGATGTCACTTAATTCATTTTGCCTCCATGTTCTTTGTCTTTTCTCAGCTATCCTGAGCTCCTTATGAACAGTTTTTTTGACATTCCCTAACACCACAGAAGTCAATGGTAGTTTTGCATTACCTTTGGCTTTAACAAAATCCTCAAACTTTTGCTATTTTGAAAAAAACTTTCCATGTTTGATTTTTTTCTTCCTCAGAGGCTGAAATTATCTATTCTAGTAAAATCAAGGCATTCCACTTACACTGATCTTTTTACTTGCCATCAACAAGTCCTCATCTGAAGAGCTACTTCAGTGTTGAAGAAAACTGTTTACTGAGACAGGGATTTATCATCAGGCCACAAGCATTTGGTTCTTCTGTTTCTAGATGAAATTTCTTTCAAACTGAGGTATTTTCCTCAAGGGTCTTCAACATCAGTGTTTTCAGCAACATTTTCTTCTCTGACAAGGAGTTGATGGGACTTTCAGAGCTACCCACTGCATACATTCTTTTTGCTGAACAGTGATTTTGCTTTAGGTCTCCAATGCTCCTTTGACCAGAGCAGAGATACACTTTAGGCAGCCAGTTTAAATTTGTCTAAAATTCATCCTGCACCTCTCTGTTCCTCTAGGAGAGGTGAAGAATTTAGTCCAATGAGGCTGCAAGCTTCTGCTCCTTTCCCTCTCCTCACTCATACCAGGAAAGTGGAAAAGCAACCTGAAACCCAGTCATATTTCAGAAAGGTTGGTGATTCTATTCTGGTAGCATCAATGGTTATGGGGTAGCTAAGTGAAGAGAAGTCATTAGCAATCAGAGCTGGTCTCCTATCCTAACATCACCCAAAACATAATTAAGTGTTTCATTGTTTCCTTTATTTGTCTGAGAGAATGCAAGGCAATTTGCAACTGTAGGAAACATTTTTATCATTAAATGCCTTTTCCCCCTTTTTCTTTCTTTTTAGAATAATGTATAATTTTAATGAGATTCAACAATGGTTCTCAGTAAAGCTGCAATTTTTGAAAGAATTGGATCTGCCTTTATTTCCATCACTGAACCACAGGCTTGATGGCTGAAATGAAATCCACAACCATTTTTATGCCACATGATGATTCACATGAATTTTTCATGGGACGTAATTGCTCTTAATCTGTCCTGCAGAAAAGGAAAAAGATTTTCTGCTCTTTCTATACACAACTGTCTATCTCCTTAATAAAAACATTCAGCCAAGGACTAATCATCCACAAGACTTTAAAGCTACCTATTTGAAAAGGATTCTTTTGGCAAAACCTTTATTCCTTTAGTATTCCAAGCTAACAGTTTGGAAGAGATAATACACCAAGCCTAAGAATGTCCTATTATATTATGAATCGAACTTCTAACCTCATACAAGAATCAGTTCTTCCAACTTCATATCAGGAAATGCAGGCTTACTGGCTCTATGTATTTGTATTTCTGTTCCTGATGTAGCCATCCAGGTGGCCTGATATCTAGTATCTACAGTCTTAGTCATCCAAGTTTCCTCTTTTCACATCAGCACTGTTCTCTGGCATCATCTTTGGCTGTGAATGACTTTTTAAAATTTTCATCTCGCATGCATTGTTTGTATCTTCTATATCTGGAAAAAAAACTTCCAGCATTATTAACAGTTGTGCAAAATTCATTTAATAACCAATTAATATTATTGGTACTTTTTTGGGACTGTTGTTTTGTTTTTTGTTTTTTTTTTTAAATAAACCTTGCCTTTATTTCTGCCAGTTCTATAGTTCTGCTTCTGCTCTTATTCTTCCGTTACAAATTCTAGTACATTTTTATAATAATCTTGAGGGTATTATTATTCCACATTTTCTTCATTCCAGTGTATTTTCTATTTTTAATACTGAATTTTTTTTCGCTTCAAGACTGTCAGGATTTTTGTATAATGTGGGCATGCACATGAAAAAATTCCTTCAACGGTTTCAAATTATTAATTATGTTTTCCTAGCTAAATGTGATGTTCTAGCTCATTTAGCCCACTATTGTTTTGAATGTTCTAAAGCCACCCACCAGAATATTTAAACTTAGCCTTGCAAACATATTCAGGCCACAATCAGTTGAATCTGAGACTAATCCACCTTTAAGTATTAAGATGGATTCCTACTTATCTGTCAAGATGAGGCCTTAAGATAGAATTTCCCTGTGACTGGAAGCTGCCCAATTGGCTTCTCGAACAAGTGGCAGAGACCTACCACCATTAGCACACACATTGAAGTTCCTTGCATGAGTTATTGACAGAAGTAAAGCAAAATTCATCAGGACTTAAAGAGCTGAAGGACAGAGAAAATACTGGCAACACTTTTTAATATGTAGTGAACATCTCCAATCATGTAAGATTATATTACATATAATATCAGGTTATGACATTTTATTATCAGTTGACAGTGATATTGATTCAAGAAAGTAAAATCACCTACAGGCTGTGTGAAAAGCAATCATGGAGCAGAAAGACTGATACCCTGTGTCAGATAAACCATAAAAAACCATCCCATGAACACATACAACAACAAAACATGTTTAACTATCCACACAGAAAGCACTGGAAAGCTTCTTCCTCTGCACTATGTGCAATACAGAAGGCAAAACAACCCTGAACTTTTTCCAAAGAATGCGCTGGTTCAGAACAAAGAATCAGAACACGGCAGTTCTTATAGATTCAAAAGACATGAAAAAACAGCCTTCAAGTGGAAAACACAAAAAATATTTGGATTAGCATAACAATACAATTGTTATTGTATGGATGTATAAATTGTACATATATATGTACAATGTATTGATGTATAAATCACACATGTATAAATGTATTGATCTATAAATTTGCCTTTAAACAAGTTAAATACTGTAGAACATTTCTCTGCAGTTTCTAAATAAAATCATGAATAAAACTGTCAGTTATTTTAAATTGTAGATCACATTTTGGGTTTTCTAAGTGGAAAAATATCCGTGCATTTATTATCTTGTTTAAGCTTATAATCAGCAACCTACTGTGACTTTGAATTAATTGGCATACTTTACTTTTTTTCCTGCTCTGGGGGTGGTGTGGAAACCAAATTTGATAAGGGTCATAGACTCAAAAGAAGTTTTTACCTGTTCTTGTTACGCTCTGTGATGGTCTCCACGCTGGGATGTCTTCTTCAATGAATGGTGTTGCACAAGGAATGGGAAGCATGACAGATTTAAATTCTGCTGTCATTATCAGGGTAGCACTCTAAAGCAGAATGATTAACACTTGTCTATCACGGTATGTTTCTCTTAGCTGTGGTATCATCTTCCTAAAAGGTTCAGCTCAAGGCAACCAGCTGACTAAAGGACCCAGAGAAGGACCTGCACCATCACAAACCAGTTGTTCAAGTAGGATGGAAGAAATCACCAGTCTGTAGCCCAAGCCCTGTCATGTACTTAGACCACACCACACCCCCTCTCTGCATCTGCCTTTCCTGTCACTTTTCCCAGCTCTCTAGCAGTGCCCACAAGACAGGGGGAGCCCTGACAAGAAGCATATGCTGCCCTTTCCCTGCAGGATTGTGGAGACCACATCAACACTCTCAGACAAGAGATGGAAACAGGAGCCAGTCTGAGATCACAGTATCATAGAGTCATCATTAAGGTTGGAAAAGACCTCCCAGATCAACAGTCCAACCATTTACCTAGCATCATGGTCTTCACCTCTAAATCACATCCCCAAGTGCCACATCCACACATCTGTTTAACACTTATAGGCATCCTGTTCTCCAGGGTTACACTGGAGATGAATGTTTCATAAATGTTACTTCACCTTGCACCCCTTCACAGCCACCTGAGGATGCCTACAGGGGTGGAATTTACTGCAAATCTCAAGATTATAAAGCCACTGAAATTCCTGGTTTTTCACAAGCAGTACCCATAACTACAAATGAGGTTCTTGCCTTTAAGTTTCTACTTTTGTACACCAGAAACCATCAGAAGTTTTAGCCACTGTGATTAGGACCATATTGCATGCGAGACTGGAGGTCTTTAAAGGAGCTGAGCTGCATTGAAAAGCGTAATTGCTAGAAAGTGCACAGATTACCCTTTTAATTAGACTTGTGATAACAGTTTTGTGCTCTGTTATCAAAACCATGATAAAACAGTCCAACATAGCCTTTTGTTAGCTCTGCACCAACATACAAATTAGTGTACAAGCATCATGTTGTGCAGCTTCCAGTTTGATTTTTCATTCACATTGTGATGTTGTTCACTGTGCCCTTGAGAACACTAATGCCGGGGAGACCTGGCATCTCCTAGCGAGACCCAGGTGCTTTAATAACTATTACTGCACTTAGCCAACACTTCAGAGCTTTCAGGTTTGATTTTAATTAGAGGAGCTGTGACATTTTTAGTATCTTTTAAGCTACTTCCTTACTTCACAATCACAATGCACTGATTACAGAAGACTCAGCAAACAGGCACTGTGCAATGCTGTTGTAAGATAACTGAAGTAGCAAGAGCCATAGTTTTGTCCTATGGGGCTTTTACCAAACTCCTTCAAAGCTGTACTTACCTAGAATTAAGCTTTGAACTTTTTATTTTGGATTTCTTTGTCAGAACTGTATACAAAGTTATATGTGCAAAGCTTACCACGGTGCTTCTGAGTCATCACTGAGCAAATGTCAAGAAATTCTCCCAAAAAAAGTAGAGTTACATTTTTTGTTAAAAGCTTGAAGGCTGTATGAGTGAGGTAACAGAATGGATTTCATGTTGTTTGGTGCTATCAGGGCAGACAAAGCACCTGCAGTGGTTTCTTTGCATCTCAACTGCCTGCACCCTCTGCAAACCAATAGCTGGTTCCTCAACTCCATACCACATCAGATTTGGGTGGAATTGAAGAATTTTTACATTTAGATTTTGAACCAAAAATTCAAATTTATTTCTAAACTACTTTCCACAACTAGAGGTAAATAGTCCATGTCAGCCAAATAAATAACTTCACTGAGCTTGAGGTATTCCTGTGTCATTCCTGGACATCCTGACTAAAAGCAGATGGCAAATCAAAGACAGTCTTTCATAGAGCTATTGTGGTTATGCCAGTGCTCTTATTTATACTGTTCTGTGGTGAAGACATTTGCCAAGATACACGTTGTAGAATTAGACATGGAAGAGCTTCACACTATCATCTCCTATCAGGATTTCAGATACTGGTTTTGTCTGCCTCAATAACATGTATAAATAATACAGGAAAAACACAAGGGGTGGCCAAAGCACCAGGACTGGAAAACAAGTTGTCTCAAAACTGACCAAATGGTGACACTTCTTAAAAAAACTCTCACTGAGCTTAAAACCTTTCACTGAAGAAGTTTTATCAAAGGTATGGTTTCATAATTGTCTCAAACAGACGTAATTTATTTTAATGGGTTCAAACTCCATGTTATTGTCAGATATTTGCTCTTGTTACCTGTTGCGTGGCATTTCTAACACACATGCATTCATGTAGGGATCATTAAACTAAACAAAAGAGACAAAGAGTTTAGACAGGTCAGTTCCCAGTAACGCCACAGTGTGGGAGTGCAGAATCTAAGGCCTGCCTTCTGTCCCTTTCCTGATGTCTCTGTAAGCACTCTCAGTATTCAAAAGTCCCAGGTTTGCCCTTGAGAAACAGCTGTATTTTGCAGAGAGAAGATGCCTGTTGGAAACCCAGAACCATTCAGTAGAAGGAAAGGAACACAATCTTGTTTGTTTCGAAATCTAATTTTGCATTTGTGAGGCAAGAAGAGATAAGAAGCAGAGCTGGAGACATGAACCAACCATTTTATTTGAACATCACAAGTGATAGCCAGAAGGCAGAAGAGAAAAATCAATACAAATGCTGATCTGTTGAGTCCTCTCATAATCTGTGATTTCTTTTGCCCTATCACTGTGGTGGCTTCTGCCAACCAAATTCACTCACAGCTTCTTGTAAAAAAATATTGCTGATCCGACCTGTGACCCCAGTTTTTGGAAGGGCCCAGATACAAAATGCCTTTTACACAGGCTCCAGTGTGACATGTCAGAATGAGAGGCAGATTATGAGTAGCATGACAGGCCCTTCTCCTTGACACTCACTGAACCTGTCAAACAAGGCCGAGTGCTAAATCACTGAGAAAATTGAAGCTTAAACAAGGGACTGCACACACTTGTCAAGGGAAAGAGCCTTCAGAGTAGTCCTGAACCAGTTAGGTTCCTGTTCCTTCCCTCACTGTCAGATGCCCTGCAGGAACAGGGATATCCTTATCTCTGGGCTTGCCAGTTTCTTATTTTGACATTCTCCCACTACCTTCAAAGGAAAGCCCTGAAGGGAAGCCCTTACCTCTCTTCACCTCCAAATCTACACCTAAAACATATGGCACCACAAAATTTGCCTTAAACCACTTGCCATACACCTGGTCTGAATGACAGAAGAGTGGACATTCATCCAAAAGTGGACCAGTGCTTTTCCATTTGTTTCTGTTTGCAGATCACCCTTCCCTAGCAAACATCTTGGGGGAAGACAGGACACTTTCACCATGCACTGAAATTTGACAACAGCACATTGCTTTCCTTTGCAAAAACCTGTAAAAAATAAACCACATATTTTTACACTAACCCCACATTTAAAGCCATTCTTTTGGGATGGGATGATCACTTTTCAAACACCTGTAGAGAGATGTACAGCCTTCTCACTGTCCAAGTCACACTCCTCTAGCAAGAGCTTAGCATAAAGTCCCCCTTGCAGCTCTCAGTTTGATCTGTGGTCCTCAATTCCTCCTCTGGAATCTGCCTTCTTTCTTTTCAAGGAAAATGAAGAGCAAAAGCATGCATCAAGACTGAGAGATTGTTTCAGGACCACATATAGGTTATTGACTTTTTTATTGAAAGTTAGGATGAAAACTGACTCTGTGTAATAGAAAGGACAAATGTGAAAAAGCTGGAAGGCCAGATGGCACATGGATAGGAGGCAGTGGTGATGTATTCCCTAAATTTACAAAGCACCATCAAACTTTCAGGAGTTAACTAAAATGCTTTTGTTAAGCAGCATCAGGCTGACAGGGCCCTGTGTGAAGTGAAGGAACTGTTCTCTCACTTTTCCAGAAGGCTCAGTGTCATGTCCAAGGCTTTGAATCTCCATTCAAGCATGCCTCAAAAATATCTTTCTCTGTTTGTCCTTTATAACTTTCCGCTCATCTCTCATATCAGAGCTGACCAGAAGCAAAAACACTGCAGAGAAGAGCTGTAGTATTAGCAATGAGGTATGGATGGAGACTGTCTCAGAAGACTTGGTCTCCTAAAACTTGCAGCCTCACTGCTGGATGAAAAGTCAGCTAAATTTAAGACAAAATTTGAATTGCCAACTTAAGCTAAACACCCATGTTATTGGAAAAAACTCAAAGTGGGCAGGGGCAGAAATGTCCTCCTTGTCATTCAACCAGAGATTTTCTGCAGAAATTGGAGTTGCTGCCCTTACTTCAAAAAGGGCAGCTTACTAGATCCTTCCTTTATAAACAAACCTAATCATTCTGCAAATTACAGTGTATGGAAAACTGTGATTACAACAACAGAAGGTAGGAAGCGAAAATTTTCTAGCCAAATATGCAGCTGTATCAGGCACACAGACATGTTGAAGCTGATCCTCTGCTTCTCTGCATCCCTGTTTTTCCACTTTTGCCTTTGCAGGCCAGGTTTATAGTTTAAATTCCTAAGTTCTGCCTATAGCATCTTAGTCACTCATTAAGCAGAAGAAAGATATGCATTCAGCACCATCCACAAGTCAGCATCCAGGGATTCATCAGAAACCTCAGAATATGAGAGAACAGTTGAGGGATTTTCAAGAAATATACACTGGGATGTCTCTATCCCCAAAACAACTTGGCAGCAGCTGGAATAAACTTTCAATCAGGCATGCAAGTCCTGATAAAAAAACACCTAGAAACCCCATTGTGCTTTCTATATTATCCAAGGGGCAGTTTATCAGCTGCTTTTCTCACATCAGGCCTTGGACTATTTCTGTCTCTGGCTGAAGAATCCTTCCTCTAATTTACAGTCAGCCTGTTAAACAAGGAGAGAGAATTTACATCCCTACAACTGAGCATGACAGAAATAATCCAGCAGCCGTAAAATTAATAGTGAGATCCTACAGAACTATATGGTGCCAGTTTTAAAAGTAAACTCAGCCCTGTTATGACCCCAAATTTCTAAGGGGCTGCTGGGAGGTCTGGCTTGGAACCAAAAGCATAAAAGCACTGTACATACTCCACAGTACTTCATTTAGGCTGAGAGTCTTGTAAAGACCATGTCAACAGTTTCAAGAAATGATGGGAAAATTGAATGTGGTGGCCTGCAGCTGAAAGGCTGCATTCTTCCTCCTTCCATCCTAACCACGGAAAAGAAATTCCTCCATGTAGCCTTCCCCTCCAATGGATAACCTGAGTCTGTGCTTCCCTCCAGGAGCAGCTGTAGAGACGGGATTCAAGGCTGTACTGAAAGGGAAAGGAGAGAACCCTAGAAAACCACAGACAATGGAAATTATGAAAGAGCAAATGTTTCCCCAAAATTCCCTGCTTCTCTCCCAGCAGCAGCCAGTCTGTCTTCCCCAATCTCTCACATGCTCAGAGGAAGGCCACAGCCTTTCTCCCACATCAGCAAGAGGACTGTCCTGGCCTGGAGCCACAGAGAAGGCACTTTGCCCTGGAGTGTGGTAAGGTCAAGTTGGCTCTATTCACGATGATCTCAAAATTGGCCAGTGAGGAAGAGAACCCTTGAGACCCTCAGGAAGGCCATATGAATTTCCAGTCACTATTAATGGGACATGGAAACTATCCTTTCCTTTCCCAGTTTAACCATAAGCAACAAGCATCTGTAGGGAATGTAGACACAAAGCAGGAAAGGCCAAACAACTTTGACAAGTAAAGCATGGTTCAAAAATTATCACCATGTTCCATGCATGAACTCAGACGTGGCCTTGTATGAGCCCTTCTTCTTTCAGGCATGGGCTGACTAATTCTCTCTGACTGTCTTAAATCCCAGGCTGATGAAACTGAAAACACTGCCAGAAGAGAAGCAGAACCTCATGGTGATGCCAGGACAAAGTCACATCTTGCTCTAAGGAAGCACCAGCATTTCAAATGCTGAGCCTGGCTCTGATGACTTTCATCAGAAAAGAATGATGCATCTATTAGCTGAGCCATGAAGGTACCAGGCTGCATTCTCAAGCAGGCATAACTCCACTGCTCTCATTAATTCCTGGTGAGTTGTCTGATCATTCAGGACTCAGATAACAAACTGCCAAAAGAGGAGACATAATGTGGCTATCGCCTGATTTGAAGCAGTAATGGGAGCTCTTTGGCTGCAGCAAAAATGGAACAGACCTTTTAATCTTGTTTGGTGACCTTCGCAGTCCTGGAATTAGCTTGTCATAAGAAAGAATCAACAACTATACAACACTTCCCCTTGCATCAGATTTGTTAGCTAGTAAAAGAAAGTTACATGAAAAAAATGGTGCAGCTGGACTTACTAGAGGCAGTAGTACTGATCAAATTACTCTCTTGTAATTGTCTGCATTTTGAGGCTGACACAAGTAGTACGATCCAGAAGGATCCAAAGGACAGAGCTGTCTACTTTTAAAGATGAACTGAAAGATATGAAGTGGCTGTGTTGGAAAAAACTCAGAACTCCTCCAGCCACTTGGACAAGTTTCATACCATCCTGACCAAGTTTTTTTCCATCAAGGAAACAACATTTTATTCCCAAAGCAGCAGAGCAGCAAATAAGGTCCTCTGCTTGTTGGTGTTTTCCCTTATTGGGTTTTAACCAAGAAAAGATTCCAGGTAGTCTTAGCTATACTGGCTAAAGAAAGTCCAAGTGGACAGGAGTGGGGATGGCAACCAATTCTAGAGACCAGTGGCAATGGGAACATGGGTCATACAGACTCTGGGAAGGCCTTCATTTTTAAGTTCTGCTGTCTGCTCCCTGTGGAAATATCCATGTTTTCAGGAGGAGAAGAAATCCCATTTACACAGGGGTTAGACTATATCCCTAGCCCTTCAGCACAGAACTGCGATTCCCTATTCAACCACTGCATGATTTTAGGCAAACTGCCCAATTTCCCCATCTGTAAATCACATACAATAATGCTAAGCAAAAGTTAATCATAATCACACTATTAATTAAATTAATATTTACTATTTAATAGAGTCTGTATTGTATTATGCATTGTATAATCTATACAATTTAAAAGTTAATCATAATCACATTATTAATTAAATTAATAATTACTATTTAATACTGTCTGTATTGTATTATACATTGTATAATCTATATAATTTATATAAAATAATATAAATAATTAAACTAATTAATAAAAATGTTAAAATTAGATTTTGGAGATCTCTTGGAAAAAAAACCCTTCCTCTGTGCTGCTGGGTCTTACTGGCTGATGTGAATATGATTCAGCCACATTTACAATCACAAAGAGGCATCAAAAAGTCAGAAACAGAGCTAAATGGTATTTCAGAGGTGAGTGCAGAGTTGCACTGGTAATGGAAAAGAACTTGCAAATGACCATTTGTTGAGGTACATATTTTGTGTCTTTCCAAGCACCTGAGCCAAATGCTTGGAGTTTCAATGAGTCACACCAGGAAGGTTTGAGACACCTCTTAGATACCCTTCCTAGTTAAATCACAGCACTAATAATGGAATGTCATATGTTTGGGTTTATTTTGAACCCAGTCCTGAGTGTCTGAACCTCTCAGTACCATGCCAGCAACATGCACAGGTTTTGTCAGCCAGTAAGACAAAAGTTGCTTAAGCGAGTATTTCAGCTGAATCACTGTACAGGACACCCTAGTCAGTGAGTAACAGTAAAATAGGCTGCATTTCAAGAGGCATTTCAGTAACTTCAGAAGCATCACCCACTGGGATTTCGTTAGCAAGTATCCAAAGTGACATCTACTGGTGTAGATTTGGACTAGCGCAAAACACAGGAATCAAGTTAGAGCAAGGCAGAGCTGCACAAAGAAGCAGACTAATGAGCCACAAATGTACTAGTGGGGTAGCCAGCACCTGCTGGGTTCTGCTGAGTAATTGAACCTCTAACTATTATGGAAGAAGATTAAAACAATGCCAGATTTCTTCTGAGCTCCAATGGTTTGCTAAAGGTGCCTTCCCACTATGAATTTTAAAAAATGGCCTACAGCTACAGCACGGGAAGGAATGCATGCAGTTTTTCCATAAGGGAAGTTCTGTTAGTTTATAGCCAAGAGATGAAGCCTGGCACAGACACTTTCATTCAGATCCCCTGTGGAATTCTATAGATCTACATGGTTGGATTCACTAAGACCAAGACATGGTGCATATCCTGGGACTTCTAAGGCAATATAAAGATGAAACTTCTCAATTTAGGTAGGAACAGATCCTCTAAAATCACTCAGAAGAAGACTATGTTCAATAATTGAGGTCCTTGGATGTCCTTGGCAGGAACATCAATCCCTGTTCTGTGCTGAAAAGCACATCTGCAAAGGCATCACTTTCCTCTCAATTTGAAAAAGAAGCTGCTAAACTTGGGCATACCACACAACTTTATAAACTTTTCAACTTGTGATTGTATTTCCTGTTACTGGAGTAGGCCAGTTTGCTCACCCCTTCACAAAAAACAGTCACTGCCTTACAGACAAGGGGATGCTTTTGGAGATACAAGCCAGAAAATTAAATTTTGTCTGGAATTTCCAAAGGTTGAAAGTGCTAGAGAAGTGGGTGATTTAGTAAAATTGCAAAGGGCAGCAGTTTGGACACAAGTTTGGTGCTAAAAATCTGTACTCAAAGCTATGGAAAAAACTGATAACAGAAACTCCAAAACCTGACTCAGAGGCAATATAGGCCAGTCAGGACATCCTTGCATACAACTGGTTGAGGGTAAAAGTTCTGGCAGAAGGTCAGAAGTCTAATCCAGGTCAGACCACTGTATCCCCTTGGAAGCCTCTGAACACCAATATGAAATTTTCTGCAGGGTTATAATGCTCTTGAATCACAATGCGAATGTGTTTCTTTCTTCCAAATCTGCCTGGACTTCCTACAGCCTGTCCTCAATAACCAAAGTATCAAATGCGGGCAGAACACAAAGGATGTTGCCCTTGCAGTGTTCTTCTTCCAGAGCAGCATGTGATTTAAATGCTGCAAAGAGTGCAATTGTTATCAGTTTTCACCATTGGTGCTGTTACGACTGTTCCCACTCATCCCACTCATCCATTTCACTTCATGGAAGGCACAATGTAATCCCTGTCTTGCAAAGAGTCACACTGGGAGTGTCATAGCCAAGTCTTTTGCTTTCTCATAGCCAGAGGACCTGTCACCCAGTTTTAAACACTTCTGCCTATACCACAAAGAGAATCTGCACTGAACTAAATTAAATAAATTATTTTTATTCTGGGGTTTTTTTTCCTGAATTATAAAAATTCACTCTACAAGAAGAGTCCACTTAATGATACCTCTCCATCTGTACAATACATATAGATCTCTGAAAATCTATCTTAAGGGCCCAATACTGAATCTTCATTAGATCACAAGGGCTGGATAAAAATTTACATCACTGGTTTAATATTGATGATTTAAAAGGGATGAGATCAGACAGAATCGCCATGTTCATGGTAATATTTTTATCTTTTGAATTACAGAACATGATTCATTGCTGAGGAAAATATTTTCTTTGAGATCTTTCATATCTTGGCACACAAATAATACAATTTCTACACTTTTTTAGTTGCCAATAGTCTCCAATGATAAATATACTATATATTCCTTCCTCACAAGGCAAAGCTGCACTATCAAAATAACACATTCAGGCACTGAAATTTCAATCCTTTGTACAGGGATTTTTAAAGCCCTTGGCGATATCTGCATCTAAAGTTATACAAGAATGAAACACTGCATAACGTTAACAGTTTAGCTAACAGTGTGAAGCTATTTTATATCAACAGAGTTTTATCAAAATTAAGTTTGCACTCCTGAGGTGGGAGTTTAGTTTCAAATCTCTGATATTGGTGAAAAACAGACCCAATTCACATTCTGCTATTTTTCCTGCCCTAAAACAGGATTTTAGCAGCTATGCACCAGTTACATAAGGAAATATGCTAATGAAATATTAAAATTAAATAATTATATGATGTTGCATCTTGATTATCTGATATAAAAATCTAGGACTGCAGCTATAAATCTTGATTGCCTTTTTGTCTGAGTGATTTAGTGCTAGAAGTATGTCCAACAATCAGATTAAAAAAAAAAAAAAAGAGGGGAAAAAAAAGAAAAAAGAACACTTTCCCACTGGAAAAACTGGAAAAACTAAGACATTACCTTAGGACCATTCTTGTTGCCAACAACCCAAATGTTCCCACATTCCTAAAAAAAGTAAATTCCAATATAATCTACCTTGAGCCATGGGAGACCAGAAAATTACATGTCTGAAATATCCACAAGGAACTGAATCATTTTCATGGTTTTCCCGGGACACAGAGTGTTGTGTCCAGCTCTGGGTCCTTCTCAGGACACAGACCTGCTGAAGCGAGTCCAGAGGAGAGTCACAAAGGGCTAAGGAACCTCTCCTGGGAAGACAGGCTGGGATGGTTGGGGTTTCTCAGCCTAGGGAAGAGAAGGCTTCAGGGACACTTAGAGCATCCTTCCAGTACTGAAAGGGGTCTACAAGAAGGCTGGAAAGGGACATATACAAGGCCTTGGAATGATAGGACAAGGGGGAATGGCTTTAAATTGAAAGAGGGCAGGTTTATATTACAGGTAGAAATTCTGTACTGTGTGGGTGGTGAGGACTGGCACAGGTTGCCCAGAGAAGCTGTGGATGCCCCGTCCCTGGCTGTACTCAATGTCAGGTTACTCGGGGCTTCGAGCAACCTGGTCTAGAGGGAGGTGTCCCTGCCCATGAGAGTGGGGGGGTTGGAACTTGATGACCTTTAAGGTGCCTTCCAACCCAAACCCTTCTATGACTCTTTGGCCAGTTCCAAATACTGCAGAGAATCTTACTGCCTAATCACTGAGAGCATGAAATAGCCCAGTAAGAAATATAGGAAGAATTCGTGTCATACACCCAGAGACAGCAGGTACTCAAACAGAGCAAGGACTGCACATTCTTGTGCTGTGTGATATACCGCCTGCAGGAACAAACCTCAAACCCAGATTTTGCCATTCCTTTATTGCCTGCAAAGACACAAGCAGTCCTTAGCATTTCTTGCTGCACCATTGAGGCTCGCTGATGCAACAAGTTGTTAACACTCTTCTGCTGCCAAAGCTTTAATCACATAATGACCCTTCTGCATTCATACCTTACAAATAGAAAAAACTGAACAAAATTCTGTCCCCCACCCTGTTAAATATCAGAAGAAACCATGCTTGAGATGAACTCAGCTATGCTAGTGAAAGCGTAATAATAATAGCAACAGAGAATTAAACCCTCAGATGAGGAAATTCATTATATCGCCATCAAAATTTTGATATTGCATAGTAAATGAGCTTGAAACATACGTTGTAAGACACGTCCGAGATTAGATACTGAACATCTGTTTATTAAGAACACAATTAACTTTGTCTTATGCAATGGGAGGGTTGAGGTTCCTAGAAGTATAAACAAATGATCATGCACTGTGTCACAATCTTTACAGAGCACCCAACAAGGAAAATTACAATGTAGAGACAACCTTAATTCTTCCAGATCAGAATTTTCCATTTGACGCTTTTCCATACTTTTCATGCAGATTTCATGCTCCATTTGAAGGGCAGAAATCCTTATTTATATAACAAAATTTCTGCTTTATTGGACATAAACAATGTGTTATGTAGGACACGAATCCTTAATAGTGTAAGCACAGAAATCCTTATTAATGTAATTTTCTGCTTTATAGCACATAATCCATGTGCTATAAACCATATGCTATACAGCATATGACCAGCACATAAGGCTGGTTAAAGATAAGCTGGGTCAGAGACACTTCCCCCTTTCACTCAGAGAACTGAGTATATAAAAGCTACTGAAGCAGTTCATGTTCCATTTCAAGTATGGACTAAATTCAAACCTAAATTCTGTCTTGAAGTCAAGCCATATGGACCATGCTTTTACCCTTTTTTTGGTTTAAACCCACTATTGTGAGGATATGCCTGAGCTTCCACTACTTTTCAACAGGGGTTCAACCATGGTGACTGCCTAAAACATGTGTGAGATTTTCAGGAAGACAAACTATGGACATTGTCTCACTAAGACAGGTAGAAGGTCAATTACTGAGCATAGACTAAGGGTTCCTCAGGACTGGGCTCTACCACAGTGGTAGAAATAATTAATTATGTAAATATCTAATTATGGATAATTACACAAAGAAAGTAATTTGCTTTTACTGCTGAGGTGTGCACATACACAAACAATTTGTTTATAGAAGGCAGTACTCCACCCAAGAGCAGTGGAACCAGGATAGCTGCTGCAGCATGGCAAGCTGATAGTACTTGCTATTAGCAAGGTAACAGGGATATTAGCTATCCACAGCCTCACCTGCCAGACAAAGGGACACTGGAGGCCTCTCAGTAGTCTTGCCTGTGTTGGTCAAGTGTGGCAACTCACCCCAGTTGTGCTAGGGCTCAGAAGATCTGTGAGGCATTAGTGTCAAGACCAAAACCAGATCAGATCAGAATGCAAGCTGCATGACTCCTGAGTTAGGAGGCAGCTGGAGTATACCCCAGTTACACTCTTTATATTCTTTCAATCCATTTTCACTACCAGCTGCTGGACTTTAATATTGGGTAGAAGCTCAGACAACTGGTGGTCCAGTTATTTCAAAATGTCATGTTCAAATGTTATTCCTAAGAATTAATTTCAAAATGAAAATGTGGCATATTTTTACTGGAAAAAACCCCACCTCATTTCTGTGTAATTCATACTACCCTCTCCCTAAGTAATTTCTGTACCCAGCTGCCATGCTGGGCTGAGGGCATATGTGTCTCAATTTAACAGATTGGATTTAAAAGTTAACACAGGCTGGAACGGATCTGTGGTATCTGTCATCATTCCTTTTAAGCCCTGCCATAGCTCCCACATTTCCTGAAGCCCTAAACAAGACAGTGAATTCATCACACTTATTGGAAAGCCAAGGCAAAAAAGTCAAAAACAACAAACATGATGAGTCCATCCTTTCTGTCAGCCTCACCTAGAGCCATATGAACTCTCTGGTGAAGCTGTGATTCCCTGGCTTGCTTCCCTAATATCTTGCAGCTGCACTAAGGAATAAGTGTGACTGTGGTGATGCCTAAACCTAGGACACACACTTTCAAACTTTTATTCTGCATAAATAATCTGTTCCTACTCAGTCACTCAAACTAATTGCTCATTTTTCACTCTCTTATGTAAGAAATGAGCAAATATCATCATGGAGCTTTCTAAAACTTAAAATGTCTTCAATTTTATTCATACCTGCTAACAACAACTTGTGCTTGTATACATACCAGACAGAACATCTGTTTCAGTATTCTTCTTTTCTGCATTTTTGCTTTTACTGGAGTTAGGGAAGAAGTGAAGGTAACTTCTAAATAATCAAGTAATGAATGAAATAATCCAGCTCTTTTCTAATTCTTTCAGCATTGGTTTCATGTTTCCAGCCACCAATCAATACTACTAGAAGACAGTCTTGTATATCATCAAATCCATCTCTTTGTCAGGACGAGGTAATCTCTCTTTTATGGACCTCTCAAACTTATGGGAAAAAAAAAAGAAAAGAAAAGAAAAGAGAAAGATACAGCTCCTTCCTACAGCTTTATCCATCTTTTCTGATTCTGCAGAAAACACCTTCATCTGTCAAATGCATGCTACCTGGGATTTTTCCCAGGGAAAAGAAAACCACAGGAAAATGAACTCACAATCCAGATGCCCTGCCCAAAGCAGGACTTCCTGATGCTAATCACAAAGGTACTCCACCACACCACTAAAAAGCTGTGGTCCAGAGCCTTGACTGAGGTCAAATAATATTCTCCAATTATTCTTGTTCTCCTTTTCTGCAGACTCTACTCCTTGCCATATTGCTAAAGGATTCAGTGCATTTCTAAGAGACTTTGCTACTCAGCGCTCAGCCAGCTCAGCAAAGTCCAGATAGCTGCCAGTATCACAGAGAAGCCCCATTTGGCTGTAGCTAAGGCTGTATGCATCCTACTCAATAATGAGATCACCTTGGAATTATAACAGAAGACACCTCAGACTTTTCACATGCTCTTACAGCAGTTCGCCCAACAGCAAGAAAAAGGCAACCCCTATCTACATCTGGGAACAATTCAGTGGTCCAGAAGAGACAGCCACCAGTGAAAACAGGGCATTAGCTCATTTGCCTGCAACTCAAAAATTTACTACTCTTTTTTTTCCCCCTCATGACTTATGTCACTTCTTAGAAACAGTTCTACCTATAAAGATACATTAAATACATTATTCACACATTGATATGCTTGTATTAATACACTAGATTCTCTAGATATATATTCATTAATTACATTATTTCCAGGGTTGTTCAGACCAGAGAAGAGAAGGTTCCAAGGAGACTTCATTGTAAATTTCCATAACTTAATAGGACTTTTAAAAGGGAGGGAGAGGAACTTATTAGACGAGCATGTAGTGACAGGACAAGAGCAATGTTTTGCCCTGAACCGAAAGGATGGGTTTGCATTAGAAAGAAACTGTTTTCTCAGATGTGGTGAAGCCCTGTAACAAGTTGCCCAGAGAAGCTGTGAATGATCCATCCCTGGAAGTGTTCAAGGCCAGGTTGGATGAGGCTCTGAGCAGCCTGTCCTTGCCCATGGCAGAGGGGTTGAACCTAGATGATCTTTAAGGTCCCTTCCAACACAAATCATTTGATCGTTCTATGATTCTAGGATTATAAAACAACAATTTTTGACCAGGTAGAGGTTGTGCATCTCTGTCAACCAGTACCCTCTTTAAATGATCAATGACCTTTCTCTAGCAGTGTCACGGGTAGACAATCCCCTCTAAGTCCTTTCTTTTCTTAGAATCATAATCATAAATTTCTTTATTTGCAGAACTGTTCTCACTAACTCTTTGAAAGATGCACTGTGCCACCAGAGAAAATCACCCTTACTCGTGTTTCCATCCTGAATCATAAGGATTGGGTCAGGTGTTTGGCCCAATGAAGATATAATTTTGTTTATGTCTGTTCCAAGATAAGTTCTTAGAGCACAGAGATAGGAACTGCACAGGGAATATCTCTTATACTGAGCAAGACTTTATCATTTTATCTACAGCTATTTTCTTTGGCCTGTGATGTAAGTCAACAGACAGGCCTTCATCATTAGAAACCCCTTGTCCAAACATTGCCCACATTTCTTTCCAAGATAGCGGAACACCAGGACCTCTTATTATAAACCTAAGTTATTCTGAAGAGACAGTTTTGACCTGGCCTTGGGAGTGAGGCATCAAAACTGCCTTCTCCCTCCTCACATCAATCTCTAATAGTTAATGTATGAAAACTCTCTTTCTTTCAAGTGAATCCCATGTGAGCGGTGGAAGCCTAAATATGAAAAGTAGACTAGATTTGTCCCATATCACTAGTCAACACAACAAATACAATGAAATTGATTTGGAATCAATACAGAAGATAGTTGAACCATATCTCTCAGAAACTCACTGAATCATGACTCTTATCACAAACCACAAATGCAAGCCTGAAAAGCACCCTCAAAGGGAGAAGGAAGCCTAGATGATGAGAAAAATAGATGGACTTCTCCCCTCACCTTCACTCTCTATTTCAACTTTGCAGGGCTTTGCTGTGTGGGAGGTATGTTTAAACAGGGACAGGGCTTGAGGAAGAGTGCACAAAATCAGAAAGTTCAGTGTGGCAGAGTAGTCACCTGGTTCTATCCAGGTGCCTAGGGAACTAGTAACAAATCAGCTGGAAACAGGTATTCCTCACTGGGCATTACGAGTTGACCAGTGTGTGTTGAAAGCCAGATACCCTACCTTGTCTCGAATCCCTTGTCTCATAACTTCTCTTTCAGCCTCCATCTTGGCATATTTGGCTTTCCTCTCTTCCTCTTGTTGCCGAAGGGCTTCCTGTCGTTCCTCTTCTTTCTTAGCAGCATCTGGGTCTTTCTCCTCATCCCCACCCAGCATCTTTCCCATGTCTTTGGTAGCCCCTAGAGAAAGCACAAGAGAAAATCAGCGCTGTAGGAATGTGGTGAAAACCCCTAGGATGACAGCTCTCTCCTTCCCCATGCTCAGGGCCATTTCCCTCTGCATCTATAAAGGCTTCTCCTTTCACTGAGGAGGCAGCATACTCTCCCCCATGGCAGAAGGTGGACAAAACACTCAACCTGATCAGGTAAGTTAACAGACACTGGTGGGAGAAGAACAGCAGCACAAGGAGGAGACTATATCTGCAGGTTGGTGTGGTGGCAGCACAGTTTGTTTTCAGTTCTGAAAAGGACAAGCTGCCAACCACACCATTTTTTCACTTTATCAGCTCAGCCAAGTGACTGAAGATTGATTTTGAAAGGTCATTAATGTAATAGGCAGGTAATACATCAAGAACAAAATGACACCAGAGCTGGGAAAGGAATTTGAAATCTTGATTGCAGGAATGAGTAATCATAGTCCTAATTGTTGTCAGAAATTACACATCCCATGACAGGTAGGACCACACAGCATTAGCAAACAGTTGGAGTTGATTAATTCTAGGCTCCTATTGTGCATCAGAAAGAAGCAGCAGCTCTGCATGTCTCTTATCTGTTCTTGGATACCAACGCCTGTAATGCTTAGTACCTAGGTGGTATCCTCTCTTTGTGTTGTTCTCTCTCTACTGCTGAATACACACTGTTCCCAAATTTTCAGTCTCTGTGTGTTCCTGAGTCAGTTTTTTGTTTTTATGCAAAGCCCTTGCACAACCATGCAAATGAGGAGGACATTTCTTGCATGCCCCTTTATCCCCAAAGAGCTGCATAAACCCATTTACCCTGTATTTCAGAGACATTTTCATTAGTAAATGACTGTCAATCATTCAGCCAGGGAGAAAAACAATTGCTGAGAAAAGGGGAGGAGCATGTACTGTGATACAGCATCATCAAGGCACTAGAGGGCTGCAGCAGGACCAAGCCTGGTTACATGGATAAAGTTAAAACACATACCATTTGGAAGCAGTGTTGGACCTTGCCTGTAGCAGGAAAACACTCTGAAACTTTTCCTAAAAGAGGTTCCTTCACCCTGGAAAAACACTGTAGGTCCTTGGATGCTGAGAGAGGACACCTCTGTATTGGCTCATTGCTGGCTGAGATTTAACTGAATTAATCTGGGACAGCCTTGTTCTAACACACATTCACAAGTATATGTATTCAACATCTCCTTTTGCATAAAGCAAAGATTTCTGGCCTTTACAAAGGCTTGGGCTGGAAGGAGACACCATCAAAGACCCACCAAATAATTGTTTGTTAGCCTTATCAAAGGCTAAGCGAAGGAAAGAGGTTCTCACAGTCCATTACAAATTACCCTTATAAATTACTCTTCAGTGTGTCAACACTGCTAGAGGACTGTGTTTGCTCTTTCTTTCCACATCAGTTCTTGGGCTAGTGATTGTGAAACCTTGGTCCTTAAGGCAAGAAACATCTGCAACCTGTCAGAATGATTCCTCCTGAATTGCCCCAGTGATGGCACTTATCAAATTAACTATTGCTTCCAATAACCACCACGGAATTTGTAAAGAGGTAAGCAGATCACTTTTCTCTCCACATATCTTTTCCAGGTTACGTATTTTCCCAGAACTCAAAATTGAAAGCAACCCTGAATAAAAACATCCTCCAACTTCTCCCCCAGAAAATGTGGCAGAGAAATACCCCCTATACACCTCCCACAGAGAAGCATGGGGAAACTGGTAATTTCAAACCTTACAAGATCTGGTTGTAATACACAGGAATTTTTTTGCCAGGTGGGAAATAACAACAGTAAACATGACTGTCTCTATTCAGCTGCCTAACCACAAACCTCTTGACACTTCCGTTGTTAGGAAATCTGTGGCTTAAAACAAAAAGACACCTAGGGACCCCAGACAAACCCCACCTGGAATATTCATGGTCCCTGTCTACTGTCAGCCTTCCTCTACTACCATTTTGCATCCTTCATTGCAGGATCATAGTAGTACAGAAATTCTTGCATATTGACAGAAAATTTACCCAGACCATCTGGTGATTTCTTTCCCGTAGTGCAAGAAAGGCTAACTGAAATTGTAAGTAAGCTAAAATTTCACAGCAAGTGAAAAGGAAATACTGCCTAGTTGGATCACGGATCCGTATGGCAGGAACTTCTCTAAGCAGCCTTACTGTGCATACATAATTGACCACAAATCTCACTAACACCTTTAATTTCTGGGTCCCCCCCAACAAATTTCTCCACTGATGATCAAACTAATTTGGGTTCAATAATCAAACTAATTTGGGTTTAATAATCTATCAAGTTTATTTCTTTTTAGCTACCCAGAGAGTATAATACTCCAGTTACTTAGGAAACAGAATTCAGCAGCAGAAAGATTTTTTTTTTTCCTCTAAGCACTACTTCTAGGCTATCATTAAGCTATAATGTCAGCTCAGCTCATCATATAAGAAGTGAAATTGCATAACTTTCTTTTAGTTCTTAGATAAGACCAAGATTTTATATACTTAAGGTATTTTGTTCTGCAGTCATTCAGCATACAGGACACCTAGAAGAACAAGAATGTAGTTTCAGGATCCTCTAGATTCTCTTAATTCACTTCTGATTTCAAAGTCACCTTCTAAAGGTGCAAAATGCTGCACTGTGGTATCATTGTCAACTAATGGGAAGGAAACATATTACGAGAACTAAAATTTTACTCTACATTTTAACTAAGGACTCCTGTGTTAGTTTTAGAAAAGCTTTTTTTTCCATCTCTTTTGTGCTTCATCCTAAACTGTAGACTTTGTTGTTTACATTCCCTGGATAACAGCTTCTGGTTTTAGCAGTTCAGCAGCAAAGGTTCCAGAGATTTCATCTCCATATAACTGAGCTGCCTCAGTTATGGGCAAAAGCAGAAGGAAAGAGCAGTTGTTTTGTCCTTAAGCCCACTTTTGAAGCTTCCAAGAAAACAGAGGAAGGACACACTTACTGAATCTGCCCATATGATAAGCCTGGGGTTTTTTGTCTTTGTCTTTTTGTCTTTCACACCCCAACCATGACATATACCTTAACACAAAGAGAAGTCAGAGACTACCACTCTATTCACTAATCAGTAAGGAGTTTCAATCAACATTATTTCTAACATCTTTAGACAAGGTTACAGAAAGGAAACACTAATGGCTAAAGCTCCAGGACAACATGTGCCAACTGTCACCTTTCTGGCTACAAACAGCTCTGCCCTCAAAGGATAAAAACCTTCCGTATGGAAAACGATCCCAGAAGTGGTGTGTTTTGAAAACAAGTGGCATGGCAGTTATTTCAAAGTAATAGTAATTTCCTTAATCCATATGAGCTAAATAGCTAAACAATCAGATGTTAAGCCAAATACTATGGGTGCACTCCAATATGATGTGCTGGTTTTGGCTAAGATAGAATTAATTTTCTTCACAGAGACTTCATGTGGGTTGCATTTTGGATTTGTGCTGAATAGAGTGATGATAGACATGTTTTTGTTACTGCTGAGCAGGGCTTACACAGAGACAAGGCCTTTTCTGCCTTATGTACTGCCACACTGGCAAGGAAGCTGGGGGTGAACGAAAAACTGGGAGGGGACATGGCCAGGACAGGTGACCCAAACTGACCAAAGGGATATTCCAGAACAGTATTTAAAGCTGGGAGAAAGCAGGAGGAAGGAGGGAACATTTAAACGATGTCGTTTGTCTTCCCAAGTCACCATGAGGCATGAAGGGACCCTGCTGTCCTGGAAGTGCAAAACACCTGCCTGCTCATGGGAACCAGTGAATTAATTCCTTGTTTTGCGTTGTTTGTATGTGTGGCTTTTGCTTTCCCTGTTAAACTGCCTTTATCTCAAACCCACAAGTTTTCTAGTTGGTGGGGGAGCAAGTGAGCAGTTGCACAGTGCTTGGTTGCTGGCTGGGGTTAAAACACAACATACGCTGTCATTTGAGTTTTGCTGGGTTAAATTGTTATTATGCATCTCAAAAAAAGTAATATGGTTGTTCAGGTACATGTGGGAGACATTCCCCAGTGAAACAGCAGAAAAGCAGGTCATCTGTCTGGAAAACAGTTTTACAGTAAAGGCCTTGGGGTTGTGGTGGACAGCAAGCTGACTGTGAGGTCACGATGTGTCCTTGCAGCAGAGAAGGTTAAAAGTCTTCTGGGCTGCATTAGGAACACTGTTGTCAAGTGGGTGAAGGATCCTTCCCATCTACTCAGGGCTTTTGTGACCAAGTTTGGAGTGATGTGCCCAGTTTTGGGCTTCAAAATACAAAAGAGAGATGGAGCTACTGGAGTGAGACATGGAGATGGAGCAAAGAAGTGAGACAGCCATGAAGACATTTAAGATACTCAAGTATCTTTAATACAAGAAGATCCTGAGACAGCAGGGACTGCTTAGCCTGGAGAAGACAAGGTTCAAGGGGTTTCAGTAGCATGTGTGAACACCAAACGAAATTGAATGAATACAAGGGAGTCAGACTGGTACCGAGTGACAGGAGAAGAGATAACGTGTACAAACTCAAGTACAGGGAATACAATTTAAATATAAGAAAAAAATAAATTTAGTTGCAGAAAGTCGCTGTGGAGTCTAGATCTGTGGAGATACAAAAAAATTCGTGAGCCACAGCCCCAAGCAACCTGCTGTAGGTAACTCTTTGAGAATGAGATTGGACTAGAAAACCCTTGTGGATGAGTACCAACCTCAGATATTGTGTGACTTTCTGAAATCTCATAAGTAAGTGGTTTAAATAACACCTGAAAGTGACTAAAGTTAATTTTGCAAGGAAAATGGTGAAGAGTACATGCCCAAACATATCCTGCATCTGAAGAAAAGTAAATTCTTCGCTGCCAGACCTCTGTTACAGAAGCACCACCAACTATGACCTAACCCCTTAAAAGCTGACTGACATCAATCCAGCTTTCACACAGAAAATATGAACTCACAAATCAACTTGCAACAGCAGCACTGAATTTGCTACTTGATTAAAAAAATGTCCTAAATATGGAAGGCAAAGTTGTGTGCTGGAAAAGCTACAGGGTTAGGATTACTAAGGATGACTTACGTAGAAAGAGGAACATCTTAGGCCTTCTTAATTAATTAAAGAATGATTGAAATTTGCACACACCATTGTTTCAGGTAAGGTAGTTATGTGAAATCAAAAGCTTTTCCTTTGAACAAATCTCATTTCATATTGTAGACAAGCAGCACCCAAACCCGTCTTTCAAAATGCCTCTGTATGTGTATGCTTAGGTCAGAGAATGAAGCAGAAGTTGTCCCTCTCAATCACAGGTTTCAGAGGAAAGAGCAAGAGGTTTACCTGAAACAGGCATGCGCTGAGGGAATTTTACAGCGGTTTATTTTGGAAGTACTATTTGTGGCTGAGCCATATTTAGACTGAACAGACAGGACGACTGATTCCTCAGAGTCTCCAAATCATGACATGTCTCTTTTGCACATCATCCAAACATAAGGAGATAATCACCAAGTACTGTTCTGGAGCAGGAATGGGTCACTCATTTTTGCAGAATCACTTCAGAACCTGAACTAAGTACTTTTCATTGATATCAATGAAGATCATCAAGACCATGATATAAAGCTTATGTCTGAAAAAACAACCAAAACATCTGACTTCCTCCTGCTACAGTTTCAACAAAAATAAAGCAGGCCTTCAGGAGGATATTGTGTAACATTTGAAAGTGGTACTTCCATGAACAAAAAACCATGTTTATATATTAGTACTGAATAGCTCCAAAGGAACCATCACAATTTATTAACCAACTGTAACTAATATACCCGCTGAAATGGATTAGTGTTTCCTTATGCAAACAAAGAACTTAAACCAAGTTCACTTGAGGAGCTCATCTGAGAAATCCTAATATCTTGGAGAATGCTATTTTCTGGTCTTTTTGGTAATGTAGGGTTCTCTGATAAGAATCATTAATATTGTGTTAAATGAAGAAATTCTCAATGAAATTCAAAGCTCGGAGTAGACATTAATAGCTCTCTCTGCTTACTTTGCCTAATCCTCTCAGCTCAAATCTTACACAATTGAGACAGGACACATTTGTATGCATCTGTGCTTCCTGGGGCAATCTTTGAGTTTATGCTTATTTCCAGGTCAGTGAGAAGCCTATCTGCTTCAGCATTAACTTTTCTGTGATATCATGGGAAAGATGCTGGAAGGATTCTGTGAGGCTCTTTTAAACATATCAAGTGATGAGCCATGGGTCCTGTGCAAGTTATGCAGCGGCAGAAGAAAAAGGGGTAAGAGGAAGGAGTAGAAAAGGAGCACCGAAAGTTTCAGTTCACTTTGTTTATACATTAACACTAGTGAAAAAAGGTCTGCTACTGGGGACCTTTGCTTCAACCATTCCCCCTACCCAGACTCAGCTTTCTCTGTCTCTGGTATTTTACTTCAGTCTTTCTCTCTCCATCTGAATCCAACCCAGACAAACTGCATTGCCAAACAAAACTGTTTTTCTTGTAGGGAAATAAACTGGTAAGCTGAGCAAATTCTCTCTAAAGGTACAGGAGATATTTAAGGATATTTGGAGGTATTTAGATCTCCAACTATTTTGAAACATCATCAGTATGGTAATGTTTCCCTTGCACACACCAAGGTACACTTTAAGGGCTGATGTTGAAGGGCCTTTTGCCTCCAGTACAGCACTTTGAATTTTCTAGAAATTATTTTTCTCACATCATTTGAGGTAGTAGTAGGTTGTAACATGTGCAAGACCTATGTTTCACTCTGCAGATGGGTATTGAAGCCAAAAAGTGAATGAGGTAGACAGCCACATTGACAGAAAAATGTTTTTCTTAGCTTACAATCTGCTTATTAGTCTTCTTTTGCAAATAATGGAAAGCACGTTTTTTAGAGCAAGACCTTGCCATCCTCATTAAAATAATTTTTTAGCTAAGATCTTAGTCTCCATGTTTTTATCTCTGCAAAGTCTCCACCTCTGCACAGTGACAGCTACATAGGGCAGTACAGTACTTGCACACAAACCAACATAAATCTTCTGGTACCTGCACATTTGTGCAACAAATTGATAAATCCTTTTCCTATTGTCACCTTCTAGCTTACAGTTAGCAATTCATGTTTGTAAGTCAATTCTTCACTTAGCATGTTATTTATTTCTTTGTACTGGTGTCACGTCCTTTTAAGACAACTTCAACTAAAACAATAAAGTTCCCTATGAAATTTATGTGGAGACATAATTTTTGGGTGGCATTCATTTGACCGCATCTTAGACCTCCAGTCACAATATCCTGGACCTTTGGAGCTGTCTTATTTTTCACGGAATCATAGGATCATTTAGGTTGGAAAAGACATTTAAGATCATCAAGTCCAACTGTCAACCTCACACTGCCAAGTCCACCAGCAACCATGTCCCTAAGTGCCATGTCTGCACATATTTTAAATGCCTCCAGCGATGCTGACCCTGCCAGTTCATCATTACAGTCTGTTCCAATGTTACAAAGAGTCCTTCTGATGGCAAATATTTTTCTCATATCCAATCTAAACATCCACTGGAGGTTGGATATGAGGTTGTTGGCCTCACAACTTGAGGCCATTTCCTCTTGTCCTGTCTCTTGTCACCTGGGAGAAGAGACCAACACCCACCTGGCTACACCCTCCTTTCAGGCAGTTGTAGAGAGACAAGGTCATCCCTGAGCCTCCCTTTCTCCAGGTTAAATACTCTCAGCTCTCTCAGCCACTCCTGATCAGACTTGTGCTCCACACCCTTCACCAGCTCCATTGCTGTGTTCTGGACATGCTCCAGCACCTGAATGTCCTTCTTGTAGCGAGGGGCTCAGAACTGGACACAGCACTTGAGGTGTGGCCTCACCACACAGGGGGACAATCAGTACCCTGCTCCTGCTGGCCACTCTATTGCTGACACAGGCCAGGTGCCACTGGCCTTCTTGGCCACTTGGGCACACTGCTGGCTCATGTTCAGCTGCTGTCAATCAGCAGCCCCAGGTCCTTCTCTGCTGGGCAGTTTTCCAGACACTCTGCCTCCAGCCTGTAGCCCTGCATGGTGGTGTTGTGACACAGCAGCAGGACCTAGCACTTTGCTTGTCATTTGTTATTCAGGTTTTTTAACGGCCCATCACAATTTCCATTTTGTGACAAACTAGAAACCACTACTGGGCTAATGCATATCTGTTACTGAAAATGATCCTATAGGTGTTTTACCAAGTTGAAGCAGGTACCACATTTTATAATCAGATTCTGAAAGATGTCAAACACTCTTGATGGTCTGTCACTTGTATATCATTTGTATGCATCAGAGTCAGCAACTTTTTCATACTCTGCCATGCACATTCGATTTAGTATAGTTAATATCTCTGAGGAGTGAAATGTTCACTTCAGTTCATCCATTAGCTTGCAAACCTCCTCTGCTGCAAAAAAAAAAAAAAAAAAAAAGCACACTTCCTAGCTGAAATCATTAATATTCTCTGATGGTCTCATTCATTCTCTTTCTGCTCTGTGACCTTTCATGAAACTTAAAAGGCAGCACGAACAATTTTTTTCTGATACACAAGTGTATGCCAAATAACTATAAATATCGTATGACACCATTTCATGTTGAGAACTACAGGATGGTGGTACATGATGAGATGATGACACAAACATACAACACAAATGTGTGAAGGCAGAAGCTGCAGGAAGGTTATCAGCTACCTCTGCCCTGGGCAGGGTAAGGCTTTGCAAAAGAAAGAAACCTAGTTTCAGTCCCATATGTAAACACATCTCACATTCTGCACGAGGCTGGTTTCATTTTCATCTGACTGCCACATTCTGCAACACTCAAACCATGGTGAAGCACTTCTGACACTGCCTTTGAAGACACAAAGGCCATTAGGATAAGTATGGCTTCAGTCACTCATAAAAGTAGTAATTGCATTGATTGGAAACAGATTGTCTGGAAATGTAATGAGTTCACATAAGCAAGTCCTGCTGAAGATGAAAAAAGAAAACTGGATGAAAGAATAGAATTTTCAAACATAGTTTTATATTCCAGTTTTGTTATACAAGGTTTTACTTCTGTGTGGATATGTGTTTAAGTAGCACACCTGTAACTCCAAACTTGTCATACAAGGAAACACCTGATGATGCACATGCAAAGGTCAGTGTTAAGAGTGTCAATGTGTCTGAGTTAGCCTGACCCAAAAATGTACCTTGGTCTGGGGGCACGCCGTCAGAAAAATGCAGCAGATCACCTTGCTTGTTCAGATCCCTCTAAGGGTAGAAGCTAGGCTTTCACTCACACATACTTCACACAGGTATTTTAACAAACAGGTACTATGAAGGAGCACTCTCCCTTCCCCATTCCACACTGATGCCTGCATCCACTGCAAAAGAGAACCAGATTGTAAGTCTTCAAGATCCTGCAGCTGTGCAAGGAGGGGCCTGGAGGAGGTATCTTTGTTCCTGAGACCAAAACACACAGCAGGCAGGTGCCTGATACTCCTTTTGCCTTCCATTTGCTGGTTAAATCCTGCTACAAGGCAGCAAGAGGAAAAAGCAAAAAGCTGGAAACAAAAGCAATCATCAGTCTTCGGCACCCAGCACTAAGAGAATATTCAACCACTCTGCCCCCACTGGCTACAGGTAGCTTGCACAGGAAGAGAAATGAAAAAGACGCAGACATAATGGGCGTACCAGACTGAGCTTCCAGCTGAAGAGTGCAAACCTGACTCCTCTTTTGGAGGGATCATTACTACTCCAAGATACCTGGAAGGCCACAGTCTTTCACTTATGCTGCAAAGTGTGTGCAGCCCTAGTTAAAAAGCACTCTGCCTTGCTTTCAGGCACATTGTATAAATACGTTTCCAGATGCACTACATGAAAATAGCAATCCACACACTGTTCTTTAGAGCTACTACACAAATCTTTTCCTTAAAAGACAAGGTGATGCTTTTTATTATTTGGTAAGGAGCTGAGAGACAACTTAATATTAAGAAGATTTACAGCAACTAAGATAATGTAAGTTTCTGCCTCTATTCCAGAGCTGCTGCATGCACCTTTGGGATGCACTCCCATTTCTCCTTCTCAGGAATTTTGTTGATCTTCATTGTTTGCATTGTAAAGCCTCTGGATGCAGGAAATTTTGAGCCAGATCTACACCTGGAAGGGTGCAGTCCCATTTTCAGGAGAACACTCCATGCAACCGCACAACCATAAGGCAGGAACAACTTCCTGTATAGCACAAATGCAGTGGCTTCTGTTCTTTTTTTGATCAAGAATCCCTGGCAAATGCTTGTCTTGTCCTCTTGACCCCCATGACCCAGCTAGGATTTAGCTGTAAATAATCTCTGCACGGGTTCCCTTTCTAGTTCATGGAGGTCTGCTCCAGCTAGTCACAGATCTTGGGATGAGATTCTTCAGGCCAAGTGGAAGCATCTACTTTAGGAGGAGAATTCTCCTCTGGACTTGCTCGCCTGGGATCTACTGGTGGAGAAATGAATGTAGGCATCTTGTTCACATGAGCCCACCTGCATTGCAGCATCCTGGCATTAGTCACATGCAGTTTGTAGTTCCAGCAGAAAAAAAAAGGAACTTGAAAGCAGATCTGCTTGTCAAAGTATTTATTTGCCTGTGATTTATGATTGTTCCAGCCCTGCTTTCCTGCTTCAGAGAAATTATTCACTTTGGCACAGAAAGAACAGCTGAATTAAAAAAAAAAAAAAATTGCTAAGTGTGTAAATCTCTGCTGCTCTAACAGATTTCCTAAATTCATCCTGGTGACAGATTCCAGACCTTCTCTGTTGCCTTGGAAAATGATGGTCTTCTCCACGGTTTCTGACTGATGAGGATGATGAGTCTATCCAGAAAGCCCAGAAATATCAGTCTGTAAAATAATCCTGTTGACTGGAATCTTCCTGTTGCTTTAAAGAAAGGCTAACAGAGGCTGCAGCAGCACCATACAACAGTAAATTTGGTGACATATTTAGTATATAAACATAGAAGATTTCTCCATTGGCAGCTGGCACAAATCTAAGGACAGCTGTGAGACCAAGGAAGTCAGGAGAACATGACTTCTCTCTGGTGGAAAGCAAGTCACCTATGTCTGCTGCCATGGAGGGGCATTAAATGCTGCTCCTACATGGACTTCCAAATTCCAGATTACTCATGTTATACCTGGGGCAGGGGTGGAGGAGGATGTGGACTAGATGACCTTTTAAAGGTCCCTTCCAACAAACTATTCTGTGATTTCTTACAGATACCTTCAAAATATTACATTAGCACCAAAGCCAGATGAATTTGTTGAGTAGTACGAAGAGCAAGAAAACATTTTTTTAATTAAAAAAAAAAGAGAAAAAAAGCCAAATAAACCAGAAGACCAGACACATTAGCAAGATATTATGGCTGCCTCAGTTGCTTCCTCAGGGACTTGGGTGGGAGATTGCAAACTGTTCCCTTGGTCCCTTGCAGATTTTCTAAGAAGGCATGTCTCCTTGAAATAGATTAATGTATTGGCAGGAAGAAATGGCATGGCATAAGGGCACTGAGACTAGTCATAAACTAAACAATCACTGAAACACAACATCCTCACACAGCGAAGTTTTAAGGAGACTGCAGTCAAATCTTCAAGAATCTTTATGAACTTTTCCCATGCAGTTGAGTTCTTAAGATGAGATGTCATTGGGAACTTCTGCATAGCAGCAAGAGATGTTTCAACATCTCAAATAGAGCTTAGCTGGTAAAACTACTTATATAACAGAAAAAGTAGGAACTCCTTAGAAAGAATGACTTTGTCTTCACTTATTTTCTTAATATACTTCAAGAAATGTGAATGCTTGCTAACGGCAGCATAGCAATACACTGGTGCTGTGGTGCTTCTTGGTAGCTACTGTGATTTCAGCAGGATGATACTACACCAGAGAACAATGCTCTTTGGAATGGGCCTTTACTCAAGTTAGGAGTTTTTAAGTCCCACATTATTGAATAGAATCAAGTTTTCTTTGAAGAAATGTTAACATAATTTCTGTCAGTGATCTGTCATGTTTTCTCAAGCCTGAGGGCCAGTAGGCAGGCTGTGAGTGGAGGAGACAGGGTTTTCATAAGAAGCTGTGGAACTTCCATAGTGAAGAAATAACCAGTGATTGCAGACATATAGTGCCCAGGAAGAGCTCTTTAAATTTGGGTTGCTCTCAGCAGTTTCTTCATACACCCACAGACAGAAACATTACATACACACTCACACACACACACAAATATTCTATCTGCTAGCCAGTGTAGCTCTCTCTCCTCTCTCTGTAGCTTGGGTTATTTCAGTTCCATGTGGGAGTTCCAACCAGGATACAGCACTGATGAAACAGACAAATCTATCTGGAAGAAAAAATTAGACACTAAATGTCTAAGCGTGCCTCCAAGACTTTCAGAAGAGAAGCTATCAAAAAACCATTACCTTCTCTTAATTAAAAAAAAACAACAAACAAAAAAACCCCAAAATACTTCAGAGATGTGACTTCTTCTTAAATCACTCATTTTGTAACCACCACAGACGTATTAACAGATTTGACATCACATGACATCATTGACGAATCTTTGTCAATGCCACTTAGTGGACTATTTTCAGAAAGCTGCAAAAATGAGGAAAGTACCCAGAAATAGGAGAAGAAGCAGTGCTGGAGTACTTGGTCCCTTGTAAGTTCAAAGCTTTCAAGAGATCTGAGATGCCAAAACTCTGACACGAGAAGAAAATAACTGAAATCACTTTCAGTCTAAGACTTAGAGATTTATTTGAAACAAAGTAAGAAAAATCAATGGCAAGGCAGTCATTAATGTATTACACTGTTTCATATTCTAAGAGACTGGATATGCAAATGTAAAGCTGAAAATACATTTTTTAAAAGAGAGAATAAAAATAAAACAAGCTAAATAACTTATAGGAAAGGTCTGCTGCACTGTTGTTCATGTTTCAAGAATGATAATTAGGTAAGATGTGTAAGGTTCTTTTCAAAGCTGTCATAGTTTGGTTATTCTGTGGTGATTGTCTCTCACCTACAAACCTTAAAATCTTTGTCCTGGCAAGATGCAGGTTCAGTATAAAATGTTTGATCTGCTTAAACTTCCATACGTAAGTTGCCTTAGCAAGCATGTAGCTAAAGAGTGTCAGAATGTGAATCCCTATGCTTCTGGATTCAGGAAACACAGCTCCCATATTTGCCTGTGGCTATTATCTCTTTTCATATACACCAGACTGTGGTTTAGCCTTTAGTGCTGATTAACACAACCCTGAGCTCCACATCATTATCTTCCCCTCTGTGAAGGTGACTTCACATTTTTTTCACTGCTTGCAAATGCTTTTCAAGGATCTCATTATGCAGTTTGCAATTTGGGCCTTTGAACACCTCAACAAAAAAACTGCCTCATAGACTGTGAATAGTAAATCTAATCTGACACCCAGAAAAACCATCTCTCAGGTCTAACAAAGTCCATTTCCTTCAAATATCTGGAAAGAGCAAGAAACATCTTCTATTCCCACAACAACACATGTACCACTTCTGTTGCACATGTTGCTGCCTGGTAGGTAAGCCTTCTCTTTCACTCCAACATTTGTGATTCTGGGTCCTGAAGACCCCTATGGGTAACACCCTCCACAAAAAGGCTGCTCTTTCTTTTTACAGAAACAGATGGACAGAAACAGATTTGTGAGACAGTTCCCAAGGTAGACTTCATCATTTGTTGACAAATCTAAGGCACTCCAGCTATCTAACATTACTGAAGTCTGCGCTTCAGCTTTGCTCTTGGTGCTTCTTTCACATCCTGGTGTCTTGCTCAGTCTCCGTCACAGTGAGAACTGCACAACCCATTTTGATTATGCAGATCTCAGTACAAATGTTCTGAAAGGAAGGTAGGTAAATTTTCTTGCAGAATTTTATAGTAATTTGCTTCAGGAGACAAAAGCCCCACAGTGCTCCTGAACAGTCAGGGAGCAAAGACCTCTTGCAAATCACCTTGTAGCCTTGATTGAATAAGATGTGCTTGCTCTATTTTCAGGCTTCCATTAGTATCTCTTTCTTTCACCCTTTTTAATATATAGGCCATGCCTGCTATTGATCCATGCACTTTTCAGCATAGTATGGAGTTACCTCAGTCTATAGAATTACTCAGAAAAAGCTCAAGGGATCAGAAGATAATTGAGCAAGAAAAATAATTGATGTAATTTCTGTACTTTTTACTTTTTACTTCAGGAGAGTCAAAAGAAAATTCAAGGGCATGAAACACTTTTGAACCAGGAGAAAATGGTTTTTGAAAACTTTTCTATAAAAGACTTTAAACTGTTGCCTAATCTGAGATTTCACATCCTCATTTATGGATAAAAGATGACAAAAACACGATTTCATGAGCTCGCAATTCCGTATTAACCTCAACTCACAGAAATATTACATAAATGAACAGGTAACAATACAGTCCTAAAGCAAAAAAATATATTTATGTATACCTACCTAGTGAAAAGGACAAGGGAAGAGTTGTGTAAGGCTGTTGCTCTGACTCCTTAAATTTTTATGGATTTACATGGAGAAGGCTTTCTATGCGAGCAACACAGCTGCATTCACCCTGCAATCATTACTTGTATGAGTATCACTTCTCATGTCCTCCAAAGGAAGTACTGCAAATGACGGCCAGGGCTGCTCAGACAGCTACAGCTCAAGCAAACACTTCTTTCTCCTTTGGGAAATGTTGTCTATTGTTGTAAAGCTACTGAGCCCATTCTCCAGACACACTCTGTCCCTCTTGTTTCCTGAATGGAAGGTACAGCAGGAGCATATAAAGCGCTCCTCCACAATTCTCTCTTTTCAAGCCACAGCCACATCTGTTGCCTTATCTGAACAACAGAAAAGTCAGGGCTTGAAAGAGCCTCTGAGGGAACAGCCATGCCCAAAAACTTGATACTACACAGTGGTACAGGTGGGGCAGGAAGTATTACATATAGTTCTAAATACTCAAACATCAAATCCAGCACAATCAAGAAGGATTATATCCTGCTCTTCTTTAAGCATTTTAAGGTGGGGGAAGCAGAATCCCTCAGAGCCATGAAGAAAGGACAACCATATTCATTTGGTGTATAAAATGACTGCTTCGTAATCTGAGTTTCCGTATCATGCTAAAAATCTGTGGTTTTTTTCTTGTGGTAACTAGATACTCTATTCAGGCACAGTCTTTTCATTGGTCCTTTGTTGTCACAGATTCACATCTGAATTACTACCAAACCAATTGTTTTACAAATGTGCAGTATTCAGTGGTTTGTCAAGTAGCTTAATCGTGTCATGCAAGCATCACAACAGGGTCTCTTACCTAGAGCAAAGATGACTATCAAATTATCTTTTTCCATTTTTTTTCACAGTCCATCCTCTATGGACTATATTGAATGTAAATATGACTTAGTATGTCTTTACTGCCAAAATGGAACCAGAAATAGTGCACTTCAGACTTAAGAATGGACTAGTTGGAAGATAACATGAAACTTTGGCAATACCTTACCCTGATCAGAAAATTCTGCAGCTCTGAGCTTGGTCCTGTTTGATGTTTCTGTCACCTGTCCTCTAGACTCGGGAAGAATCCACACACAGAGCACTGGTTACACTGACCTCTCTTTGCTGTGACTCTGAGCACTGCAGTATTAGCAGCTGGCAAGAGGAGAGAATACTGTCATCAAATGTCAGGACAGTATTTCTGGTGGCTGCAGAGCTTCTCCTGTATCTGCCCTAGATGTGTGCTTACAATAGTAACAGTTGTGCTTGAATTAACTCTGATGAGACATATTCAGGGTAGGTCCTCTAACACACTCCTTTCCAAGCTCTTGGTGAGGTCAGCAGTGCTGCTCAACCCAGGCATTCCCAGCCAGCTGGGCTCCCACCAGCCACCCAAGACTTCCAAGAGAGAGCAGGGAAATACATACAGCAATTCAACACATTTGTGGTTATTTACAGACTCATCAGCATCCAGAACCAGAGTGTTCTGTACACTACTAGTGCTGTCCTTCCCTATCCCAGGCCAAGAGAAAAAAATAACTGGATTTTTAATACCTACTTAATATGATAGAATGTGGAACTAACATCTCATAAAAACCCCTCATCCCTGGAGGGTCTACAGCTATTACACTACCTTGCTATTCTCCATATCCACAAGCCTTGAGACCCAAGGGAGCACAAGGACCAAATATAGAGCTTTCATAACCAAACAAGAAAAGCTGAAACAGAGAGACCCCAGACCCTCAGGCTTCAACTGGGAGGGACTGGTATGAACTTCACTGTCAGCAGTGCAGTAACGCCACACTTCCACAGTGAAACCCAGTGCTGACAAACTCAACGCATCATCTGCTATGAGGAAACTTGTTCAGGATTAATTTCTTTGTACCCTTAGTACTTGCTCCGGAATCAAAGGTCACTGGAGCAAGGCTGACATGACAGCACAATCAGAATCCTTTCAAGGCTATAGCTTGTTTGCTGTTTGAAACATAATCCAACATGCAGCCTGCTGTACTTGCTGACATGTAGTGCAGTAATTGTATACACAGACATATGCAGAGGAAAGAAGGGAATAGCACAATTAAAAGCTTTGCATAGAGAAAGAAATACTGGTCACTCCAATAGCCAATTAAATACATTTAGGATCCTCATTTACAACCCAGAGCTGCAGGGAGAGGGAGGGATATCAAAAGCAAAATTTCAGCATTGAGATATTTAATCAATGCTCTCCAGAAGAATCAGGAGGAGGGACTGTCATTTTCAATCCGTCTGTGATCACAACTGCAACTGGATTCAACCTCATTTTTGCAGACAGATGGGCTGCAATACTGAAAAGCTGCCCATTTTTTCCTATGAAAAGCCAAGAGCTCACCATTCACTTTGTGCTTTGGGAAAAAAGTAATTTGGAATGGGAGAATGAATGAGAATTAAGGCATTTGTGTTAGATTCCTTAAGAAACAAACAAAGAAACCAACAAAAAAAATATGTTACAATTCTATTACAATTTCTAGAAGCTGAGGCACATCATATTTCCCAGTGCCCCATCAAGACATGATTTTTTTGTTGCCATTTATTTCCCAAAGTGAAAGCATGTTGTGTGCATTTGTGTGAGTATTTTTCAATGTTGCTACATGACATGGATAATTTTTTTGGTGTTTGGAAGTTTCAAAAGGGCTGTTACCATCAGAACATTTTGACATATCAAGTCTGTTCTACCAGAAAGATCCTTCAGTAAGTAAAATGCTTGCTTCCATTTCTATCCCAGATGGGAAAAAAATTCCTTCAGGCCACAGGAATGGACTCTGTCAAGGGAAGGATCATGCTGACATCACTTTAACAGATGAACTGAGTGCTGCAACAAAAGTCTCTTGCTCTAAACTGAACTAGTCCTTCTTGTCTCTCAAACACACCCACTTCTAATGGGATCATTTTGTCCTTCTTGTTCAGGAAGTAACTGTATCCAATACTAAGGAAGTAAAATGTGAGGAAAATTTAATGACAGCCTGACTTTACAGAGCTAAAATGAACCTCAATGTCTTCAGAGCAATTAAGAATAATCTTTTAGCTTTTGCATTTCTATTTCACATATATGTACTGCATTTGTGGATGTCTAAGTAGATAAATGAGCTGTAAACCATGTAACAGTCAAATAACTGTTAGTGAAGGTGAAAAATAGAGCTGGACTGAAGAGAATATTATCCTTTAGCATGTGGAGCATGTTACATATTGGCTTATGAGTTTAAGAAGAGAAGCATAATGCTCAAGGTCATGGGCTCTTTGGTTACAGACATTCAAATTAGGCATTTGGATACTTATTTCTGCTAGCAATTTAAGTGCACAAGCAGCACAGTTACTCAGGAAGAGTGTCTGGAAGATAATAACCCCAAAACCAAATAGAGTGATTTACATCATAATTTTGTTTTGCCTTGAGAGTTAACACCTTCTCTGTTACATGAGGAACATGCTTCTATCAAACTAGAAGCTTTGAAATAACTAGATCAACAAGATATCCAAGAATACTTCAGGTTTTTGGAATTCAATACGTAGAGTAACACTGTACTTCAATGTAAAATTGAAGGTCACAACAGAAATTAAAACTAAGTTAAGAGTGCCATCAGAATTTGTAGCAGGACAAGGAGATCATTCCAAGTCCATCATCAAATACTTTATTTATCTGTAAAAAGAGAATTTATACTTCAACGGAAAAAGATAAGTTGCTTATTATTCATTACTTCATTCTTTTGCCAGAACATGGATGTATCTTCTTTAATCCTGTGAAGTCCAGAAGTTTGAAAACAGTTCTATTAAAAAAAAAAAAAAAAAAAAACCCGTGATGTAAGCCTACCATTTCAATAGGCTGCATTTTACCTCATCAGTATTTTTCCATCAGCAGTTGTCAAACTTTAGCTGTGAGAGTTCATCTGTGATGTACAGTGCGCTGTCTATATGGAATACAACAAGCAATAATCCTTCATCTCCCCATCTGCTCAGTGACAGAATTACAGGGCACCCCACTGGTCATGCTTTGTCAAACACTGACACAAGAACTTCCAATTTGAATTGCAAATTTTGTGGAGCTATTTATCTAATACAAACTCCCCTCAAAGAGACATTTACCATTACTGGACTGTCCCTTGAAAAGGGAAGAAGGGAAATATACATATTCAGGATTTTTCTATTCTGTATTTTATTTTGGCATTTTCTTATGTTCCAAGTTTTAACTTTGTGCATGTGTGTGACATTTGCCTGTGATCATACTATTGTACTAAATGCTGCTCCACAGTGTAGCTGAGATATATGGATGCAGAAAAACTTGCCATGAAAGAGTCTGGTGCCCAAAATCTTTTTTTTTTTCCTTGAAGCAAGTAAAGAGTATCCTGCCAGTCTAAAACTTTCTGCTGTTATTCATCAAATTATGCACACTGGTTGATATTTTGCCTTCAGTCACAGAATTGGATGAATTCCCAATTCATTCCTCTTATTCCATCCTTGCATTGTACTCCCAAATGTCCCTGTGCAAATGTTTTCAGGGCTTTCCTGAAGACTGGGATCCACTGTAGGCCACCTGATCAGGGGGAGCCTGTCAACAAAGCCTTCTTGCTTCAGATATAGGAAGCATCATGCTTGCAAGCTCTCATCCTGATGAGGGATTTCCACCACCTGGACCTCTGCTGCGAAGGCAGCTCAGCTGGCTGTAAGAAATCCAGGAGACTCCTGGAGTCTATGGAAGACAACTGCCTGGTCCAGGTATCAGACAAGCCAGCCAGAGGTGAGGCATTCCTGGGCCTGGGGCTCACCAGTGCAGAGGAGCTCATTAAAGGGGTCGTGGTTGGAAGCAGCCGGGGCTGTAGTGGTCACAGCCTCGCTGAGTTCAGGATCTCGAGGGTTGTGAGCCAGCAAAGAGAAACTCTGGACCCTAACATTTGGAAGACTGAACTTCCAGATATTCAAAGGGTTAGTGGATGAGATCACCTGGGAAAGTGTAATAAGGACAGAGGAGCTGATTACAGCTGGCAGTTCTTTAAAGACACTTTTTCTTAGAGCACAAGAGCTCTTCATTCCAGTGTGTAGGAAATAGAGCATGGCAGGCTGGAAACTGGCATGGCTGAGCAAGGATTTGCTCCTCAAACTGAGGAGTAAGAAGGAAATGTACACCCACTGGAAGCAGGGACAGATGACATGAATATGGTTTGATTGTGTAGGAGTGGGCTCAGAAAAGCCAATGCAATACTGGAACAGGACTTGGCAAGGGATAAGTATGCAGGTCAGAAAAGAAAGGCCAAGGAGAGTGTACCTCCACAGGCATACAACAGGGGTGAACTGGTGACAACTGATATGCAGTAGGCTGAGGTAATCAATGAGTTCTTTGCCTCAGTCTTCACATGTTGTCAGGCTTCCCACTTCTCTCAAATCCCTGATCCTCTAAGTGGGTGCAGCGGGGAGGAAAGTCCCTCCCACTATAAGCAAAGAGAGGTTCAGGATCACTTCATGAAGCTACATAGCCACAAGTCTAAAGAACCTGACATACATGAGGAAACTGGCTGATGTTGTTGCCAAGCCATTCTACCTCAAATATGACAAGTCATGGTGGTCAGGTGAAGTCCCCAGTGACTGGAGCAAGGAATATATTTCCCATTTTTAAAAATGGAAGACAGGAAAATCCAGGGAACTACAGATGGGTGAACATCACATTTGTGCCAGGGAAGATCATAGAGCAGATCCTCCATGAACATATGCTAAGACATATAAAAGACCAGAAAGTGAGTTGAGACAGCCAACATACCTTTACTGTAGGCAAATTGTGCCTGACCAATCTGGAGACCTTCTATGATGGATGCTGGTGTGATGGTTGACAAGAGAAAAATTACAGATGTCACCTACCTAGACTTCTGTAAGGACTTTGATGTGGTCCCACATCACATCCTTATCTCCAGATTGGAGAGACATGGATTTTATAGATGGAATATTCAGTGGGTAAGGAGTTGGCTGGATGGATGGAGCCGGAGAGTTGTGGTCAATGGCTCTGTGTCCAGGTGGGAGCTGGTGACAAGTGATGTCCATCAGGGCTCTCCTGGGACCAGTGCTCTCCAATATCCCCATCAGTGACACAGACAGTGGGATTGAGTGCATGCTCAGCAGGTTTGGAGATGGCACCAAGCTGAGCAGTGCAGCTGACACAACAGAAGGATGGGATGCCATCCAGAGGGATCCAGACAAACTTGAGAATTGGGCCCAGGAGAAATTCATGAAGTTCAACAAGTCCAAGTGCCAGGTGAAGCACCTGGGTCAGCAATCCCAGACATAAATACAGAGTGGGAGATGAACTCACTCACTGAGCACAGCCCTGCGGAAAAGACTTGGGGGTTCTTGTGCATGAGAAGCTGGACACAAGACACCAGTGTGTCCTCATAGCTCAAAATGCCAACTGTATCCTAGGGTGCATCAAAAACAGTGTGGCCAGAAGGTCAAGGGAGGTGATTTTCCTGCTCTGCTTTGCCTTCATGAAGTCCCACATGGAGTACTGTGTCCAAGTGTAAGTTCTTCAACACAAGATGAGGACCTGTTGGAGTGGGTCCAGAGAAAAGTCACAAAGATGATCAGAGGGATGGAACACATGTCCCATGAAGACAGACCAAGACAGCTGAAGCTGTTCAGCCTGGAGAAGAGAAGGCTTCAAGGAGACCTCATTGTAGCCTTCCAGTACTTTTAGGGAGCTTACAAAAAAGTAGGGAGAGGGACTTCTTATACGGGCAGATAAGGGGCAATTAAACTGAAAATTTTAAACTGACATAGGGCAGTTTTAGATTAGGTGCTAGGAAGAAATTCTTTACTGTGAGGGTGTGGAGGCACTGGCACAGGTTACCAGTGAGAAGACATGGATGCCCCACCTCTGGCTGTGTTCCAGTTCAGGTTGAATGGGGTCCCAAGCAACCTGACGTAGTGAATGGTGTCCTTGCATGTGGCAGGGGGGTGGAACTAGAGGATCTTTAAAGTCCCTTCCAAACCTAACCATTCTATGATTCTATGGATGGGAACTTGTAACAGAAGAAATTGCTGTATTGAGGACACCAACATCCTTGGAACCACAGTTTGCACTATTTGCTTCACAACATGTCAGGCTGAACATAAAACCAGACCATTTTTCAAAAGCCTCAAGAATTCCATAGCAATTAAGGCCTTTTCAAAAAGCAATCCTCTTTTCTGTGTACAGACAACATACATATGGCTAGGACTCATTATGTTCTGCCATTAATTCCTGTCCCTTCTTTTTTCTACCAGAAATTATCTTCCTAAAGTCTAAACCCAACCATGTGGCTGTGATCCAAGGTGACTGTGAAACTGAACTGGCCAATTTGATCGGTCTGTGAGGTCTCCAGTGTCAATGAAGCAGATGTATTTGACACTTTCCTCAGCCTTCAATATATTCAGCTGTACAAGAAACCTTGCCATGAAATACACACTAGTATAAAGGTGTTTCCAGTCCACTGTTAATTGATTCTAAGCCAGGAAAAGACCAGGTTAAAAAGTATAAGGCACTTTGATGCAAAGCCTGATTGTGTTTTTGAAGGCAGTCATTATATCAGCATAATTATGTAAATATATAATTAGGTAATTATACTGGTATACTTTCATATTCATCTAGCAATTTTTTATTTGAGACCACACTGCCAAGAGTACTGGGACTATACAAAATACAGTTGCCTAATAATAGACTCTGAGTTACCCCATTGTATAGTCCAGGCTACAACAATGAGAGACTCTAGCTTAGTGTTAAATGACTACTCTCAAAAGCAGTTACTGTTGCTAGATATAGCGACTTCCTGCTGACCCAGGTATCACAAACACCATTAACAGCCACAAAAGAATGTCAAATTATTCCATAAGACTGCTCCATAATGGAGCATCCAGTCTCAGTATCAGTAGCACCACAGACCATTCCCGGCAGTACAAGTTTCCCAGCTCTACCTAGATCATTAAGGACTATCAAGAAAAGATTTTTCACAACTAGCTTTGTCCTTATTCCTGCCAGGCTAACCAAGGAGAAAACTTATAATCTGCTCCAAAATGGAAATATGACCAACAAAACATTTAAATCTCTCTGTACAATGTTGGGGTTTGTAAAGACAAGTCTCTCACAGAGGGCCTTTGTTTAATGAAACGGGGAAAACAGACATCAGAAGAACCAAGATTCTTGTGATGTACTGGGACAATCTTCAGAAGAAGCAGTGCAGCTTGCTAACCTATTCAGGCCAGAGTGAGTATTCAGGCTAGGGAATGTCTGACTCATGCTGAAACGAAAGTTGTAACAAAAACAGTGAAGAGACACTTACTGACTTCAGCGCATGGTGGAACATATTGCATCTGTGGGCACTATTAAAACTACAGATTTCCTAATCACAAGAAGCCTAGTGCTTACAACGTCTTATCACCTGAAATGGATTCTGAGAGGAAACAAAAGTGCTAACTTCTGCCACAATTTTTGGGTTAGACTAAAGCTGCCAGTATTGAACTTTTCCTCTAACTCTTTGGAGACCTCAGTGCCTCCTGCCTTGGGAACAATTATCCCTTCAGAGTCCCCCAGACCACTAATTACTCAGCAGAGGACAAGATAACCTTCAAACTAGCACATAACATGGAACTTAAAGAAAGAGTTTTTTTTAACTAGTTTCTAGGTTACCACAGCATACATGCCCTGTACTCTTCTGTCTTTTGCTGTTCATACGAACATAGAACACCAGGTTGAAAGTAACATCAAATATCATTTGGTCCAAAACTTGCTTGACAAAAGCACAGGCTAGACAAGATGGGCCAGCACCCCATCCAGATGACTCTTAGATGTCACAAATTCTGCGGTATCCACCACTGTCCCAGGGAAATTACTGCAACTGCTGATTTTTCTCAATGTGAAAAATTGTCCTCTCATGGCCAATTGGAATCTCACCAGGAATTGTACCCTTCTCCATCTTTTCCATGTGATTCATTGTAGAAAGGGAGTCTTCATCTTCTTTGCAGTCACACTTTAAATACTGGAATATGGTGTTAAGGTCTCCCCTAAGCCTTCTTTCCTCAACAAGGAACAAACCCAGCCCTCTCATCTGCTCCTCATATAACAGGTTCCTCTGTCCTTTGATCCTCTTTGTTATCCTTCTCTGAATCCTCTCCAGTCCATTCATAATGTTTTTCTTAGAACCATAGAATCATTTAGGTTGGAAAAGACCTTTAAGATCATCAACTCCAACTACTGACCTAACACTGCCAAGTCCACCAACAACCATGTCCCTAAGTGTCACATCCACATGACTTTTAAATACCTTCAGGGATTCTGACTTCATCATTTCACTGGTCTCATGCAATGCTTGAGAACCCTTCTGGTGGCAAAAGTTTTCCTCATATCCAATCTAAACCTCCACTGGAACAACTTGAGGCCATTTCCTCTTGTCCAGTCCCTTGTTACCTGGGAGAAGAGACCAACACCCACCTGGCTACAGCCTCCTTTCAGGGAGTTGTAGAGAGGTAAGGTCATCCCTGAGCCTCCCTTTCTCCAGGCAAAACAACCCCAGCCACTCCTGATCAGACTTGTGCTCCACACCCTTCACCAGCTCCCTTGCCATGAACATGCTCCAGCCCCTCAATGTCCTTCTTGCAGTGAGGGGCTGGACACAGCCCTCGAGGTGTGGCCTCACCAGTGCTGAGTACAGGGGGACAATCAGTGCCCTGGTCCTGCTGGCCACTCCATAGCTGATACAGGCCAGATGCCATGGGCCTTCTTGGCAACCTGGGCATTTGGTGGCTCATGTTTAGCTGGCTGTCAACCAGCACCCCAGGTCCTTTTCAGCTAGGCCACTTTTCAGCCCCCGGCCTGTACCGCTGCCTGGGGTTGTTGTGACCCAAGAGCAGGACCCTCACACAAATGGCCTCAGCACTGCCCAGAGCTCTCTGCACAGCTTTCCTACTCTCAAGCAGATCAGCACTATTCTTACGTTCATCTCATTTGCTGCTGGCAAAACACACAAAACCTTGAACATCTTCTGAACTTGACATATTGACTCTATTTGACATTTACTGGCACATTTCAAAATGTATTTGTTCTTAAGAAATTCAGGATAAATCACAACCTTCCTTCATGCCCAAATTGTGAAATTAAGGGATTTTTCTGCCCAAGATTTTTTTTTTTTTTACTAATCATCAGTCCTAAAACATTACATTCAGCTGACAAGCTCCATCAGGCTTTCTGCTGATCTCCTTGCAATATCAGCTTGTTTTTTCTCCCTCCATCATTTTTCTCATCCGTAATATAAAACATGAACAAGGCCTAAGAGAGACTTGACAAGAGCTTTATTTACAGTGCAGGTAAAGTAAGATTTGTAAGCAGCCATCAGAGAAATCTACTCTGAATAATCTGATGTTGCTAAAAAATAATTTAGTGGTACAGCAGCTTACATATTAAGCTCGAAAAATCCATGCAATGAGCTTGTCAACATTTATAACTCTAAATTAACTCTCATAATAACTTGAAATATAACCCTCTTTCTGGGTTTCAGGCTGCATTTAAGGTATCAGTCAACAAACTGCAGTGGCCTGGTGCAGCCTGACCTTCCACTAGCCGGGCTGTTGCTCACAATATGTAAAACACAGCTTTTTTCACAGAGCCCCTTGCTTCTATCAATATTTCTAGCCTTTCTTGTGTACTTCTTCAGGTACCTTGAAAAATGTCTGGTCTGGGTCTAAGGTTGATTGCCATGTAGTGTGAAGGATAAACAAGGAAAGGAGACCCCTTCTTGCACATTTGCATGGACTGTCCAATCTTACTGCTAGCCTAAAGCACAGAAAGCTGCTAATATTTACTGACATACTGGTCAAGAACACATTTTTATTCTAATGTTGCACGGAGGTGAACAAGAAGATAAGAGAGGATGGGGAATGTTTATCTGCTGTCTCATTCTGACCAAGCTGGAAGTACCATCTCATTTTAAATGAGGCTTGTGTATTCACAGTTTAAATTTGAATACAGAATTCAGTTGTTTCCACCACAAAGCACAGACAGGCCCTTGAATACAATTCTACCTTTGAGAAGAATGCTAGGCCTGTTGTCACTATCAAGTACATAATCCATCCTATCTCATCACTAGAGAGTGATCATTTTGCTGCTTCCCCCAAATCTCCAAGGAGACATTGGGAGGTAGAGTCCAGGCTCCCCATCTTTCCTAGACTGGGCAACCCGTTCACTCCAACAACAGCAAGATGAACATGTCAATATGGAACACAAAATCTGAGCCCTCTGTTACAGACTTCTCTACGCACCTTTCCCAGATTGCATATGTCTCTGCACATGCAATATCCTAGAAAAGCTGCAAAACCTTTCCTGGCTAACTCACTTACTGAAAACACCAGCTGAAAAACAATTGGGTATTATACACATGGAAAGAATATTGCAGATAACATGGGCAGTCCTGGAAAATCTGTGTACAAGCAGCCTTAATTCTGACTGAAAGCCATTAAGCCATTACTCAGTACCCGGCATCAGTGTGCCATCAGAATAATGCAGATTTTTTTGTGGCACTTTGCAGGGTCACGAGACCAGCTGAACAAACAGCAGCATGGTGATTTACATTTACTTTTGTCTATCCAGCACAGGCTCACCAGCCCTTCCCTTGCCAGTCACCTGACAGTGCACATTGTAAACTCATGTCTTCTGTTTAAAAGGACATTCTGAGACAGACCAAGGATTCAGCTTTAATCCCTCAGAATATATCTTAATGTATTCAATAATATTTAATATCCTAATATATTCAGTAATAGCATGCAGCACTTACACTCCTGTGTTCCAGAACCTAAGGTAATTGGGTTGCAACAATACTGCAACTTTGTCTTGCATGTCATCTCATTTTCAAATGGATTTGGTTTAGTATGACATAACGTAATTTTAAGAAAATGTATGTTGACTGATACTTATTAAATCACACACGTTGAAAGATACACTTACCTTCCTTGTGTCAGACATTTACTTGATCTTTCCAACATACAGATGAAATTGGGTCACCCTCTTTCTCTTTCAAGATGTAACTGAGAAGTAACATCAGTTTTCTTCTGGACTTCCCACAATATTCAAAAAACTTACCACGAAAACATAATCTTACTTTTTCAGATTTACCTAGGCAGCAATTTTGAAATCTTGCAAAAGCTCTCATCATCTTAGGATGGAAAGATTTCACCAGTTTTATGCATTGTGACTGTATCATTTGTTCCAGTAAAAGTACCTACCAAATTCATTCCTTCTTGTGCAGAACACTCCTAGCTCAGATGTCATTGAAAAAATTAGGTGTAACTCTTTGCCCATTTAGTAATTCTTCATGTCTCTCTTTGCATCTGAGTTGAGTTTCCCTTTCTATGGTAGCTTGCTCCATTTTGCTCATACATCCACATAATTCACTCTAATTTATTGCCAGAAAAATATTGCTTCATTGGAAGTTTTTGCTCAGTACTTAAAGCACATACATACCATCTTCAAAAATAAGGGTGAATGGTGATCAGGCAAGAAATGTGAATCTGACAGTAAGAGAAGTATTTTATCTTTTCCAAGATAAAATATTTGCTGAACAGATTTAAATTACTGTTTTTACAGTTCTATCAGTATGTAGATAGTTGTTTGCCTAGGCATCATTCTAAAACGCATACATATTATCTCATTTCCATTGCTAAGAAGAAATGCTTTTATTAAAAGAAAACATACACACAAAAAAGCCCCACAGAGGCAAAATCTATTACCATCATGTTTTCAGCAGTTAATTCTGATAGCAGCCAGACAGTTCTTCCTTTAACCACTGGTAAGAATTGTGTGCTAGTGTGGTCAACAGTCCTACAAAATGCAACTTGCCATGAGGCATATTTCACCCAAACCTTCCCCTTCAGGTAAAGAGAAATGGAAAGTGTCAAGCCAAAAATCTTTAAAAAGGAATTAAGCTACCCTGGACTCCAACTGATTCTGGAACAGCATGTCCAGACACACAGACATTCCCAGATGAATTGTTGCTGAAAAAAGAACGTACAACCGTATCTTAAGAGAAGATGCCTTTGATTGCATTTCTTTTTAATAATTTGCAGAGTTTGCTTACAGAGTCACCTGAATGCTAAGACATAGTGGAAATATCAGTGGTGTTGCAAAACTCAGGTCTAAATGCCCAGAAGTGAAAGTGCAACTGTTCTAAACTACATCAGAGGCTGGAAGAAAAAGAACTTGTAGGTCTCCGGTCTTATGAATGCAAACCTATGATCACATGAGAACATAAGGCTCTGCCAAACCTATTCCACAGAAATGCTTCATCACAAATTCATCTGATTTGAATCAAAAATTAAAAGCCTATCCCCAAGAGAGGAAAGACCTGGACCTTTCCAGTCCCTGGTTCTATTATGACACCCTTGACAATAAATCAACAGGAAGTTTTTTGGGTTATCTTAGAGGAGTAGATAAGGGCCATTGCATTACAGTGATGAATAGAAGATTTAACACTGGATGAAGAAGGATCACAGGGACAGGTAGAAATAAAGCCTGCAGAATTGATGTAAAATATTGTCCTGGTTTCAGCCAAATACAGGGTTAATTTTTCATAGCACCTGTGAGGGGGTAGAGCCTGGAGCTGTGTGGGCGTGGCCAAGACCCAAGGGCTATTTGGTAATATCTTCAGTCACTGCCAGGTGCAAGGAAAAGATACTCTCTCTCTTCCAAGAAGAAGGATGTCCCTTTCTGGTCAGGAAATCAACTGTGGTGGGCACAGGGTCTGTCCACCATTGTTTCATTGTCCTGGGTTTGGTGAGCATTTTGCACATAAATCGCCCTCTCTGTACAATTTTGTTATTAGTATTAGTATTGTTGCTGATGTTTCTGTTCAATTTCATTGTTTTCAGTCCTCATCTCAACCCAGGATCTTTGCCTTTTTTGCCTGCAAATCCTCTTTTCAGCCACCCAGGGGCAGAAGCAAAGGGAAGGGGAAGTGAGTGAGCAGCATGTGGTTTTGGAGTCTCAGGGAGGGGGGCGCTAAATTGGGGGATAACATTCCTAAACAACTACAAATATACACTGAAGCAGTACCAGACCCTGCTGTTTGGATACGGCTTGGTCTATCAACCTTTTTCTTCCTTCTCTTCCTCTCCTCCTTTTTCCCCCAAAGACAGACAAGAAAGTATAGGGAAGTGGGCTACTGAAACACATCTGGCACCCACCCAGGCTTTTGGCGACAAGGGTTTGGAAGGAATTCTAGGACCAGCTCTGCCATGCACACCATCTGCTAATTTCTGATCTGTCCTTCATGTCTTTTCCCCACAGTGTACAGCATGGGCTGGTAAACTCAGGTCTGGATCACTAGCTGAAAGAATAAGGTCTGAAGCACTTCAGGCATTAGTGTAGCATCTTTTGGCTGTGGGTATAGACCATCATGCTGAACATTTGGGAGCTCTAGAGGAGATTATGCTGCATGCATCAGAGTGACACAGGCAGCAAAGAGGTTCTTGATGAGCTCCCAAAACTGATTTTAATTGCACTATTTCTCATCTATATCCCAGCTCACTTGTTTTACTTCCCACTTCTCAAGGACAGAGCCTGAGATTTCACACTCAGTACAGAAGGCATTAGCAGAAAATCTCATCATGTCCAGAACTTTTTAATGACACTGGGGCTTTTGAAAACCTCAGTTAGTGATTGATATCTCCAGTTTCTAAGTTCAAGCATCCAGCCTCCAATAGATCAGACCATCAAGGTTATTCAGTTTGATACTGATAAACCTCTGCAGTCCCTTGACTTTCTGCTGTCTTTTGAGAAATGGATGTTTCTGAGAACATAAATACAAATCTATATTATTTTTCTCTGCTTTCCTTATCTGCTAAGATCAGCTTTCCACCAAGGATTAAGGTACAGTTTGTACAGTGAACTGCCCTGCACCCTGTCTTTTTCTCTGTGTTAAGTATTTCTGTTCAGTTGCAATGTGAGACAAGCTGCCTTTGAGAGTTTCCCTACTGCACTTCACAACCTCTGCAGTCCCAGTGATTCATCCTTTTCTTTTTTTTTAATTGAGAAACATATTCTTGGGGAAAACCAGAGCCTTCGAGGTATGGCATCTAGGAGCAAAACACACAGTAAAAAGTCCGGAATACCCTTCCATGACTCTGACAATGACTAAATCACAGAACACTTCAAGCTGGAAGGGATCTCTGGGGACTTTTAACAAAACCCTTTTCTAAGCAAGGCTAGCCACAAAGTTAAATCAGGCTGTCTAGAGTCTTGCCCACTCACATTTTGGAAATCTTCAAGCATAGGAGTATCACAACCTCTCCTTTTAAAATTATTTTCTAAGTGAAAGAGCAAGAATCATAAAAGCTTACAGAGGGTGCTTCCTCAACCAAAATAACTGTAGGGCAAAGCCTCTTCCTCATCGAGAAGTCTGATATTCTCCAGTATCCAGGCCCCTAACACCCCTGACCAAAATCTAAAATCATAGCAAGATCCTCAATAATGCCTTGATATGTTTATATCTGCCCATTTTGTATCATGTCCATTGGCACTTGCACATCTTTGACTCCCTTTGGAAAAGCATTGTGAAGTTCTGTTTAGAAATTACAATAAACTGGTTGACTTTTCATCTTGGTATATTTGCAATGGTCTTCACCGTTCTGTTGCAGGACTGTGTTGCTGCTGTTGCCTCCCCCCTTCCCCTCCCCACACTACCCCCCCCAATTTAGTGGTATTACTGGCTTTTATCCTAGACAGCTGTCTGTCATACTCAAGAAACTTCTATCATCCAGTGCACTCCCCAACTCTGCCTCTGTCCTTTTTTCGTTTTATGCTTTATAGATAAATTAAGGACTTCAAAGAGAAGATCTAGGAAAGAGTCTTTCTTTTCAACTTCCCCTATTTCTGTCAGACCTGGTTTGATTCTGCAATCCCTGAAACATAATAAATAGCAGCACACAACCAACTGCATCACGTGGCTCACAGATTCAGTTAACTACTTAACCACTTAATGCCTCAGAAGTAACACTCGTTTGGGAACTGACAAAATGGCTCAGGATTGCAAGAGAACTTCCAACATACTCTCCAGGATCCTGGCTTCTTTGCAGTCTTTTTCTTTCATCTTTGCATTAAGCACAGCTAGTCCAATAACATAAAATCTGCCTGACTTCAATTTTATGCTTAAATATTAGCAGAATGGTCAGATTTTCTTTCCATTTTAAGATTCAGTGTACCCTGGGAGGATAAAGAAAATTTATTTATTTAAATAAAAGGAAGAAATCCTTAGCAAATAGCAGCATTGCTGGGGGTTGGTTTCTGGGGTTTTTTTCTGTTATAGCATAGAGCCATAAGGCATGAGCTCTAAAACCAAATATCATACCAGACATTGAAGAACTAACCTTAGAAAACCCAGACAACTCTCATATATGTCTCTGTCTGATATTTGCTGAAGGTTTACTTCATGAAAATGTGTTCTGTGTCTCTGTGGCTTTCCAAAAGCTCTCATCATTTCATGGTCCACAAAAGAGTGATTCTGCTCATTACCAAAGTCTCATTCCCTGGGAATTTACTGAGTGGAAATACTACATTATCTTGTGTGGTTTCCAAGAAAGAATGTCTGAACAAGAAGTTGATTCCACATTGCTTCATAGTGATCATGAAGAGGGAAACTCTTACAAGCTTACTTCAAGTCGTTCACCATATCGATGTTATTTCTTCAACTGCTTAGGTGGGAGTCTAAGAAAGGACTAAGCTTTAAAAGTTGTAAGGAGGGAGTAGCAGGCACATTTCTTATCTTCCACCCCTCACGTGTGTCTTCTTTCTGCTGCAAAGCAGGCCCAGCTAATGTAGAGGTAAGCAAACCATTTCCAACATGGCTAGGGTCAAACTTATTGTAAGGATTTGTGCTCTACGGAGCAGAGGAGCCATTGAGAAATCTTGCAAAGGATATGGAAAGGGTTGGTCAGGCCAACCACACCTCTCACCCTTACGGCATTCGGACTTCTGCAAAGACAGCTTTGCAGCCAGGTATAACCCACACAAAGGTTCATCTCAAGTCTCGCAGTACAGAAGGTCTGCTGACAAGGGACATGGCCAAAGTGACACACTGGCTTTTTGAATTTGGTCACCAGCAATCAGAGTTCACAGAGTGAAGAGAGTCCTGTATAAGCAGAAGAGCTTTTTATCTCAAGTCATTCATGTCCACATATTTTCCTGCTACTACTCTAATTTCTTCTTTATTTTGCACCTTCCAAGGGCATGACAGAAGGCTATGCAGACTTTGCTACATAAATAATGACAGAACAGCCTTCAGCAGTGGTGAATGGAGAAAGGTGTGTCAGTCTGCATTTGGTGTTAAATAATGCTGAAGACAGTGTGACTCATCAATCCCAAAGTTATACACCCTGATAGTGAGGTGAAGACGAGGCAGAGCAGGAAAAGGACCTGACAAAGGAACAAACAAGTGATACTGCTGATGACTTACCTAAAGATGCTGCGCTCACACAGCTTCCCTGGAGACATCCTACTGTCAGTCAATCACCCCAGTCCCACTTTCTAATGGCAGAGTTTTTTAAAATACCCCTTCTAGGAGTGTGTAGGAAAAGTTTTGATAGCTTAATATAATTGCTTCAATATAATTACTTTGATATAATTGCTCCAATATTATTTCAAAAATAGTGCACTATACTATACTATAGTAGTAGTTATAGCTACCTATACTGTGTAGTAAGTAATTTTGATTAAGATCTCTTAGTTTAGTCAGTATCATAGTAAATAATTTATATTTATATAAATATATCTGGTTTGCCATCCCTAAACATGCAGGACAAAGCTGTATAGTCAATTACACCTATATAGTCCTTTAGTCACAGACCATAGACAAAGTCTGAGGCTAAAAGTGGATCCACCACATGCAGACTCCTCCCTGAGAAGGAGTTTAGAGAGCAAGGCGGTCCTTTCTGCACCTTGTGACTCAGTGGGAGGGCTTCTCTGATCAACTTTGTCTGAAACTCCCATTCTGCCCACAACGAGCAGGGAGAAAACACAAATGTTAAAACAAAGGCAAGAATTCCTGAGGTCCAAGCTTCAGCATCCAGTCTGCCAGCTGGGCCTGTGTCAGTGTCTCATACACTTATACACCAAGTAAGCTGAGTGCATCACTCAAGCCTGTACAAGGCTTAAGGTGTCAGTCAGTGCAATGGCCTTACCCATTCTTGCATCACTTAGTCTTCTAAATACTTGGGATTTACATCCTAGCTTTGAAATCCCAGGTAGATGCAGGGTCAGAATGGAGAAAAAGCTGCTTGCGATCCAGAGAAAAAAAGCTTTTCAGAAAATGCCTGCCTTGGAATGTTCTGTGCTGATCAAAAAGGTGGTAAGAGCTGAGCATTGCACTAGCGTTTTGCAGCAAGATCACAGGTGTTCCCTTAGTTGCCCAACAAGCAGATCCATCATGGCCTGTTCTCACTCAGCGCACCTCCTTTCAAAATCATTAAGAAGATTCCCTGTATTTTCAAAAGTGTAGAAAATGGTGGAAAGGTATTACTCATTTCAGTCCTCTGCATTGGCAGAGGTCATCTGGACTCTGGACTGTAGCACAAAGGGGTGAGCAAAGCAGTACCCATACCAGTGTGAACATAAATGAATGCAGGTACGCTTCTACCCCCCCAAAAAACTGTGCAAAACTGGATAATGTGACCCAGGTATGACATATACTCTATTTGACTTTATGCTCTTATGGCTCATTGTGGAAACCAAGAAGTGGAGCCAGTGCTGTCACTGGAAGTTCCAAGTTTCCCCGGCACAGGAGACTGATAGGGGCTTGTAAAGTGAACTGTAGAAACTCATTTGTTCATTAGCTCAGACAAGAAGAGACTTCAATGCTGCTTTGGTGTGCAAGTGGCTGCCAGTCCTGCTCTCTAGCTTATTACCTGGACAACATACCTGATACTTTATCTGCCTCCATGTAACAGAGGTCACACAACCCTCTCAAATGAGGCCCTTCTCTTCCCCATCTCCTACACTCGAGCACAACAGTGTGCTCAAGTGGCTTGTGCTCATTTTTCTAATGGCTTGTGTTGATCTTCACTAGCAAACAAATACATATTAGTCAGATCTTCTCTTTCTCACCAACAGACAGATTCAGCTCAGGTCTTCAGAGGATTTGGGGTTAAAACCTATTTTGTACCAGTGGAATAATCTATCCACCAAAGCTATATTCTGTGCCTCTGAAAGAGACCAGGAAGAGAGGAGCACAGCATTAGGCACAATGACAAATCCAGTCCTGTCTTGGGAGCTTATTTTGCCAGTCAGTTGTCTCTTAAGTTTTGTGATAAAAGAAACCAACCACAGAGAAGATCAACTCTGCCAGCTTTATGACTGGCAAAAATTATTCTCTATTTCCCTGATCATGCACGCTGGGAACCTGAGTTGTGGATGAAACCTAGTTTCTCTTTGAATTTAGGAAAAAAGAAATTATAGTCTGGCATACTCCTTAAATTTCTCTGTGGCATGAAGGCTGTGATTCAGTGAACCTAATGACCAAGCTTGAAGATTTGAGCCAGATCAGTTAATTCCCTGGTTAGGCTATGAACCCTTGAAGTGCTTTTCTCATTATCCTACTTTGATTTCAGTCTCTCCCACTACCGAAAAACCTAACTTAATTCAAGCTAGTAGATTTTCCCTTTTTCCACTTTAAATGAGAAGGAGAGCAGAAAGACTAGTAAGGAAAACTTTGCAATCTAATAATAAGATTTCTGTATACCCAGATGTTCAACAAACACCCCTGTGGCAAGGGTCCTAGTTACCAAAATGCAGCAAACCCCTGCAAAAATAATAATATTTCAATCAGTGTTCCTTAGTAAGATATTCATAAACCAGATGGTTTATTCATCTACAAGATTTTTCTTACATCTTTAAGTGATTACTTGCTACAAAAGCACTACTTTCCAGCGGAATCCTGAGAAGCAGTCAAAACCAAGTTTATTTTCCATAAAAATACCTGGAACAGTTGGAGCATTGTCTTTCCCTGAAAGACCTCCCTTGGCAGGGCTGGATAGGACATTTTCATCTCCTCAGAAAAAAATATTGACTGTGTTACCTTCTGCATCTTTTGGTTTGTTGTTTTCATTTGTTTTGTTTGGTTTGGATCTTCCCTGACTTTTAGCTTGCTTCCTTGGAAGATTTTTAATATGACACCACCCTGTGGTATAAACTATGCCACATCATCCTTCTTTCTGCTCTCCTGCTGACAGAGGGATACACACAGTTTCAGCCCTGTTTTCTGGTTGTACACAAATAAAATGGAGCAGGCCATGACCACTAGCTTTCTAATAGTATCCCAGCTATTTTCCATATCCTCTTTGTTCCCACTCCACATTTTCTTTGTTTCTTCCTATACTGCCCATTGGTATGGTTAGCATTGGTGGCTGAAGAAATGCAGAATGGTCTTCTGATCAATGCTTCTCTGGATAGCAAAAGTCATCATCTCTGTCCTCGTAGGACAGTTCATCATTTCAGTTCATGAATCTTTCCTTATCTTCTGCTTTTTATGTAACAGGTATCTTCTAAACTTACTGTGACACAACTGAGCAGTATGACTATAATACATGGAGGCCTTGTTTTGGAGTTTTACTTCCACCACAGAGTACTCCCTAAGAACATCAAGGAATCATGATAAGTATTAGGAGTAAGACAATGTGAAATCTACCCAGCAATAGAGCCAGGAAGTATTTCCACTCTCCTCGTAATCAGCTAGCCATGCACCTGGTGCTGACTTCACTCACTGCCACAGAAGCAACTGTGGTAGGAGCCAAGCGGGATCCTTGATTTCACATCATGATGACTTAGCAAACTTCACTGACTAACCCTGGCAACGGATCTGTATACTGGACACTCAAAAGTCTTGGGGATGACATGCCAAATCAAACCACAGAACGCTGCAACCATTCCAGATGAATAGCTGTCTACCAGGGAAAAAAACTAATCACCACCACCACCCCTCTCCCAAAGCCCTCAAACACTTCTTAAACCTCTTTCAAGATAGCAGAAACATCAGGTGCATTTTATAGTAGAACTCAGGCTAGCTCTACTATCAGAGTAAGAGGATTCCCACTCACAGGGCTCTTAAAGAGGTATTTGGAAGTCATTCCTCATTTTAACAGTGACCTCATCATAGATTCATACTCGTTTTTGCACCATAACCCATCTTATCAGAAACAAAGGGGCCAGGGGGAGTAAATTTAGTGTAATTTGGACAGACCAGGTGAAAATACATCATCCAAACTGCACAGTGAGAAAATCAAATGTATCTGAAGGGAAAAAAATCAATGACAAGCAAACAACTGGAAAAAAAGAAGTTTGGCAGTTCCCAAAGAACAAGTTAATTATTACTAATGAAGTAATTAACATTTTTTAAAACCTCTGAAAAAATGAAATTGGCTATGCAAGTTCTAATTAATACTGTAATAATTTATCACAACGTAAAATGAGAAATCTTTGCTCCTCATTAAAGCAATAACTCAGTAGAATTTTATCAGGAAAAAACAACCATGGGAAAAAGGGCTGGAAAAATCCCAAAGAAACCAAACACTCCATTCTCCTATCACGACTAAAAAGCTGTTTCTGCATCACTTTATCTAATGGATTTTTTTAAACTGTAATTTCTTCTGAGGAAGAAATTCTACCCCAGCCCAAGAAGAAATATAGATTTTTCTCTACCAGGTATCTGAATTCTGTTTACTTTTTCCCTCCCCCTTCCTATGTCAGTATAAAGTTTGTCATCACAATGTGCACAATGGAGAACAGTTATCTCCTCTTTCAGTAGTAAATATGGAGAAGTTTCAAGCCTGTCAGTGTACAGTCATGGGTAGTTTAATCTGACCCTGCATAGGCAGGGAAGTTGAAGATCTCAAGAAGTCTCTTTCAATTCCTGATATTCTGTGCTTCTGAGAGTATAAAATAGGAATTAAGATCCAAACCAGCAGGCACTATCCTTCAGGTAAGGGTTTGGTCCTAGACAGACCAGTGTGCTTTTCTGGGATGGAAAGAATCTGCTGAAGACTTCATTAGTTCACATTCTCTGGCAGTAAGGACAAATTTTGTCAGACAGATCTGTCTCTGTGTATTACAGACAGCTTGTTCAGGAATCTGCCTCAGTACAAGATAATGTGATGGCATGGAGCAAAAACTGAGCTTTAAAAGGCAACCATCATCTCCATGTCCACTTGGTGCAGCAAGAGACTGCTGTCATTGCTGTGACACCCTACCTCACAAAACGAACATAGCCCATGGCCCAAATGACAACTGTGCCCACAGCTGAAAAGGCAAGAGCCCATAAAGGACAAAGAAGGATTCACAAAGCTTTTTTCTCAGTGCTAAGGAGATTCTGGGCTGTTCGTTGAATCACAAATAACAGTTTGCTGTGTGCCTGCAATAACAACAAAAGCTTCCAAGGCATCCATTCTTTTAAGTTGTTTTCTGAGTTTCAGGTGCACTTTAGGACTTAGATTGGTTACCATGAAGAAGTAAAAACCACAACAAAAGAAATATTTTTCTTTTCTCTTACTATTTTATCCCTTGCCTTCCTGTAGTATATTTTTCTCTCACCACAGTGAATTATGACCAAGTCGAGTGTCTAAATATCAAAAAGGGATTTTAATTTTCTGCATGTGCAAAATTTCCTTCAGGATGACACATGGAAAGCTGTAGATCAGAATAATTGATGTACAAGGAAGCCATTAAATGCTGGATATTTATGCTTCTTCAAATCTCTTAGCCCCTTCATCATCCCACCCACTCCTGCTGAACATCCAATCCAAATGGTGTCTTCTTTCCCTTGCACTCTGGTAATTGGACTGTAAACTGACACTTTTTATCCAATCAAGGCATCCTATCAAATGTGCTATAGCACCATGTTAAATAAAAGAAACTAACAATTCTCCTCCAAAACTGCTCAGGTAAGGACAATAGGTAAGAGAATGCTGCCAGTAATTTCATCTGCTAGAACTCATACTCACAGGCAAAATATTAAGGAAAAAGCTGGAACTTCTCTGCTTCAAAATAATCAGCAGCCACATGTGTATTTATTCCCCACAGAAATTATTTTTTCACTGTGACACAGGACATTGTGCCCTGCAGAACAATGTGGCACTAATGGGATTTTCTTTAGAGGACAATACCAATTTGAAAGGCACAGTCAACACAGTTTACCTGAGACCCCCCCCAACAGTTTGACAAAGACAATTGTGGACTACAGACTGTGGCTGTTTTATAGGCAAAAACCACCAATTCTTACACCACAGAAGCATTCTAACACCTTGAACTAAGTTTTGCCTTGCAACTTCTTCATGGAACACGGGGAAATGGCAAATTTAATTCCAAGGAATAAACTGGCAAATTTAACTCCTTGAAATTAATTTACACTGAAATATTTGTGTTTCCAATAGCAGGATGACTACCATCCTGGTAAACCCTTTCTAATGCATCTTGGCTACATGTGTAAGGCAAAACTGTTGCAAAGCAAAATTATTTTTCTAGAGGAAGGCAAGAGAAGGAAGCAAGTTCTTTAAACTGCACAAAATACAAGGCTCCTGGGAAAAGATAAAACAAAACAAAGAAACAACTAAAAAACCCCCCTTACAAAACAAAACAAAAATAAAAAAACCCCACAACCAACCAAACAAAACAACAGTGAAAAATGAAACACAGCAACAAAAGCACTTGTGCATTATACTTGCAGATAGAGTTTTCAATTTAATTTTGAAAGCATTCTTAGTGCCATCTCAGGCAAAAAAAAAACCCAAGACTTGACATATTCCAAGGCCATTCCTTATTCTGAACATTTTACAGATATCGTGTGTTAAAATTGTTATACTGAGTTGGATAATAGAGGAAGTCTGAATTCCCAGACCATGAAAGTGTTTAACTGCTTAAGTAATGATTTAACCAACTGGAAAGTCTCTTGGAAGTTCTTAGGTCTCATGGCCATCAACATAATATTTGTACATAGTCATGTGTCTGGTTTTACCAAATGACAGAGGGAGTTATGAAAAAAATTATGCTGGAAAGGGTGGGCAGTTGTCTTACACCATCCTATTTTTCTAAGAGCTGAGGTTCAGACATTTCTAAGCATCTACCTTTAGCACCCCTTCATGCAGAAGAAATTTGTTCCAAACAGGTGGCTCTCACAAAAACACTGAAGAGAAAGCTACAACTGCCAAGCTTCTGCTCTTCTGTAAGAACTTTCCCACTTAGGCCTCAACCATTTGATTCACCTATCTCTTGTCAGCATTAGAGCAGATCCTTTTTCTCCATTTTTTTCATTAATGCTATTTTTTCAAACCAGCTTAAAAACTAAGTAACAACAACAATAATAATAACAGCAATAACAGTTTGAAATTACCAAGAGGGAACTGTCCCTTTCATCTAAAAGCAAAAAACATAGAGAAAGCTAATCTGTTTTCTTTGTTGCTTTGCTTTAAGGACCTTCTTTCTAATCAAATAGGTGGGGTAGTGACCTGGGTGCCTATCTCAAGCTGCACTCATCAAATTGTATAAAATCAAGTCATCATACCTAAGTAAATTGGGGAAAGAAAAAAGAAGTGAGCCATAATCTATTTATTCCAAATAAATTGTTATTTTGCTGGAAATTCAGCAGTATCACTCAATCTTCTTTAATATCTAGGGTGCTGTTGTTTATTCTTCACATTGAATCTGAATATCATAGGCAGATGATTGGCAAGTGATGGAGCTTTCAGAACTCACCCTGCTTCTTCTACCTTACATCAGAAAAATAACTATTTGTTTATGTGCGGGAGCATTTTCTACAGCTCCTTAACTGATTTAATGACTATTTAGAGACAGCTTTGCAGAAATAGAAAGGTTTATGGCAAGTGGACGAATAAATTCCATTCATTTATGAAGGCTAAGCCAGCGTTGTATAGCAAGAAAACTGTACAGAGGCTGTGCTCTTGATTGATCAGATTCAATTACTGCCAGCATCAGAGCTAGTGCTTTTGAGAGTCCCATTTCCTACAAGTGCTTTTCAAGAGTCTTTATGAATCTGCTTCAATGGCACAGCAGTGTACCCTATGTCTTCCACAAGTCCTCTTAGAGTACCAGGAGACAATGTGGATTTTGTCACTGAGAATGCGATTTCCACTTTTGATTACGCAACTGTCTTCAATAAGAACTTCTGGAATACTTGAGATATGCACTGGGAATCACACATCTCAGAAGAACCCCTTTAGGTGGGGGGTCATAACTGATCTCACTGCATTTCCCCATTCCAATTTAAATTCCAGAAAATCACCTAGAAGATCAAGTGAAGGGATGAGGGGCAAGAAGCAAAGCCCTCAGGCAGAAATGGATGTTCAGGCAACGCATCTAGCAGGCTGGTGGAACACCTGCATGTAGTGCTGCAGACACGAGAAGGTTCCAAAGGTTCAAGGATAGGCTGGGCAAATTCATGGCAGATAATTCCACTGAGGATCATTAAACCTACCTATATTCAGAAAGCCACTGGACTAAAGGTAGAGAATGAGAGGGATGGGAAAATACTAGGGGAAGTTATTACTTTGCCTTGTACCTCTGTTTTCATAAAAAGCATTCCCTTGGCCAGTACTGGAGACAGCTGCTGAAATATAACAGACCATTGGTTTGATACAGTGTAGACCTGCCCTCCTACATACATTTCTGGAATATTGGATCCCAGAACAGTAAAAAGGCCCTACAGTGAGCAGATGATGTGAGACTCTGGTGAAACAAACAGTGTGAGCTGCCCACACCACACACAGGATCAGAAAGGTCTCTGTTTCTCCACTCAGCCTTTTCAGAACTTTCAAAAACCTACACATTAACCTCAGTGGTCCAGGACGTAGGCAGAAATCTGCCTACCTCTTCACAGAAAAGGACAGCTAAAGCTAGCATCTAAATGACGGTAGGCAACAGCTTTTTGGTAAGATTTTCTAAATATTATGTATCCTAATTACACAAATGGACAGCCAATGAGTTGCAAATTCCCCAGTAAAGCCTGCCTAGCACAAGATCTTTTAATTCTACCTTTGAAGTGAGTGATTTACAGGAAATGAGCTAGAGATTTCAGTGCTGACTGCAATCAAGACCCTTATCTTTACAATGAGCATGATTTATAGCAATTTTATGCTAATAGCTCTCACCCATCATTATCACAAGAGAGAATATATGTCAAAATTCTTTATTCACCCCAAATCACACATCAGCCGGGCTTCCCATTCAAACTTTCCGATTAGGACCTACAGAAGCAGAAGGCACAGTGTGCTGCACACAATGACTTTCACAACCTTTTAAGCTCTCCTCTTACTTTGGACACCTTATAAAATGGCAGAACTTTGTTTTGAATGACAAATACAGTTCAATACAAAGTGAAGGTTTGGGGGTGGACATCCAGTTCTACAAAAATGAGGAATATCAAATTCTTGTCCCTCTTCAAATACCATATCTAATTATTTTTTCGCATAAACACTCCCTAGCACCCAAATAAAGAACCCTTATGACTATCAGGTATGCAGAGGTAACATGAATGGATTTGAAAGCCACAGCTACTGCAGGCTGGACAGTGTTCTGGGGTAGATCCCCACTATACTCACACAGTTGCTGCCTTTCCAACACATCCACTGTTGGAGGCAACACTGGGCTAGACAGTCCTTACCTTGGATCTGACAAGAGTCCTGCCTTCTAATATGCTTTTGAACTGACCATAAACAGTGAAACAGATTGCACACAGTTCTTCTGGTGTGCCCACTGTTCAAAAGGAAAGATTAAACTTACAGCATAAGGCACTACTACAGGAATTGAATCTTGAGGGAATTTCAGTGATCATAAGTGCAAAGCAGCTGCTAGGAACTAACAGGAGCTAGGGCACAGAAACAGAATTTCCTGTATTAAGATTTGTGTGCCCAGTGCTTATTCCAGCTGGATTTGAAGTGAAAAATTTCAGCTTACGTGATTGGAACTGTGTTGTTTTCAATGAGCCAGCCCAATCCCGCTGCATACTGAGCAGCACTGAATGCCACAAGGTGGTATCTTTCTTGCTCAGCACTTTTTCCCTTCCTATCAGGATCCCCTCTGTGTTCATCATGGGTCTATTTATAACCAATGCTTTCCTATAGGCCTGCTGTGCCAAATACCAAAAATTGCTCCCACTCACTGCAAGGCAGAAATTCTATTCCTGTGTAATATATTCTGTCTTTACATTTCTAACCTAGAGTACAGTGCAGATTCAAACCATTTGCAACCTTTCATCATTTTCAGATATGTGTATACTGCAGTAATCTTCTCCCACATAGATTAGTCAGTATACATCACCAATAAGTGTGTGTAAGGGGGACACAGAAGCTGCTGCTTTTGAGAGGTACATGTAAAAGCTGAGTTCTTACATTCTGTAAACTGGCCTGCATCTCTGTGAAGTCATATCAATGGAGAATATTCCCTGGTGATTAGAGACCTGCAATCTATTTTGGTACATGTCAGAAAAAGTGCAGGATGGGTAACCTACATGCACAGTGAAAGTCAAAATTGTAGCTCATCCTCAGAAAAAAAAACAAACCCTGTTTTCAGACATGTATCCTTGTTGCATAAAACTTTGGACTGGTTCAGGCTGCTTGATCAAGTATTTATCCTTCCTGGGATAGCTTTCCTGATCATTCATTATCAGTAAAAATATTGGTATCTTTTTTCATACCCTCCACTTTCTTCTTTTTAATCCTTTCCAACTAGATTGTGAAAGCTGCCTGCTAACACATGTATTTTCTTCTTCGGTACTCTAAGTTTCCACATGAGAGTTGGGGCTTCTCTCAGATCCATAGCTGGGAACTATGCCCTATGCTCCCCTGTGTGCCTACACTAAAACCATACCAAAATGAATGGCTGCCTGGGACCAGTTTCTCTGTGGGAGCTTCTCTGTATGACATGTCCTTCACTGAGGATGCCTGGTTGACCCCAAACTCCATGATGTGGATCACCTATGCAGAGGCCCTTTTCCATTGCTGATCAGCCACACTCCTGGGATTGGGTTGGTCACTACTGTGCAGGCCAAACCTCTCATACTTCATATACATGAGTATAAAGGTAAGTGATTGTATGCATACACTTCCTTTTGGTAATCTTGTAATAACAACAGGTTGCCCAGAGAAGTTGTGGATGTTCCATCTAGAAGTGTTCAAGGTCAGGTTGGAAGGGGCTTGAAGCAACCTGATCTAGTAGAAGGCAGAGACATTGAAAATAGATGATCTTTGAAGTTCCCTTCAAATCAAAAACATTCTATGATTCTAAGAACTTGATGAATGATTCCCAATACTGATGGTTCAAGCCCCTCCCCCACCCCCCCGCCCTCAATCAGCTATCTTTCTCAGGACCTCAAGCTGCAGTGAAACAGCAAGCATCACAAAATAGGGTAGGAAAATAGATACTGGAAGGAGTGTCCCCATGACAAGATTATCTCAGGTACCCACCCCCAAGATACAACCCTCACTCACTGAATAAAATGTATGACTGAAGTCACCTAAACATAAAGAAGTAGTATAAAAATTTGATAAAAATACAGAAATGTTGAGGGGAAGATTCCATCCTAATTTCTGGGATCTGTCAACAGGCTGGACCTGTCTTCTTCCCCCATAGGGCCACCTGTTAGGTAAGAAAAGTACTCTCTGCCTGCTGAAGGATTATCTTGAGGGGGAAGTAGAGCTTGCTAGTGTATTGCTTTGAATTAGTATATTACTACTTTGAATATACTTTCACAGTCATATCACTGGCAATTCTCAAAACTTAACCTGTCACAATTTTATTAATAAAGAGATTTATTCTACTCAGGATGGCAAATTCACCTGGTTCACATCTCAGTGACTGGGCTTTACATTTGAGCTTTAATTCACTCTTCTGTGGAAAACAGTAAAGACCTTTCCATCCTCTGGAAATACCTTACTGCCTGGCAGTTCTAAAGCAGCAGGATCCATTGTTAATACTGAAAAAGCGTTCCAGTGCATGCAGGAGGGATGAGGAGGGTACCACCTCTATGGCTGACAACACTGTAAGAAATCTAGCTGCTTTCTAAACAAATGGTTAATTTTGCTGCTACATATCAAATGAGCAGAGAAACAGTGGCTACTCAGCCCCAGGAAGATGGAGAGCCTTCAGACATTGTAATTACAGGGTATCATAAGCTCCCCCAAAATGGAAATGAAAATATACGTGTCTCTGTGAGCTAATGAGCCCCTAAGCTTCAATTCCAACTAGCAGCTGCTTATCACAATTTTAAATCTGCTATGCAAAAGAATCCAGAAGCACAGCTGCATCTGAAGCAATACTGGAGACAGAGAACTGATGCAAAGAAAGATGGGATATGACCTAGAAGCATGGCTGGAAAAATGTGTGACTTCACACTCTTCAAATGGGCCAAACACCAAATGTTTAAAATGAGGGGTGAACAAGGTTTTCTGCTGCCAAGCATAAATGCCAGTGGCTGCACAAAACAAGACCTAAGGACTGTCTTATAAAGAGAGATAGCTACTGATGGCTGTAGCCTGGATCTCCTTGCAAGTCTCAGCACATCATGGCTCTCACTGATGTTCTTGCCAGCTGTCAATAGCTCTGCACACACTTTCAGCTTTCTGTCATGCAGAGATCTCAGTCTAGGCCAAGACAACAAAGAAGGAGCAACTATAAAGGCTGGACAAGTTTTAGTTTCCTCACAGTTTACAGAAAACAACAGAGCCACAACCAAGTAAAGGAGCAACACATATGCCTAATTTTAGTTCATGCTTTTTACCTCACTGACCATAATTTATGGCATTTCAAGATTAAAGCCACAAAACATTAGCTGGAATCACAGCAATCCCATTGATCTTCACCTTCCTATGCTAAACATCCCAGTTTTTCAGCTATAGACAAAGTCAAGCTTTAACACTGAGTGAAACCTTATACTTTTAAGGTGAGAACCAATGCAACTGTTAAAAGCTGATGATTTTTTTTCACCCCTTTTAAGTCTGTGGCAAGGTAAACAGTCACTTAGATCAAGAGATAGGGAGAGATGGGGAATAGGTTTTTAAGCACCTTTTTTTTAAGCTCTGTTTTTGCTTAGACACTAAAACAAAGTCCCAGTTTCAAACATAATGAAAAAGAGAGAAAAACCACTAATAGAGAAACATTTGAATGCTCTTGAGGTAAACATTTTTGTTGCGTGTCATGCCTCAATTGCAAATGGGACAATCTAATTAATCCTTGAGTCACTTCCATTCTGTTTCTTCTTTTTGCAAACACCACCAAGGAATTTCCATTTATACAGTTTTAAAAGAACGGGCCAGGTTAACTTGTTTTGTGAACTCAGTGCACTGTTTTCCAGTACAGAAAGAGCTCTTCCATCACCATGCAGGCAACCTACGCACAAGTGGCCACTATGCTGGCCACAATCGCTGGGAAATCACACCTCCTCCTAATAGCTTCCATGAAAAAAAGATTAAATGTCAATGCTGCTAGAAGAAAGATCAAACATGGTCCTAAATCAGTACACCTGAAGGGTTTAGACTGTTTTTTTACAGAATGGAAGACAGAATTAAGAAGCAATATCTGTCTCTTCAGGCCGGAAACTTGAAGTGTTGTTTGACTGGTAAGTGTATTTAAAATTCATGTGTCACTTGTACGTTTATGCCAGTTACTCCTATTCAAGAAAAGTGCAACTGTCATGGATAGTCAGAAGGAAGGACAGCATATCTTATTCACAGCAGTTTCCAGCAGTTGCTCAAGGGACCTACTCCCAGCACGTGCCACTGTACTCTTTTTTCAGCTCCTGTAAACCCTACTTCTCTTCTTGTGAACATGTCAATCTCAGGTATTTTCCCCTGTATCCTCACCTGTCATCTTCACTATATTGGCCCTGTATAAGATCAGCCTCTTGTTGATTCTGCCAAGGGAGCCATAGCACATAAAAATGGCTCATGCTAGTTATGTCTTCCTTTCACTCAAAATACAAAGCAAGGTCTCTGAAATACCACCGTGCAAACTGCCTCTTGCATACTGAATTAAGGTTCAGATGCTTCCTATTGTAATATGAACAGAGTACTCCTTTGAGAGGACTCCCACACTGGTAGAAGGTTTTAGTTTGTTCCAAAAAAGACCAATATCCATCAGACCACAAAGCAGACTGAAGGGCACATGGAGAGAGGCAATAGCACAGTACTAACAAGCAATTGTTCCTTGCACTGATGAAGAATGCAATACTTTAGAAGACATAACACCAATAACAACTTGGTTCATTGGTTAGAGTGTAACACCAGTCACAAAATTCATAGGTGCTTTGCCAGCACTCCTATCTAAATTCTAGAAGATTAGGAGCATGTCTCAGTTCAAGGGTAACCCCAGCTCTGAGGCAACTAATAACACACAACCTGTCAGACACAATATTCTGCTGTCAGGATACCTCCTCATACTGCTCAAAACCTTCTTTAGTTTCACAGTAGCTCTCCTAATTCCACTGCCCTACCAAACTTTTACAGGAGCAAGCAACGAAATAAAAGAGTAAACCATTGCAATAAAGCATCAAAGTTGACTGCTGTTCAGCAGATTTGAAAGCAACTACAGATCTTCTTCTTTTTGCAAGCATTCCAAGCCAAGGTAAATTGGGTCTGTAGTTGCAACCTTCTGCCAGGAAGACAATCCTGATAGGAGCAATCTCAGCTAATATGGGCATCCAGCAGGTATGGTTAAGCAACATTTCCTGTGTTCACCTTAAGTGAAGGCATTGCCTCTCACAGGTTCCTTAGAAGGTCAGTTCATATTGCTTCTTTGAGGGAACCTCAGAATTTCCCAGTTAACAGTGGTAGTTGTAGCAATCAGTATGTTTGTAGAAGCTGCCACAAAAAGGCTTCTGGAAAACACTTGCATTGCATTGTCAAGCGTGGAAGCTGATGCACAATTGATTTGCTGTCAGGTTGGAAGAATGTGCTGCTGGTAGAATATTCTGCAAAGTCTATCCTTCATTTTAATTAATGATTTGAATGACAACATGGACACTTATCCCATTGTAAAGTGCAAACAAGGTGATGTAAGAAAGTAACAAATGCAAGTCTTGTTAGGAGACAGAATACTTTGCATCACCAGAGAAAAAAACAGAGCAGCTTTCAAGCACAACAGCCTTTCCTCAGTTCTGTATCTGGATGAGGGCAACCAGAAAAGGGCTGCCACACAGGGCAAAATTAGCATTATAAGTCTTCTCAAATAATGGAATGAAACAGACAAAGTGCAAAACCAACAGTGCTTACTAAAAGAGGAATATTCAAATTCACAAGTACATGAACACTTCCTGCAAGGAGCTCACTGGCATTTTTGCTGAAAAGATGATGGCAGATATCTAAACTACTGTCACAGCTAAGGCATGGAATACATGAGATTACATTTTGCCCTGCCCCTACAATTATTACAAGATCACAATAAGAGGAAAATCAATGCAGTGTGCCAGGAAATAGCTTATATTGGAGTTTAAAGAGAAGAGCTACTAAATACAGCTCTTCCTCATCCTGACATAGTGTGAGTATATCAGGCAGAAAATCATCCCAGTGTTCCGAGTCATTGTGTTCTGCTGAAAATGTTTAAATGACCTTATAACCTTCACCCTGCTCTTTTTATTACTGGCCAGAATATATGCCAATGCTGTATTTCATCCTTCTCTGCAAAGAACTATTACAGGTCCTTTTAATCACTTCATTATGACCTTTTGGGCCAGAGAAGGAACACATGCTTACTCATAGGAAGAAGTTGTAAATGTTCCCCAGAGATCTGCTTGGGGAAGACACATTTTTTAGATGTTAAATAATGAATCACTAGTCTCTAGTTAAAATGATTTTTGTTACTTTCCATTACCAAACTGGTCTATCCATTTGAGTTCGGTAACGAGCTTGGTCAGGATCTTCAGCTGGAGTGTTACACAGACAAGTTAATCAAGCTGAAGTTGAGATAACAAATAGCTTTTCATGAAAAATACATTTTTCACCAAAACGGGTCCAGCTCCCTGCATCCTTTGATGTTGTGTGGCTAAGTGGTTAGAAGCACAGCCATGTATCTCTGCTTATGCTTACCTGCATAGATCATGCAGCAATGGAACCACAGCACCGTTTTTTTCAGATAGACCATGACAGCTGAAGTCCAGCCTACTTATGCCATGACACTCAACTGGAACACTGAGGGCCTTGCCCCAAAAAGCAGTGACAGCACCACTTCCTGTCTAGCTGGTTTCCTCTCACACATTTGTTGCTAAAGGCACAATCTCAGAAGAAAGTAATGTTCAAGCACACATTCTGCCCTCTGGTATAAACCAGACTGAGCTTCTCATAACCTTGAGGCCTGCTGACAATTCACTGGCAGTGTTGAAAAAATGTCTAACAATTGACTGCCATCCAAGACCAGATGTCAGTAATATGTCAGAAATGAGAGCTAAAGAAGTAGCTCTGCTTTTGATAGTGGGCTAAGGTGATCGTAGACAGAGAGAAGAAAGCTCTTGGCTCACACCTTCTGTTCCCCAATATCCTTCAGGGGCCCAGAATATTCTGGAAAACAGGCAGGACTTCCCATAGCACCTTTGAAAAATTATCCTACGGGCCAGAAAATAAGAAGAAAATCTGTAGGTAGACAATCGGTCTCATTTACCATACTGGCATGTGCTTGTGACCGCAGAGTCAGGTAAAATCAGCCAGGTTTCTGAGTAGCCCATTACATGCATTTTGCTCTCCATTCTTAAGCAACAAGGCTGCAAGGTTAGGCCACCTTCTACAAGGAGCAGACAGACTGTGACAGGACAGTTCTCTCCTCTTGCTGTCCCAGGTGAGCTGCTTGTTTCGTTTTTGAGGGCATGGAACTGGATTTAAATGGGAAGAAAAAATCCCAACAAATCCTGTTGTGCCCAACACAACTAATTTCTTATTTTTTTAGAGGGCAGTTACTGCCAGTTTTAATACATGTCTTAATGAAGACTGATTCATGAGCTGACTCCCTTATAAGGGCTTTGTAGTTAAAGAGAATGGGAATAGGAACCTTGTTAAAATAAAGCTCTACTGAGCATTTTGCATTTCAAGACAGTTACCTCTTACGACTTTCTCTATTTGGTTCTCTAATTAAAAGGTTAGCAAACATGAACAGGGAGCATTTTACAGAACATAGGGAACCTTAGGTCTCTCCGCTTGAGCCCTGAACTGAATTTAACTACTCAGAGGCTGTCAGTGATATAATCACAGCGCATTAACCCCAACACATCAGCAGCACCATGTGAATACCAGCCCTGTAATCCAGACTGCTGAGCTGTGCAAATTCATGGCTATCATTTCTCTGTCTCTGTCCTCACTGCTGGGCCCAGCAAACACCTGGATCTAAATAGTGGCAAGCATCAGAATCCAGACACATGGTTGCAGGAAAAATGTTGCAGCAGTCCAAAAAAGGGTAACAGGTTTATCTGTGGATAAGTGGAGAGCTGAGCCCTCAAACAAGAATTATTGTTTCACTTCCCTCCTTCCATCATTGTGATGGTCCTGACAGGTCACTGGGAAGAAGAGACCCCAGAATTTCTATGAAGCACAGACAGAAGCTCTAGCTGTAACAAATAGCATTAGCAAAATGTCAGTAGATTCATGCTGTTACCACCCACCAGCTGCACCATTAAAGGGTGTCTGTTCCTAAGGAATACATGAGAAAGGGATGCCCAACAGTGCCATGGAGGTAGACAAGAGTGATTTACTGATCTTTGCAGGGTGAAAACGTGTTCATGAATCACCAGGTGTCTTCGGAGAGAAGCTAGATTAGAGTTTGTGTGATAAGGTGAAGAGGGAAGAAAGCATTTTCAGGTCTAAGGCCTGCCTATCTTTCTTACATGAAATATGTAAAGCATTCTTGATCCTGGGCATGACTAAACAAACAAATCCTCTCTGTGCCTTCTCAGGACACTGCAGCAGTCCTGAAGCAGCCGAGACAAGTGATGCCAATTAGATCCTCCTGCTGGGCACCACATTTTAGATGAGGAATACCACACGGGTAGTCTCATCCTGGTGGATACATCTCAAGAGACCGTTCCTAAGCTCTCCTGTTAAGTAGTTGTAGCGCTGTCTTAGCACAAAAGTAAAACAGAAAGATAACATTCTGACATGAGGGTTCTTGGCATGAGGAGAAAAAAGGAGACTGAAAAACAAGGCAATGTCCATGTCTGTGCCTGTCAGCTCTTGAGAGGAAAGAAAATTAACCCTTAAAGTCACTATAAAAACACAAGTAGAAGAGGTACAGAAAAGAATCTGAAATCATATGTGTCTCAGATATTTTCAAATTTCAAATGGCATTCAGACCATTTGAAATGAAGTGTGGCCTTCCCTGTGATGTCAGTCATCTTTAAGTCAAGGCCTTCTAGGCTACTCAAATTACATGACTATCTATTATATTCTGTGGTGTCTCTGATTAATCCTTCTCAACAGACAGAAATTTCCCTACAAAGATGAATAGCACTTCATTCTTACAAAATGTTTGAAGATGGAATAGTGTGATCTTTCTCTCTTGCTCTCAGTGAGCTGCACTTGGAGCAGATCTGGCTGTTGCCATAATCAATGAACTCAGCCATCAGCCTTGTACACTGTCTCCCGGAATATCTGCATACTGCTTCCTTACCAGCCCATTCCTTCCTCATAGGGAAGTTAGGACAAATGCAAGGAGGGTTTCCAAAGGCCCTTGTCCATGAGCTCTTCCCTGATCCCTGAGAAAGTTCTTAAGGCCCAAGACATGAAAGGAAGATTTTGACACAGATGGATACTTCTCTCCCATTTTGCTGAAGCCAAATGGGAATCCAGGCAGGTAAGGAGAGCAGCCACCTCACACTGCAGAGAACAGACTTTCCAGCTCTGACACAGCTTTCAAAAACTGAAGTGATAAGTGAGGAGCAAGACAGCACACAGCAGCTGAAATTGGGTAATGAGACTTTTCAGAGGAGGAATGGGTAGGCTTCCCCTGCCCTGCCATCAAGAAATGTATTTACAGAACCAGCTTTCCCCACTGTCAGAGACAGAAGTAAGAGCAGAATTCCCATTGTTTTTTTCACCTGGTTAAGTGGCCGTGCTTGAATGGTGCCACTCTTGCAGGTGGCAACAGTGCAAAGGCACATTGCTCAGCTGCAGGTGATGCTGCAACACAGCAGCAAGCCATGCTAAGCACCCAGCCCAAGGAGACAGAAGGTATTCCTCCCAGCACTTGGAGTCCCTGCCTAAGTCTGGTGCTGGATTCCAACCACAGCTTCATCCCTGCTGTAGATATCTCCCCAGAGATATCTGCCTAGGAATGTAATTGATTCTACATGTCTTCAGGGCTTATCAGTTCTTACTGGATCCTTTCACGCCCCGAACTTCACGGGAAGAGGAGTTTTGCTTTCCAGGTTGTCCTGCACTGAACAGATTTTCTTTTGTTCTGTTTTTTTGTTTTTTTCTTTTTTTCTTCTTCTTTTTTTTTCTTCTGTTTTTTTCTTTTTGTTCTGGGCCTTAAGTGAGGGGAGAGAATAGATGAGGAAATTTATACAACACTAAGACGATGTCAGTTTTCGTTAAATACAGTGTTTTTAGCATGGACCACATGCTACCTGGCTGTCATGTCCTTAACCTAACGGGTAATTTTGTTATGAAAGATTGCAGGATGGGAGTTTGGTCACCTCCTCCTACATGGATGACTTATTTACCCTCCTAATGTCTCGAATAATTTACCAGAGAATTTGCACTGTATAAAAGTTATCAATAATGCACCAGTGTCAATGTGTTTTATGTACTCACTTCAAATAAAATATGAGCCTTGCTGTCCCTGCATTTGCTGACTTTGGGCTTCTTTTGGATTTAAAGCTTATTTCAAATCTTTCATAAACTAGACTATTACCTTTTTTTTTCTTGCCATGAAATGGATACCTTTTCATTGAATCACTTTTGCATTCCATACTGCCAGCCAAGGCTACTGTGAAATATCTGTCATCCAAAAGCTACTAAACCCAATGTTTGTCACTTAACCCTAATCATAATTTCCAGCTAACCAGTAAGGCAAAAAATAAATTTCTTTATCAGCTCCACTCTCTTTACATCTGCTTTATTCCCAGCTGTAACATAACCAGTTATAATTGAGTTGCAGTTTAATCAACTAAGTGGGCCACCCTGTGAGGAAAAATGGAGGGAAAAAAAAAAAAAAAGAAAAAGAGAAAAAAAAAGAAGAGAGAATCTAGGTCGCTCTGTTCTTGAGACAGCAAAATAGATAATTGCTTCACTCCACAGCATCCATGCTGCACTTGAGGTATGTTTGAAATCTTATGTAACTAATACCATCCCTAGGTTAGCCAGACCATCCCTAATAATATGCCATAAATACCTCTTCCCTGCACATGAAGGTGATAGATCTGACTTATCCTTTTCCAACTGTGTAAAAAGAAGGAATATTCCAACCCATGAGATTTCGAGGGGATTTTTGTGAGTTTTTAAGAAGAGGAAGAAAACCCCTTTGATTATTGTACTTGCATCTGCAAGGGCTTAATAGAAAGGCTGGTCTTCAGCTGCTGTAGATTGACAGATCTCTGTCAAGAAAGACAGCTGGAATTTTTAAATTACACAATGCTGTATCAAAGAAGTGCCTATGAGTGCCCAGGACCTCGTTGTGCAGAACTGAGCACTGAGTTTCCCTGGTCACCCAGAGATCATCTCTATCGGGCTGGATTAGTTCTGTCTTTTAGTTAGAACTAATTTTTTGAGTACATAAAAAGGACCTGGTACAGAAGGATCTTGTACAGTGTAAAGCAAAATGTACACTAAAGTGATCCCTGAATAAAAAACAAGACAAATAACTACATAAGAACCAGCAATAAGACAGCATGCCTATAACAGAGAGAAAAAAATAATGGGTGTTGTTAACTCAGGGCAGCCAATTCACAATAGTCAGCTGGAGTAAAAACAGCATTGAAACTGACACACTCTACATTTAACCCAGGGAGAGGATTCAATATGTGAAGGAAATTCAAAACTTTGCACTTTGACTTCACTTCCCTGCGTGGAAACAGAAGACTCTTGTCTGTGGTAGTGGTCGAGAGGATGCATTTTAACCACCTATTTTAAGCAAGTGTCACTGCATCTGCCAGCATAGCAGGACCACATGCTACAGACTTGGAGGGGAGGTGCTGAGTATCAGGTAGAAGGAATACCACCTGAAAAGTTCTACCAGATGACATTCAAAACACAAAACCAGAAGTCCCAATCAAGCACCTCGGCCATGAGGCAAGTCACTGTCTCCTCAACAGGGGACCTCAGGCCACATGACCAAAAAACATGTTAAACACCTTGACATGGTGTTCAGAGAAATGTGAATTGCAGGGGGATCTCTGCCTGGCACAGTGGCAATATAACAACATGCACAATCAGAAGAAAGGCATGGCACATTCCTCCTCTTCCAGAAGCCAACAGCTTGCAATGGCAGTGATCTGGATCTACCACTCACCTATGTGCCCTCGCTGAAGGTCTCCTTTGAGCAGGCACTCCTGAATTAGTCAGGCAGTTTTAAGGAGACCTGGTTGAGAAGTTATCAGCCATGGGGAAGGAGAATACAGGAGGCATTTGGGCCAAAGAGATTCAGTCCTGCATATAAAACATGGTTCTTTCTCTGAGTGCTGGGCCAACACAAGGCACCCTCTGAAATCACTGCCTAGATAGGATATCTAATTCATACAGCAATGTAAGCCTGAGTCTAGAATATTGGCAGACAGCAGGCGCATAAACTGTGGAGTGTAATACGAGACTAACAATCAGAAAAATAGTAAATGCTGGTACTGAGGAAGAAATAACAGCTTATTTTCAGACAATTGTTGAAAACCAGGAAGAGGTCCCAGAGAAACACCTAATTCTTAAATTATTTATATCTCAACTGTAGCATGAAACAAAAAAATTACCAAATGCATTGAAAACAGCTGCTTCCATGTAAATTGCAGGTAGAAGTTACCATGGAGGGAATTTCAAGCTATGCTGGTTACATGAAACTCAAAATCCTTGCCTGGGCTGAAGCGCCACAGCTGGAAAGATATCCAGTGCAGCCATCTATTCTAGAAATTACTTTGTAAATCCACCAAGTCCTTTGAAATGAAATCACTTTCAATCTGAATCCAAAAGTTGATTTCAAATCATCTGTGAGCATGGACATAATATAGCTGGCAGGCCTCTTCTGTCATACAAATACAAAGGGACTAAAATGTTTTCAGAAAAGGGGAAATTTACCACAGGTCTGTAACTAACTCACCCAGAGGGACATGATGCTGGTTCTCACTAACCTAGGCTTGCATTCTGGACACCATCAGATGTTATCACATAGTGGAACAAAATCAAAATTTAGTGTAAAATCTAAACCACTTTTTAGGGAAATTCTGTTATTATGGACAATGTCACAAGTGAAGACTCAGAGATATCAACTCTCTGTTGAGGTACCCAGGACCAATAATTATTTCCTGCCTCACTGGCCCTACCTCTCCGAGCATGTACAGTTATTTCAACTGCACCCAAGACTCAGTTTACATTTCTTCGTGCTTGCTGCAGCAGCAGGATTCTCCAGAGAGAGCACCTCTCTTCTTCCCCACTAGTCAAGAGACAATAATTACTGACTCAAGGATGCTCATGGCCAATTTATTCACATTATCCTTTTACCAATATTGTCTTTCACTTTAAGTAGCTCTTCCTTCACTGCAGTGTTCACCTCTCTCATGCATTTAGAGAGAGTAGTGGTGTCCCTGCTTAACCTTTTTCCTCAGCATTTTAATCTATCTCCATGTAATTATAAATTTCCCTTCATGCACCTTTTAATCTTGTCATTGTGCAGCCAGGGTGACATGGAACAGAAACTTCTGATATTTAAAAGAAAATACAAAGGACAAAGTTGCAATTGTCAAGAGGAGTGTTTTAAGTATACAGAATTCACCAAAAAAGCCAGAAAAAACTCCACCAATATAAAAAAAAGATTCATCTGTTTCTAATGAAGTCCGGATTTTTTCTAAATTTTCTTCCAAGAACTTTTATTTCCATCTAGAACTGTGTAAAGGAGGAACTATATACATATGCTGGCAAAATCTGAGTATTTTCTTCTCCTCCTCAGTTTTTTTTTTTGCTTACTTTTATTCTGTTTGGGATTTTAATTTTTTTTATTTATTTAAGGCAAAAATAAATCTGAAGGAAATGGCAAAGAGAAATCTTATTCACAAAGAACAAAACATTTCACTCCGATTCAGGGAAGTGTAGCATGCATACCCTTAGCTCCAGCATAAAATAAATAACTGTCAGAGATTAATAATACATTGGTTTAGGCATGATGTCTCAGTTTCATATAGTCTTTCATGTTTGCAATATGTCTTCTTTTCTTGATTGCCGAGAAAAAACAAACTAGGTGTTTAAAAGCTTTTCATTAAAAAAGAAAAAAAACACAGCCTCAGTAAAACCTTTCCAAAGTCTTCTTGCAAATTAAGATTTTGATTAATACATGCATTTTCAAAGAAATCAAGAGACATGCACACTCAGGACAGGCACTGGAAGAGAGGCCAGACATGCAGAAAGTTTCACACTACACACAGTAACACCATGGCAGTGAAGCAGAAGGAAAGGCTCGCTGCCAATATGAAGTCAAGGACAAATTTTCTAGTCCATTAGGTCTGGAAGTTCAGCTTTGTCCAGCAGTAAGAAGCAGAAGGAATGATAGAAGGACAGAAGAATGCTGTTCACTTCCCATGAAGGGAAGGGCAGTGCCCAGAGGCCCATGTGTCTAGTTGAGTCTGTTGCTTTCTTGGGATAACAGTGTCCTGTACTGCTTCCTATGCAAGGAGACTGGGAGAGACACCATTTAACCTAAAGATCAGGTTACCTTCCCAAGCAAATCCAGGGTTCTCCCACAGACAAGGCCAGCAATTGAGACAACTATCTTACATTCAGTTACCTTCAATTGAAGGTTCAAACTTCTTTTCTGCTGGTCCAATTTGCCTGAGCTCACCAACAAAAAAAAAAGAAGAGATAGATCCAGGGACACAGAGACATGGCAGCTCGGCTACTCAGCTATTTGTCAACCTAGGCATTGACACACATTCCTTTCCCATCCTTTTTCCTTTAATTGTTGTCTGCCTTCCCCTTCATTGCTTCAATTCTCTCAGGAGACCAGAGTTATCAAAACAGCTCCGCCATTCCCCACCTGGATTTTTTTTTCATTCCTTTCCTTATTTTCCACAGAAGGTAATTCACAGCCATTTGAATCCCAAATTTATGTTGATTTTGTTGTATGTTTGACATTCCTTCAAGGTCAGTATCACTGCAAGTAAGGTACAGGATTCAAATCATGATGCAAAAATGTAGCTACTAAGCAGCTTCGTTCTTGTAGGTAATGATAAATTCAAATTGCAAAATGATGCACAAAGTCAGCAGATTAAATTTGTTGTCTGTATTAATGCACTTCTGCAGTGACTGCATCCCCCTGCAACTTAAAAGCAGCTCATTTAAAAATACAGGAGGAAGAGGGGGTGGGGGGGGGATCAATCCTCAAATTGCACAGGGTGGTCGTCAATTTGTCCCTAGCAGACAGACACAATTTGTTTGCAGTATTTTATTTCTAATATGCACTGTGATCCGTACCAGTGATAGATCACTGATAACCTTGGCCATGTCTGTAACTGCAGCTGTTACCCTTTAGCAAACCACGTGAGCATCTGCTCAGCAGTTGGTAGAAACTTTCAGCCTTCTCAGCAATGTTCTACGTGCTGAGACACGTACTCCAGACCCAAAAACTGACCTGAGAGAACCATAACTGACTATATCCAAGCTCTCACAATCGAACTGTACGTGAGAAAGTATGATGGCAACCAGTAAAGTGCTCGAAGCATTAAGTTAGCAAATGTTTACAGCTCTGCGTTGCCTTGATCAAGCACTAGACTTCAGCACATGGAATGAATATAAAAAGGCAGTGCAGAGGTGCAGGCTCACAAAGAAGAGCGTCCAAGGCTAAGGCAGAATACTTTCTGGCCTGCTACTGAAAGAGGAAAGCAGAGAATTTGGAAGAGCCCTCAGAATGCTGCTGAGGGTCTTTACAGCTGTTGGAACTGGGAATAGAAACTCTGCAGCTTTGAGGGACTAACAACCCAGTTACTACTTCATGAACCATATCCTCTCTCCAACGGCCTGGAGAACTATGAATTCTCACTCTAGATAACACTAGAACCTGTATTTGTCTCTGAGTCTCAGCACCAGTGCCTATTCCTTGTCTTTCTTCCTTGAACACTATCACATGAAGCTCAGAGAAGGGACCTTGGCCTTCAAACAAGAACGTGCCTCTTGCATGTACCCTCTGACATCAGAAAACCCAATGGCAACATATTAGAGATCTATCCCTTTCTTTCTGCCAGCCTTCCCTGCTTATTGCCATTCCTCTTCCAGGCCTCCTCAACAATTTGGCAGATTGCTGGAGAAGTTCTCATCTCCATGAACTTCCACATGAAATTTCCAGTGACACCATCTTGTTGCTAGGGTGGATTTTTGTGCTGTTGGCCTTTGGGGGGTGTCCCAGCACCAAAGTGATATTCTTGTCTTCTCTAAGAGCAGGATGTCTGTCTTCTGTTAGTGGAGAGCCTTTGCAGAGGTTACTTAGGGCTTTTGGAGGCCTATTCTTTACTGCAGAGCTAACAAATACAGACCATACAGTCTCAACTCAGCAAGACTTCTAAACCTAGGTAGCCCTCATATATTTGATTTCATAGCTTTATTAATTCAAACCTTACCCTTCTAGTCAGAGAACAAAGCCCTTCCATGTACATCAGCTTTCGTGCACATCAGTTTTCTCTAATGCCTGTCCTTTTGCCGTGAGCACATGAGCAAGTGCCTAGGTCTCTACAGCTAACACTCGAACTACATCCTGAACTTCCCTCTCCTTAAGAACCAACACAAAGGCAAACCAGTAGCTTATATTTAGAGGAACCCATTTCACCAGGAACATCTGAATAACTGTAATACATCATCTACGAAGCTCCTGCCCAGCTCCAAATCTGCTGCTGCAGATAGCATATTCTATGCAACACAGGCCAAAATTTCAGCACTGACAAATTCTATTTGTGCCAAAACCATGCAGCTGGCAAGAAACCACCACTTTTCTCTGCTTCAATTATGAAAGGTAAAAAAATATAAAAGTCAGAAAGAATCATGTGTACAGCAATGGATATTAAAATCAAAAGTCCACTTCGAAGTGGACAGAAAAACCAAGGAGAAGAATCCTTTTTTCTGCCATGCATCAGTCCTAGACAGACTATTTAATATATGTGAAAATTCCTTATTTCTCCCTCTCTGAGAGAGAAAGCTTCCTGCTTATCCATGTCACTCCACTCCAAGCAGGCTTTTGGCAAGCAGACAACCTGCAGGACAAATCTTTGTGGCCTACCTCTACAATCAGCTGAAGGTTGCACATTTCCTCCAAGGATACTTCAATAAGCACGCTGCTCTCAGTGCCTGCTTGCAAGTAAGACAAACAGAAGTAAGATCCCAGCAGACACAAGGGAGAGGTTTTATGTGAGTCTAACAGCAACAGGCCAAACAGAGGCAAGCAAATATAAAAGGAAGTTTTCTCAAAAAAGGCACAGGAAGAAAGGACCTGGCCAGTTTTTCATCTCCTGGTTTGGATCATGGATGGAATGAATCAGCTGACCATCACTGTAGTTGTTTCACTATCAGTATCATCTCAACAGTAACCATTTTCTTCCTTGGAAGACATCTTGTAACTTTATCAAATTCCTTGAAGAAAATCTCTGTGCCACCAGTGTACATTAGGAAGAAAATAAGGCTTTTAATACCATTTTTTGTGAAAAATGTATGCATCACATATGCCACCTACTGCAGGTTTCTGCCTCCTGTCACTGGATCCCAGGAAGAAAGGATCAGTACCTCCTTCTCCACTTCCCCTCTTCAAAAAGCTGTAGAGAGCAACGAGGCTACCCCTCCGCCTCCTTTTCTCCAAAACAGAAAAAAACAGGTCCTTAGCTACTTCTTAGAAGACATTCCTTCCAGCACTTTCACCAGCTTTGTTGCCCTCCTCTGGATACATTCAACTCCCTTAAAAATCTTTTTAATTTGTGGGACCCAGAATTACACACAATACAGGCAGAATTTATCTGAGAATGAAAGTAAGTGGCCCTCCAACACCTATCACATGCTACAGTGGGCTTGAGATCTAATGTCTCTTGCCACATTCTCTGGTCTTTGTGATTTGGATGCACCTGACTGCAAAATGGAAGACCTTATGTGTTAAATGTTTCAAGGATCACAGACAAAAGAGACCCCAGCAGTCAATACCAGCACTATTTGCTGGCATTATGAACTGCAGTTTTGCACTACAGTTTCTGTCCTGATCCAGAACTCCATACATTAACATAAGCAGTGGAGCACAGCCTAGTTGATGCATGAGGTCCCAGAGCAGCACAGAGGCTCAGCAGAGAACTGGAAATGTGAGAAACAGGAGAGTGAGTTGGAGAAGGATAAAACAGAAATCTCTGTGTTTATTTCACAGTCTGTTCCACCCTGAACAGGTCTGTATTGCCTCGGACTCCACTCAATCTTGCTAACTTCTGCAGGAAAAATTAAGAACTTAATCCTCACATCACAAGCTACTAAAGTGAGGCAAATGCAGCAGTAGAATATACAGAAGGTCACTGCTAAGATGTTAAACACTGGTGTGGTTTTCATTCAGGCTTATCTGGTGTTCACACACCCTCACATCTTCCCTAATGTAAGCTTAGCACAGGAGCTGCTCTTTCAGAGCACAGTGACTTAAAGTCACACAGTGACTTAAATCCCATTATCTTCATGAGGGCTTGGATCTCTGTCTGCCTTCAAGAACAAGGGGACTCCCTCTGGACTGTGTTTTGTGGTATACCTAGCTGAATCAAAGTTGTTGGTAAGGGACATGAAGTAGGCAGTGCCCCCCTGCTGACATGCTCCAGATGGCAATCTGGTTGCATTTGTCTTCTGCCCACAGTATTTTAAGAATCCTTCTGAACCAAAACAAGTGTCCACTGATTCTTGATAGAAGAAGCGGATGTGAAGCAGCAGTTCCCACTCTAAACTGCTGCCAATAAATCAGAAAATCATGCCTGTAATATCTATCATGGTGAATATCTATCCAGAAACTCAGATGTACCCTTCCTTCCAGTGGGGCTTGCATTGCACAATGAATTCAAGGGGTGGAAGCATGAAGAAATTTAGACAGTACCATTCATATGCACTGTTATATATGAAAGGATTTGTGTAATTTATCCACAGGCTGACATTAAAAAAAGTCAATATTTAAGGCAGGCATCCCGACCTTTTACTATCCAGTTTTTGCCATTCCTCCTATTCATAGCAGTAAAAGCAGCACATTAAAAGGGCTCTGTGCAGCATCGTATTTAGAGCTATTGTGTGTTCTGTATATCCACAATTTCACAATATTCTGGTATGCAGAGTGTTGCTTTCTGCAGTAGGAAATCTCTCTCTCTCTTCAAACACATCACAATCCAACATTCCAGTTAATTCTCCTCACTTTCCATAGGTATCCTCTTTTCATTTTCATAAGAAAATATCTCAGACCCTTGGCTCTCAAATCACCCAGTTACAGAATGACACCCAGAAGAGCTTCGTGAAGTTCATGGTCTTTTATTTCTACCCAGTTTCCCTATTTGTCCAAACCAGCAGCGACAGAGGAAGTGATACAGTGTAGTCCAACATGGGAGTCAGGTGTTCATGCACGATTTGCTTTCACACAAACTTAAGAAGAAATAAGTCATGCACTGTGAAAAGCATTATAGCTAAACTCCTTCAGGACCAACTTCGGATCCTCCAGTTCCTGCCCTCTCCTGGGAAATCATTGATCATGATGACAGTAGCCCAGCTCTCACCTGACTTGGCAAAGAGCACTTCTAATGTAAAATATAGTCATGAAATGACTCTGATTGTCTTCATTTAATGAACTGTCACAGGAACAGCGAAGTGACCAATCACCCTGGCTACACACCTCTGTCAATGTCTGGTGATGTAGCAAGGTCAGAGGTACAAAATACCCCCTTGCTGTTACTCCTGCAGAAGAAGAAGCAGCAATTTTAAACCTTTAGGTTTCCTCTTGCTACTTTCTTCTTGTTGTCTTACACAGCTAATCAGCATCATGACTTCTCCATGGCTTCTCTCACTGTCAGACAATAAATAGTTTGACTTCCATATAGGGTGTTGAAAGGTCTGAGAAGCACAAGAAAAAAAAAAAAAGCCACAGAAGCAAACTGGGCAAATAACCTACTATTTTGTACCGTTTTTCCTGGACTGCAGTCCCCAGTGCTAATGAAAGGGTCAAGGATTTTTCCAGGAAGAAGACACAGATTTAAAAAGACACATTTCAAGCTGGTCAACCTCCAGGCAGAAACTCTGCTGCCAACACAGCAGCAAAATCCAAGTGCTGGCAGGACAGCAGAGGATGACCTTGCACTGCACAGAAACAGCAGGTTTCTGCAGACCCTCTAACAACACACCAGGGAAAGGACACGTTCTACTTCAGCAATACAGTAACCTGCCAAACTGATTTCACAAAGCCTAAATACCCTAGTCACACAGACTTCCAAACAGAACAACTTGACACCACGTAACTGCCTTTCCTTGCTTGCTAACTTCAAAACACCTCATTGCCTTCTTCTCCTGTGGGCAAAACTCCAAGAAAAAGCAATTCTGATCATTCTTTGCCATTAGAGACAAGGGTAATATCTTCAAAGTTTGCTTAAAGGCAATGCAAAAACTCCCACAGAAGCGTTCTGCTAAGCTTAGTGTTACTGCTAATTAGCAGAGAGGGAGACCTCCTCTTCCTCAGCAAGGTGAGTGAGGAGGTAGAACAATGACATTTTTCTTTCTGTACCTTATCTGATCCCTCCCTATGACAAAACCTGGTCCCAAACTCCTCAAGTGCTTCAGAGACCTACATAGTAGGGACCAATAGCCCTGTCCAGTAGGGAAAGGTCAAAAGCACCTGCCTGCAAACAGATTTCAAATCCAGGCTCTTAGCTGTCATAAGATAGCTCATAAGCTCTGGCCTAAGCCTCATTTTGGGGCTGTACACTGGGAAGAGAAAATGACCTACCCATTATGAAAGTGTTGTATCATTTATGCTCTGTCAAGGACACCCAACCGGCCCTCAGCCCTTGTGAATTGTCACCAGCTGAGATAGTTGAAGGGTTAAGCTACCTTAGCTGTAGGTGGTCTGCAAGTAGAATCTATAGCAGGTCTGACTCTGTGTAGATTAGAGGGGACCTTACTGACAAAATTGCAGTATTTTTTTCTTTCTTCCAGGAGCTGCATAAGAGATTTTCAGAATTGGATAAGAACTTTTGCACCATTCAAAAAATCCTATCAAACAGAAAAATTAACTCAGAGGTGTTCTGGGAAAAGCCATATTAAACTAAAATCAAAGAGCCGTGAAATCCACACAAAGGCCTCCCAGAAAGTGAGGATAATAAAAATGGTGACTAGCAGATCAGACCATGTATCCTAGCCAAAACAAGCCTATCAGTCACTAGAGGTTTGGTGCTTTACTCAGTTTGACCAACCTTGTGGACACAATTCACAGATTATTCTGAGCTGGAAGGGACCCAGAAGGATCATTGAGTCCAACTCCTAAGTAAATCTCCCTTTGGATATCAGAACTAGCAGACAGAAAGGCTTCTGGCTCCAAAACTAAGGAAGCAAACTGTAACCTTTAGTCCTTGGCTTGCTGTGCCAGTGTGACCAGCTAGGATGATTTGCATCAGCTTGGACTTTAACTCTAAGGAGAAATCAGTGTCCAAAACCACCTTTATTTTCCATATTATATTTGCACTGGGAGATCTTGTTTTATCTTGTTGAAACTATTTGTAATTTAAAAATAGGACTCTGCTTAATGAATTAGCATTTCCTGGATTTTACCACTCTGCAGAGACTTCTCCTTTATTGAGTAAGTGGGTAAGTTCCAGACACATTAAGTCATCTGGCAGAAGAGCTGGTGCCCTGGGCAGCATCTTGACAGACATCAGGAGCTCAGACTTCACAAAAAGATGCTTTTTGAATTTACCTTCTCAGAAAGTCCTATTATCATACAAATCCTGACCCTGGCATGCAACATCATCTTAGAATGAAGGTCTGCCCAGGGTGAATGTTGTTAAGCACAGGCAGACACTGCTTCCAACTCATGTTAAGTCACCAAGCTGCAGAAAAAAGCAGGCACCGTAGACGTTATTCCTTTACTGCAGCCCTCCTCCCCCTGCCTTTAACTGCAGTCTCTAAGCAGTTATTTCCCTTTACTGGATTCATGGATCTCCAGCTGTGGTGACTGTATCTCCAGTTTGCAGGTACATTAGTTCATTTCTGAGCAAGCAACCTTATTCACACTACAGCAAACAGTGCAAAGCCTGCACATCTTAACACTAATTCTCCTTCAAAACAGGCACTGAAGAGTGAAATGAAACAGCATTGCTACCACACAAACCATTACCTTCTCATGTAGATGTCTTCATACCTTGCTATTTCATGCAACCAAATTAGTCCCTTTCTTCTCCAGTTTGATCTCCCTATTCAAAATACCCCAACTGAAACTTGGGTTGCTTGCTCTGTTCTTAACTGTGACAATTTTGCTCCTCTGGTGAAAAACACCCACCACTTTCAGAGATGAAAACATTGTTTCCATGCCATGGAAGAGAGTCCTGCAGTAAATCTTGAAGTGGTATCACCACACATTAAACATTTTCACAGACCCATGATTCTACAGTTTCTTCAAAGAAAAACGAATGAAAAATGCACACATGAGATAGAGTACAAGAGAGAATGATCAACTTCCTCTGAGGCAAATTTTTCAGTTCCAAACAGCATCCAGCATGGCCTCAGTGATGCTTAGACCAAATGTCCAGGTCAAGCAGCCTAGAAAGTAACTGTGGCAGAAAAAAGGAATCTCATTCCCAAATAATTGTGCAGTATTTTCAATTTCTCCTACACACATACCAACTCTTTTTATTTCCCAACACTAGGTTAAAACAATTCCTCACACGCGTAAGCTAATATGCAGAAACACATGGAAGGGTGGCCTCAAATCCAGGTAAGGTGTGTAGGAATACTTTATTATAATTTCCCTCTTTTTTTTTTGTGGCAGTGTCCTTACTAAAAAATAACTCTCAAAATACCAGGGGACAAAAATTACTGCACTGGCCGTTTTTTGTTCAGGATTTGGCCAATCTTTGGAGCAAAGATGAAAGAGGGCTTACACACGTAGAAAAAAATGCCACTCTTTATTTGGGTTTACTCTGCCTAAACCAGTCAGCATCTTTTATAATACCTGCCTCAGTGGCGTGGCATGAAGCAAATCAAGATCTGCACAATTCACAGCAGGATGTGCATCCAGATGGTAGGGTGCCAATTAGGCATGACCCAGGGCCAGCACACCTTGTGTGGGAGGGCTCTTCTCTGACATGGGGCTTTGGTCTCTGCTTGTTGCTGCCCTCTCCTGCTCAGACTCTTCAAACACTCCACTCTGGGATCATGAACCAGTGACAAGCATACTCTTCCAAGTCCTCAAAGAGTTATTCCAGCTGCAGACCCTACCACAGTAGACCATCCCCTCTCTCACGAGGCGCAGAGGGGAGGGGTAGGAGGGATTCAAGGCCCCTCGTGTGCCAACCACACTTACCTCCTAGAGCTTGTTTCATAACAAAATCCATGATGTTTGTTGTCTGGGGTCCTGCCCACCTTCACACCTCACATGCACAGAGACCAGGAATCCTTGGAAGGCAGCCTGCAAAGAGGCACAATCAAAAGAGGAATCGTGTCTCTAGGAGAAGAAAAGCCTAATGCTCGGTCTTCCTCAGCTCTCTCCCCTCAGCCTTCCTCCCTTTGTCTGAGTGCAGACAAGTTTCCAAGCCTCCATCCCTTCAGACCCTGCTCTGCACCTGAGGAGCAGAGCTGCATGCTGGCGAGCGGTCAGCGGGTGGGAGGAGCCAGGGGTACACGGTGGTTCCCCCACACTGGGCAAGTGCCCGGGAGCAAGTGCGGAGGAGCAATGCGGTGCCCCTTCACGGCTCGTCTCCTGCACACGGGCAGGAAGGGGTTAAACCTTTGAACTTTCTCGTTTCCCCGCCTGCTTCTCGCCCTCTCGGTTTTCAGAGGGTTTGCTCCGCGGTGGCAGCTCCGCCCGGGACCGCCGAGGGGGCATTTGAAGGTGAAGCGCCCTGCAAGTGCCCGGGAGAACAAGCCGGGGATGCTGGGCGATGAGGATGCGGATGCAGTCCGGGTGGCGGGATGGAAAGTCTCCCACCAGAACCCCTCGGAAAGCCCCCAGCGCAATGCCAGCGAGGGCTGCACCTCCTCGGGGCGAGCCGGGACGGTTCAAGGTTGAGACCGGCCGGACCCAAGTGCAGCACAGCAGCCCCGGGCTCCGGCTGCTGCCTCCCACCCCCCGCCCGGCTCCGGCACCGGGTCGCAGCCGTGCCAGCACCTGGAGGGACGAGGGCTGTGTCCCTGTCTCTGTGTGCCCGCACCCCGCCTCTCCTCTCTGCCCTTCCCGGCTCGGCTCGGCACCGATACCTCGCTCGGCGACAGGCGCTGTGCGGAGACGGGCCGGGCCGGGGCAGGTGGCTGCGGCAGGTGGCGGCTGCTGCGGCTCCTCTCCTTTCCTCTCCTCTCCTCTCCTCTCCCGCGGGCTCCGGCCGGCGCCCGTGTGCCCGAGGGTTGCCGGGGAAGTTGCGGGTGCGGAGTGGGGGAGAAGGAATGAGTCCAGAGCTTCTCCCTACTTTTCCCCCCGCGCCCCTCTTTTTATCACAGCATTTCCGGACCATCCCACCGACACGGTCCCTCCTTCCTCCTCCCCTCGTTGCGGGAGCTGGACTCTCTCCCTCCCCCTGCCTCCGGCTCCCCCGCCCCTTCCCTGCGCCGCCCTCGCCCCTCGGTGCTCGCCGCCGAGCAGGCCCCCAGCGCTTCCCAAACCCCTCGGAGGGGTGCGTGTATCTGCATGCGGGTCCCCCACCCCGGCCCCGGCTCTCTCCTGCAGCCAGGTGTCCTTGTGCTTTGCCGTGGGGGGAAGGAGGGGTGGTTGTCAGCCCGCTGTTGCATTTTCCAATTGCTTCCTTGCCTCTCCTCGGGAGTCAGTGTGTGTGCCAGGGGAAATCTCTGCAAACACGGCTTCCTGCAAAAGGGGGAGGGTGTGGGAGAGCGTTCTGCATCCTCTGTTCTGAGTCCTTCCCGGAGATCCCCTCTCATTCCCTAGGTCCTGGAACGAGTTGGAGAGGCAAGGAAGAAGATAGGGAGGGAGCAGACCCTTCTCCTCCTTCTTGCTTCGCCTCGCATTAACTGTGGCCGGAGAAGAATCGCCGGCTGCTCGTCCCTGTGCTCTCGCTATCCAGGTGGGGGGGCGAGGGCGGGGGGTTGGGATGGGGGAAAGGAGGAAAGTCGTCTCCCTGCGATTGTCGCTGGAGGATGCGAGTGCAGCGATCCGGTGTCCAGCCCGGGTTCGGGACGGCATCTGAAGGTGAGAAGGAAGGAGGTGTGCGAGCGCTACGTGGCAAAGCAGGGCAGTACCCCCTCCTCAGCACCGGCGCCCACCTTTAGGGATGCCGACAGCCGGCTTGGAGCTGGGTGGGGAGGAGACGAGTTCTGCTGCTGATCCGCCCTTTTGTCGCCAACAGGAGAGGTGGGACAGCAACCCCCAAAGTAACCTATCTGGGTCTAAAAGGAGGGAGGGGGCTAGGGCGGAATGCTGCCGGCAGTAGTGGGAGCCCGGGGGTAGGGAGCAGCGGCGCCTCCTGAGGAGACGCTGGCACGGCCCGTGGGCGACCTCCTCTGAAGGTCAGGAAGGACGGCGGGGCTGCACCTGGCACCGCGCGGAAAGGCACGCAGATCCAGCAGGCATGGCAGGCAACCCAGTCCCTGCCGGGGCAGCGATGCCGGCCATCGGGGCTCCGCAGCCTGCAAAGCTTCCAGGTGCCAGCTGCAGATGCGGGAGTGCATATTTCTACACTCAGGACAGTGTCTACCGCCTGGGTCTGCCTCTGTGTCCCATGCCTGTCAGTGTTTCAAAGGCATTTGGATAATGTCCTTTATAACATTTCAATTTTCAATCATCCTGAAGCGATCAGACAATTGGATTAGATTGTCTTTTTAGGTACCTTCTACCAAACTGTTCTGTTCTGTTCTATACTATAGCTCCCAGAAAACCACTTCTGCAGGAGACACTAGTGTTAGTCTAAGAAACTCACCTAGGTAAGCATGAGCTGCACTTTTACTAACAAGTTTCAAAAAGGAAAAAATAATACCAAGACGGAGTGGAAAACCCCCTTGCTTTAAGCCTTAACTCACTCCCAGAAATTATGGTTCAAAGGTCATAATGCAGTATTTTTTATGCTTTTTCACACACGACATAGGAGTGTGTCAGCATAGATAACTGTGCTCAAGAAAGGAACGTAGGAGCCTGCTGGAGATGTGTGCCCAGGTTTTTGTGCTATTAGCACAGTATTTCCAGATCTGTGTTGCCTCCCCAAGTGCCTATATGACTAATCAGGGCTTATAGTTTGGGTCTGTCATAAAATACCTCACATTCCTTTTTCATCATAGGATTGCTCTTAGAGAGAAGGACAGTGTCCCCACCCCACACTACTAAACCTCCACATGCACACCTTGCTCTTATATGCCAGAGTCTGGGAAGGAACAATTCAAATACCCTCAAACAGAAGGATCAGAAAAGTGTGAGCTAATAGTTAGAACACCCAATTGCCTAAAATCAGCTTTCTTCTTCCTATTTTGGGAATACTGGACCATGCTTCATCAAGGAACTCCTGCAGCAGCTGAGGGTCTGCGTAGCTGAGTGGGGTTGCTGGGAAATGTCACTGTTCCTGTTCATAGGCTCTTTACAAGCTTTGCAATATCAAATGTCCTCCCTTCTGTGCAGAGAATGGTGATGTCATCCACAGGGGCTTCAGAAGCCAGACAAAAAATAGGGACATCATGAAGTCTCTGAGAGATCCTTGAGCTTCTTGTTAACCTGTTTAGAACTGCTGGTCTGTTTCCAGAGCCAGCTGACTCTCCAAGGGTCACGTACTTGTGGTTCTGTTTCCAAACTGCACCCACTTTTTCCAGATTTTACAGCTGACACAGAAAATCATGACACATGAGACAGTGAAACATAGCTCTTAGCACCAACTACCTCACAGTTCTCTCCTCTTCAGGAGAACAAGGCACATCATCATCAAATCACAAACTCCACTGAGATACTCGTAGTCCTAGCTTCAGCATCTCTTCCCTGCCTCAAGCACCAGCTTCCAAATAACTCCCATAAGGCGTACTTTCCACATAAAAATCCCATCACTTGTGAGCCTGATTTAGGTACATCCTGTCCAGGTGATACCCTGACTATTCAGTCAGGAAAGTTCCCACCAGTACACTCCTCACCACATGAGGATCAGGCACAGAGGCAAGAAAGGACACAGTTGAAAGAGATTATGTAGTCTATAGATCTGTGTCTATTCATAGTCTCAGAAAGGCTTTTACCTTGGAGGCAGAACCTTTACTCAATTTTCCAAGAAACCCAGCTGTAACGATGGACTCGTGGGGAACTGTTAGGTGATTTACCTGCCACACATGACGTCTGCTACCAAAGAAATAACAGCTCCCACAGCCATGGTAATGATACGAGCAATGCCACATGCATCTTCTTTCTGACAGCATATAACAATATACTAGGTTCATAATAATATATGGGTATGAATCTGGCAGTAATGAAATTTTATAACACTTACTGGGCAGTAACAAATCTCAGAAATAGCAGTGTTTTCCCACCTGAGTGAGGGATAGAGACTGGTATCTGTGCAGGGGAGCTATCCCAGCACCATGGACAGAGGAGAACAGACGCACATGCCGAGGCTACCTCTGACACCTCCGAAGCTTCCTCAAATACCAAAGCCAGTTCTTAGTCCGGTTGGCACTGTGTAGCTAAGATATGCCTGCTCCCTATTGTGGGAATAGGCTTGTTCTTCCTTACAGATCCAGAACAGTAGGAGTCCACTTTGTGACCTTGCTTGGTGCAGATGAAGAGTACAGAAAACTGAGCAAAAATCTCCTCTGTGGAGTTTTGTACATGGAACTCAGATTCCTTCCTTGGCCACCAGCTGGGAAACTGTTTATTGATATCCATGTGAGAAGTGGAATAAGCCAATAATTGGGTTTGGTGACATTTTCCATAGAAAAATGTATATTTGGATCTCCAAAAAGAAGGAAAGGGCTGTTTTCAGAAAAAAAAAAAATTAAATTAGTCAGGATGTTTCATTTCAACATCTTAAAACGCAATGTTTGATTATTCAATTCCATATGGTGTTTGACTACTCCACTGAAACCAATGCTATGTGAAAACTATACTAATAAGAAAGCTCACAAACAAAGTGTAAAGGTTATAGAAAATACTTAGGCAGCTGCCCAAAATGAACATACTTTGTTTCTTTTTCTCTTTCTTTTTTCCCTGCTATCTTATTATGAGCTTCCACTGTTGTAACTGCTGCACTACTCAGCGGACTGCAGGCAAGACCTGCACAGGAGAAAGATGATTAGTTTTTTATCAATACAGCTACTGATGCAGAGGAGTTAGGTACTTGCTAAGGGTAATTTGTGTACATCAGTTGCAATCCCTTCAGTGATTTATTTCACTGAACACAAATCTACTGTATGTTTCATTTTCTCTTCAACTGTCAATTCTGACTGTCAAAACATTTCAGAATTCGAGCATTTTTTGCTTCTTCAAAAGTATTGCTTTGTTTCATGTTGTTCCAATCAACTTACAAAAGGCTTTAAATAAGCTCTTTATCTTCCAACCAAATAGAAGAAAAAACAACATAAAATTCTTTCTAAAAAGTGTGTGTTTCCCTTAAACCAAAATTATAAAAGGACTTTTCAGCCGTTTCTGATAGCTCTGAAGACCTGGTCCCTTGAGATCTCTTGACGATGAACTTTCTAGTTGAGCATTTGCTTCAGCTATCACAAGACCAAATTTTATCTCCCTGCCCTTAGAAAAACTAAAACAAGCATGTATTGATTGTTCTGTCTCAATGACATGCAAACACAAGAATGCAAATTACATACTTATATATACTTTTTTTTTAATGAACACAGATGTCCCAGCTTAGTTTATGTAGAAGCCCATTGGTAGGCGGCCATTTACAGCTTCAAGCTCCTAAGCTGAAAACTTCTTGCTTATACTCTACATTTTCTACTCCCCTAGTCCCTGTAGCTCCATTCTTTTATTTGTTTCCTGTTGTCCGAACAAGCTCTTGCCTTACCAGACTAATTGACTCCCATCTCAGCAGGGCTCTGATTCCTGTGGATAAGCATGATCAGGTAAATATCCTGTAGCTCTTATCTCCAGGATTTACAGCTCTACATTACAAGGCTTCTTTGGCAGACAGAAGTTGACCATAAAGCCAAGAATCCATCTTTATCACTGCAGTGATTAAATAATCATGTCTCTATCCAAAGCATATCAAGTTTTTGTCATGAGGTCATTATTTCAAGTACTTTTGGCAGGAATTTTCCCACCAGTGAATAAGTCATCCAAAACAGAGCATTCTGTAATGTGTCAGGTTATACAGAAGTTCAGAGGTAAAGAAGGCAAAAAAAATTTTACATTTTTTGTATTTGATGCTGTTGAGACATTCTATTTTGATGTATCAAAAGTGCTGCACCTTTTCCATGACCAAATCACTTTGCCTTGACTCTTTGCTTCAAGCAATACATGCCTGTATTGTATGAAAAATAAACAAAATCATAGCAGAGCAACTCAGGTTTTTTTCAGAATTCTTATGTCATGGAGAGGGAAAAAGAGGTCACACTTTTCCTCTTTGTTGCAATTTAAAGTGCAAGCAAGATTCAAAATGTCAAACACACTTTACAACAGAATTTCTATTTTCCCAGGTAGTTCTGTGTCTCGCCTTCTTTTATTACTCTACGTCTGGGAAAAGAAAATGATCGGAGGGAAACAGCATACTTGGCTGAGATGATAGCATGGAGTCAGATGCTACAGCCTGTAATTCTTTTCCTGTGTTAAAAGAGTAGTCCCAAGTTCTCACCTCAACTTGGGAGGAAGGTCCTCACCTCAAAATGTCAATCTCCGAGCCATAGCAACAAATTTATTTGTTTAATATTTTAAACTTTTCATTAAGCATTAGGTGAATGTGTGCTTATTTTTAGATATTTCAGATACTTGTAGAGCAATTACTCTTAGGTGTGATGCAGATGCTGGCAAATTAAGCTGTTAGAATATTATGCTCTTCACACTCAGTTGTTTCTGAAGAGACCATGGTTGTTAGATGCGATCTGACAGCTCAAGAATTCTCATACCTTCCTATTTCTGTTTTGAATTTGGTGTCCATTGCCTCGCTTTGATAACAAACCTAAACATGTGATGAAGTAATTTTCTAGGTAGAGTGCATTAGCTGAATCAGATGAGGGGAATAGCAGTACGTGAAATTAAGTCTATGTAAACCACAAAAAGTAGGCATATATGTCACCTTAGAATGTGTTTGTTGGTTTTTTGTTTTTTTTTTTAACCTAAGTAGAACTGTAAAAAGTAACTTGTAATGTCACATAAAATAAATTAAAGTATGCAGCCAACTCACTTCCTGCCTTTACTGGCATGACATTTCTTCTATTGAGCCATCCAGTGTCAGTGAATCAACAGCTCCACAGCGTTGTGGGAACAAGGTTGCATGCAGGTAGCAGTGTTGGAGATTCTATCCCCTCGCACTGCACAAACCAAACACAAGGAATACAGTGCAGTGAAGAAACCCATCTACCACGTTGCTCTTTCATCAGCTTCTCTCCATAAGGCTCCAAGGACATCCACTACCATCCCATTTCCTGCTTCATCCTTGTATTGCCAGTTGATTATATATGTCATAGTCCCTATATTTTTTTTTTTCCTTCTGGTATTTTTTAAGGCTTCCTGTCTTCAGCAACTGGCACAGCTTTCTGACAATACTGTAGTTTTACATTTCATCTCTCTGGCTGCAAGTACTCTCTTTTTGTGTGCAAATCAATGCAATGGAGATGAAATGTTGCATCTTTTATTGATTCTTCTCCCACTGACATTTTTTACACCACATCTATTAAGCCTGTAATATTATCCCACTGTCTTCAGGGGCTATGACAACTAGTCAGACCCCAAGAATTTGGTCTAACCGTGTAATAACTCTTATAGCTAGAATTTATTTTAAAAAATAGTTTATAATTTTCTTCTTTTAATTTTCACATCCTGTCCAGTTCATTAAAGTGAATCCCTTAACAAAAAGGAGAAGAGTTACCCATGCTGTATAATGTCAGCGGAACACATCACCTGTGACCACACTAAATAGTCACAAAATGGCTGACTGACTACTGGCCAGTAGAAATTAGAGTTCAGTAGCCTTAATAAAGTTCTTACAACTAAATATGATGAGTATCAGACAAGTGTGGCCAAAACACAGATTTCAATTTAAGCTAAAGCACTAGAGAGTTAAACTTAATAGACTGAAACAACTGGGCTTGGACACTTCCACTAGTGCATGTGTGCTGAATCCAAATTAGTTCTTCAAAGCCTGAACATCTCATATTATGAGTTTCCCTGAAAAGAAATTATGTGATTGTAAACATGATCTGTCAATCTAACTCTTACACAGAGCCTTCCTGTATAATCAGCCTTTGCTAAAAATTAGTAACAAGGTAAAGGAGAAAATTCACTGTATTTATAGAATCCTTGGGAAATGCAGATCTAAAGAGGAAAATTTCCTGTGTTGAGAGTCAAAGTATTTCAGGATTCAATAACTTGAAAACTTAATCGTTAACATACCTGAATCTCTGTGAAATACAAATATGGTTCCATACATGCTCATCTGCCTTTTAATTTCACATTGCTTCTCTCTAATTAGCTACACACCATTTCTCACCTAACCTCCTTTTGTAATATTTAGTCTTCAAATTATAGCATTTATCAGCCAGATGATGCACACAGGTGCAAAGCAGGTCAGTGTTCTTGCACATAAAAATGAATGTCTCTGTCCAAGCTCCCTCTTGATGTGCCAGTAATGTGAGTAAGAGTGAGGTAATTTGTCCACTCCCTGAGTCTGTCTGGCACAGGGTGCCAGGGCTGGGGCTGCTGAGCTGGGGAGGCCTGGTTGATGTTGCTTCAGGCTTGGCCCATTGAGGACTGAGAAATGTGTGTTCCAAGGCAACTTAAGCAACCACACAGAAAACTTTGTTTTCCTATTCCATTTATGTTATTTCTCAGGTTTCCAAGCTGCCTGGGAATGGTGGCAAATTCCCTGCTGGGGATTCGTCTACAAATCATCATTTCTTTCACTCCCACTCAGTCTCTACCACAATTGCACTTTGGACTAAACCCCTCACTTCAGAGAGTTCCCTACTCCAGTATCATAGTAGGATTGTGAAAAACACTCAAATAATGGGTTAGGACTCTGTAGTTAAGGACATATTTAAGCAACCTGCTTGAAAAACAGATTTAGACCACAAAGGAATATGAGAGAATCAAAGTTATTTAATGTGGAAATAGGATATATACAACCCACCTGATTATTTATTTGGTATTGTCTATCCATTCCATGACTTTTTAATCCACCAGCAAGTTTCAACCTTAAGTAACACAGGAGTAAAAGTCTCACATTATGAGTTTTGATTAATTTCATGGAAATTGTTGGCTTGTTAGAGGAGAATTAAATTTTATTAAGTCTTCATGAGAGACTAATTGTAGTAAGATTCCCTACTAGGAAATAAAGAATCTACTCAGGAGAGTTTTCAAGGAATTGACATTTTATTAAATTGGTGTATGTTTGGGTTTCTTTCCCCTTCAATTTGAAATGGTGAGAGACTCAACTGAATTAATCTCCTCGACACTTTTTTTTTTTTCCAATTGGAGCTACCTCTGTCACAAAATTACTTTATAAGCTAACTATAAATGAATGTACACTTGTGGATATGAGATTTGCCTTCTGCTCCATGCCATATGAGACCGCACTGTCACTAGAAAATTAAATAAAAACTAGAAATTGAGCTCTGGGAGGCATTAAAAGTCTGCTGCCTGTTATGTGCATGGATTTCAAATTGCCCTATTCATTGATTAAAAATTCCTTGGACATGTATTTATTTCACTCCTTATAAAGGTATATCCATGAAGACAGTCTTGCACCATGATAAGAAAAGCTAAGCAAAACAGGAAAGACATCACCTTTCTGCAGGAGCAGAATTTGAACACAAGTGTCTGGAAATGAGTGTGGAGTGAACTCTTGCTCCTAATATGAACCAGCAGGTCCAGTATTTGCAATACTGCACCATACCACAAATACAGATACCTGAAGTTCATCAGCAAGGTCAAGTAGAAGTGTAGAGGTCATTACTAAAGGAGGGCATGAAAGGAGTTTGACCCATGAGAAGAATAGTACTGTGTCCAGGTTTCTCTGGAAGTGCCCTTTCACTTTAAAATGAGATGTGTGATTTTTAATGTCCTAGCAATAGACAGTGTGTCAGTCCCCATATGATCGTCTTAGGAGTTTGTTTATGCAGAGGTGACACCCAAAATACTGATCATGCATGGATGGAATATTTTCCTGAACACAGACATCAAGGAACAAGTGGGATTCCGCTGCCCATGTAAAGCCAGAGCAGAGCCAGACATTGGATTTTGGCTTGCATCCCAAGGGAAATCTTGCCTAGACTGAACCATGTTCATCCATTGGCTAGCAGAACTGATATGGCTAGATACCTCTCCTGTAAATTAGAAGCATGTGGATACCCAGGGAGGAGCATTTGTCCCTAAAGAGCTGATCTCACTTCCAGGGACTGCAGAACAGGATGCTGAGAGAGTCAATATTTGTTAAGGTGAAAAGTGGTGAGGTGGCAGTGGGAATAATTTGCAGATCAGAACTAGTTCCTTCTCAGATAGCTTCATCCTTAGAAAAGCTTTAGTCAAAAGAACAAAAATAATTGTTCTCTGTGCTACAGATGTCTTATAAAGGGAGTCCTCTAACTCTCAGATCCTGGCAGTATCCTGTATTTTTGGAGGTAAATAAGGTTGAGGCTCTGAAAGAAATTTCTGACTTCAGTGGTGAAGTACTGGTTTTGAGGTCTTTCTATAAAGATTTTTGACAGAAATAGACCAATTTGTTTGAAAGATGAACTATTTCAAAAGTGTACACTTGTGTATGTGCATGCACCCAAGAAACTGCAGAGGAAGTTTTACATGAACAGACCGTATTGGTAACCAAGAACATGAGAAGCAACAATCAAACTGCTAAACACTGACAAACTGGTGTTTGTTGAATTAACCCCAGAAAATGACTGCTCTTGTAAGGTCACAGCCCATGCATGACCTGTCACTGACACCTTTCTTAACAGGAAGATGGCAACACACTTACAGCGTATCCTATGCTGATTCTTTTCCTCCTATCTCCACAGGAAAACCAGCCGCACTCTTAAAATTATCTAAAAATCAGGAAACAAGGACAATGGGCTTATCTTCTTTAGTATTCATAAAGGTTCGAGTAAGTGTCAGTGTAAAATAGCTGAGGATTCCTGAAGTGTATGAAAACCAGCTAATCCAAGCACCTACCACGACAAACCCAAGAGATGCAGTGGAGGCTCAGAAGTGAGTATCCATTGTCCTCTGTGTTGTACATCACAGATCTTAGTTGGAGCAGCTGGGCACGCTCATCTTGGTGCTGATGACTGGATGTGAAAGTGTAAGTGCCAAGCTTTAACCTACTTAGAGACATTTTAAAAATAGTCCCTCACCCTCCCAATAAGGTCTTGCACTGAGTTTCATTACATTTGTCTCCTACAGCATATATTAGTGGAAAAATACAGAATAATATGGTGTAGGCTGCCTGAAGACCCAAGGAGAAGATTAGTGGGACATGTCAGGTCACTTTCGGACAGAAAACCAGCAGAAATGTCATGGTTAATTGGTGACCAGTTCCCTCTTAGACTCCCAGCATAGAATAAAACTATGTAATTAGCAAACAAACAAGTTTGGGAAATCTCATTACAGTTCTGGGACTGAATTATTGTCAGGCTAGGATGAAATGGGTATTCAGCAGGTAAAGGTCAAGCTTTCTCAATTGTACATCAGTCCAGAGGGAATGGAGAACCCTATCTATTCAATTCACAAATCCCAGAAGAAAATTCAAGTCGTGGTGATATATTTAGCTGTCTAAAAAGGACACTCCCTGCGATGCAGCTGAGATGAGAGTTCTTCTGACTTCATGAAGGCTGCAGCTTAAAATATCACAGAAGGCAGAAACTGAAATAAATGAACCAGCATCTACCAAGCAAACACTAATGAGAACTTAACTCCCAAGGAAACAAATGCAACCTGTGAGAATGGTGTTAAACCCCAGACCTAGAAAAGAGAATTGAAATAAAACCCACATCATGATAATATCTTTCATGACAGTTTCTATAAAAGGACTCCCATATTTCAGTTTAGTTGTGCTTTTTTTTTCCTTTTTTTTCCTTCAAATTATTTTTGATTACGTTTTCAGGGTTCAAGGAATGTTAAACTAAAAAAATTAAACTTCACACATTTCTATCAGAACCACCTGAAAATCAAAAACTTCTGCAGAAAATGCTACAGATAAAACCTAATTATTTAAAAAGTTATTGCTCATTTCTGCTTCCCGTTTCTAGAAGGAAATATTTTCAACCACAAAAGAAATTTTGCTTCAAAAAAGCTTTTCTTTTAATTTTACAAGGAGTTACTTTGATCACAAAGAAGTCTAAAACAGCTTTGTTTGTGGAAAGAGATTCCATAGAGCAAAAGGTAAGGGTTTGATATATTTTTTCCTAGGAAAGATTGCAAAATACCATGGTAGGATCTCTTTGTCAGCTTCTGAGACTAGATGAGCTTTTGGAGAGGAATAAAAAGGATGCGAACACAGTGTTCCTCCTTTTAAAATAAAGGCTTTCAGAGCAAAGACACAGACACTCTTAGAAAGCCAACTCTCCTGGGGATTCAGGGAAGATAAAAGTGTCTTCTACAGTTCAATAGTGAGGGAAACTACTAACTGGAAAGTAGTTCTGTTTTCTGACAGGGCATTTAAACATTGCCTGGGTCTCACCAGAAATTTTAAAATTGAGGGGCTTAATAATTAAACAACCTTTTCCACATGATTACCACATTGGATACAGAGCTGTGATTGAGTTATTGCTTGATGACACTACAATTTCATGTGGGTCCCATTTTAGGTTGATTACTTGCTTTGCTTAATTATAAGGTACATCACTGCTTGAACTGATTTACTGTTTTGCTTATTGCATCATGTGATCGCCTGATTCACAAAAGCAATTATGCTCAAATAAAATCACTACCAGAAGCTTGGAGAATTGAACTCCTGCAGCAAGCAGACTGTGTCTTCCCTTGTGCGTTTTCATTATTGTGGATTTTTTTACTTCACCCTTTTCATTTTTAAGCTTTGTGCTTCTTCATAAGTTTGAAACAGCATATTGATTATTTGCTCTGGATGGATTGTGTGAGCTCATCTTTTATGGTGCCTAAAGCAACATAGGTGAATAACATCCCTCAGCTGTCAGCTGAAATCAAACAGGTCTGACATTGCTGTCAGTTTGTCAGGAAGGGGTGGAGGATGGCAGCACTCCCAGATTGTCACATTACCAGCCCTTCTCAAAGGAATTTACAGTGGTAGTTTCACCTGTACCTTCCTGCAACCAGATAAGAAGATAAGAGATAAAGTATAGAAAAGGAATTACCATAAAAATTAAAAACAGAGGGTTCTCTTGTCCCCTTCTGGGGGCTTTAAAGGGAGGCTGGAGCATAGTTTGGAGAGAATTTGGCCCAAGAATGCTGAAGATGATGTTACAACTAAGGTCGTATGTGATGTAGCACTCTTGGGCTGTGGTGGAAAGGCTTCTGTATTGTCACATCAAAGATTAAATCCAATCTTAGGATCAGATCCTGACCCTTATTGGGGAAGGAAGTAACAGCAGGAGAGGTAGGGAAAGAATAGCTGAATTATTTGGTATCACTGAAATGGAAATACCTGTAGTAGTAATTCTCAAGAAACATCCTTTCTCCCACATCCAGATCTGCTTCATCTGACTTGCCAGAAGCATTTTAATAAGATTCAAAACTGCAGCAGGCAGGAAGGAACAATACAAAAAAAGGAAATTATATGATCATAGAATAATAGAATGGTTTGGGTTGGAGGGGACCTTAAAGATCATCTAGTTTCAGCCCTTCTGCCATGGGCAGGGACACCTTCCACTAGACCAGGTTGCTCAGAGCCATGCCTGACCTGGCCTTGAGCCTCTCCAGGGATGGGGCACCACAGCTTCTCTGGGCAACCTGTTCCAGTGCCTCACCACCTTTATAGTAAAGAATTTCTTCCTGACCTCTAATCTAAAACTACTCTCCTTTAGCTAGAAGCCACTACTTCTAGTCCTGTCGCTTCATGCCTTTGTCTCCCCTTCCTGTCCTCCCCGAGGAAACTGTATCTTCCACTCCATATCTCCATTCAAGGAGGCCTCCCTTCATGTCTCAGTGATGCCAATAAGGTTATGGCTCAGCAAGCTGTCATGCATCCCTAACTCCTCTTGTTTATCCCCCATGTTTTGTGTGTTTGCACAAAGTCATTTAAATTTGGTCCCCAATGAAGCCAACTTCATTGGGACTGGAGTGTCAGGAATTCCTCTGTGGATATTAGAGTATTCTCCTCCTGACCTGTAGTCCCACTCCAAGCTGTGGGATCTCCTGTTGACACTGGCATCAAACTGGTTGGAGTGGAATGGGTGGAGGTTCCCGTCTCCCGACACCGTGAATTTAAAGCCCTCCTCACTTGCCTGGCAAGCCTATGGCCAAAGATGCTCTTCCCCTTCTCTGACAGATGGACCCCATCAGCCCCCAGCAGACCCCATTTCCCAAAATAAGAAATAATGATAGCAGAGGAGGGAATAGAGAATCAAACAATACTTACTACAAGCAGAGCCTTGTGTAATGAATCCTCCTTTAAATCTGCCATTCATCCAAAAAGGAGTGGGTGGCATATTGTCAGGGTGGATTATTTCTGACAGAGGCACAACTCCGAATGTTTGTCAGACAAAGCTATCTACTAGTGGGTTCACCAGCTAGACTCTTAGTCCTTAGTCACTCTGTGGTGAGAGCACACCAGACATCCATAGGGAAGAAACAGCAGTGCAGTTATGTGTCACAGGGGAAACTGTTCCTGTTGAATTAGGCAGACCTCGCTGCAAGGCACACATTAAAGCTTGTGCAGAAACCTGCTGAAATTTTCAGTTTCAGTAAACAAAGGAACATGTGTTGAGTGTGATGTTAAGGGGAAGGAGGACTGTTCATACTTCAAGAAAACTCTGTTTTTGGATTCTGGATAACTAGGCTGAATTCCAGGCTGCCACTACTGGTGTACTGGTTTTGGGTGGGATGGAGTTAATTTTCCTTATAGCAGTTAGTATGGCTGAATGTTTTGGATTTGTGACCAAAAAACTGTTGGTAACATAGTGGTGCTTTAGTTATTTCTGAGCAATGTTTGCCCAGGGTCAGCAGGTCTCTGTGTGTCACACTATAGTACAGCGAGCAGGCTGGGAATGCACAAGTGACACAGCCTGGATAGCAGACCCCAACAAAGGAGTGTTCTATACACTGTGCTGAGCAATAAAAACTGTGGGAAAGAAAGAGGAAGGTGGGGATGCCCAGGGTTATAGTGTTGGTCTTTTGAACAACTGTTACATGTAATGCACAAAGAACATCACTGGTCTCCTGGGGAAGGCTGACCACCTGCTGTCCTTTGGAAAGCAGTGAAAGAATTCCTTGTTTTGCATTGCTTGGTGGCACAGCTTTCATTTGATCTGTTAAAGTGCCTTTATCTCAACCCCCAAGTTTTCACATTTACCCTTTTGACACCATTTCACAATCCGCTTAGTGGGGAGGGAGTGAGGGAGTGAGTGTCTGTGTTGGACTGGGGCTAACCCACTACAACTGGTCATGCAAATGTGGATAAATCATCTAACCCTGATGTTGAGGTCTGTGACCAACACTCTGCTTTTACCGTGCACAGTGCCATTTGTACAGGCTATGTATCCTCTGCATGCATGAAGGTAGTCTCATGTTGGAAGTTCACTGCCATTTCAGAGCCACTGCCTCTCCACAGCTGCAAAATAATGTGCTGCTGCACACATCCTCCCTGTCCGTCTTCTCTGTTTCTTTAGAAAACTCTTCTGTGTGGCCTAAGGAAAGCTTTCGTGTGCCATGTGACCCAAGGTCACACATCTCCTGACAGAGTTGATCGAGAGAAGATTCTGCTTGGAACTAAGAGCTGCAGTCACAAGAAAAGAATCCTGTCCTATCGCTCTTCCTGAGCTGATCTTTACTGACTTCTGTGCTGGTAAGAATAAGCAATGGCAGCATGAGGTTTGCCCCAGTGCCTTGATGTAAAAATTGCCAGTTTGCTACTTAGATGAGTTGGTGTTGCTCACACAGGGCCTGCAAAAGCCACACTTGTGACATGGAAGTCAAGCTCCCTCTGAATGGCCAGACAACCATCTGGCGTTCAATCGCTCCTCCCAGATTTTGTTTCATCTGAAAACTGCTGAGGATTCACTTAGCCTGTGACGCTCAGTCAGTATGAGTCTCAGTAAGACATCTGAGAATACTTAAAGTGAAGCAGTTTTACAGTCACCAGGACAAATGAGCTAATATAAGCCAGTCATTCCTATCCTTTGGCCCACCTGCCTAGGACTTCACTGAGATACAGAGATATGCAGATATTCAGGCTGATGACATTTTCTAGGTACACAATTCTCAGGGATGTCACTAACCTTTGCTGTCTTCTCTTTCCTGCTGAATCCTGGTGTTCCAGACACTAGTTTTGCAGCTTTTGTGCTCAAGTGAGTCCTGTTTAATGATTGTACTGAAAACTGCCTGTCCCCATGCACCAGGATAGCCCAGATCTGCCGCTGCATGCAACAGTCCGGTCAGACACTGCCAGCTCCTTTGACACAAGAGCAGAGTAACCAGAAACAATGACTCATTTCAGAACTTTGCAAATAGCCCCTCCTAAAGACACAGAAAACTTTTCAAGCACTTGTATTGAGACAAAATTACTGAAAAGATTTTTTGGGAGGAAAGAAATGGTTATGTCAAGGTATTGTCTCTTTCACAAAGGCTGTCTTCCCAGCAAAACAGGATGGAGAAGACTGAGAAATGAGATGTTTCTGTACACTTCTACTCTTTACATGGCAGGAGGAAGCATAAGACACTTGTTTGATTCACCACGGCTGAAGAGAAATGAGGCTATATGCTTACAAAATGTTTCTGACAGGCAAAAATTTGTGATACAAGAGGTGAAATTCCCTTTGCTTCTAACTCTTTCAAAACTTAAACTGGTTCCGTTGTAATTGCCCTTTCTTGCAACACTGTTTCCTCTGCATAGATCCCCCTCCCTTTTAACTCCCTCCTGACAAGCTGCTTGAAGTGGGTAGATTACTAAGATTAAGCACTTGCATCAAGGATTGTGCAAGCAAAGTGATATTTTCTTCCATCTGAATGCAGATTAAAAAACAAATCAAAGATCGTAATACAGCTGTTCAAATGTGTCAGCTGTCCAAATGTGTCCTGTCCATGTCAGGGAAAGAATATTCTGATCAGTTCTTTTGTTTCATTGGTTTGGGGGGTTTTTGGGTTGTGGTTTTAGTTTTGATTGTTTGTTGATTGGTTGGTTTGGTTTGGGGAGTTTTTTATTTGTGGTGGGTTTTTTTTATCTGAGGATAGGCAAAACAAAAGTCCAATTCCTGTTTATTTTTTAATACTACACTTTTTAAAAACTTCTGTATGAGTTATTCCACTGCAAAGCTTTAGTATCCAATTAACTAGGGCTAAAAATGAGTTTTATATTTAAAATATCACCTTTTACAAAACCAGAAAAAAGCTTTTTAAGAGAGGAGAAATTCCTGCAATTTTTTCCTCTCTTAAAAAGCTTGACCATCTAAAAAGAACCATTTATTGTAAAAAAGAAGCAAGTAGAGAATAAATACATGAAGCTTTGATCACTACCAAATTACTTAGGGTTTTATAAAGCTGACCCTTCACCTCAATTTTAGTTTCTCAAAGTCTGTATTAAAGCAAGGTTTTGGTAGCTGTGAACTTAAAGCTAATTAAAATGAAATTACTTGTAGAAGTGAAGACATCTGGTTTTGCCATACAAAATGACAAGTAAGTTTTTAACACAGCAGAAATGACTTGTCCCATGACTCACCTCCAATTACTTTATAAACTTTTTACCTTTCCCTTTTTCTTTTTCTCCTAGTAGTTAACACTGTGCTCTGTAGGTTTATCTCAATAGACTTCCTTGGGGTGATTCCCATGATATTCAGCTAAATCCCGTACGGGTATGCAGAAGGAGAGTCTCTGCTCCTTTAGAGTATCTGGTCAAAGGAGCTATGAATAAGGACATACAGAGACAGAAACCAGACTGACAAGTTATAAGGCAGGTCTGCATACAAACCAACCCGGTCAGCCACACCAGCTGGTGACTTATCAAGAGTCCATCAGAAAACTAGGAAGTTTGCAAAGGATAAGGATGTAAAGTTGAGGATCCAGGGTATTGGGGTGGGTTAGTGGGGCTCTGCCAGCCAAGGAGGAGATGAGCAGGGAAGAGAGAGCAGGGAGGAGCAAAGAGGTGGGGTGGGCAGACAAGGGTACAGAAGGCACCCATTGCCTGTGAGCTGGGGCTGTTCTGTGGTGGAGCCCTGCACCAGATCCCCCCAGTGCATCTTGCCTGCTCCCAGCCACCTCTCTGCATGGCCTCACTCCCTATCCCAGGCACGTGGCTGCTGCAGGACTCAGTGCCAGGGGCTGGGGAGCAGCATGAGGAGCGGGGAGCAGCTGCTGGAGCCAGTGCCTCTGGCCTGAGGTGCTGGCTCCAGAGTGAGTGAGCGGGGTCTCAGTGCCTGCAGCTGGAGTGAGGGGGGTCTTTAACCTCCAGCCACTGGGGGCTGTACCTGAAACAGTTTGTACCCTGAAAAGCAGCTTCTGGGGTGACCCATGTGAGTGCATGGCTCAGCACTGTCAGCTGGACTTGGAGCACAGAGCCCTTGGGCTGGTACCAGTTGCTGGAAGGGGTGAGTGTTTGTACCTTCCCCAAAACCTGCTGTGCATGGAGTGTGTGTGAGTGTGTGTGTGTGTGTGTGTGTGTATTCACTGGCAACCTTCAAGCTGATACCAGCTGATGAGCAGGGCAGACTCAGTTCTGAGCTGGGGTATCAGATGAGTGGACAGCCCATGCTGGGATGTGGGGGACCCGTGAGTACGGCCTGTTTGTGGAACGAGTACATGAATGCTTGTGTAGTCAGCAATACCACACTTATCCTTTAATGCATAGTAGAAAAGAAAACATATGATCTATTTTATCCTTACACTTAATGTTAATTGGAAACTTTGTGTAAGAAAGCAACAAAAAAGCTGCTCTTCAAGGGAAAAGTGAGCTGAGACCAGAGCACAATAACAAGGCAGACATGAGCAGGTACCTCACCTACAGGGAGCCAGGATGCAGAGCAGAAGGTCCAGGTCAGGATCAGGTCCAGAGACATTGCTGAAGATCAGATACAGTCCGCTGATCAACCAGCACTTCTACAATGGTGAGACAGGTCTGAGCCCCAGCCAAGAAGCCAAGCTGTTGGATCTCTGTCAGGGTCAGGACAGACAAAGCATAAGATATGGCACAGATGTGGCTGCTGCACAGTTGTTGTATGGGTGGCCAGCAGGGCACTGCAGTAAAGCTTCAGGTGAAAGTAGTTCCCAAGGCAAAATAGGGGCATGCTCTTGTTTCTACCACTCCTCAACAGAGCTCTTAACAGGAAAGCACCTGATCTTGGTCTTAGTCAGACCTTTTTAACTAACCCAGCTAGGTTAAAAAACTAGGAGGGGTATGTGCTCACATTTTGTTGGGTCACTCAGCCAGATTTTTCCGGACTTAAATGTGCTGATGTACCGAACATTGTCAGACAAAGCTTGATATCACATGGAGAGAAGACTCTTCACGCCTTGGAGACAAAGCTGGCAAAGGCTCTGAATACTTCCTGCACTGCATTTTCAAAGCTGTCTCCATCACAGTCATTTGGGAACTGAAATATTAGACCTGCTTTTGATGCAAAAAAGACATGAACAGCTGGGTGCAATGTACGTTGAAAACTGGGCATTGTGGTGTATTTGCCTTCGCCTTTGCCTGTTGGACGGAATGCTTATTTCCCAGCAGCAGTTTTCTGACCCATCAGCATGCTGCTAACCTAGCTCCTTCCAGCAGCACTTCCAGGAGGTAGGAAGGATTCAATAAGTGCTTGAGGATGAAAATATTGGACAGCTCCATTGCAGAAGTTGTCTCTTATCTCTGCACCAAAAGCTATGAATATGGCTGTTTCCTAAGCATGGGAGGAAGACAGCACAGCAGGGGCAAAGAGCTGAACAAGGACTGGCATAGACTCCTTGGGCACAACAGTTCAAGGAGGCAAAAAGCCACAGAAGCAGCTTTATAAGGTCACTCATAGTGACAGAAGCAGGAGCTGATCTACTTGTTTTATGAGTTGACCACCTGATTTTTGAAACATTTGTGGGTCCCATCTCACCGATAGAACTTATAATTTATGACATATATTCATTTCTATGCTTACATATCTATTTTTATATATTCCACAAATATTGTCTACTTCCTGAAAAGGAAATTACAAACTCAGAAATCATCCTCAAAGGAGACCAAATATATCAACCAACCTTCAGGTGAACCCAGATGAAAAAAGATAATTAATTAATATAATTTGACACTGGCAACAAATGTATTTTTAACTCAAAGTAGTTGAAATGCCTATTGCTGTATTAACTGCAGTGAGTACTGCAGTAGCATAAATGATGTGTTCTACTCACACAGAATCCCCTTCTTTCAGGGTGTTCAATGTAAATCTTATCATGAGCACACTCGCTTTTAACTTGTGAGTTTTACATTCCTCTTTACCTGCATTTTTATCTAAGGTTCATAGAAATGCAAAGGATTCTCATACTGTATCTATGATCTATCTATAATCACTATAATTATTTGTTTAAACTTGATTTCTGGTACCAACAAGACAGAGATTTGCAAATAGAAGGATGAGAGGTTTCAGTTACCCTTGAGCAGAAAGGGAAATCCCATCTCACACACCTTTTCCGTATGAGAGAGAATGAGGAACGAAAACTTGTAGGTTAGAATGCTATCCTCTGCCAACAAGAGGATTCGATCTCACTGAAAGCTTTTCCATTGATTCCACTGGATGTCAGAGCAAAACATTGAATTATTATTAGATCCAGTATGTCGTCAGTGTCAATAAGAACCTGTCCCATTTACAGAGAGAAAATTCACTCATGGATTTTAGGAAAGCAAAATGTCAGCTTATCCACTCTGTCTCTTTCCTACTTCATGTTCTACTTTCCTAAATATGGTTGTTGTTTCACCAAGGTGGGTGTAAAAAGTCCTGTGAGGATACTATATCTTCTTCATACATCTGCAAACGTGGGCTCCATGCCCTGCTTTGCCATAATTTGTGTGAGCTTGGGAAAAACACTTTGCTTATTCACTCACAAGATAATAACATGAAAGAACATTTCCAGCTGTATCAGGAGAATAAATATGAAGCAATGCAGAGAAGATTCACTTGAATGAAGTAACAGAAGTCATTTGGAAGTGAAAACAGAGGGTAAGTGCTACAGAAAGGACTTTTTTTCTCAGTTCCCTGTTGTTTAACTCTGACACTTATTCCATCAGTATAGAAAATTATTTTCCCCTCTAAGCCATGTTAGATTTCTTGTGGCACATCAGTAGTGAGATACCGGTTCATTTACTAGTGAAAACTGAATCTGCCCAAGCCACACAAGTTTTAATTTGACTGGTGCACATCAGAAATTCACTTACATTTTTATGATAGTCTCAATTCACTGCTGCATGGGGAATGTGAAGTAGTTAACACAGGTCTGTGGATTCAATCAAGACCCAGAGAAGTAATGATGATAATACACCAAGGGAGAATACCAGCATGAAAACTGTGCTTGCTTGCAAGTGATTTACAGTACAAAAGAAAACACTTAGTAATTCCTTCATCTTGAAGGATGTAGTCAGTTCTAGCAAGAACTATTTTGTCAAAATACCATAATCTCATTTCCAATCTAAATTACCAGAAAAACCCAAACCCTAAACAGAGATGACAAATATTCCAAAATGCTTTGAGAAATTAAGCAATTGTCTCTGTTTAGGACAGCATGGTCTCACTCTTCAGCTTAAATGAATCCCATCTTGGTTTGAGAATAGCACATCAGAGCCCTCACCGGACAATCGCCACATCCTTGATGTCACTAATGGTAGATGTCTGCTTGAATAGCTCCCATGTACTCTGCAGTCTCTTTCCTTGGATTGACTTCTTGTATGTTTTCAGGTGAACAGGTACTACCTCCAGCAACTTTGACATTGCTCCAAGGCTCCATCTGGCCTTGCTGGATCACTCTAGACAGGTAAAGCACAGATACGTTTTGCAATCTTTCTTCCTAAAGTGCCCAACTGAGCCCTGTGTCATATCTCTGTCATGTAGTACTAACAGCCAAAAAAAGGACAGACTTATCTTTACAGAAAGACACTAGCTTAGAAAAATCCAAGAGCCTGGAAGCCATAAACGTAGTTACAGCTACAAGAGAAGAAATAATTTCTGTATGTGTAAGGATAGTTCCAACTGCAGCTCACCACTTTGGTTAACCAGCCTTCCAAATGTCACCATGAAGAAGTTAACTTCTGCGTTTTACCAATAGAAAATAAACCCTTCCCGCCAGTCTGGGATCTGACATCTGCAGTGTTTCTTTGTAGCAACAGGACTTCATTCTGCTACACATCTGAGTGCTCAGCTCCAGCTCCACGAAAGCACTGTCAGAGAAGGTCAGTGTACCATACATCAGAGAGGACAAGAAAGACGTGAGCCACATCATGTCTAAGATACTGCAGCTTCAAGAGTCTGAACCTTTGGCTGTAGCAGGAAGAGGCTGTGCCTATGAAGTAAAAGTGAAAACTTTGATCGTGGTGGAGGCTGGAAGCTGGTGATGACTCACTTTAAGAGGAAGGTCCTGACCCACCTAAAGACTTGTAGCTGAAGAATGCCTTCACTGTCCTCATTGCTGATCAGGAAGTGATGCCAAATTATCTTTACTTGCATCTGAGTCTGAGCCTCTTGGGACCTCTAAAAGGAAGCAGTGAGTGGTAGTGGGAGTGGTCTGCGACTGCTACAGGTGATGAAGGCCCCCGGGTTGACTTTCCATCAAGGAAGGCTTGTTGCTTGATGAAAGCTCAGATTCAGGATACCTGGGAGAAAACTAGAGCATATCGATTACTACTTCTTGATACAGGTATTTGAGGAACCAGCAAAGAAAGGTGTTCTGCTGAACCTGATTCTTATAAACAAGGAAGAATTGTGAATTTGTGAAAGCTGCAGACAATCCTGGCTGGAGTGACAATGAGGTAATGGATTTCAGGATTCTAGGAGTATTGTAAGGTATTGGAATGGAGGGCGTCAGTGGATCGATGCCATGTTTTTTCCACAGGGTCCCTCATGGAGACGCTTAGGCTCTCAGGTTGTGTGGGGGTAGGGTTAGGAAAGTTAAAACTCACCAGAATTGAATCAAGTGAGGTACAACACGAAGACCTGTTGCAAGTATACCAACATTAAAAAGTAATACTACAGAAAATGTGTCTCCTCCACTAACTGGAGAGGACCATGGTGATCAAGTTCACAGAAGAAACTGAGGTATTCACTGCCATCCTTACCTCAACCATTACTTGTAAAACCAATATTCAGGATCTTCAGGACTTTGAGAATAAAAATCTTGAGTGAGGAAGACACACTCAGCAGAGGAGAAGGAGGTTAGGGAGCAGTTAAACTGGATATGCAATCCTGTAGGCCTGGCAGGATGCACACACAAGTGCTGAGGAGCTGAACTGGGGCCACTGCAAGGCCACTCTTGATTATCTTGGAAAGGTCACAGAGAAAGGGGGAGGTTCCTGAAGACTGGAAGAAAGCAAATGCTACTCCCATTTGAAGAAGCAAAAGAAGGAGAAACCAAGTAATCTCAAGGGGCCCCTTCCAAACTTAATGCTTCAGTGATTGTCTGATGAGAGATGGCAGGAAACAGAGAACATGCAAGTAACTAGAAGGATTCAAAACTTTCTGTGGACTGCCAGGTGCAATTGCTCAGAAACCGTCCTTCATCAGCATTCAAATTTAATGTTTTCTTTTTCCGTTTTCATTCTATGCCATTATCGCGTAACAGAAACCTGATGAAAATAATCTCTAAATTTTTGTTCTTAAAAGTCCTTACAGAGTGCCTGATGAAAATAAACATTTTCATGGGATAAAATATTTTAAAATATACATTTGCATCTGAGAAACATCACTAGAAACCATATCCTATAAGGAATAACCAAGTGCTGCAGCTCTTACACATGTACATGCTAACTATATTTTCCATGATTGAGCAAGGCTTGCTCAGCACAGACAGATCACTCTAAAGGCTTTTATGAACTCTTTGTATTTAAAGCTTTCCATTTTCACACGTAAACTAGCTGATAGCCTTTTGCGAAAAAGATTGATATACGTGTACTTGCCCAACAAATAAGGACATAAAAGAATTAAAATGCTTAAATATTTAGATGAAAAATGTACGACTACTGTCTTTAAATTGGTAGTGGTGTCAGCCTAAACTAATTTAAATTGAACAAAAAGAAAAAGACAGTCCTAAATATTGACTATAACAAAATCAAGCCCAAGTAGTTTTGAATCCTAGCTACAGCCGTTAATCATGTTTCTCTTCTCTCCATCATGCATGAACACAAAAAAAGCAAGAAATAGCACACACAAATAATGTTATCTCTCCAAAGACATCTGTATGCCATAGAAGATCACATAGTCTAAAACTTATGCAAACCTAATGAAGTATCATTTTAACTATTTCAAAGACAGCTGGTTTCCATGCAACACATTTTTCCCACACAGATCAGGGTCAAATAAAATGTTCAGATATAAAGGAGAAACAAAATCCTAACCTATCTTTCTCTTTTAAAACCCCGCCAAGATGTTTTGACCAATTTTATGACAAATTCCACACCAGGGTATCATCTGCCTTGTAATTAGGCATTGAAGTGAGCCAGAAATGTTATTTGTGGCCAACCAAGCTTGGCAAAAAGAGAGAGGAAAACACAATAAAATACGAGGTATTTGTTACACTGTACCTAACTCTCCACAGTTGTTGACTATGTTAAAATATTAGCTATTGTACTTTCGAAGCCGTAGGAATATCATGAAAATTTGTACTTGTTTTCAAAGATCTTTTCACAAAGCTGTCTTAGAAAGAATGTCTCCTGAATGGCTGTAAATGTGGAGATTCTAAGAAACCAAATGCCTTTTTTTTAATGATAAATAAAAAGGTTTTAATTCCTAAGAATAGAACGTATATGAAAGAGAGGGAGAAAGCAAACTTCTCAGCAAGTGCCTAAAAGCTTGTCAACTTTACTTGATGCAGACAAGAACATCTTCCCTAAGCCATCCTTGTCTCCATACCAAGCAGGGATGTGAGGATTCCAGGTGTGCAGGCATCATAAAACATCTGGCAGGGTTGCGTGCATTTAAGGAAGCTCATTGTGCCTGGGATGTACAACCTGAGATTTGAGACAGAAGCCATGTTCGATGGATCAAAGTATTGACTGGGTTCATTCATTCAATTGTGGCTAAATTAAAAAAAAATAGCTTTATAATAGGAAAACTGACAAGGTCTTAATTAGAACAGCAGGTGTAGGTACTACAGCAATAAATTACATCCCTGCTCCATTTCAAAGACAGGACATTTGGCTGTAGCTACATTTTCTATTAGTGCCTGAGCTTTTCTTGATAATAACAATGGCAAAACACCATCCACATCACCTGAAATAGCTACCAGTGACTGTCTCTACATTAGCTGGAGTCCTGCAAAGGCCCTAGTTTATTACATTTATTTTCTATAAATGAAGGTTGTATTTTCTGTGGCCTTTATAGGCTTATTTTCCCTTTTTGTCTCTATAAGCAGAGAGACACCATTGTTCTCTGGTATGGAAGGAAATTGAAATGAAAAAAAACAATAAAATATGGGCCATTTCTGGGATCTGGAGGCTAAGGATTGTGCATTAAGTGTCACAGGGCACACTAGTCCTCCTTCAAAAGATTATTGTCTAAGTGGGGTAGAGCTGGCAACCAGAGCTGAAGTCCAGGCTACAAAAGCATTGCTCGGAAGAGTTCCCTAATGTAGCTTCCTCTACCTGATTCTTCTTCCAAGAAGGCTTCTTTGCATTGCTCTGATGGCATTACTAATTTTACACAGAGATATTTTTTCATACCAGGCATGTGTCACAGCCATGTTAAGAGATTCCTAAAACTGAGCTGGATACTTGACCTGGCAAAAAAAACCAGCAGAGAGTCTCTATCATCACACCATAGAGATCAATTAACACCAGGACAAGGTCTACAGAGCACAAAGTCCACACCTGGGTTTTGGCAAAGAGGAGTCAGTGCTGCTTCCAAGGAGAAAGGGAAGGTTTTGCTCTGACAATTAGACCCACAGGCCCACACTTTTAATTTTATGACTATTCAGCTTCCAAAATTCTTCCACAAAGAAAAGCCAGGTGAAAGGTTGACACAAAGTTGGGACCCCAGATACCACTTCTGAGCTGCTCTTGTCCTTTCTCAGAAACAGCTCACAACTTTGATATATCTAAAATCTGTCATGAATTCAAATAATTCACAAACCATATGAGTTAAAACACTAAAGATAAGTTGTTTGTAGAGTTTCTTTCCCAAGACTGGTAATCCACTTAAAATATTGGAGTTTATTTTATCCAGAAATGTTTATTTATTAAATTTTACGTGGTGACTTCATCCCATATGACATATGGAAAAAGATGAGAGCTATCCTGCATCTTGAATTTAATTTAAAATACTGGCCAAAGCATATTGAGTCATTTTAACTTATTAATATTGTCTCCTCTTGCTTAAAATTGGAGATTATTTTGCCTACAACTACAAAAGTGAACATTAACAACAATCTATCTGTATTCTGTAAATTACAGAAAGCACCAAGTCCTACTTGTCTCACAGGTTGTTAGACACCAAACAAGTGTTTCCCAAGCCTCCTCCTAGGCCAAGCTTACTATCTCTCATGTACAGTAGGGAGGTCTCATCACAGAGAGACCAAGTTTGAAACAAAAGTGTTTCAGTGTGAGAAAAATCCCTCCTGCCCTGTCCCTTGTTCAGTTGTCTACTCACCCTTCCTTTTGTGACAGATCACAACTGTCAGCTGTGACTCTATGTAGATCACTTCCTCAGCTGCATGCAGCCCTGTGTTTTGGAGTTTCTTTGAGTTGCTTACACTCACAACCCTTCTCCTTAGCCAGTTTCTTCACAATTCTCTCTACCTTCCTGCTGTTCCTGTTGAAGGGGTCATCAGGAGGACCAAATGCATGACTTTATGGCCTCTTTTTCCACAAGGCAGAGAACTGAAGAACAAATTGGGAGGTTGAGGCTGGCAGAAAGTTAAGATGTCTAGAAGGCTGAGTGACATGCAGCAGAATGACAAAGATATCTCATTGTACGCAGCTAAGAATTGTGGTTCTTCAGAAAATCACACTATCTCCTCTGCTTTCCATTGGAACCTTCAGGCTTTTCTAAATATGACTGGAAGCACCAATAGGCAAGTTTATGAACATGTGCTCATAATAATTAGGAAGTACTAGCATCCTGAAAATCTCTGGAAGAGGATTTTATCAAGCAGATAAAATCCAGATCAATACTGGAAATCTTCTAACCAAATATTTGTATTTCTTTTTGTGGCAGGTTAGCCTTGGCTGCTTGGCAGACTCCCATTCAGCCAGGCTCTCACACTGCCTCCTTAACAGGACAGGGAGAGAAATTAGATTAAAAAGCTCCTGAGTTAAAAGAAAGACAGGGAGATCACTTACCAATTACCACCATGGGCAAAACAGACTTAACGTGGACAAAACAATAAAATTTATTGCTGGTTGAAAAGAGAGCATGATAATGAGAAACAAACACAAAAGTAAAACACCCTCCCCTATCCTACCTCTTCTTCTCATGATCAAGTTCTCTCCTTCACTCTCAATTCCCCCCCTTGAAAATAGCACAGAGAGGGGTTACAATCAGTCCATGACGGATCCTCTCTGCTGCTTTCTCCTACTCACGCTTTTCCCCTGCTTCAGTATGGAGTTCCTCCCCACAAGATTTAGTCCTTCATGAACTGCTCCTGTGTGGGTTCCCCACAGGCTCCAAAAAACCTGTTCCTGACAGAAAACCTGTTCCTGCGTGGGCTCCTCCCCATGGGCTGCAGCTCCTGCCAAGATTCTGCTGTGACGTGAGCTCTTCATGGCTGAAGGTTCTTTCAGGATATCTCCACCTGCTGCAGTGTGGGGTTCTCAATGGGCTGCACTGTGGATACCTAATCCACTGTGGTCCTCCACAGATACTCTGCTCTGCTCTAGTGCCCTTCCTCCTTCTCTCCCTTCGGTGTTTACAGGGCTGTTTCTTACATAGTTTTCCATCTCTTCTCTCTCAAAACTGCTGTGCAGTATTTTCTGCCCTTTCTTAGCTGCCTTCCCAAAATGTCTTTGTTCAGCTGTGGGGCTCAGCTGTGGGACATGGCTCTGCTCTGCAGTGAGTCTGGCACACAGCAGCCCCAAGCCTCCTCACAGATGCCACCCCTGCACTCACTCTCCCATCCACTCAGTACCAAAATGTGGACATGTGAACTCAACACACATTTCTAACACTTTCTTCCTGTCACACCAAGCAGCACAGGAAGAGTGAGAATTCTTCTATCTCTTTTCCCTTGCCTTAAATTCATTGTGATAAGTAAATAAACCAGGAAAATATCCTTTCATAGCCACATGTATTACATAAAAAAATGCAAATAACTACAATGAAGACTTTTATAGATAACCCTGTTTCTAGACAGAAAATTTCTCTATGACTTTTTTGCTCTGCTGTATTTCAAAGTAAGCAGCGAACTCAGGATGCCTGTACTTTTTGGAGCTGGGAAGTTGGGACTGGGACTTTATACATCTGATGGCTTGTTCAAGGAAACTGACATCACCTTGTACAATTTCTGTTTCAACCAAATGGCAAAGTGAGTAGAGTAACCTTTGAGGCTATGGGAATGTGGCTCGGATAAAGCAGGTGATATTCCATTAATGGTTTTTGTCAGTACGAAACAGCTTTTAATATGTGTTCATGTAACTGCTAGTGGGAGAAGTTTGTTCCTTTGGGTTGATGAGACTGAGTTCCACCCTTCATGTTCAGTAAGGGAGTCTGTTTTCTTTTTTTCAAGGCTGCAATATATAAACAGCTTGCTGCTAGGAAGGGGTTCCTTACTGAGAAGCTAGGGAGCCGCTGGAATATGTTCCCCGGGAGAGTGTTCAGAGTTCCAGGAGCACCCAGACAATCCTCTTAGTTATGACATGGTTTGGTTTTAGGACTTGTGAGGAGAAAGAAGTTGGACTCAATGTTTCTTTTGGGTTTCTTCCAAATTGAGATATTCTATGACTCTGTGAGTGAGGCCAGAAGTTCCACCTGTGTTGTTTCTTTTATTTGTAAAAGCCCCAGCTATTCAGTAAGAGAAAATCTCTCTACATGGGCACGTACTTTGTCTGAGTTTCTCAGGCTTCATCTCTGCACAGGCAGGGAATTGCTGCCTTCTAATTTTAATATTGGAGGTAGGTGGCATCTGCATGGGTGGATCTACCAGTATCTGCAGAGGTTGCACTGTAAAGTGCTGGAAGTGGTAAGCATATGTGTAGAGGCTTCATACCAGTTGGGAATCAATCAGGTACTCTGAAAACAATCCCAAAACAGGCAGGAAATATGACCTGGAGAATTACACCAGATAGTTATTACTTCAGGACAGGGCTGACAAGACAAAGAAATCAAGCAGTTTGCAGAGATCACTGAGGGTCAAGGAAGTGATCTTATGCACACAGATGTACAAATACCAACTCACAAATGTAACTGGTTTTCAAGTTAAATTTCATTACTTTTAATGCCTAGCATCATAGATAGCAGCATAAAAAGTCTCACAAGCCACTGTACAAGAAAGAAGGCAGAATATATTTTTACATCCCTGCCTGAAAGCATAAAAGCCAACTAAAAGCACAGGAAAAGAAAGTATTATCAAGGACACTTTCCAATGGAAGCAGACCATGCCAACTCTGTTAGAATTACCATTGGTGCCAATTAGGAAAACACGAAAATCAAACATCATTTCCAAGCAACCCAGCCAATGGACCCCTTCATTTGTCAAAGCCATTCTCACTATGGTCAGCTGTGGTGTTACCCGTCTGTAGCCCCAGCAGAGATGGGAAAAAAAGCAAGTAGGGAATACTGGATTTGGCTGTGACAGAGTTAATTTTCTTTATAGGTGCTCATGTGGTGCTATGTTTTAGAATTGTGATCAAAAAGTGTTGGTAAGATAAGAGTGTTTTAGTTATTGCTGAGCAGTGCTTGCAAAGTGTTGTGATCATTCCCCCACATCTCCTCAGGCTGCTCTATGATCTCAGGAATTCTTGTTAAGCCATGGTCCTTATTAATGGCTGCCGGATAGTTAAGCTCCCCTTGAGCATATCAATAACACTGCCTGTTCCCCAGAACTTCTGTTGCATAACTAACTTCTGTTTTCTAATGAATAGCCTTGGAAACTTATTTTTGTCTGAATCACAGCTGGAGTGAAATAATATTATCATTACCTGACTTCCGAGGAAAATTACTGACCTGGATTGAGTCCAGGATGGAAATTGATGGAAATTGATGGAAATTGATGGAAATTGATGGAAGACTAAAGCCAAGCATCTCTCAGCCCTGTGAACAGGGTTCCCACGGGAGGCTGTTTGAGGTCCCTTGGCCCCAGTGGCTGTGCCAGCACCTCCCTTGGAGCAGGCTGTGCCTCAGTGCTCATCACCCCACAGGTCTGAGAGCTCAAAGGAGCTTCCTCAGAAACTGCCAGGGGTCCCGGCCTGGTACCCCCTCCTGGAGGCTCAGGGCTTTCCCCACGGAGAGATGCAGAGGCATCCAGTGTGTGCATTTCACTGAACTCCAGGGAGTTTATAACAGGTTCTTTGTACGCATGCACACACACAAATATTTGAATATATAAGAGTGTGTGTGTGTGTGTGTCTCTGTGTCTGTGAGTGTGTGTGAATACGGACTTTATAAACAATACTTTATAGCAAGTGTAGCACCAATGTTGCCATTTCAGATTCAAAATAAAGTTACTGTTGTAACAGAATTAAGTGTACTCTTATTATTTATTCCATAATAAATCTTATGGACTCATTCTGTAAGAGTTCAATCAGTCAATGATTAAGTGCTGCCCAATCCTTCAGACATAAAGCACTGAGCAGTTCCAAGGGTACATTTGGCAAGGGGTCCATTGTGAACCTTGTGACTCAGTGGGAGGGTCTCCCCTCCCCCCCTGCACCCTTACATTCTCAGTCCTCACCCTTTTGCATCCCATCTCTGCTGTGTCATTCCAGGCTGACTCCAGTCCAGTTCTCCTTTGTGTGCTTTATCTTTGTGGTACCAGAGCGAACTTTGCCATAGAACTTCATCATGCTTTCACAGATTTGTAATAAAATTGGTTTTACTAATGCCTTTGACAGAGTTTCTTTAAGCAACCTTAACCACCCAGTCACAACAACCTTCAAGGCCTTTTCTGTTGGGCATGCCACCCCACAAGTGGGTGTGCACAAGAAGTTGGAAGACGATACACCTGGGACAGCTGATCCCAGTGACCAAAGGGATATTCCATACCCTATGGCACCACATACAGAAAAAGAATTTAGGAGAAAGAAGGACGAAGGGGCTATTTTCAGAGTTATGGCATTTGTTATCCCAATTAGCTGTTGCAAATGCTGAAGACCTGCTTTTCTGGAAATGGCTGAGTAATTGCTGATGGGAAGTAGTGAAAGAATTTCTTATTTTGCTTTGCTTGATCATGCAACTTGTGCTTTTCCTATTAAACTGTCTTTAACTCAACCCATGAGTTTTATCACTTTTATTCTTTGGATTCTCTTTCCCGTCCTACTGGGGACAGAGTGAGCAAGCAAGATGATGTGGGGGTTAATCCACAATACAGGATTTTGTCAAGAAATTGAACAGCTTGCTTCTGGGACAGAAATGGACTTTCTCAATTACCACTGCTTTTTTGGCATGCCACAGTGAACATCCAGAAAGACAGCTGGACTGCACTGGAGCAGCTGTCCATGGGCAGTAGGACACTGTAGGCAACTGGGGATGAGTATCTGTATTCCTAAGAGGTGTGATAGAAGTGAAAAGCCTCACTTGCCCACTTCTTCATTCCCATTATCCACACTACTCCCTCAACTCCCATGCTGACACTCCAATTCCTTGCATTGCACAGGTAGCTGCAAGGAAAGAGACTTCAGACCTTATCCCTTCTCCTGACAATGAAAAACTATTCTGCTTCCCTACTCACCTCCAATTCACCAAGCAGAGAAAGAGGCTCAAATCATCTTCAGGTGAAGTTTTTAAGTTTAGCACTTACCAGTAGGTGTTTGCTAGTCACAACAAACCAATTTACAATGGCATAAACGCCACTGCAATGAGAAAGAACGTGACACAGACAATCCCTTCAGTATGCAACACTCTGCAGAAATCCTACATTCCTAAATGCAGTGTTTTGTCCCTGACAGATTTATCTGTGTGTATGCTTCTATTGTGTTATTGGATAGACAGGGCTGGACACAGCAGTGTTTCCTACTTCATTCTGTCATGTAACACAAAGACAAAAAATAGTATTCAAAACATTCTCTTATAAATAAGGACTACTCCCTTCTTCCCCGTCATGAACAACTGCGGTGCATTTTGCCAGCATCCTGCTTAGACTGAACAGATCAAGTTTCAAGTAGCATCATTCATCAGACACTCTTTCCCATAGACAGAGATGTTCAATAGCTCCCCAAAGCAGTTCATTGGTGTGGAAGAAGGACTGTGAGGAGACAGTCTCATGTTTCAAAGCATGTTCCCGATTGGAGTCTGGCTTCATAGAATCATAGAATGGTTTGGGTTTGAAGGGGACCTTGAAGATCATCTAGTTACAAACCCCTGCTGGAGCACCTTAAACTGGACCAGGCTGATCAGAGCCCCAGCCAAACTGGCCTTGAACACCTCCAGGGGTGGGGCATCCACAACTTCCCTGGACAACATATTCCAGTGCCTCAGCACCCTCACAGTAAACAATATCTTCCTAATATCTAATCTAAACTTACTCTCTAACAGTTTGAAGCCATTCCCCCTTGTCCTGTCACTACATGACCTTGTGAATAGTCCCTCTCCACCTTTTTTTTTAAGTTCTCTTCAGGTACTGAAAGGCCAGAATAAGGTCACCCCAAAGCCTTCTCTTTTCCAGACTGAACAATCCCAGTTCTCTCAGCCTTTCTTCTTATCAGAGGTGCTTCACCCCTCTGATCACCTTGGTGTCCCTCCTCTGGACTCACTCCAACAGGTCCATGTCATTCCTGTGCTGGGACCCCAGTGCTGGATGCAGAGTTCCAGGTGGGGTCTCAGCAGAGCAGAGCAGAGCAGAGGGGCAGAATCCCCTCCCTCCCCTGCTGCCCACGCTGCTTTGGATGCAGCCCAGGACACGTTTGGCTCTCTGGGCTGGGAGTGCCCATGGCTGGGTCATGTCCAGCCTCTCATCCCCCAGAACCCTCAAGGCTTCTCACAGGGCTGCTCTTGACCCCTTCATCCCCAGCCTGTGCTGGTACCTGTGTTGGTACCCTGACCCAAAAGAAGCACCCTGCAGTTGTCCTTGTTAAACCTCATGAGATTCCCACATGCCCTCATTGTGAGCTTCTCTAGGTCCCTCTGGATGGCATCCCATCCTTCAGAAGTGTCAACAGCTTGCAGAAGACCAAGATACTAAGCATATGAAACCAAAAACAAGTTCAATTTCACAAGGATTTGCCTGATTTGTGGGCACAACTCTGTCTGGACTTGGTTCAAATGTGAAAAACAAAGCTATACTCAAAAGGTACTTACATGCTGTGACTAAGAAATGGTTTTAAGAGTGAATTGAAATTTATAGTTTGGTCCTTGAACAACTTCTATGGAAAGTCAAACACAATTTCAATGTATTTACATTCTACAGGGTTGTGAATAGGGGAAATGTTGAGAATTAAGCTCTTCTAGGCTACTCATAACCCATGACAAAAAAATGTACCCTGGTCTCCTTATCAGCTCCATAGAGACCTGTGTTTAACAAGTCTTGGCAGGAGCAACTGGACGTGGTACAGTTGCTTTGTCTCACACTAGTAGCACTCCCATTTCCATTTAAAGAGAAGGCCAGCAGCCTGTTCAAAACCAGCCCTATGCTGCACAGACCACTGCTTTGTTGCCCTTTAGGAGAAGCAGGTTGCCACCTGCAGCAAGGGGTCTCAGCCTTTCCTGAACAGAGTAGTTTTCCTGCTTGGATTGCTGATTCCCAGGATCCCCGCAAGTCCAGTTCTAGTATAAAAAGGAGCTCACTTCAGCTTGGTGCTCCTCCCCCCCAGAGCACCACGAGCATTCACAAAAAGACTGCCAAGGGAAAGGCATCCTTCTCCACCCTCCTCAGTGCCAAAGCTCTTACACCACTGGACTACAGCTTGCAACAGCTGACCCTCATTCAGGCTGAAGCTCTGGCAAACCAGCATGGTAATTTAATCATTCTAGTATGGGAGATTCTAGGAGAGACAGAATGCAAAGCAGATAATGGTTTTGCTAGACAAAAACAGAGTAGAAAGCCCAGGCTTCTAGCAAAACCAGATGTATTGTAAAATTTGTATTTGAAAAGGACTTTGAAGATGAGCCAGCACTTTGCATCAGATGACAGGATGTGATTACAAAGGAGTCAAACTCCAATTATGGTGTCATTACACTAAATATGCTTTTTTGGGTAATGTACAACTAATTAATCCAAACTAGATTACTAATTACATTTTCAAGATTAGTGCCCCTTATCTTTCATACTCAGTACATGTGGCTGGGACTCTCATTGGAGCTTAAATGTTTTCATTTAAGAGCTAGAGGGGCTATGCAAATCTTAGCCTACATTTTTGTGACTTAGGAACATTAACTGTTCTGAATTGATACAGAAATAGATCACCATACTGTAGTTTATCTTCTGTTTATGTGAAGCCACTAGTAAGTGTGACTATCAAAAAAAGTTACAGCATAATTAGACTCTGTCTTGTAGAGTGAAAGAAGAAATTTATATGCACTATGTCTTTTTTCTGCTTCTTTCTCTGTGTGACAACAAGTTCTCTCAACAATGAAAAACAACAAAACCCAGGAACTCTTAAACAGCACAGTTCAGATGACAAGCTGATTTAGTTTTGAACTGGAAAAGCAGCCTATTAGGAATAAGATCACAACCTCCTAAAAGGCCTGCAATATGAGAGCTCTCAATTTTCTGAGCATTGCTCAATCACCACTGAAGAAAGGCAAGACAAAGAAGTTCTGATATGGACAAGGTTATCTTCAGTTTTCTTGTTTTGTTCATGGTCTGTGCAAGACTGAGAAGAGAATCCTATAGAGCGTGCTGGCTTGGGGACCCTGGCAGTTCTTTGGGAGTGACAGATATACGTGACAGTTTGTAGAGGAAAGCCAGCTTTCCATAGATCTGGCTGTGAGCACTGAACAGCAAGACAACTCTGACAGCCAGCCTCTCCAGGGGGCCTGGCTCATTCTTGTGCAATGCTCCTTTCATCTACAGAATGGGGTTTTTTTTCAATCCCGCTTATTAAAAGAAAACAAACAAAGAAAACTTCCTTAAACTTCAGACTTTAATTCTCACACCTCAAAGAAGCCATTCCTTCTTGTGCTTATTTGTCACATCCCTTTCATTCTTGAGGTGGTAGGTTAATTTTAGCTGGACTTGAATCTAGCAGCCTATATCTGGTATCCGTTCAAGGAGGACTAGAAACTGATTGGTGTCTTTCTCTGTACTATAGTAAGAAAGATTTTTCCAGCTATTATGACAGCACAGAGGGAAAATGTAGCATTCCTTAAAATGGTGTCTGTTCAGAATGAGTGATGGAGGTGGTCTCTCAGGATCCCTTTTAGGTCCATTTTGAAGCACCTGGGAATCTCACCAAGATGAGGCCAAATAAGAGCCTCATTTGAAATGGCTTTCCAGTAAAGTTGTGGATTGGCTGAAGCTCGAATTTTTTGGTAGCAAGGCAGCACGGACTGTCAGTGTTTAGATTTTTCCCCACCATACATTATTCTCTTGATGCGAAGACACCCACTGCTGCAGTGCTTGGTTTAGTTTAGCAAGCCTCAACCTTCCTAGAGAGCTCAGCGGGGCTGCTTAGGGCAGAGCAGCCACTCTGCCCTCCCACAGTCCTTTTTGGACAGCCCTGCACTCTTGCTCTGGCTAGCTGGGCTCTGTAACTCGGTGATAGTGAAGGAGGCAGAGAAGGGACTCTCATGGCCGCCTCAGAGGACTTTTATCATTACGTCTTTTCCAGGTGGTTCCCTGAGGCTGAGAGACCTCCTGGTCTGGGAGCAGGGGGGTTTTCTCAGAGCCCAGGGGTGGTACATGGACAGAGTTGGGGTACAGGTACCAATAGGAAAAACCCGAGGGAGTGGCCAGGGCTATGGGCAGGGGAAGGGGGGGACAATGTGGGGTGAGAAAAGCAGTGGGTAAATACAGCACCACAACCCACAGGAATAAATGTTTTCTCCTCTGGTTTGACAAGAGGGATAGGAGAAATACTGGGGAAAAGGAATTTTCTATGCAAAAAAATAGTTCGTAAAAAAATTTTCACACAAAGAATCACTTGTTCCAGCTGTCACAGATCCAAAGTTCTTTTCATACCTCAGCTGCAACATTTTTGGTATCTCCCAGGCTAATTCTAACTCAGCTTAAGTATCCAACTTCCCAAGAAGTTTAATTGTGTTTATCATGGTATGTCATAAAATTCCCTGAAAGGATAGTCTTTAATTATAATCCTGTTTGCTTTGACAGCACATTTGTGAATTGTATGTAACATGATTATTATTTTGACTACCAGTAAGCAGGATTAAAACATTTTTCTACAAGAATGAATTAAACCTGCCCCAAGGCTATTAGGTTCTGGTTGTTTATTTTCTAAGTAAGTAGATCACCTGGCAAAACTAAGTTGCTAACATTAATCAAATTGTCCTCTTGCTTTATCATAATTAACATGAAATATTTAGACTAAATATTCTCCTGATTACTGCACAAAGCTGATGCACAGCATGGAGTGAATAAATGCAGCATAGTTTACTATGCTCTTTCACAGCTTCGTTAATCCTAACACACTTTTTGGTTTATGCAATTGCCAGAGTGATCCTCTGGAAAATGACCACTGATTGGGATGAAATAAGCTGCTGTTGCACTCATTCAGGATCCAGAAGGTGAGGGCTTTGCTCAGGTTTGGTTTGAGGGCTGGAGGACTGTCTGGAGAATTCTAAACACGAGTGGCATAAGCAGAACTTTATTTGCCACTAGAAACCTTCTTTAATGTCTTCATGAATTAAATTCCCCTTGTGTCTTTTAAAATGCATTTCTAGTTCTCTGTTCTCACTGAGAATAGAGAACAGCTTATCCCTTTACTCAATGTACCAGTCCTCTTACCTAAAGAATTGATAATGGCCATACCTTGTCACTGTAACCTGGATATGAGCAATCTCTCTTCTAGGTGATATCATGTCCACAGCTTTGAAGAACTACCTGAGACACAGCTTATCCCTACTTTCTGGATCCCTCCAGAAGCACTAGTGTAAAGGAAAATAATGAGAGAGACTGTAAGCAAGAAAACTATAGAACATGCACCACTGCAAACATTATTTTAGAACAAGATACCCGCAAAATGTTTTGAAAATGGTGAGAGAGTTATGTGTGCCAAACTGCTGTTCACCAAGTTTGCAAGTCTGCATTCAGTCTAAGCCAACACTATTGAAAATGCAATATTCTCTGATTGCTTGTGGCTCAGGAAAGGAAAAGAAATTCCTCCTCGACATAATAAGGTCTCCCAATGAATTAGGAGGAAAATGTGGAAAGTACTAAGAAAGAAGATAGACTAATCAGGTGAAATGACCGTGAAAGTAAAAGATCCATAGTATCTATCATTAGTTGTCTGGATTTGAAGCATGTGAGAGAAACCTCAGGGAAAGGGGATTCTTTTATAGTGTAAAACCTTTCAATGCCTAGGCCTTTCAATGCCTAGGCCAGTCCTCCCTACACAACGTTCCACAGATGCAGCAGGAAGGTCATACAGACGTCCCACTCCAGCCAGGGACTCTTCCCCAGCCCTCATGGTCCGTCTACTCTTTGTGACAGCAGTCTTTATTTCGGGATCAATTGCCAGTCTTCAAAATCAGTCTCGATTGTTTTCTGCTTCTCTCTCTGCCAAATTCATTACTGGAGAGGGGAATGTGATTATCTCAGTGGTATAAGTGAGCCTTGGTGGGAAGAGTCTTGTGACTGGAACACTGTGACAGACAGTAACAGGCTCTTCAATAGAGATAGGCAGGGCAGCTGAGGTGGAGGGATAGTGCTCTGTGTAAACCAGGGGTTGGACTTTACAGCACTAGCAACTGGGGATGACATGTTGAGACTTTCAGGGTAAAGAATAGCAGAAAAACTAGCAAAATAACAAAGTAGAAGCGATTCTGGGGGTCTACAACAGGTCACTCAGGCAGGATGGTGACAGTGATGTATGATTATTCTGTCAAGAGTTAAGGGAAATCTCCAGATCAGTTGTTCTTATGGGCAAATTCAACTTCCCAGATGTACTGTTTATAAATAAAAATGGGCTTATAGGTGCTGTGATGACCTGTGGCTGACTTGGCCACTGTGATCATTTAATGTTTAAGTTAAAGACTGTGGTGGTATGCAGAAAACTGCATACATCAGCAGAGCTAATACCATGGCTTTTGGAAGAGCAGACTTTAGACTGGTCAAGAAACTAGTTAGTGAAGTCCCCTGAGGATTGATTTTCAAGGGCATTGGGTTCCATAAATGCTGATCAGTTTTAAGAGCTATCTTTTGAGAATGCAGGAGCAAAAGCATGTGTAAAAATTCAAACAAGTAAGGCAAAAGTTCTGCTTGGCTGGACATGAATTTCTTTCTGGAACTTGGAGGAAAAAGATTTGTATGGTCTTTGGAAGAAAATTTAGGCTACACAGGAGGACTACTGAGGTGCTGTAGAGAGAAAATTCACATGGCTAAAGCTCAGCAGGAGCTAAAGACAGACATACTATGGTAGAAGGCAGAATGGCTCTTTAAAATATTTGTATTTTATCCATAAAAATGTTGCCCATTGCATGAGGAGGTTGGTCACCTCACCAACAGAAATTAAGATAAAGCAGAGACATCTCATTCCTTCTTCGTATCTGTCTCTCATATCAGTGGAGGGTCTTGTGACCTCTGGAGCTTCAGGTGGAGGACCACAACTGTGGGAGTTATAAAGCTCCCAGCCATCTTTGAACTTGAATTTTCTGTTCTAGATGAATGCACAGAGTCTATGGGGCTCAATGTGATTCATCTCAGGATACTGAAAGAGATGGCTGGTGGTAGTGCGGGACCTCATTATTTATCAACAGTCCTGTGAATCTGAAGAGGTCTCAGTCAACAGGAAGCTAGCAAATATTATTCTTATTTTCAAGAAGGGCAAGAAAGAAGATCCTGGTAATTACAGGCCTGTCAGTCTCCATTCAGTGTCTGGTAAAATTAGGGAGAAGTTTATTCTAGGAGTTATTTAAAAGCACTGCACAGAAAATGCAGTTGTTGGTCAAAGAAAACATGGCTTGGTGAAGGGACAGTCATGCCTTACTAACTTAATATATATCCTTTTATGAAAAGGTTACACATCTAGCAGATGAATGAAAGGCAGTGGATGTGAGGGGTTTTTATTTCAGAAAAGCTTGTGAGTCTGACTCTCACTGTATCCTTCTGAACAAAGTGCCCAGCATCCACATGCACAGTACACTGCATGAACATGTGCCTTGTAGCCTCTGGCTCAAAGATTTGTAGCAAACAGGATAACATCTGGTGACCAGTCACTCCCCAGGGCTCAATTTCAGGCCCTGTTCTCTTCAATGTTTTTGTCAGTGACCTGGACACCGGAGCTCAGAGCACATTAAGAAGGTTTGCAGCGGTACTAAGCTAGGATGAGCTGTGGATTCCCTTGAGCATAGAGTCTCCCTTACAGAGAGATCTTGATAGATTAGAGTGCCAGGATTCACCAACCACACGAATTTAACAAAGATAAATGCCTGGATTCAGCTCTTGCAATGGTGTAATCCCAGATGTCTGTACAGTTTTGGGGACTAGAGGCTGGACTGTAGCACAGTAGAAAGGGAATTGGTGATTTTCCTTGATGACTAGCTCAGTGTGAGTCAACAATGTGCCCTGGAGCCCAAAAGTGCTTTAAGTATTGCATTAAGCACATTATATGTAACCAGTCCAAAGCACTGATTATCCCATGATATTCAAATTGGTACAGCTTCACACCATGTGCTGTGTGCAGTTTTTGGCTTCACAATATAAGAAGGATATAAAAAATATTAAAATGTGTCCAGGGGAAGTCAACAAACATGAGAATACATGCCAGCTGAGCAAAGAAAGGAGGAAAGGAGCCTATCTGATCATGTTTTGTCCAGGTGGCACAAGAGATATTTGTCCCATGGCAGAGATCATGGAGTCACACAATAATAGAAGCATCAAATGCTTGCATTTGAAGTGCTCTTGTTATTATAAACAGTAAAAAAATATTTATTTTACTTTCCTTATAGACTTTTAAAATATATAAACATGTATATTATTCTATATGTATGAGCATAAGTCAAGCTCATTAGAAGTTCACCCCAATAGAGAGAGATCTATTGGTAGAGAGGAATTAATACAGCAACATAATGCTTGCCGCTATCTGCAACTGCCACTGCAGTATTAGATATTCTCTTGTCCTTGAGATTTTCTTGTCAAAATATCCTGAGACTGCTTTCATTACTGGAAGGACTTGTGTCTCCATGACACAGGTCAAGTTCTACCCTAAGAAACCCTTGCAGTCTATTAAGATTGTGGATGAGAGAACAGATGTTGTTGTGGTCCCACATTTGACATTGTACCAGGACAGTTTCAAAGCTGTCACCAGCTTATTCCACAAGGTTGGTAAACTGACCAGAAGCAGTTGAATGGCTTGCACTGGTCTAGAGGAAGGCAGTGCTTGGGAAAGTGCTGCTCTAGAAACTAAGACCAAATTAATTCCCCTTGCAAGCAAACTTAGGGGGAAGTCAGCTCTGGAAGTTGTTAAGTACTTAATTGCTCATTTATAAAGCAGCAGCAGGAAAAAAAAACCCCTTAATTTTAAGTCATCAGGTGGTTGTGGTGTTAAAGTACACTTTGAATTCCCACATGAGTGACATTTAAAAGGAGTTAAAGGGCAGAGTACATATTAGTGAATTAAACTGCACAGATGGTGTAATTATGCAGAAATAAGCATCAGAAACACAGGGAAGTTAGTGTTACACTTAAAATGAAATCTTAATATATGAAAATCCAGTTAAAGCAGTCAAAGAGCCTTATCTTTGCCTTATAGTGACACTATGAGGGAGAAAAGGGAAAGGGAAAAAAAGCACTAAATTAAACGTGCCTTCAATTTCACTCGCAAAATTTAAAATATTTAAAGTGTTTATCATAAATGTACAGGCTTCCCTCCCCACTACAGCAAGAGGGGAATCAAAAATTCACGTCTTTTAATTGCTCGTAGGTTACAGACATGGCTCTTTCCTTGCTTTGAGGGATTCTATGTGAAGACAACTGCATTTCAAGACCTAGTGACAATACATTTGAGTCATGTGATTTTCAACAAGCGCAGGAAATTACAAGCAAGCAGCTGATTATGAACCAAAAGAAACTGAAAAGTGTGGTACTGGAGGCAAAGAAACAGCCTGGGAAAGAGAGTATGCCATAATGAAAGCAGGATTACAATCTGCTTTATGCAGATTTGTAGCACAGACTGCTGCTTGAAATTTCCTGGAATTAAACAGTGGAAAGTCTGAAGTGAAGGACCAGCATCTGCCCAGCAGACTATTAATGATCAGGTTGTTCTTTTGAAGGACAGTGTCTTGTGATGCCTATCTGAATCAGTGAAGAGTCCCAATTATTTTATTAAACTGATCAAAATTATGATAAGTAGCCAACACAAGAATCCAGATGAAAAAAATATTTTTGATGCCAACAAGAAGGAGAAGAATATAGAACTACTTGCCCAGAGTGCCTGGGTATCTCAGTTGTTGGTTTAGAGATTAAAAGTATTTTGTTGCGTATCTGCCAGGTAACCAGGCTTCCTCACACACCTGTTTATGAAGAAGCATCAGTCTTCTAGTACAGACTATCTCCTACAATGACAATTCAGATTACCTCATCTTGTCAGACGTTTCACATACAAAGAGCAGATGCAATGACAGAATGAAGTCCAGAAGTGAACTGTCCACCAGTGAACTTCACCATCAGACTGCCAGTGACATTATATATGGAAAATGGGAAGTTCTTTGACTTTTGGAAGGTTACAGAAATACGACTTCATTTTCAGCGCACTACCTCCTACAGGTCCACTGTTCCTTCATGGAAGTAGTCTCATCAGGTTAGCACTGTGCATTATATACCAAGACTTCCTTTCCCTAAGGTAAACAGGGATGCAGGGAAAATCCAGGGCGAGGCCAATCCGTCATTCATCTTGTGTACCTCCTGCCCAGCTAACTCAGCACTCCAACATTTGGAAGAGATTATAAGAATGAAAGCACAAACCACTGGACCCTTAAAGCCACAGATGCATTTTTTTCACCACCCAGTGAATTCTGCATGTATCTGAGGTCAATCATGGCTACCACATTCCGTTTGCGCTTGTCCCAAATATAGTTCTTTCTTCGCAATCAAAACAGTTCGAGCATACAGGTTCACTTCTGTCCATGGCCTGAGGTGTTTCAGACACACATCACTTACTAAAGCACCCACGTGTGCCAGGGTTTTTTTGTGAGGAGCAAGGAAAAGCAGTTAGAGGTCACAGATTCTCACTCGAGGCTCATGATCCAGCCATTGTTCCAGTGCCTCATCCAACAGCAGGCCTTGGAGATACCTTCAAGTGAAGCTGATAGGCTGTGCCTTTAGAAAGATGGAGCATCTGTGTGTCTCACAGAGATAACATCTCAAGACACAAATGCTTGCAACTTCTTGCTGATGTGGGTATCTTTCAAATTAGGAGAGTGGCAGTCAAGTGTGCCCTACTCTCTGAAATACACCGTTTACCTGCACATCCTTTTTGAAAAAGATCAATTTTCAAAAAGTTCTGGGTGTCAGGACCTGACCACTGGGATATGTTGCCTTGCAGATGTTGGTTTTCAGATTTCTGGAGGATGGTTCTTACCTGCAAATGTTTTTAGGCCATCTTAAGGAAAGGCCTAAATTCACCAGTGTGAAGAAGAAAATGGGGTCAGATCAGATAAAAACCTCACTAAATCAAGCACAAAGCAAATACAAGAAATATGGTCTTGATAAACAGATCATTTTAGGTCAGGATTTGAACAGCAGTTTCACATGCAAATACAATGAATGCAGCTGAAAAAGATGTGGGCATCTTCATCACTACCTTACTTTATTAATCTCAGCAGTGAAAAGAGGTAATCACAAAGCTGAGTTTCACAGGAAAATAAAGAGAAAACTCCAGTTGACAGCTGCCTCCTTTTCCAAGATTATGCCTTTCTTTGAATGCTAAATATGGGGACTTTGCTTGTGCATTCATTGACCTCATCAAACTGTCTGGATGAAAGGAAGAGAATATGATGATTAGCTACTGAATATGCTGAAATAGGAGTAAGAGTAAATTGTGTGTGAACTGAAACGGGTTTTTGACTTTTTGAGTTTCTAATTTCATTTTCATTAACGCATCAGAAATACAATTTGTCCTGCTAGCTGTGGTTTCAGTAATATCAATTAACCAGTCTCAGGGCGTGTGTGATTATCGAGACACGGGCATAACCTCTGAAAGACGGAAAGGTTTTTGTCTGTCTCTTAATTCTCTTCTGTGACACAATTATCTCTGTACAAAAATATCTTTCACTATTACTGGTATTTATTAGGCACAAATCAATTTTAGTAAAAACAGAAAATTAATTTTATTCTTAGGGTCTCAACAAAATGAAATCAATGGCATATTAAAGGTCACACATAAAAGCAAGAGGGAGAAAGAATTTGGCTGTTACTAGTGCAAGCTCAAAGATGGCAATTCCATCAGCAATTGGAATTTCCATGTGAGCCCTCACAGAAAAAAACCTTCCTACTTCTCCAGTTGTGGGGGACTCCCCTAAACCTTGGATCAGTCTCTGCAAAATGGTCTTTGCTGAAAAAAGGGGAGGAGGAGAATTATCTTCCATTTGTGTTATATGCTTTGGATTTTGGGTGTACACACCCTTTCTCAGGTGTGAAGCAGAAACATTTTGCAAATACGTCCCTGGAACTCATCTCACCAACAAAATACAAACTTGGTAGCAAAAAACCCAAAGTTAACACAAAGTATTCAGTCTCCATAGTAATATGTGTCGTGTCACTGCTTCTTTATGCATTACCTACTTTTACTGTTCAACAGACTTTTCCACAGGGACTGGCTCTTGAACATATTCTCTTTTAGCTTAAGTTCCTGGCATGTGCCCTGGAGTGCTTTGTTGGGGTTCTAAACTGGAAAGAAGAAGATTTGATGAATCCTATTAAGTCGTTCATTTCTATGAAGATTTGTTCCCTTGGGACACCCACACGGTCTCAAAGTCTAGAAGCAGAGGATTTTAGCTCTGAATATGCAGGTCTACATTTTGTCATACAGTAACTTTTCTCAAATAAATGGCATCTTTTTCAAGGGCAGATGCATTTCTTCTGTCCCACCTGGTGCTGGGCAGGTCATCTCTTTGTGCTGATTGTTGCATGGAGTGGAGGTGACCATGGCTTCTTATCTATGGTCCAAAGTTCTCTGTCTCCCTTCACTTCTGTGGCAATTACTTGATCATCTAGAAACACTGCCCAGCACAGCAAAAGACCCAAAGACTGAACCAGAAATGTTACTGCTTCCTGGGAGAAAAAAATTATTGTTCTGGTCAGCAAGTCATCATCCAGAAAGGTTGGCTTCCCATGCAACCCAGGCCTTACTTCTGTACACTCAAGCAAGCCCATTTCTGTGCACAACCTGTTCCTCTGCCAGAATGTCCCAAATGATACCCTTCTATTGTCCCTCCTCACCTGGAATTAATCTTGTCTACATTTCTTTTAAAGTCTTGAAAGAGGCACTGTTCTGACACTGTTCTGGAAGCCATAAAACAGGAGATTGTAGTCGCAAGAGTCCCAGGAATGGTTTGCTCACAAAACAGGATACAAGAAATTCACGTGAAAGCAGGGCTTTGCTTTTGTTTTAAGGCGCTCTGAGTAAGCCTAGCAGGCTGCCTCAAAAACAGCTACCCACAGAATGCTGCTTTTCCCATTCTTTTGAGTGACTCCTGAAGTCCAATTACGATTTCCACCTGTGATTGCTCTAATTAGTGCCAGCACTCTCAACTCCAGCAAGCATTCACATTCCCCAGCTACTGGCTTCAAGATTTGAGGGAGCTTTTGTTGAATGGTCCATGTGTTATGCAGTTGCTGTCCTCATGCGCCAATTCAATTAAGACAGATCCTAAGGAAGCATAATGTGTCATGAAATCTTCAAATGTGCTGGGCCGGGGTCATATCGCAGATGTTCCTGTGAGATCTGGAAAGAGAAGAGCCAAGATTTGTAGTCTGCCTTGGGAGTTAAGACCTGGAATTAGTCATCTTTACCTTCTCTACTGAAGTACTGGCAGACCCACAAAACTGGTAATGCTATCTCGCATTAAGACTTCTCCACTTTCATATGGACTTGCAGCCAGTAGAAGGACAGCTGATAATGAGCAAATAATTCATTAAAGGCAGCAAGTGCAAATCTACAAGTCTCCTGTGAAATTCAGTCACTGAATACTGATAAAAGGTGTTCTCTAATCCACTAAGACTCTAAGACTGCACTTACAAATGCAGGGATTATTTCCTCTTGTCATATATAACCTAAAGAAGGTTTAGATTTCAAATAATTGCTGATTGTTATATTTCAATCTTGATTAATTCATAACACTCTCCTCTTTCTAGACAATCCCAGTCAGAATTGAAAGACTGGTTTCAGAAAATAAACCCACATTACTATACATGTGGCTTTCTAAAATTTTGAAGAAAAGTGAGGAAGAAGGGTAAACATTCTGGTGATGGAATTTCTCAGAGAGAAAAAGTGTTTTTCACAACCCACCAGGTGTGGAGAGTGCAGGAAAGAGCTCACATTAAGCATCTGACCTAATTATTTTCTTTATTTTGTTTACGGCCAGTCACATCCAATGCATCTAATTTCAAACACTTTCAAATGTCTAACAAAAATTAAGAAATATCCGAAGGTCAAATGCAAGTGTAAATTTAGGGACAATGAACTTGTGCTTCCAGCCTGAGGTACCTTACAGCCTGATGCTAATGCCCTGTCAGGGAAAGTGAACATGGAGACAATTGTGGTCCAACATTTTTGACCTGGTACAGCACAAATAGAAAGCTGTATCATGTCTCTTGTTATGCCAGAATCTGTACAAACAGCAGCATCAATTTAGTGTCACAGGTAAGTATCTAATAAAAAGTTCTCCTGCCCGTAGAAGAACATCCGTATTTTCATAAATTTGTTTACAACTGGTGCAAGATTCAGCTCACACATAAACACACACACATATACCTTTTGTGCTTTCCAGTTCCTAAGGAGCATTAGGCAGTAAAGAATTCAATCACCAGAGGCACAGCTGTGCATCTTTTGTGTGGCAGTCTCAGAACAGTCATGTTTGTTGCTTGACAAGAGACCCAAATTAATAGTTGATGTGTTTAGTCAAAACCAAAAGGAAAGATAATGCTTTTAAAGATTTAACACTTTTATGGCATCATTTTTTCACTGTTTTCTTCATATTCAAGCTTCCTCTTGATAAGAATAGATCTTAGTGGGTTAAAAAAACCATTCTTGAGGGAGAGAAGATGGGAGGAAATGGTCTTGAGTGACTGAACTAGAAAGTTTACCAAAGGGATATCTTTAGAAACTAAGTTCCAAATATAAAGGCTGAAGCAAGAGCTGCTGAAGTCAATGGAAACATTGCACTGATCCTGTTCAAACACTGCACTAGGAGTGCACCCTATTCACCCAAAGGTAGTTGTCTGGTGCTGGACACAAAGAGCTTGGGTTAAGATACAAGAAGAAAAGAGTATGACTTTTATGGCATTATTATCCTTCATAGGAGCATTACTGTTTAAGATGCAAGGAAAAAAATACCCCCCTTCAAAATACAGGGAGCTCACTTCAGAAACAAAGAACTTACGACTCTTCATTGTTGAGACAAATGATACCAGATACATTGGAAGTTTCTAACCTGTCAACAGGATGCAGATTCAATTTTTCCAAGAGTATAATCACTTTTGCTAAACTCCAAGACTTCTTTTCTCCTGACACAGAAAAGAAAATCAGTTATTAGGAGAGTCATAGCAGGTTCTTGGTAGTTACCTAGAGATAGGAAGCTACGTAGAAGTGAAAAAAGTGGACATTGCCCAACAGTATAAGAACCCACTGGAAAGACTAAATTCCCATGACTTACAGCTGTCCCTTCAAGAGGCCACTTTATGAACAGTTTGAACTGTTTTTGCTACCAGTTGTGATTGGCTTGGTCACTAGGTCTGGAGGCACTGGCTTAGCACAGAGAAAGATCAGAGAAGAATAGAATGGTTCATCTGCTAAGTTCTATCCTTGGAACCAAGACAGCCTTTGTTTATTTTTCCTTCTTCAATGAGAATCTCTTGTGAATATCCTAGGCAAAAAGGTGCTTTTCAATGGACCTTGGCAGTCTAAAAAGCTGTCAGATTTGCAGTGCTGGATTGCTCTGTTGCAAATCTTACTCAGGTGACTTTGAGATCTAGCTGTTTCTAGATCCCAACATCTGAATTAACTTTGAATGTGTCTGGCAGCCCAGATGATTGACTGTGGCCCACATCACACTGTGAAAGTTCATGTAGACATTGTGCAGGGTGGCATCCATCTACTTGATTTGTAGTGCTAGTAACTGGCTGGTAACACACATCCAAGTAGTCACATGCATCAGCACGGATTGTGACTACCTGTTGCCTCCTTAGAGATGGGTATTTATGATAAACCAACTCTGTGCAATACAAGATAAAGCCTATAGCTCTGACCAAAACTGGGATGCTCTTTTGATGTAGTCCTTGAGTCCTGGAAGAAGGAATGCACTGCCTGCAGTTCTGGAGGCCTCAACCTATTGAATCTCTGAAGAGAAAGGCACATGAGCCACTCATTGTTGCCCTGTTGCTCACATGTTGTACTTAGGCTAGAAAAAGATCTTCTGGCTTAAGGATGCTATAACACTTCACTTATTATTGTTTGACTTTAATTAAATGACTCTGAGCAGTAACTGTCTGGGGAATGAAAGTGAATGTGTTTTTAACATGAATGCGAAAGAAAATGCCCAGTAGTTGGAAAAGGTTTTGAAAACATAATTTACTGGCTTTTCTGGGGAGCAAGCCTGATTTCACTGCTCTAGACTTAATGGTAGAAGACTTGTAACTTGGGAAGACAGCACTGACACATAGTCTGGAAAGGGACAGAATTTATTAGCTTCAGTTATGCAGCTCCTCTACAGTATGGTCCAAACTATACTGAACCATAGTTAATATCATCAATGGCATTGCTGCTGGATTAGGAACTCCGTGCTCTGCCCTTCTCCAGCCCCCACTGATTTTTTTGATTGGCCTTTTCTTGAGCTGTGATTCTGGTCAACAGAACACCAGTATATCAGCACCACAGCTCTAGATGTGCCCCCAAAATATCTTTGTTGTCTAATGAGGTCAGCACTGTTAATTCAGCAGTTCTACACTGAGCATTATCCTACATGAACTCATACAGTGTGACAGAAGCGCTATTAATCATTTAGACAGTCAGAAACAGACTGTAATTCATCAGTAGACCTGCCTAAGAATAACTTTATTTACATTCCTTTTGCTAATCCTTCAGGGTTCCTTTTATCAAGAATCTGGCCGGTAGAAATATTTATAGCTGAGTTGATTTCCTTAAAATCAGACTTTGCAGTGGAAATGGTCACAGAACTGTATCTCTTATGATGTAGCAGGCATCACTGTAATATTCTTTCAAATCAAATTGAAATCTAAAAACTGATTGTAAAAGAAAAGTAATAATTGCTGCTTCTTTTTGCCCCTATGAATGTAGCTTGTACTCACAAGATTTTCAATGCAGTCATCACATAAGGATGACAGACACAGCTGCCACTAGGTACACATTTCAAAGAAAATATCTGAGAACTTCTTGTCATGCAGTCAGGGAAAAAAGAATTCTAATTCCGTGAGTATGACAGTTTCTTCATCACTTTTAATTCTTTGGCCTCCTTCATTTTTGTCCACAGCTTTAGGAGTCTTCTTGATTTATAAGTTATTGGTGTGGCACCATCATCATCTTCTGTTAAATACCTGGTCTAGCAGAGAAAAGCACAGCTAAAGGAATAAACCCAACCTGACAAGAGCAGGTGATATTTAGGGGGAGTTCAATTATTTCTGAGCTATGGTAGCATGGATGCGATTTATTTGAAACTTTCCCTCATAAAAAATGTTTCAGTTTAGAGATACTTCAAAATTCAGTGGGGGAAAGGGCTCATGCTGTCATCCTTATACAAGTGAACAAAGTCATCTTCTGGATCTACAGAAACACCTCAGGTGGGCACTGGTCTGTTCTAGAGAGCTGAAGTCTGTCACAGTATGAGGGCATCCAACAGGCTACCAGCATGCTACCAGGAGCTGCTGACTTGTCAGAAGGGCCTGTGCCCAAATGGCCTGCTGTTCTGGGCTTAGTCACCTTCATCCACAAGCCACTGTTTCCACAAGAGGAAACATCTCCCTCTCTTCTTGTATCCTTGGCATTATGGCTATCCAAAGGCTTACAAGCAAGGGTTCTCATGTGCCTCCTCCATTCAGCGTACACAGCACACACAGACAAAACCCATTTCCTGCACTGCTCTTTGTGGGGACAGGGAATGGGGAAGTAGTGATTTGGTAGGTATGGTTTGGCCTTAGGGCTTTAGACCATACATGCAGGACCTGACTATTCTGAGGGATAGATCATCTAAATATTTTTCAACTGAGTAATTTAACCTTCCCATTGAAGCCCACTTAAGTATGAAGCTGCAATCAAGATTCAGTACTAATGAAATTAAAAGATTTATGCCCTTCTCAAATTACTGTGCGACAGAAATATTGAAAAGAGATACAGGAGTGTTGTGACTGCTTGTCTCCCACTCTGAAATCATGAGAGGTGGTTTTATGTAAGATGTTCCTCTGAAAGATATGTAACTAACATGCTCTCCAGACGAATATTCATCATCCTTTCACCACTCCATCCCAGTACCCCACTATCTTTATTGCAGAATTATTTTCTCAGGTCTATCTTTCTCTTCTTGAAACTTGATCCATTCTTCATCATTTCTAGGAATTCATAATATTTCAAATGGTATTCCTATGATTTTGGGCAAGCTTTCTTGGATAATTTCACTGGGGAGTAATACAAGACTTTGGCCTCAAGACAATTTAGTTGTTCCACTTGGACTGGGTCAGCATAATGGAGCAGAATCTTCTGGATGAAGAAATAGGACATAATGCTGTAAACATGTATCAGCCTTGTTTTATATTTAGCAGAGAATTATAGAATCACAGAATGCTTTGGTTTGGAAGGGGACCTTGAGATAATTTAGTTCCAATACCTCTGCCATGGCTAGACCAAGTTGCTCAGAGCCCCATCTGACCTGGCCTTGAACACTTCCAGGGAAGGGGCATCTACAGCTTCACCTGTCCCAGCGTTTTACCATTCTCTGAGTAAAGAATTTCTTCCTAATATCTAATCTAAAATTACTTTTTCTATTTAAACCCCTTCCCGCTTGTTCTCTCACTACATGACCTTTCTAAATAAACCCTCTCCATCTTTTTTTTTAAGTTCTCTTCAGGGCCTGGAAGGCTGCAGTTAGGTCATCCCAAAGCTGTCTCTTTCCAGGCTGAACAGTACCAGTTTTCTCAGCCTTTCTTCATAGGAGAGGTGCTCCATCCCTCTTATCCTCTTGGTGTCCTTCCTCTTCACTCACTCCAGCAGGTCCCTGTCCTTCCTGTGCTGGGACCCCAGAGCTGGATGCAGAGTTCCAGGTGATGTCTCACCAGAGCAGGGCAGAGGGGCAGAATCCCCTTCCTCACCCTGCTGGCCAAGCTGGTTTTTGAAACAGTTGGTAGATTTTGAAATACAGGTTTGGGGTCTGTTTTACAATTTTATTTAATTGTTCGTAATCAGAAAGCTATGGCAATTACATAACACACGGAGAGAAAATCTTCATTTTGTTTAGCCAACAATGATACATAGTTTTCTTAACAAAAAACAGGTTTTTACTTATGTTATTAGGTCAAGTTATGCTTCAACAGAAATTGAAATTAATTAGAAGTCTGTAGTACATCTTTTAAAATCTGTCTTTATTTATATTATCTGCTTTAAGTCTAACATATATAAAGGAAAAAAAATCAGAACAGGTTTTGCATCCTGAAACTGATTTTTTAAACAAAATTAACACAACTACTGTGCAAATGGGCTTAATAGCCTAGAGGCTGCCACTGGCTTTCAAGATCTCAAAATAAGTTCCCGCTCATATTACACAGGAAAAAATACATTCTGCTTCTCTTTCTCCTATCTTCATCCAGTTTCCTCAACTTCCAGTAAATCAGTCACTGAAACAATTTGGGTGTATAAAGGAAAACCACAAGGCCATTTTTGCTGCAGTATGTACGTGGCCATCAGGCTGAGTCTGCCTTCCTGCACCAGTATAGCCAGGTTCTTCAATACAGCCTTTCACAGGTCACGTTTAGCCAGTGTTCTGTTCCTGAAAATGCATAATAGAGGTAAATCACTTGACCAAATACTATCAAACGTAGTTACCTTGAGTATTTATTATATTATGAAATCTATGTTTTTTGAATGGGTTTTCTATATTTATATTCATTATTTGCCTTTAAATTGCTAAGAAAAATTGCATTCATTTGGAGCTATAAAGAAATACAGCAGCCTGAGAGTGACTACAGGGATCTCTTCAGGCAGGGATATCCATCTTTCTCTGCAGAATCAGAAATTAGGCAAAGCAGCTGACCTTTGTAAGTCACAGCCAGTAGATGAGGTATGAAAAAAAAAAACCTGTACAGTGGTAGACCATGGTACCTTTGTTTTCCTCAATAGTTGTCAGGTATGAATATGCGATTTTGGAAACCATTTAACTACCAGAATCAGAATCCATGGAATTGTTTAGAAATTCCTCTCTTGATTCATGCTTTTTCTTGCAGTCATTTTCCCATGGAGTCTTTCCTCATTCCACTAATACCACTTACATGTCTCTTTCAGGATGTCTCAGTGCTTAGGCAAGAGAAGCACAGCTGCTTCCCCTTCCAAGTGACCTTGTAAGAACCATTAGCTAGTCACGCAAGAGAGAAGATAAAAGAGCATCTGAATAGCCTTAGGGTTTCTTGACACAAAAGGCCAAAAATAGATGCACTTCAGTTTCTAAATATCTGCATTTCCAGACTTGTTAACATGACTATGAATTTCAGGAAAAAATCACCTTCAGCTACAGGACCCCTCTATATTCTGCACTTCTTTAGCACCTCAGAAAAGGAGCTAGTTCCAGAAAGGTATAAGATCTGGGTGCATAAGGCTTACTGGATTTTCTGTAAAGGATCTAAGTTCATGCCTACCACTCCAAGCCTGGGTATGAGCCATGTGTTTCCCCATGCAGAAATGGAACTGTTACCCAGCTGTGCAAAGTTTGCCAGCTTTGTCTCTTTGCAAGATTATCACAAAACAGTCAAAGCAGAATGTATTGCCTTTCAGTTCTCATGGTACTACTTAAGAGGCAAGATCAAGTTCACTGGGTTCTCTAGGCCTTTGCCACACCTTTACATTTCTTCTTGTAAATGCCCTGAAAGATGATAGAGTACTAAAAATAAACTTTCTCCAAAGGTCTTTAACCTCAGAATGCCCAAAAAGTGTGAGGCATATTCAGTGTGCAAAGGCCAGACTAGTACTGCTGTCTGCACTACATAAAGCACATCCTAAGGCTCTTGATAATGGCAGTGTAGAACAAAGCCCTCTTCTCCCACAAGGCAGCCAGTGTGCAACCTTCAGCTCACGCTTCATTGCTGTCTTGGGTACACCCAGCATAAAACACTGGTCTGACAAAAAGACTAACCTCAAATACAAAAGACAGCATGGCCTAGAATAACTTACAAGCATCTTGCTACAAAAGACAGTACTTTAGTCAGGTCTGACTAACATTCAGAACATGCAGTGTCCATGCTAGATAAAGTACAAACCTTCACAACAAGAAAACGTGTAGTCAGGGCCTAAGAGAACAGGAAACCAGAGCATGCCCCAGCAATAGAAATTGGTCTTCAGGACCAGTTTTGGTCTTGCACTTCCCTTCAAAGGCAAAATGTGAACATACACACATAAAAACATACATACATGCATAAATACAGGTTCAGAAAGACATACAGGCTTATCTGACAGGAAAGACAAAGGTGAAAGTACAAGGAAGAAGAGGGAGGGAGGGAGGAAGAAGAGGGAGGGAGAAAGAGAATGATAGACACACATGAAGTTACACAAGGACAACACACCACACATAGATTGCTTTCTCTTTGCAGAAGACTTCGACTGGCAGGATCTTACTATTTGAGAGGGTTGCCTTGAGTCTTCCTTTGCAATTGTCCTGAACTCCAAGTGTACAGGAATTTCTCTTCTCAAGGAAGTTAGGAAGGGAGACAAAGTGCCACATTATCCTTAGAGAACCAATACGCCTCTCCCATAATGTAAATGAGACAGTTCAGCAGACATTCAGAAAAATATTATTTTTCTTGCTGCAATGCTGGAGACTGATACATTAAATTATATGGAAGTCCTTTCTGGGCAACTCTGAATCCTCCTAGATTGCGTCCTAAAAGAAAGAAATCAAAACATCAATATGTTGAGCTAAAAATTCTGGTTTGTTTTGGTGTGAGTCAGAGGTTTTCTGCAACAGTGACTTTCCCCATAAATAGAAAATTCTGATTCAGTTCCATTACTGAGAAGATACCTAGCAGATTCAAAGCATCACAGAGTTCCATGCATAGCAAGTGTGTTGAATTTCTGTTAAACAAACACCAACTCCTTATGGTATGGTTAGTACTCATTGCACCAGAGGCTGACTTCATAGTTTAGAAGATAGAATGAAGAATCATAAGGCATTTTTACTCCAAGCAGTCTTCAGTACAAAGATGACGAATAAATGAGTGTTTTTTCAAAAATGAAAAACAAAAACAAAAGCAAAACAAACAAACAAAAAAAAACCCACACAAAAACAAACTAACAGAAAAAAAAAAACAAGACAAAGAAACCCACCCCATAGTCACTTGGCAGCAGGAATGGATTCTTGTGAGATATTTTTGGAGATTTCAAAAAGGGGAAGTGATGCTTTATTCTTTAATTTTAGACAAGGACACGTCAAATTTTTACTTTCAACTCCTGAAAACCTTTTACAAGGGATTTAGGAAGATTAAATTCCTTGCAGATTACATTTAACATATATGCCAGCTCTGACAGCGACTTTGCTCTCTGCACTGGCTCGCATTTATGTCAAGAAGCAATTTCCAAGGTCTTCCAGTACTGTGAGAAATTCAGTGCTAATTAATGCTTTTTAAAAGCTTTGTAGGTTTTCTATTTTTCAATTTCAGCTTTAAAAATGCAGAAAAATGTTCTGTATTGACAAATCTATTCTGACACCAGGTCAGAACTCTTCTGGAGGCATTAATAATGATCTGGAAGCCCAGCACATTTTATGTATTATGCAGTCTGATGGAAGTATTTTAAAATTTCTTGTTAAACACTTAGAATGCATTTGAGCTCTTAAAATTATGACACATTAATAAACACTGTAAGAGGGTGACATGTATACTGCAGGATGTACTCAGGACATTTTCCATCAAGGAAGGTGAAAAAAACCAGTGCAATTATTCAGAAAACACTATGTTCCTATCAACTGTCTTTCAAAAAGAAAAAAAAGATGTCTCTTACACGGGGTTCCAAGCAACATGAAAATGTTCTGGCTTGCTTCAGCAAGCCAAATTTTTTCTATCTGAGTCAGTTCTGCTTGCTCTATTTGTTTTTGTATGAGTATGGCAATTCTTCAGACCTTTCATTTGTTTGTTATTCTGCTCTGTCTCTCTTACACAGTCTTATTTGGATTCCCCACCTGGATTATGGATACCTTACTCTGAGAAAAGGGCATTACTTATCTTGGGAACCTTTATTTGCAGAATTGCAGAATGTGCTGTTTTGGCAGCATTGCACAGAGAGGAGTCTGACAGTATGAGTTTTCTGTTCAAATCAAATCCAAATATTTCACCAATTCTAAAATGAAATCCTGAGAATCTTCTTTTTAAGCAGAATCAAAATATTTTGACCAATCACTATCATTTGCTGTAGAATAATATTTCACAACATTGACATTTTCCACAGGTTTGCTATTTAAACAAAAACATAGCCTAGTAGAGATTTCTAGCACTTTCCAGTACTCTCCCTTTGCTTAAAGCAGGGTCAATGAGATAAGCTCGTTGATAAGGGACTTCTCCAGTAAAAGGCTGGATATGTTCAAGGATCTCCCCAACTCCCTTGTGGGCTGCACAGCTGTCAAATGAAAGAAGTTTTTCCACATGTCAGATGAGGATTTCCTGCTTTTTTATGACCATCATCTTTTATTTTCTCTCCATCCAGAAGTCTGTCCCTATCTTCTCTCTATTTTTCCTGTGAGAATGGATCATACCCCACCACACACCACCCTGGCACAACTAGTAACATGCAAATGTGAGTGAGAACTGTGTGTGCACATGACACACTCAAAATTGCCTGAAATGGCTTGTGCCCCAGCTGATAGTGTTGAAGAGGAGAATGACCATCAGACAGATCAAACCATAACCAGGAGATTACCGAGCAACTTTTGAAGACAGGGAGAGTCAAATAGAAAAGCAGAAAAGGAGCATGAGATTGTGGTGATGAGGAGTGAGGTTGGAGCAGCAGTCAGGCCAAGTTTGGCATTGCAAGAAACAGTACTGCTGGTGTCACACTTTCCATCACAGATGAAGGCATCTCCACAGCCTGGAAGATCTCCCTCCCTGCTGCCAGCAGCAGCCCTCCAGCTGGCTGGGGCTCGATGGCATGCAACCCCAGTATGAGTTGAGTATGCACAGGGACCACACAACGCCTTTCCCACTAGACCAGGATGTATGGACTTTATGGAGCAGCCTAAGCACTCCTGAAGATTAAGTGTCTGTATCTCCTACAGCACGGAGGAGAACACTGGTAGGAGAATCACATTGCCAGGAAACAGAAATGCATGAAACTCACGTGTTCAAAGTGCAGGAGGGAACTGCATGTAACTGTGTGAATGTGGAGGAGGTAAAGGCTTTTGGAGGTTCTTATTTTGGAGGCTGGAAAGTGTTTATTCACATTTAGTAGCTTATCTGTCGTAACACTGGTAACAGTATCATACACTCACAGGGTGGATGAGGTTGGAAAGGACCTCTGGAGGTCATCTGGTCCAGCTCCCTCTCCTCAAGCAAGCCCAGGTAGAGTCAATTGCCCAGGACCATATGAAGTGGCTTTTGAAGATTTCCAAGGAGGCAGAATGCACAGTATTTCTGTGTGATCTGTGACAATGTTTTATCACCCTACAGCAAAAAATTATTTCCTGGTATTCAGGAGGAACCATGTGTGTTTCATTCACTGCCTCTCACTGGGCAACTGAAAAGAGCTTGGGTTCACACCTTTTCAGCCTCCCTTCAGGTCTCTGCATGTATTGGTAAAATTCTCTCCCGAACCATCTCTTTTCCAAGCTGAACAGCCCCAGATTTTTAAATCTTTCCTCACATGAGAAATGCCCCAGGCCCTTAACGCCATAGTGGCACTCTGCTGGACACCCCTCCCCCAATATATCCATGTGTCTCTTGTACTGGTGATTCTACAACTGGAACCCAATTCCAGCACTGGTGTAGTCTCAACAGTGCTGAGCCAGCTTCCTCAGTACTTGCACGTGTATCACATCAGGACTCATGGATTTCTCTATGTCCAGTTTGCATAAGTATTCCCTGACCTGATCACCTTTTCACATGTGTTCTTTCCTCCAGACTTTGCCTGGTCTCTGGGCCCTGGGATTCCTGAAGGCCAGTCTTGCCAGTAAAGTCTGAGGAAAAGAGGGCATTGAGTACTCAACTTTGGCAATGTCCAATCTCAGCAGGACTCCCACTTCATTCAGCACAAGACCCACATTTTTACTGGCCTTCCTTTGGTCACTATGTACTCATAAAAGCCTCTACAGAAGCTCCAGTCTGGATTCTGAATGTATCATTCCCTCATTAATTATGAGTACTTAATAAATCAATAAACCACTTGGATTGTCTGTGGGGCGAGAAAACGAAGGAGGCTTAGTAGAAGAAGAACAAAGACCACTTGGTTAAGTAAGAGAATCTTACTCTGCTGAGCCAGGGAGAAGATGTAACAAAGCTTCTAAAATGCAACAGATAGAACCACTGTAGTTTGTAATAAGCTATAACAAAACACTTGGTTTGAAAGAAATGGTTTGGTGCTCAAACTATTTATTCTGTTGGCTGTCTAGAGGCATGTTATTTTAATCTGATGGTAAAAAATAGTATAAAAATGGTATGCTTTTCTAACAAATGTTTTCAGCCTTATCACTGTTTGGGCACCATGCTTTGAGTGCCAACACGCTGCAAATGGTGTCCAATTAACAGGGACACGAAATCTCTGAGACGATTCTGGACCGGCGGCATATTCCCAACAGAACCAAAGGGTGGATTTCAAGAATTGTCGATGACATCCTTCTTGTCACAGGCTAAGGAGCGATTGCAGGTCAGGCTTGAGAGCAGTTGGGGAAAAAATTAAATTTTATAGATAAAAAAACCCAAAACAAAACAAAAAACAACCCCACCAAAACAAAACAAAACAACCCCACAAAAACAAAACAAAACAAAACAACACAAAACAAAACAAAACAACACAAAACAAAGCAAAACAAAACAAAACAAAACAAAACTAAACTAAACTAAACTAAACTAAACTAAACTAAACTAAACTAAACTAAACTAAACTATATATATAGGATGGGGAATAATATAAGTAAATGAGAAACCTTTCATGAAAACTGTTTATTACATGTCACAAGGGAGCAATGTTACAGAATTCAAGAAAGCAAGCTTATACAACTCCTTATGTGGGTGAAGGCTAACTGTCCGTGGTATGAAGTAAAGGAATTCAAAACCTTGAAAACTGGAACTGAGTGAGTAATTCTTTAAAGATTTATCAATCAGAGAACCAAGAGGTTTATACTTATGAATTTATTACATGGTGAATGGTTTATTCTGCACTGTGAACTTCTCATGATTTGGACAAAATTCATCAGTCCGTCGTAGATCTGCCAGCAAATACTTCTTCCGAATCAACGCCACCGCTTTTGCATCATGACCCAGTAGTTTTGCAAAAGGAGGAGAGAATTATTGAGGAGGAACCGGAGGGTGATCCCATACTTTTAAAAGACTGTAATTTACATCCTACTGTGAAACCACAGCCAATGAAAGCTATGGCTGCAGCACCTTCTAGTGATGCAAAGATGTTAACACAGCAATTAAATCCTCCACCCCATGTGATAATGAAGCTTTGCTGCCCTGTGAGCCAAAACACTTCAGACACTTTCAGACACTTGCCAAAAAGAAACAATAGATCAAGGGGATGTTGAACTGCTTAAAGCTATGCCCGTAATTTATCATAACAGGCATCCTCATCATGAGCAAATTTCTTATGATACAGCTAAGGAGTTAATCTTGACTATGAGTGAAGAAGATCTGCAATCTTCTATACGATGGGACTTACAGAGCCTACGGCAGAAAGCTATATAATGTTGCCTTCTGATTGGAAAGCTTTATTTAAATTGGTTATGACACCAGGACTGTATTCAGTTTCATGGTCTGAATACCAAGATTTATGCCAAGAGCAGGCACTGGCAGATACGAACACTGGTAATGCTGAAGTAACAAGAGATCTGGCAGGGATGGGAGACTCTATAAGGGATCAATTAAGAATGCCTTTAGAAACATTTAACCAAGTGAGCGTGCTGGTTATAAAAGCTCTGAGAAGAATACCAGATGTTAATAAGACAGAGCCTGGCTTTTCCGCCATAAGGCAAGGACCCTGAGAGCCATACATCACCTTTATTGATCATTTGCAAGCAGCTGTGAATAAGCAAGTTGAATTACCAGCTGCAGCAGAATCTTTGTTGAAATCCTTAGCCTATGGAAATGCTAATCCTGACTGTCAAAAGGCAATTAATCCAATCAGAAACAAACCTGATATAACTGTAATTGTGAACCTATGCAAAGGCATCACTGGATTGTATTACCACAAGGAATGAAAAACAGTCCTACAATATGCCAGCTTGTGGTAGCGAGTGCTTTACAACTGGTGCCACAACAGTTTTCAAAGGTTTTGTTGTACCATTATATGTATTATATACTGCTAGCAGCAGATGATCCTGTAGTATTGCAAAATTGTTTTGCCTTTTTGCACCTCTCTCTTGACAAATTTGGTCTTTGTATTGCAGCAAACAAGATTCAATCTGTACCACCTTGGAAATACCTAGGGTTTCTATTAGTTGAACAAAAAATTGTTCCACAATCCATTGTGATAAAGACCTCTTTTAAAGCACTAAATGATTTGCAAAAATTATTAGGAACTATTAATTGGCTCAGACCTACCCTTGGTACCTCCACTAAGGAATTTTCACCCTTGTTTAGTTTACTTAAGGGAGATGTAGATTTAACATCTCCTCACGGGCTGGATGCAAAAGTCTGTGAAGCATTGCAACTTGTAACAGATAAAATCCAGACCTCTTTTGTATCCAGATGTCAAACAGAATTACCACTGCAGCTTTTTCTTATCCTGGCTGAATTCCAGCCACATGCACTAATAGGACAGCGGTCTGATGATAAGCAACAATTGTGGATGCTGGAATGGATATTTTTGCCTCACACATTTTCAAAAACAGTAACCACATTACTTGACATGATTGTTAGACTTGTTTCCACCAGATGAAAAAGATGCCAAATCCTAAGTGGGGAAGATCCTTCTCACATTCACATTCCTTTGTCTGCAGACTCTTCTCAGAATGTGTTCCGAGAATCATTATCTTTACAGGCTGCCCTCACAGACTTCTTGGGAAACATTGTTAATCCTTTGACTAAAAATTAACTCCTGCAATGTTTAAAAGATCTTTCTTTACAGCCGCATTTTCAAACATTGTCTCAGCCCCTGCCTGGTGCAAAGACGGTTTTCGTCGATGGCTCTGGGAAAACCCAGAAAGGAGTTGTTTCCTGGAAAAATTCAGCAGGGTCTGAGAAAACTCGGTGACTTTTCAACCAGGATCAACACAGCTCAAATTAGGTGGTTGAATTAACAGCCTCTGTAGAGGACTTTCAATTGTTCAAAAATGAGCCCTTCAAATTAATATCAGATTCCTTGTATGTAGTTGGTATTTTAAACCGAATTGAACATTCCTTTCTAAAAGAAGTACACACAAAAATTTATTTATATTGTTATCTACTTTCTATTACTATGTTTGATGCAGATCTCATTGTTTTTATGTTAGGCATGTTAGGTCTCGTACATCTGTGCCTGGACCTCTGGTGGAAGGCAATGCAGTTGTGGATGCCTTAACTATGTTAGCAGCAGTTTCAAATCAGATTACACAGGCAAAGTTGTCACAAGAATTTTACCATCAGAATGCAAAAGCTTTGAGCAAACAATTTAATCTGACTCTTTCTCAAGATAGACAAATTGTTCATTCTTGCCCTGATTGTGCACGCTTAACACCTTTACCTACTACAGTAGGTACAAATCCAAGAGGATTAGGTGTCAATGAAATTTGGCAGATGGATGTTACACACATTTCCTCTTTTAGCACCTTAAAATATGTGCATGTATCAGTTGACACTTATTCCAAATTTTTTGTTCCCTCCACTCATAAAGGAGAAAAAGGCAAGAAATGTCTTTAAACACATGTTGAGAGCTATTGTTACTTTAGGAGTTCCTGAAGTAGTGAAAACTGATAACAGTTCAGCATATGTCTCACAATCAGTGAAAACCTTTTTTCACTCTTGGGGTGTATGTCACTTAACTGGCATACCTCTTTCCTCAACAGGTCAAGCTATCCTAGAACACACACTTGCCCTTTTAAAGAATATGCTTCTTAAACAAAAAGGGAAATCCCTTGGTTTATCACCTCGGGAACAATTGGACAAAGAAATATTTGTTAAATATTTCCAGATTTAGTAACAAAACAGCAAGTGAAAGAAGGTTTTCCCATGATGCTTTCTCAACCATTTGTTTATTACAGATTTGCAGAGTGGACAATGGCTAGGCCCTGTGCCTTTGCTAGCATGGGGGCTGGTTATGGCTGTGTTTTTCTATCCACAGGAACTCACTGCCTACCTACAAAGAACATCAAACCTGCTGTAAAGGGAATGAAGGCTTGAAGGCATCACAATTTTGGTTTGGCAATCAGTCACCATGAGTTAGGCACAATATACATAGCCTTTTCTGTCATCCTCAGCAGATTCTTGAGTATGGTGAATGAGGCATGGGTACCACAACCAAAGACCAATGTTTGGCTCATATTAGCTAAAGCAATTAACCAATCTACCCTTTGTATATCCATGACCAGTCCTAGTCATCTGGTTGGCATTCAAACATGTCTGGTTGGCATACCTTTGATGAAGGATGGCTGGAACAAGCTATACAATCAAAGATTTACATATGATTGTAAAACTCCAGGTAAGCATAGATTGCCGTGGTGTTTGGGATCACAGCAATCTAACGCTGACCAATCTGTGGGATGGTACTTGGGCAGTGCTAATGGAGGCATGAGAAAAGTAAGTGACTTCCCTGCTCTCTCACTGCAGCCTCAAGAGCTAGATGTGCTAGCTTCTGTGTGTTTTTACTTTAATGATCCAAAAGCAAACAACACAGGAGTTGGCATAAGTGGCAGTGGCATTTACCATAATGCTTCTGCCTGGTGCAATTTTACTACTCTGTCACAAGTCACAACAGGGATCAATGCAATAAGTTTGCCTGATAACATGTTTTTAATATGTGGAAACAGAGCATGGAAAGGCATTCCAGGAAAAGTAGTGGGAGGTCCATGCACTTTCGGTTGTCTAACCATGTTTCGTCCCAGTCTCAAAACCCTAATTGGACACTACAGCACAAGTGAAACAAATGTAGTGCTGGGTCATTTGGCCCCAGCTGTGACTTTGAGGCCAAATTCTGGAATACAAAAAGATTTTTTAGTTCTTTAGTTGCTTCTATTGGTACTGTGCATGCCTTGAACACAATCAATTAACTAGGCTGCTGGCTTACAAAGGAGAGTAATGCTGCCAGTAATGCTTTAACAGGATTGTTAACAGATGTCCATTCTGTACGTCATGCAACACTGCAAAACAGAGCAGCGATAGACTTCTTGTTGTTAGCCCAGGGACACGGATGTGAAGGCTTTGAGGGAATGTGCTGTATGAAACTGAGTGACCACTCCAAGTCCATTCACAAAAGCATCCAGGAACTGAAGGAGCTGTGTGGAGAACTGCAGCCAAACCAGGGGTGGGATCCTTTCAGCTTGTTTTCTTGGCTGGGAAGTTTCAATTTCAGACCTTGGATCAAACGTGTAGTCTCCATGGCAATAATGGGACTTATAGCGCTTTTGATGATCATGCTGTTTGCCTTGTATCTTTTCTTGTATTCAGCAGCTTATCAATCAAAACACATAGACACACTGTAATGGCTTTGCAAGGCTTAACAAATAAAAACGAGGGAGATGTGGGGCAAGAAAACAAAGGAGGCTTAGTAAAAGAAGAACAAAAACCACTTGGTTAAGTAAGAGAATCTTACTCTGCTGAGTCAGGAGGGAGATGTAACAAAGCTTCTAAAATGTAACAGATAGAACCACTGTAGTCTGCAACAAAACACTTGGTCTGAAAGAAATGATCTGATGCTCAAGTCATATATCCTGTTGGCTGTCTAGAGGCATGCTATTTTAATCTGATGGTAAAAATATTATAAAAAATGTATGCTTTTCTAGTAAATGTTTCCAGCCTTATCACTGTTGGGGACTGCGCTTTGTGTGCCGATACACCACAATTTTCTTTGATTAAAACTAAGAGGATTGACCAGTTTTCCACTGAGATAGCTGTCCAGGTTGATGTAGAGCAATACGAGCTCTCCTTCACATCTTCATTCACAGGCTGACCAAGAGCTTTTCTTTTTCTTCAGACATCTCTCTAAAAGATGTCTGTCTAAAAGACTGTCCTACTCTCAGTCCCCTCCACTGACTTGCAATGGAAATTATAAGACATCTTCCTATTTTTCTGCTGTTTTCCAGATAGTATTTACTAATGGATCTCTGCCCCTACACCTGGAAATCCATATTACCAATCCTCCATATGACGTGGGTGCAATTTTAACTCCTGGGAATATGCAACTGCTGGCAGGGTGTATAGCAATCCAGAGTACTTCAGCATCCGCTCATTATTTTTGCCACTCTGTAGGAAGTGGTGCACTTAGCATGTCTCATCTCAAAGAGGCAATTTTATTCTTCATAAGCTTTGAAGGTTTAAAGTGCATTTTACTCTGTCAGTATGAAGGTTATGACAGACATTTGCACCAAATGGGAACAAGCACAAAAGAAGCACACAAAAGACATACAGATTATAAAGAAGATATTTTAACTTTTTAAAAGCCTTGTCCTAAGTTTATTCCTGTATCATCATTAGACAGGCTTCGATCCTTCTTCCAGGAAGCAGGAGTATTAGGAATCACAAAGCTTTATCTGGCAGCTTTCTGCCAGTCCATGATAACTAACCCTTCTTATTTTCAGCTCCTTGTAGACTTTTAACTTCATGGTAACAGATATGGGATGGCACTTGGCAATCCATACAGTTCAACTTTTCCCTCTTTTTGTTGTTAAAGTTTCTTAATTAGTGAGCTCACAGCATCCTCACAGTCACTCTTCTTCACACCTGGATCTGTTTGCTGGTTCATCTTGAAAGAAGGTCTGAGGACACATGGTTTAAGATAAAGAAACAAAATAATCTAAGTCACCTGACTTTAATTGCAGACATTTTGTGAGCATTCTTTAGAGAGCTGTCTGAAAGGAAACCATGGTGTCACACTTTCTTCTGCTTTTTATGCTTTGTATTTTCTATATGACTTTGTAGTGTTCTTGTGAAGGTGGAGAGCTAGAAACTGAATCACAGAAATTCCTATAAAAAGAGTGTTTACAAGTGCTAACTGTTTCTCCCTAAATATGAGTTAGACAGTTTGGAATGTAAGGAGCTGTCAGCCAAGTCAGATGAGGCTACTGAAGTAGTTGTACAAGCAGTCCTGTAAACCACTGAGTACAGGAGTAAGCTCGACACTAAAGGGACCAGTTCTGATACAAAGACGATGGTAAGATCTTTGAAATCGAGGTCTTTATTTTAGACTCGTTACATCTGATAAGTCAACCTATGCTGCTTTGTTTATTTCAGCTTTGTTCTAACAAAATATAAAATTAAAAAATGCTTCTCAGAGTTACCCAAAGAGTCAAAAACAGGCACAATTTTCCTCTTTCTGATTTCAAGATTTTTTTCCAAAACATCAGTGACACTTATCATTGGGCAGTATTTAATCAGTTCGTGCCAGAAGAAAGGAATTTTTTATTGGGAAGGGGAAATTAGGCTGGAAGCCATTCTTTGTGGAAAATATTCTTTGAAGGCTTCAACAAAAATGTGGGAAACTGCACAAAAAATTGGAAAGTGAAGGAGAAACTACAGGAGCAGCACAAGCTATCATAATGAAAGTAAAAATATTCATTGTTTTTAATCCAATGGCCATTATTCTAAACCTCAAAGCAATGAGACTTCCCTATGAGCAGTGTGGGATAGAGTGATGTCATTGACATCACAGCTGTCAGGTGGAATCTGATCCAGTACTACAAGGACAGAAGTAAGCAGGAAACAACATTTCTGAAAAATATAGTACAGTCTTTACCCTGGCACAAGACAGACTGGCATACTGATCTAGCTGGAAAAAGCCCATGCAGTCATTCCATATCAACCACAAGAAATCTAGGTAAAAGGAAAATCTTAAAAAACAACTACAGGAAAATATCAAAGAGCCTTCAGACCAGGCATCACCAGGCATCACTAGGAACATGTTGAGCCTTTCACTCTGAATGATAAGCTCTCATAAACTACTCTCAGCAAGACAGAATGGGAAACTTCAGTGAAATGAGCAAAGTTCAAAGAAGGGTGAAATGTGTCTCTCACATTGCCTAAAGCCACTGTCCAGTGTCTCATAGGAAATATTCTTGAAATTATTTTTATTCCTGTAAGGAGTCATGATCTATTAAAATCACAAAGGAAAATATTCCTCAATTTTAATTAGGCCAATTTTCTTTCACACTTCCTCACAAATGACTTAACACCATTTGGCATCTAAGCAGGCTGCTCTGATGCTGTCCCTCAGATCAGCTAAGCCACTAGCTGGACAAGGCATAGAGGGCAAAAGGACAATGTGAGGAGGGCTAGTGTGTTCTGTTGGACAAATTTGCCTAATACATGTGTGCTGTCTTCTAAGGACAAAACAGAGGCCACAGGCAGATACAGCCGAAAGGCGTGGAAAGTTTACAGCTGGACTGCTCAGAGTGAACAGCAATCTGGGTCCTCTGGTATAGAGCTAGAGGTGTCTGCCTTCTTAAAGCCAAGGAGAACATATTCTTATTGTGTTCATGCAGGGATCTGAGTCAGAAGTGGAAAGGATATGAAATCCTATGTAAAATATAGAGCTTCCTCATGAAAAAACCAGCAACTGCTTAAAAAAGGCTAATAACAGGCTAGAGGAAAAATACCACCTCTTCCTGGCAGCAGCACAGATATAGGCATGATGGAAGTTAAAAAGGGTTCCCAAAGACATATTGCTGTTTAGCAGAGCTCGTGTTTTTTCTGCTTGTGAGAAGTAGTAATGCAGACCCTTCCCTGAGCAAGCAGCTTGGGATCCCAGCTTACATCTTGGCAGAGAGAAAATAGGAAGAGCTCTGAAGGATGTTAGTGGTGACAGATCTGATCAGTCAGCCAGCTTGGCAAGTGGAAAGACAGCTTCACCATCCACCAGCTATTTCCCATGTACAGAGCTTTCTGTGGATGACTGGATTTCTACTGTTTCTTTTGCCTTCTGATTCCCAACCCAGATACTCCTTCTGTAATTCAGTATAGACTTTCTTATTGTTCTCTTGTCATTCTGTACTGGAATTACCACTGGCCAATCCTTTTCATCAGCTCTTGTAAGTTAACACTTCCAGTTTTGCAGACCTTGTGCACTCCTCTTAAACTGGACCTAGCCCATAAAGAGAGATCTTTGCAGATGTAACTGAAAAGTTAATAGGTTATGTTTGCAGCAGGCTGCCTAAAATTCAATTTCATTTGGGGTCCTGGTGGCCTGCTTTCTGCTGCAAGTTTTCTCTTGCATAGCTGATTATACTTTCTCCTCCCACCCCTATGCTTTTCTAGCTCACTGTGATCCCCAAGACAGCTTTCCTGCTTGCCTTTTTTCCCCCCCACCACCACACCCAAATGATACATATTTTAAATACCACTGATTCATGAAAAATTTTGTAGGTGCTGGAGCTATCACTGTCTGGAAGGACATGGACAAAGCTCATTAGAAAGGCACCTCAAATCTGGGTTTTCCTATGCAGAATGCACACTTGCCCTAACCCAGTTCAGTCATATGCTTCTAGCAAATCACCTCTTCTCTACAGCATAAGGGTAGGAAAGCAGTGACAGTCAGCAGAGCATCCTCTCAGCAGCAGAGCTGGGGTTACATCCTGTGAAGGACAAGCAAAGGGACACAGAAAAGAAGAAGTGGGCTGAAGTTTGGCAGGAAAATCTCCAAGCAAATGGTTTTGAATGACCAAAGCACTAGAAGCAAAAAACATGACATGCAGACGTGTGATTTCGGGGAGAAGAATAAATAATCTTGGTGAAAATCTGAAAAAAAAAAAAAAAGGCGTTGTATGAGTGCAATATGTTTGTTTTGAGCACTTTGAAACTAAGAATCTTACATTTCCAACTGGCCTTTTTTTACTGCAGAATCTTCTGCAACATTTCTCAAAGGTCAAAACTGAAGCTTAACTCACTTTTTTGCAGTGGGGTCTATATTTTAGGGAGGAGAGAAAGAGTCTCTGTCATGAAAAGCAGTAATTGATTATGGGCAATGGAACGGTGAGAACAATTCATAGTAATGTAATGAAGCACAAAGAGAGGGACGTCCCTCTAATTCTCAGGTTTTAATTTTTTGATCTGTTGTTCTACAGAAATCAAAAGAAATATATTATTTTTCCCCTCTCGAAGTGGCCCCAGAATTCGTTCCTTTCAAGCACCCATAGCAAAGACAAACCATACCCAAGAACAAGAATTGCATTGAATATGTGTTTTCTAAAGCCCTGAAGACTGCACAATGGGAGGAAGACTATGAAATAATTGGGGATTTCCTGTGGGTCCACAGCAGGGTTATCCTACTACATGGAACAACCAAAAGCAGAAAATTCCTTTATGACACCTGGTCTTTCTACCTGACAGGACTAATGTTAGGAACATCACAGAGAGAGATTATATATTAAAAAAATAAAAGAGAGGAAAAATTTTGACCCCTCATTATCAATTTTATAAACGTCACCATTATATACATTATCTTTCATTGAAACCAAAATCCTTTGGGGCTTTTTTTAGTCCTGTACCCTTGCATTTCATCTATTCCTTTCTGGTGTTAAAAAAATTAAATATGAGACCAAAATTGATAACATAATTCTGAGAAGGAGCTTCCACATACCTATACAGTTTTCAGCCTACTGTCAGTTCCATTTGATGGGAAGGTCTGAGTAATGATGGAAATGCTGACAGATCTCACTGTTTCCACTGCATTCTTTCTTTGCACTGCGCCCAAACCAAACCTGAAGGAAAGTTACCTTTTTTCAGCTGATTGTTTCAGAGGAAAGACCAGCAGATCCCTTTCTTGTTTATTAAGGAAATTAAATACCTTAATACCACTGTTTGTGACCAGATGAAGACTGTTCCCTGTATTATTGTACCAGCAAATACCCATGAGCTATGAAAATCCATGCACTATCCAGGTTGTGAAAGAGCCACAGTACTGAGAGAAACTGATATAAAAATTTAAATGCCCAGTCTGCATCCAGAAGAATTCTATAACATCCAAACCTGGCAGAACACAGAGACAATCCTTTCTAATTTCAACTCAAAATATGTAGCCATAATATAACACATTCAGGAAAGGAATATATTGTAATAAAAAATGAATGGGCTGGCACCATCCAGCTGTGGACACAAAACCAGCTTTCTTGAATCAAATTAAAACTGCTACTCGGGCATCCTGTGCCCGCTTGCAGCCTTCAATAGATGTGTAAGTGAAGGGCAAAGTGACTTTTATTTTATTATACGTCCTAAACCTCTGCCAAGAGGAGACTTAAAAATCTTCCTGCACTGAAATAGCTGGACTATTGTAGTACATTTGTTAAAGTACCCAGGAATAAGCATATTCCTGGGCACCCAGGAACAAAGAGTTTTCAATCCTGTTCTGAGATATCTTACAAGTCTGTCAAAAATCCTGTGACAGTGAGTTCCACACTGGAAGTATGAATTATAATCCTTCCTGAGACAGAGGCGGCTTTCACCTGATCACCACAGAAAAAGAATAAAATACAAGAAGGATAGAATTTGATGATTTGGCACTAACCTTAATAATGCTAAGAAAAGGTAAAAAATAAAAGAAATACTTGTAGTTGTTATGGAATTAACTGTGAATTTTCACATAAAATTCAGTAGAATTCCTTCACTTTTCTCAAAGTCAAATTGTCAACCTGAAAATGTGTACTGCGTTCACCAACAAATCTGTGTGAACGAGCTCCAAGGGGCATCACAGTGTCTTCCTTGATAGGAAGTTCTCCCTGTAGCTGCAAGTACTCCCAAATATTGGTACCCCAACACAGAACAGCCACAGCATCTACATGATGTCAACAGTTCTGACGCAAAGCGGAACAATCAACAGTGTTGTGACACTAATGCTAGAGAACTTCCTTAAAGTGCTGACTTATTCAGTGTCAGGAGTACATTTGCATGTCATGGTCCTTCCTGTTGTTTAGACAAAGCCCAAAATACTTGGGTAAATGCAGCAGAGATGTGGAGAAGGGGAGGAGGAGTCTTCGGTAGGGCTGTTTATAGCACATATTTACTTTCCATGAGAATGGGAAAGGCTGTTCTGCTGGATGTCTGCCCTGCGAACCAACAGCTCACAGCTCCAAGATGCTGAAGACAGCCGACCCCAGAGCCCTCTGCCTCCTGGGTGCATGCTCAGGCCAGGCTTGGCATGCTCCTGTCACCTCCATGGGCATTCAGCAGCATGGTAGGCCAGCACCCTTGTCTGGGGCTTAGCAGCAGTGTCCAGTCTCAGAGACAGGTTTCAAAGGCCAGAAACAAGAACATCACAAGAAGGTGCCAGAAAAATGACATGGGAGCTGCACAGTGCCTGCCAGTCTTCTCAGGGTACAGGATGTTCTGTGGCAGTCAGTGGTGGGGCAGATGGCATGTACATAACAGCGTCTGAAGGACTGTGAGAAATGCACCATTAACAAGGACTGAATCCTTGCTGTTTTGGGATGAGAGGACACTACCTGTGTGTACATGAACTAGGCTGCCAGGCCTTAGAGAGGTATCTTTTATTTAGAAACATAGTCTAAAACTCCTTCAGAAAAGAGGATCTGTCTTTTTATGGAAAATACAAAACAATTGGAAGTGCCTGTATAATATTGTCTCCAAGACACTGAAAGCTTCTTGTAATAGATCATTTTCCATTACAAATGTGTGTACTACTGAGAGAGTGTTTGGGAATAGCAATGGCTAAGGCAATTCATCTGATGTATGAGGGGTTTGCCTGTGATAAATAAAAGGGAACAGATAAGAATCTATCAGAATAAAAAGAAACATTTCACTTGTTCAAACATTGATAAATAGGGGAAAATATGCATTTGAGAGTTTTAAAAAGTGCCTAAGGGCGAGTAATGACTTTATCACTGCCGTATTTCAAGTAACTCCAGCTTTGGAAAGGGTGGTTTGGGGTGGGTTTAACACTGAACAGAACTCACCAGCAGAAAAGAAAATTGCCAAATTTACCATCTCAGATTTTCAGATGCAGATGTTAAATGTGGGAACTCAGATGACATATCAGTGAAAGGTACAGAAAATTTTTTTGGTTCAACACTAAGGACTCCTGAGTCCTTGTACACCTGAATGATATAATTCTCACACACCACTGTGCTGTAGCCACATGATAGGAAGTCACTGTACATTGAATAAATAATCGCTCTACACTACATGGCATATTTATTTCCAGTATCCAAGCCAGTTTTGGAGTTTCAGCCCTGGCTCAGAACTTGGCCAACAACTCACACCTCCTGAAAATCAGACAGTCCTGAAGTATCCCTGAAAACTGCTAGTGCAAGTGCACTTGGAGCACCAAAGAGAATAGAAGACTCTTACTTTGACAAAGGGTCAAAGCAGACCCTCCATGAAATATCAAATAATCATGTCTGTCCTGGCCAGGTACCTGGATGGGTACCTCTAGAACACTTAAATATGCAGAGAAAGAGAATGCAATTCCCAGCAAAGCCTAGACACATGCATTGAGGAGTCTGCTTTGTTGGGTTTGCAGGAAGAAGTAAAATCCAAGGTATTTCTGGTTCCATGTGTTGACAGCAGCACCCTGAGTAAGGTAACACTGCTCATCTTCACAACTTCATATTGTAATACTCAGCTGCCACAGTAAAAATGTCCTCCACAACACTCTCCCTTGCTTTTTATGCTGCTGCCTGTCCCTCTTTCCTGTTTACTTCTTTTTCCTCCTCCTCATTGTCTCTGAATATCAGTTTTATGCTTTGCTCCAGTTTGTGCCTAAACTCCATGCCACTCCCCTACCACATAATTTTTAACCTCAACCTTCCAGCACAAGTCAAGGAATAAGCTGCAGACGCTCAAATTTTGGTTGATGGAAAACAACAGCTCTTCAAAGCTGTTCTACATTCTTCCCTATCCAAAATTGCAACAAGGAAAACCTGAGTCAATTCTTTTCCTGGAGCACTTAACATTACCTCTGTTTGTTTCTCAAGAATCTCCAATCTTCTTCTATTATTCTCTCCCTTGAAACTCAATCTTGCCAAAGATCTAATTAAGTTTTAAGTTGTGCAGTAGACTTATTACTCCTGTTCACCTCTGCTCAATCTAATTAGTTACTGCATACACTTCTTTCCAGTATTTCTGATTGTAAATGGAAGTGTGTTTTGAAAAGATATTAAAGAACAAAGGGGGATTTTGATTTGTCTGCCTTAAGGCTGTGAGTTTAATTAAACTTGTCAGGCAATGAAGTTGCTATTTAAACCATATTTTCCTCTTTCATTTACACATTCATTAACAATTGCCAAGTTTTTTTAAATACTTAGACCTACTAATGATTTTTATAACAAACAGGTCCATTTATCTCTTCATAGACTCTCCGTAATCTTAGAAGAACTGGAACCTTTTGCTGGAGTTTTGTGGGGGGAAATGGTGTCTGTTTTGACTTTCTTTACACTGCCAAGTGTATTGGATGCAGGTGTCCAAGTTCTGGCAGCAGTGGGCTGCAACATGGTCAGTGAGAGGAGAGGCCAGGGCTATGTGTCTCAGACTTGGGCACTTTTCAGCTGCAGCCGACCCACACAGGGTCAAGGAATGAAGGTGAGCCAGGGAAAGGGAGGAAGACTTAAGTTTAGCCCAACTTGGTAAATGTTTGCTTTCCAATGGCCAAATCAGTAATTCCATAATTGTATGTTTATACATTTTATATATACAGAATTGTATTCTAATAGCAATGTTATAATCATGTAATCATATATACTACAGAATTGCATGAGGTATGTATTTTTATATTTATAAAAAGATATATTTATATAAATTATTTCTAGTTTATATGTCAATATAAATATTGCAGGTATATGCATATAACAAACAAATCTATTTAGACTGGCAATCAGTTAAGCTCATTTTCCTAGATTGAGTTGGTTTTTTCCGTATTGGTAATTGGTAAGCACTCCCCCTGTTTTCACCTCACTAATGAGCTTCACTTCCATTCTTCCTACTCTCTCCGTTCTTTTGCAGTTGGGTGGTGGGAATGAGCAAATGGTTTGGTGGGTGTTTGCCTCCTGCACCAACCCACTACACAGCTAATGAAAATTAATAATAGTCATGCCTTTGCTGCCTCAAAAAAAACCTGTGTCTTAAAGGACTGAAACTTAACTAGCTTCTGCTGCGTTTTCACTTTAAAAATTTGACTTTTCTTGTGGAATTGTGAGCATTAATTATTTTCTGCCACTTAGCTTACAGCCTTCAGCTCTTATAACATCAGGGGGACAATAATAAATTCATTTTCTCTAGATCCAGAGGGTGCATTTTCTCTCACTGGTTAGATGAATCAAAGGGAAAAAAACTAATATTTTGCCTGCTTTGCAGACAGCATAAAATCCAATGGGTTTTATCTGTAGCTATTCTTGGCATGTCAACAGCAGAAAACGGTTCTTTCTGTAAGCAGAAGATTGCTAAAAATACATTCTACAGAGAGGAAAATCAAGCATTCCCAAGAAGTTCCTTTCAGCTTAAACTTACTCAGACATCGTCTTACTATTTCTCTAATAATAAAATAAACAGAGGTTATTTCTATGCCCATCTGCCTATCAAATCTTCCTCCTGCCTGTTCATTTTGGAGACAGGCAGTTCACTTCAGATTTATCTCTGAGTGACACAACAGCCAAGAAAGTTTTCATGAAAATACATATGTTTAATAGAGAAGAACACCAACATTCAGTAGACAAATGCTGATCTCATAGTAAGGAGATTCAGAAGGACACCACAATTACAACAGAACTGGGCAAAAAAGTGGCACCTAAATTTCAGTGTAGGCATATATAATTTAACACTTCATCTCTAGCCAAAGGTCATCCAGACCCAGACTGACAATTCTCCATGGTTGCAAAAGAGCACTTGTGGATTTCCATTGGCACTGATGTCCCATGTACAAGAGGCCTGATGACAGCTACCTCTCCTTTGGGGACAGTGGTGGCAGGAGTTGCAGGCAGCCGGGTTCCTTGCCAGCCAGGTCTCACAGGCATACCTCCAATAAGTACCCTGACATGGGACTGCCTCTGCCTGGAGGTGGCAGGTCACCACGAAGGCATCAGGAAGAGAGATCCGACCAAAAAAAACCTGTGTGATCTACTGGCAAATCCAGTCATGATTCCCTTTCCACACAGCTCTTAACTGAACATTTCTGCAGTGCTTTGTGATTTAGGAACATGCCAACTACCGCTTGCTTTCTCTTTGTTTCTTTCCCTTCCTTCCTTCCTTCCTTCCTTCCTTCCTTCCTTCCTTCCTTCCTTCCTTCCTTCCTTCCTTCCTTCCTTCCTTCCTTCCTTCCTTCCTTCCTTCCTTCCTTCCTTCCTTCCTTCCTTCCTTCCTTCCTTCCTTCCTTCCTTCCTTCCTTCCTTCCTTCCTTCCTTCCTTCCTTCCTTCCTTCCCTTTCACCCTACCCCTTTACCCAAAACCCACTGCCATGTGCTTATACAGGCTATCAGGAACTAACATATACGTATTTCCATTCAAATTGTGTCATTTACCAATAAAACTTAGTGAGTTTTTGCAGATCCTCTGACTTCTGTTGTTCGTTTCGACCACAAGCATCTGTGAGTCTTGAGCTCTCCCTTCCCCCTGAGGGTGGGACACCACGGTCCTGAAGACGGTGCAGCCTTGGACATCTATGGATTGATTACTCAAACTCTGCACTGTGATGAGGGAATTACTCCAGCAAAATCCAGTCATTACCTACCACCTGAATGAGATGGCAAGGCCCTGAGCAACATATCTCTGGAGCTGCTTTCCATTTTAAAGCATAGGAGGATGTTGTCCCATTCCTAGTGCATTATTCAGGTGCTAAATACCTGGCCTCGCACACTGTGACTGGGTCGACCACGCGTTTCCTCTAGAAAAAGCAAAGTTAGGCATACACACCTTTTGCATGCCAATTTCAGCAGCTGGTAATTGGGCTGGTTTTGCTCTTTAAGTGTCATAATGTCAGTGGGTAAAAAAAATACTTCACCTTCCATACTCTCCAAAGCCCCTTAACAAGCAAGGGAAAGATTGCTCTAGCAGACTTTTCTGCAAATGCCTTCCCCTTCCCAGGTATGATACGGGGCAGCTGCCTTCAGATTTGGAAATCTCCTCTTAATGCAGTATGAACTGATTCTACTCCTATATTAAGAGACCCAAGAAACCAGACATCAGCACAATTATTACTTCCTAAACTGCCAAAAGAAGATTAACATATACCTTGCAAAAGTGAAAGAATTTCTTCTCCATAGCCTTTATTCTGTAAGAACAAGGTGAGCAAAAATCTGCCTAATTATTAGCTGACAGAAAGGAAAGGCAAGTTCAGACATTGAGGAAAATTAGTTTCTTCCGAAGGACAGAGTTTGCCATGGCATTCTAGCACGTGGTTCATACATCAATATAGACATGGCTATCTTAGCTCATAGCTACTGATTTTTATCACCTTGTCAAGGCTTGCTGTGAAAAGCCAGCCTTTCAGCTACATCCCAGATTGAAGAGCGTAAAAAACAGGATGCAGAGATGAGATCTTCTTACCTCACAGGAAACAAGATCTGCACTTTCAAGTGGATGGTTGAGGGAGACCACAAACACCTTCCCACTTCACTTGAGAGATCACAATGACACTCAATATTCAAGTAGATATACTTAAAGCAAGAACAAAAAAACAAGAATGTTTCAATCCATTCACCAAGCCCTGAGCACAGTCTCTGTTTCCCTGTTCTCACAGGGTAGAAACACACAGACATCTGGATGTATTGGAGCTGGTTTTCATTTTAAAAGCAGCTGCAATATTAGTGCAGAGATAGAGGTATCTAGTGTCAGATTTGTTACATGGGCTGCAAAAAGACCTTCATAAAAGAGATTTCAAATGTAAATACAACATCGTGAGAGGACTTGAATAAGTTTCCCATTGATTAGTTGGATCACAGTTAGAATTATAGTGAACAGAGCTGGTTAGACCATACTGTGCTTTGCAGCCAGCCAGAGCAGGCCAATCTGCCACGTAGGAAAGATGTTTGCTGTGCATGGCACGCTTCTGTCTGCAGCAGCCTGAGAGCAGCAGTGAGCCAGAACAAGAAGTGGGCCCACCCCAGCAGGTGAAGGGTGGGCACCATTTGACAATGTCCAAACAGATTTATTGACTTCTATTTATGCATTCCATAAATGATAGATTACATTCAGCACCTCACGCATGGACACAGGGACCAAAAGTGTACAGTGAAATGAGATATTTTTAGGTAGATATTTGCATGTTCTCAGCTTCTCAAACTTTTTTGGTTGGGTTTTTGTTTTATGGGGGTTTTTTTGTTGAAAGGAGGTAGCAGAATAATATAAGACTAAATTATTTTCTTTGGCATGAGACTGGCCTTTTCTACATACATTTTAACCAGAAAACAAACAAACAAGAAACTCCAATATGACTAATAAGAAAAGGGGAGAAGAAGATCTTGCATGTTAAAGAGGATGAGCTGCGGGACACCACACCTTCCTTCCTCACTGGAGAGACCACAACATTTATTGCTTACCTATAACATTTGCTATTACCTGTCAAATATTGATCTGTAACTTTTATTGCTTATTTATGAAATACAGATATTTCTGAATAAGATGGTAAAAAGAGGAGCAGAAAAATTACCTCCACTGAAAATATTCAAGAAAATGTTTATTGGCTGGTCCTCTTGCAAGTCATGACAAAATGAACTATGTGTTTTTGGTTTCAGATACTCATTTGTCCTTAAAAACATCACCAAGATAAAGGAGAAGAGTGACTAGAATTCAACAGCCCAGATCATCCCCAAAGTCCACACGTCTTTACAGGAATAGGAACTAGTTCGAATAGGAACTGTGAGGTGGTGATTGCTGATCCCAGTATTTGGGACCAGAGCACATACCTAGCCCAGCAGTCCTCTTGCAGTCAGTAGTAAAACATTTTGATGGGAGGAATCTGCAACTTTACCTCAAGCAGGTTTACTTTGAGAGTCATTTAAGCAGTGAGTCTTCCCTAATCTCAGATTCTTATTCTACTTATTACCACCTTCAGTGCAGGAAAATCGTGGCATTATTCCTTCAGTGCAGGAAAATCAAGGCATTATTGAGGATGCAGTCCAAAAATCAAGTCTGTTCTGTCTGAGCGAATTCTACATTCTACACTTAATAAAAACTGAAAAAAACTGAATAAAAACTTTTCCACACTTCTCCTGGGAATGTATTGTGGCCCGCACTGGGTAGTGGAGAGCATCATCCTTTCTCTGTGCTGTATAGGGTCTAATACCTGAGCTATCATAAAAGTCTTGGTATTTCCTGCCCCTTGATATTGTCCCGTGATCTTATTTCATGCTGAATTTTACAAGCAGTGGGGGTTCAGGGCAATATAAACATTGTTCTTCACAAGAATATATCTGACAAAGTACATCCATAATACCTACTTGATTTTGACATTCCAGATTGCATTAACATCTGCAGAAGAGGTGTTTACAGAAAGCAGCAACATGAAATTCTGTGTAGGCGAAGGCCTCACCTTAATTGACAGGGAGTATTGGAATAATTTTAGTATTACTGCTCCTGGTAAGAATTTTTCTTCTGTCAGGATATATGACACACCATCAACTTTATGGTGTTTACTGTTCCTTTCTCTGACCCAGATTCTATATTCCTGAAGCCGTATGAGACTAGGTACTTCCATTTGACAAAGGTTATTTCTAGCCCTGAGAGTCCTGGGGTAGTTAACAGAACAGCACAGGAATGCATGCTTTGGAAAGAGTAACTTTGCCCATAATTTTTTTAATTAGCTAATACATTATTTTCTTGGTTTTGAACAGTGACCTGCTATTTTCTGGTGACCTTGCCCATGATTTGGAAGCAGATGGGGTCAGTCCCGTTGTGTCATCCATCCTACCAATGTTGTCCCCTGCTCATCAACCTGGCCTGTGCATGAAATCATGTCAGCCCACAGGTGACTAATTAAAGAGGTCAATGGAGTATGTCATCTTGACCATATGAAATCCCGTCAAAATATATTAGTAATTGTTAAGAGCCTGTCTCGGTTTGAAAGACAGGTGTCAGACAAGAAAGGCAGGAGCCTCCCCTGAAATGGAAAATGCAACCCTCTTCCCTCCGAATTATTATAAATCTGAAAATAAGGGGGCTTTCAGGCAAAGATATAAGGGGTAGGAATAACAGTTCTTTACTAATAAATATATATGTATAACAACACAAACAAACAGCAATAGCTGTGGCAGTCACAGCAAACAGCAGCCCGAACCCAGCGCCGGCCTCGGGCGCTTTCCCCTGGGTGCAGTTCCTCCTCCCGCTGAGCAGGGCGGGTGCGATGGTTCCCCCGCGGCTGCAGGGGGCGCTCCGCAGCGAGCTCGGGAGCACCGGGAATGGCAGCGCGGGGTCCCGGGAAGGGATGTATGAGAAAAACCTCACAAAACTCTTGGGCGTCCGGCCGGATCCTCAGGAACAGCAGGCTGGAACGGCAGGGGCGAGCGCAGATCTCGGGTGGCAGTGAGAGGTATCAAACTGCGGAGCTGTGGCAGGGAAACCCGGCAGGTCTCTCAGTCGGCAGAGCGCAGGAGCTCCGTTTCCAGACGGGACAAGGAGGAGAGCAGGCTTAGGAACCCCGGGGGTTTGCCCGCAGAAAGCAAAACAGCCAAAGAAGCAGAAGCCCGCAGTGGTGACCGAGACGTCCACACCGACGGGAGCCAGCTTCCCGACTAAACCTTGAGCACCCAGGCAGCCCCCCGGGTGTCCCAACCCCCAGGTGACAAAAGGGTGGCCAGTCCCACCCCGCCTCTGTGGCCAGGTCTTTTGTTTCTTTTAAGTATCCAGCGGTTTGTCCCCTAGCAACTAGTATGGGTAAAATTCTTTAAGAGAAAAAACAGGCTAAAATCCTAAACCCCAACAGAGCCACATTCTCACCACCCTCATAGTCCCTACATACTCATTTGCACAAGATTTTCATACTCAATTTTTTTTTTGTTTTGTTTCAAATCCTCCTGCAAGTACAACATCTCAAAGATCTTTCTCCCCATCCTGCTTGCCATTATCCACACAGACAGCCAAACCCTTCTTCTTTCTTTTCCCAGCAGTTTTCAGCTGCAACATTTTTCTTGCACTGCCAAATTTCATTAGAAAGCATCTGCTGACTTTCAGGAAGGCATGTTTTATTGGTCATGCTGTAGTGGGCTCCGCATAAGAAGATTTTCATAGCCAGTTCTTCTACTAAAAAAGTCCTCTCTCTTAAAGATAGGAATCACATGGACACTTCTCAAATCAGAACATAATTTCTGGTAAGGAATCATGTCCTGAATTTCTCCCAGGCAATGCAGGAGAGCAGGTTGTTTAATATCGGCATGTCTGTGTAACAGATGAACGGTCGCAGAGCTGTGACCATACAAATAAATGGGCATAATTAGCTCCAAGGGGATAATGAGAAGAGGCACCATTCACTTGCAGTCAGCCAATACGACGTGCATCCATCTTTTATGTCCGGACCCTGATGGCTCAGACTATGTGAAGATTCACAGATGCAGAACAATTTCATTCACTCCAGATCAGAGCCAACGATCAAAAACATAGTATGGATAATGCAAGGTGTCGATCACTAAGAGAAGAAAAACATTATGTGAATCAGGAGTCACTGTTATTCACTAAGTCAGAATGCAAAACAGTCATCCTGATTTCCATTTCTTTTTGATCTCCCACTAGGGTTGACAACTGAATTGAAGGACATTCAGTCATTTTTAAGCTATGAACTGAAGCTAAAATTGTTCCTGTGTTTCCTGAGCCTGAGAGTGGTGTGATACAGGTTGTCCTAAAAATTCAACAGCTATAAAAATCACCCTAGTTTGTCTTCCCCTTTGAGCCTCACTACCTAATAACTAAGCAGGGCATTACAAAAAATTGAGAAAAGGGATCTTTTTTCAATCTCCTCACTCTAGGGAATCTTACAGGGAATAGTGAAAGTCAAAATAATTTGTAAGAACTTATGGCAGAGTAAACTACCATAGCCACGTTGTACTGAAGAGGACCAGTCTGTGGGCATAAATGTATGAGAAAAGTGGGGACCTGATTTGGGCACAACATAGATTTGTAAGGATTATAATAGCTCAACAAGTCATACTGTCTCCCCTCAAGTCAATGCTCAGTCACCCAAATAAGCAAGTTGAGATTTGCACAAGGCAGTGGTGGTTTGAGCACTGGGATTCAGCAATCGTTACTGCAGGTCACCAACACTATCATGCCACAGAAGTGTCAGGAACACATTAAGAAGTGTCAGTGTAGTATAGCATCCTACTGCTATTTTGTTCTCTCTGCAGCACTGTCATGCACTAAAAAGCATTTTCCTAGCTTTTTGGGATTCCTTTTCTACTCTTACTTCCAATAAGGAAGGATAAGGAGGATACATCTGAAGTCATGTGGACAGCAGAACAAGGACAAACATGGTGCTTGTAACTGAACTCTAAGTCTTCTACCAAAGTGACTTTGAGCTGGTTCCACAGCAATTAGCCCTGCTCTTCACATCGTGAATGTTCTGGACGAGACCACATAATTTAATTTTTAAATTAATACATGTATGATTTTAATAAAATACATAATTTAAATTTATATTAGACTTGTTAAAGAAAAGGTAAATTGTGAGGTTTGTCTTACTCAAGAATATGGGTTCATATCTTTGTTCAGCCATGTGCTTTGGGGATTATCTTTCTGGTCCAGGTTTCTACTGGGAAGAAATCCCCTGGGCAGGCTGAAGACCTGTCCTTTTCTTGCACGGAGGTAGTTCAATCTTGGAAGGATGTAGCAGGAGAATTTGGCAGCCAGTGTTCATCCAGTTCTTTGGGGAAGTCATGACAGATAGTTCACTGTAATCATAATGCTCCTAGATTCCTGGTGGACCACTTTGCCCAGTAATAACCATGGAGGGAAATCAGATAAGCACCCACCAGGTTCCTTTTCCTGAATTCAAGACTGCTGTCATGCTGGCTCGCTCAGTTGTTTCTCTCAGAGAACATAAGCTCTGCTTGTGAGGAACACGGATTCTATCAGCTCTGGAGGTGGACAACACCCCAAACCTTCTAGAAAGAGCACAGTGCTACTGCCAAGGGAGAACACTGATCACCTCTGATGTAGCTTATCGGCAGCTGAAGGACAAAGAGGAGAGCTGGGGGCTGACAGCAGCTAGGACTTTGTGATATTGTTGTGAATGGCCTTTGTGGAGGCAGGATGCCCAAGCTTCAAGTGCCCTATGGTTTCCCCTGATAACACCAGCAACCATAACACCAGAAACCCCACTTCTATAGCTGTCCAGAGAGTGACAAGGGAACCATTTTGACTCAAGAGTACCCGGAGGGAATATTCTACATGGCAATAGAGCCTTCCAGAGCTAGGAGACATGGTGGAAGCAACATAAAAGGGGAGAGACAGACAACACCCCAAGGTGAAGCACCTTAGTGGCTTTATCCAGGTGTGCTTCTCTTTGCCACGTGCACCTGATAGGTTGATGCATTGTGGTTAAGCACATATAAACTTGCCAGTACCACCAGGGATCATGAGTTCCAGTCTGGCCACAGAACCCTAAGTGATTCTTGCCTTTAACAAATTACATGCTGTTTACCATTGTGTCTGATGGTTCTTTAGCTTATATAAAGCAATTACTTTCTTCAAATCCCATTATAAAATACAATTCACAACCCGGGGGTTTTACACCAGTCATATTATACTCTTTGGTATATATTAAGTTAGGTTTCACTATCTGACATAACATATGGTTTCTCTCTCAAGAAAGAAAGGAAAACAGAAAAGCACTGTAACTTCAGCCATTTCCACATTTCTAATTTTACATGATTTAATGCTTTTCCTTTGAATCAATTTGAAGAGATTCTTCATGTAGGCATATATACAAATCTCCTATGAATCCCAGACTAATATCACTACAATCACTCCACACCAATTTTCCTTCTCTTACTTCATTTTTGCTTCTTTCTCACTCTTTAAAAGCTAAAAGCACAACCTACCAAGACAAATAAGCCAGGTTTGTTTAAAACTTTCCTAAATAAACACCATGTATAGTATGGAAAACTCTTCTCATTTCAGATTCTTCTTTAGAAGAGAATAGACACTATCCCTCTGGCATCATTTAGAAACTTTTGAGAATAGATAAGCACTGGAAAGAGATAAAATTTTTTCAGAATATTTCAGTTCAGTCTGGGGAAGGGCCTTAAGTGAATGCCTGGTATACTCCAGATTGGTCCTTGTAGCCCACTGTTGCAGCTGGGACTGTTGCAGCCTGCAAATCTGCAGCTTTGTTGCTTTACAAAGCCTTACTTTACATCTGTGTCTGTTGATGGGTTGTCTCCAAATTTGAACACCTAAATAGTCAAATAATTAACTGTAATCACCCAGTGATTTTCATAGTTGAGACCCCAGCTCTATGGAACAGACATATCATCAACTCTTCCAGGCACGGACTTATTCCTCTTACACTATGTGTAAACACTGGATTTGTATTATCTCATGTAATAGGTCATTATTTCTGTTGGTGCAGAAGTGGTTGATTTTCTTTATGGCTTTGTAGGAGATATCACTGCCAAAAACCAAGCAGTGTTGAGGAATGGGTGCTGGTTTATTTGAGACAGAAAGCATTCAAAGTCTTGAATTACAGGCTCCTCACAGAAGTGGTCACTGCCCCATGCCTGTCTGAGTTCAAGGAGCACTTGGACAATGCTCAGGCACAGAGTAGGATTGTTGGGGTGTCCTGTGCAGGGCCAGGAGTTGGACATTAATGATCACTGTGGGTCCCTTCCAAATCAGGATATTCTGTGATTCTATGATCTGAGGGACACATCTGACATACTCCATTTCCTGAATGGAGCCAAGGTGGGAAGAATATGGAAAGGACACAAAATGCAGTTCTGACGTCAAGGTGAGCCCAGATGAAGAGGCCAACCCAAAACTCCTCCCAACGAAACACATTTCCCACCCTTTCCAACACTTTGGGGTGCCAGAGACATGCCTCATCAGACAGCCATGTTTGCATGAGAGAGTAAAAGATTTGCCTGAAGGACATAGAGGGAATAGTTTCATTGTTCTCATTGACATGATGCATTTTCCACGACAGCATTTGTAACTTATCAAGCAATGATGTGGTGCTGCAGCTTTATAGGTGACTCATGGGGTTGCAACCCCCCTCCCTACCTCATCAGCTGGACATCCTTGTGTCCCTTCAATGCTATGCTGAGGCCCTGTTCTTGCACTGTAAACCACAGTGAAATCACATTTTACAGCAATGTTGATGATTCCAAGTTCCCCGCTAAAGCCAGAGAGCATACAGTACAGCTGGGCAAGGATTTGTGATGAGAGAATTTACTGCAAAGTACTTAGGGATACACAGCTTTTCTGAGTATTTGCAAAAAGTACAGCTTGAAATTACATTACAATTTTGTTGAAATTATAATTGTATTAACATACTCTTTTTTGCAAAGGAAACGTTCCAGATACTGATTTTGAGCAAACAATTTTGCTTTTAAAATAAATCTGAATGGGGAAAGAGATACAGGAAAGTACTGCAGAATACTCTGAAAAAGGGAATAAAATAATAGAGTTTATGATGAAGAAACTGTATATGGCACCCAGAAAATAATTCTTTTTCAATACTTCTGTGTTTGCCACCAGAACAAAATAATCCGTTTCTCCCAGAGGTGTAAAACTCAGCAATTTAAAGAGGTTAAATGCTGGGTATCACAATAAAAGTTAAGATTATTATCTGGGGAAAAAAAGAAATCTAATTAATTTTGAAAAGAGAATATGTGTTTTTAGTGAGAATCTTGCCCTAAGAAAATTGATCTAGACAATAGATTTTTCTGTAGATCAGTTAGCCGGAAAACATCCCCATGTTTTTGGTGAGCAGTACATTGGCTTTTAATTTCACAGCTCTTCATTACCTCTCTCTTTTTCTTTTTTGTTGCTTTTCTTTAAAGTCCCAGATGATATGTCAGTGGGATTAAGCAAGAATCTAACCTTGCCATGTTTAAAAATATAAATTTTGCTTTTTGCCCTGTTGGAGAAAATTGGAAATATGGCTCAAGAGAATAGAAGAAGTAAAGATACCTGCTCATCAGAAGTTTTACCCATGGATACAGCCAGATGATTACATTTAATCCAGTTATGAGTAAAAAATTTCACTGAAGAAGCTTCAGTGCCCACTGCATTAAAAAGCAAGACCTAGTGAAAACAAGAGCCTCTAATGGACAACAGGCCCACAGAGACCTTCAGCATCACACACAGAGCTGCTCCTATTGTGCTGCACAGCAGTGTCCAAGCACGTGGAATATCACCACAAGTGTCAGCTTCTCCTGTGGTGTCAGCACAGCCTGGGCTGGAGGGGACAGCACCTACACGGTTGTGTGTGTGTCTATGACAGAACAGCAGTCCCAGAAGAGAAATTGCTAACAACCTGATTTTTGCATCCCATTTAAAAATCTAAAGTTTGTGTCACAGATGGCGCGTGGTTTTGCTCTTGTGGTTACCTGCCATTTAAATGTCCAGAGAGACGGAAGTCATTGCCTTCTAGACAGAGGGGCAGACACAGCACAGGCCCATGGTACTGTTATTCACTGTCCCATCTCTGATGGAAGGCAGAGACTTTGAAAGCAAACAAATTGCCCCTTCGTGAGGCCTAGGCATAAAGGACAGTTTGCCTTTCCTTCAGTAAAAAATCCCACATTCTTCTGTTGTCATTTAACAATTAGACTTATTGGTAAAACTTTTTAACAGTAGATAATTAAGTGGAATATTCTTGCAGAAGATAAACTACACCTTCCTACCCAAGTGTTACAGACTGTATATACCTTTTCAATCTGATAGTTAATTAAACATTGTAAATACCCAAGAACAATTTATAATAGTAATTAAGTGGGAAATCTAAAGTAAGCCATTTGCTGCTAGAGCAAAGACGCTACAAAAAGTCTTAATATGAACATACTCCTAGGAAAACGTTTCCCAACACTTCACCAGGATCTGCCAAGCTCCTCAGTTAATAGCTCCTCACTTTTGAATCTTGTCCATTGTACAGGTTCACAATTTCAGCAAACCCTGTGAAAGTGAAGGCACTTTCACAGAGTGAAATACCAAAGTGAAATACCAAAACCTTTGAGTATTTGCCCACCTTGCAGCTTCAGATGGGAACTGTTTCTCTATTGATGGGGATGTTTCTACTTCTCCTATGTCTGCTCCTTTTTGATCAGACTGACATGAGAATAAGTAGAGGTCAAACTCTCTGAAATGGTGAGTAGGACCAGCAGAGCTGCTCAGTGCTCTCAAAGAAGGAACAATACTTGACCTGCCTTGTACGAGGCAGCTTCTTCTGCCAAGCGAAGACTCAAATGGAAGTTGCCTGGGGAAGAAAGTGCATCGTCAAGAAAATACTTTCTTGTCAAGGCATTGATTCCCCTATTTAACTCCCGCACTTGTTCCCTGACGTGTAAAATGGGTGTTACAGAACTACAGGCTTCCAGACTGGAAGTGCCTGAATGGCTGCTGATGAGATTCTTTGCTTGAAAGGCACAAACGACAGTCATTACTGAACTATTGCTATCCACAGACCCTTCCTTCACCAAGAAATTAAGAGTAAAGCAAGTGGGAGGATGAGCTGTCAGGTGTGCTTGCTGGCTACCAGCAGCTAGCAAGAACAGGCAACAAAAGCAGTTGCTTTGCTCTTCAGGGTAAAGAAACTCGGACCAGCTGGTTGCCTGGCAAGATCCGGTAGATTTTCACCCCTTGACATCTTGCCAGGCCGACAGTTTATGTGTGGTATTGATGAAGGAGGCTTCATGGGAGCAGTGTCCTTGCCTTGACTTCAGCCAACAAGCTGCTCAAGAATTTTGCCAGGGGCACTGCAATTCAGTCTGTTGAACTGGCTACAATCCCTGGCTCTTAAACCAGCTTCCAAGATGACCTTGATAAGTCACTTAATTTCTGCATGCCTTGTGGTTCACATATTGCTTACTTGAGCTTGAATTGTGAAGTCTTTGCTATACCATTTTTAGGCCTGGAGCAGTCTGTGCTGGGCCAGTAATAATATAATTCATATTTCAGCCTGGACAAGACCTCTAAGCTTGAATGCAGTCCGCTAGGGTATGTCTACACTGCTTGCTCTTTGCAGCATGTCCCGGAGTCCTGACTTCCTCATTGTCTAAAGCGTGGCCGCTGTTGCTTCTCTCCGTGGCATACACCTCTTTGGACTACTTGAGTCCCCAGTTTAAACATTATATAAGGTAATATAGTAAGTAACATAAAGCTACTTTTTGGGGGGTAACTGGAAAAGCTTCAAAAATCCACCAAAAGGCAAATTTGCTGCATTTAAAAAAGGAAAACCAAACTCCTATTTTCAGCTAAAACTGTCGTATTTCACCATTTATTTACGCATAAGCATGGAAGGCAATATCAATTCTGACACTAGGACCTAAAATTACTGAAGGTGCCAGTTAAAAAAAGAGCAAAACAAGAAATAGAACGCTATACATCTATTTTTAACTATTCCTTTCCCTTCTAAGGTGGGTTTAGGAATAATTGCTAAGTGATCCCTCCTTGTCATTATCTCAACATACAAGATTTTTTATTTTATTTTCCCCATTTCCTTGAAATGGAAGAGTGAAATAATGTCTTGGTGGGCATCTGGCAGCCAGCCAAGTCTAACTCCCCACATCCTCAATTTCATTTCTTCGCAAAACCATTAATGTTTGATTGATTTTTCAATCTATCCATAAATGATCAAGTTTAGTCACAGTTGTGCTGGTTTGGCCAAAATCCAGCAATATATCCTTTGAGAGAAAAACAGGTTACAACCACCCTTCCCCCAACCAGGTTCAGGAAAAAAAGAAATTTTCCTTGAAGGAAAGTGAAGGAGATAAAAACTATTTTTTTAACAAACACACAGAAAAAGAATAATAATGCTAAATAATAAAATCTTTCACTGTGGAGAGAAACCTGGGAAGATTTCAGAGTCCTTCGGTAGATGTGGTCTCTCTCCTCCTCGGAGCTGTGTCGGCAAGGGCATAGACCCACCTCTGGGCCTCAGGGAAAAATTCTCCCAATGTGTTCTGATGTTGTTGAAACCGTTCAGAAGAGAACAAAAGGAAAAAAACAAAGTCCCAGGAAACAAAGTTCAGCTCTATGTCTCATGCCAGAGAAAAAGAAAAATAACCCAAAAAGCTGGCTGAAGAAGCAAGAAGGGTGCTTCTTCCATGCTACCACAGCCGGAGAATGCAGAGGAGTGTGTATCTCTGTGTCCTTGAGAAACCGCTTTGAAAAGTTGGGGGTTTTTTTCTCCTCTCTCAAGTTCAGTTTAAAGGCTCAGAAAAGGTGAAAAATTAATTTTTTGGCATAGAGCCATGATAGGGGATACACATCACCCCAAGACATTCCACCCCTTATCCGATATTGTCGGCTCAATGCCCAAATTAATGTATTCTAACTCCACACACACACATTAATACATATATACAGTTATGTACAAACAGTGACAGTGACACTCAGCAAGCAGTGGTGTACAGGTATTTCACATTACAGATGGTTTTCACCCAACAATCAGATCTCCCTGTGGTACACAACGTGTTGTTCCATCTATGTGCATTACCCACCATGTGGGTGGTGCAACCAGGTCCCTGAGCAAAGACACTCCCACGGATGGGTTTGTGCACACTTGAGGCAGCAATGTCTTTCCACTCTTCAGCAGCCCAGATTGGTTTTCCCCTATGCTGCCAATTAGCTTTTTTCCACTTTTCCAGCCATCCCCACAGAGCATTGCCTACCATCCATGAATCAGTGTAGAGTTTGAGCTTTGGCCACATCTCTCTTTCAGCAGTGTCCAGGGCCAGTTGAATATCTTTGAGTTCAGCAAGTTGGCTTGATCCACCTTCTCCTTCAATAGCTTCTGCAACCTGTCGTGTGGGACTCCATACGGCTGCTTTCCACTTTCGTTTCATCCCTACAACGCGACAAGAACCATCGGTGAAAAGAGCGTAGCGGGTGTCTTCTGCTGGCAGTTGGTTGTACGGTGGAGCTTCTTCAGCACGTGTCACTTGTTCTTGCTCTTCCTCATCACTGAGACCAAAGTTTTCACCTTCAGGCCAATTTGTGATTATTTCCAAAATCCCAGGGTGATTCAGTTTTCTGTGCAATGAGGGCAATCCATTTGCTCCATGTGGCATTGGTGGCATGGTGGGTAGAGGGAACCTTTGCTTTGAACATCCACCCCAGCACCGGTAGTTGGGGTGCCAGCAAGAGTTGTGCCTCTGTGCTGATTACCTCTGAGGCAGCTTGGATCCCTTTATAAGCTGCCAAGATCTCCTTCTCTGTGGGAGTGCAATTGGCTTCGGACCCTCTGTAGCTCCGGCTCCAGAATCCTAGTGGTTGGCCACGAGTCTCACCAGGCACCTTCTGCCAAAGGCTCCAGGACAGACCATTGTTCCCGGCTGCAAAGTAGAGCACGTTCTTCACCTCGGGTCCTGCCCTGACTGGGCCAAGGGCTACTGCATGGGCAATCACCTGCTTGATCTGGGCAAAGGCTTGTTGCTGTTCAGGGCCCTGTTGTTCTCCTTGTGGGTAACCAGAACTAGCGGGGCCCTGCCTCTAGCCAGGTATACAATAGGGGATACACATCATAGAGTCACCCCAAGACAACAGTCAATCAGTTTCAGTGTTAAAACTTAACTAAAGAACAACATTAGTACAAAACGATGTTTCTGCAGAACTTATTTCTTTAAAGGATTGTAAGTTCTATGAATATATGAATATTAACTGTTGAAAAGGGGAACATGTCTAAGTTCACCTAAGGAAGTTAACAGTATACTTTGTACAAGATTTAACTAGTTCCCTTCCAGCCCAGTGACTTCAGGGATATGCATTCTGTTAAATGCACACTTAAACTTACTGTGGGCTGTAAGAGGTCCTGTATCTGTACATAAGCCATTCCTAATGCATGTCCTACAAACATGCAACAGAACACACAAACGGAGATCAAAACCAAATTGAAATCAATGGCATTATCAGGTATGCAGCTTCTGTAAGTAAGCTGATGTATTGGTATTCCTTGCAAGTTTTGCTGGAGTAAATACATTTGTACAGAGCTGGTGGGAGTCCATAGTTTCTGCATTTTACCCCTCATAAATCCCATATTGTCAAATTGACCTTTCCAACTTGGTAACAAGGACAATGGTATGCATAGAATTAAGCAGAACTAATAATACCTTGATATACTTTGCAGCGCAGCTACACAGAACAGAATTATTGCCAGAAGGTTTGGCCTGCAAAGCAGACAGCCTACAGCTCAAGGAACCCCACTGAACAGAAATACAGTACAACATCAGAAATATAAAGCACAGCAGCAAAAACATAAGTGAGACCCCCATCTAAGGAACAGCCCAGTGGTCCAAAATTTCTTTCTGATGATCGGTACTCCCATGAAAAAAGGCAGTTCCTGACCAGCAAGACTTAGAGAACTGTCCAGGTCCATGCCCAGTAGTGGACAAGTACAACTCTACTTAGCCCTCCCTAACTTCCAAAGGCCCACAGCATTCTCTGGCAAGATTTTTGATATAGACAATGCTGGACAAGACCACAACAACTGCCAGCCTCTGCATTTGAGATTTCATCCAAGGACTTTCTGACAGTGAAAGTCGAGAATTCAGTACTCATGGTACAATCCAGTTATCACTGTCATTAAGGCAGACAGGGATCTCCGTGTTGGATGATAAGCCAAGGACACAGCTGCCTGGAGTTTGTAAGAGCAGGCCCGACATATTTTCACTGCCTTGTCCCATGAGACAGAGGATCCTGACACATGGATACAGAGAGTCCCCATACATACCCCCAAAGCTCTTTAAAAAACAGGACTCTTTTTATTGTCACTTCCCATTGTCCAACTAAAGGATTGACTGCCCTGACTTCAGAACCATCTGAACAGGTGTCTAACATCTCATCCTTCCTGCAACAAGAGGAGAAAACTGCCTGCTTGCTACACTTTTGAAATTGGTACTGTGCCTCTCAGAAGTTTTAGTTTTGATTAATCCAAATGTATTTCAAGAACCCATTTAAAGAACATTCTTTCAAAATCACACCGGTGAGATTACTGTAAAAGTGAAGGCTCATAGAAAATGTTTGTGGAAATCCAAGTATTTCTTCCAGGGCTCAGAGAAGCACATAAGATGGCTTTGAGCCAGACGAGTTCTAAATAAGCTTTCAGTAAAAATTCATTCTGGTCATAATTTAAGATCACTATAGCAACACAATCACACTTGCCAAGTATGCAACATTATAAAATTACAACAGACTTTGAAAAAAAAAAAATCTGTTTTCTAGCCATTTTTTAAAATAGATTTAAAACTGTATTGTGAAGGTGGCAACAGTTGTTCAGGATTAAGATCTTATTTTATTCTGTGGATGGTTAAAGGAAAGCTATGTCATACGCTAATTAAATATACAGCAGGTATCTCCTGGAATATGGAACCAGAGCCTTCTAAGGGATCCATGAAATTTTGCATCTCAGGAACAGATGGTACAGTAAGAGCGGGATTAAAGGAATGATGCAAGGAATCTGTGTAAAGTCCATTGTGCAGTGGGAGAGAAGACTGAGAAGTAAGGTGTTCTAAGGCACATGCTTCCCCACAGACTTTCAGTCATTTGTGTTCAAAGGGATGGTATACATTTTGCACAAGAGCGGAAGTGACACCTTTGTTCTGAATTCAGCACAGTTCATCTCAATGCAGAGCTGAGAAGCCAGATAGAGCAGCAACCTTGAATTATGCTCTGTGATGTACACCACCCAGTGTCTGAGCTACAAATTAAGCTTCTCAGCTCCTTTCTTCCCCATAATTGAAACACAAATGAGTTTCTGGAGAAAGAACCACAAACAGTTCAGCCATGTTCTTACTTCTTTTGGCAGCAGCAAATATCCATGTTCCTCAGTGGGAACGCTGCTAAGAGGATCCCATGCACAGAAGGCAGCGCACACTTCATTTTTACCCCTCATAAAGCCCATATTGTCAAATTGACCTTTCCAACTTGGTAACAAGGACAATGGTATGCATAGAATTAAGCAGAACTAATGACACCTTGATATACTTTGCAGCACCCAAACTGGGGCTGGCACACTCAGCTTCCTTGCATGGGAATTCTACTGGTTTTATGTAACAGCTCTGCTGCAGCCTTGCAGGCATCTATATCCACTAAACACATCTAGCTGGCCTGCTGCCAAACACAAGGATAATCTGGAACCAATGACAGATTTGAGAAAATCCTGCAGACTCAACCACACCTGCAATCAGGATTTAAGGGTGTACAGACACACACTTGTATTTACAGAAGTTTTGGAGAGTTCTTAATCTGGGATGCTCAAATGAAGAGCATCTTCTCTTCTCTAAGGAAAGTTCACTCCCTGACAGCCACAGAATAGCACAAAACAGCCAGACCATTTTGTACACTGCACCTCCCATCACAATTTCTCTGCCACACAAATGACATGGTGCATAAAACAATCTTTGGCAGCTCTCAGACAAGACTTCCTCTATTGTAAAATGAAAAGGGGCTGCGATGGAAAGTCCAGGAGGCTGGATGAGGCACAGATAACTGTTTGCAATGTCACTTGCTCTTGCAGGGGAGCAAGTGACCCTAGAGGGAAGTGATGTGGGGAAGCTGCAGGCAAGATGCAGGAAGCCTTCACAGCACATTTTCAGCATCACATCTAAGAAAGGGAAAAATCAAAATGCCTCCTCCTTCCATCCCACTGATGGCTTGCAGCAACGGGCATACCTGGATTTAAGAGAAGACATGAAAATCTTCCTGACCCATAGAGTCCCAGAAGAGGGGTTACAGAAAGGCCCAAGAGCAGCTTTTACAGGGGCTCAAGAGGCCACATAGTGACTGGACAAGAGGGAAGGGCTTTAAAGAAAGAGACATTAGGTTTAGATTGGAGGTTAGGAAGAAATTCTTTACTCTGAGGTGGTGAGACACTGAACAGATTGCCCAGAGAGGCTGGGGACTCCCTACTCTTGTAAGTGTTCAAGTCTGGGTTGGATGGGGGCTCTGAGTAACCTGGCTTAGTAGAAAGTGTCTCTGCCCATGGCAGGGGGGGTTGGAACTAAATGGTCTTTATGGTCCCTTAGATCTCTTACTGTTCTATGATTCTAGGATTCTATGATCTATCTTACTCTATGGGATTTCTTAATCCTGCAATCTGGAGGGAATTGCCCTGTAGTCAGCCTGAACACCACTGTCTGGATCCAACTGCCCTGCATGTTCTTTGAATTATACTGACTGGTTTTATTTTTAACTCAAAGACCTTTGATTAGGCAGTGATCTTAATTACTCTGAATATCAAGGCAGTTTAAGGTGTATATAGTCAACCTTCCCCCACACTCCTAAATATGCTCATTGGAATCTGCCTCTTAACACCATCACTAAATATGAGCTTCCTGTGGCCCTGTTACACAGATCTACAGTGCAGAGTACACCTGAACCTCTGCAATTATAAGAGACACTGATTCAGCATCTATCATTACCCTGATTTGTCTTCCATGAAGAAAGGGCTCTTTCACTTCCCTCAACACTCACAGCTTAGGGGAACTGCTGAGATCCCTTGACATCAGGTGGAATCATTCCCTAAGAACCTTCATTTTGCTACTATTCTCTCCCATGTTTTTGTAAGGAGCCATGGGTAGAAACAAGAAGAAAGGTAGAGATTTCTTATTAAGATTTCCCCAGGACTGATAATTATGTGAATAACTTCCCTTGCTATTGACCAGTCTGATCTTTCCATAGGCTGACTCCCTTTATGCTACAGAGCTCTATCTGGAAGCTTTTACCAGAAGCATCTTTCTCTCAGCTTCACTGGAAGACAGCTGGTCTGCACCATTCAGCTGCCAGAAGGCAAAGAGAAGCATTTCCTTTGACAAACTTCCACTCATTCCACCAACAGCCAGCTGCTTACCTTGTCTTGCTGCAAGTGGAGTCCTGGAGAGAAGCAGGGACTAGGTGCTCTCCACATGAAGAGCAGTCATCTTTGTGTGCAGTTTTGGGTGCCATGGTATAAGAAAAACATTAAGCCATTAGAGAGCATCCAAAGGAGGGCGACAAGGATGGTGAAGGACCTTGAGGTGAAGCTGTATGAGGAGCGACTGAAGTCACTTGGTCTGCTCAGGATGGAGAAGAGGAGACTGAGGGGAGACTTCATCGCAGTCTACAACTTCCTCACGCGGGGAAGAGGAGGGACAGGCACTGATCTCTTCTCTGTGGTGACCAGTGACAGGACTGGAGGGAATTGCCTGAAGTTGAGTCAGGGGAGGTTTAGTTGGGGTATTAGGAAAAAGTTCTTCACCCAGAGGGTGGTTGGGCACTGGAACGGGCTCTCCAGGGAAGTGGTCACAGCACCAACCCTGACAGAGTTCAGGAAGCATTTGAGCAATACTCTTGGGCATATGGCATGATCCTTAGGGATGGTGCTGTGCAGGACCGGAAGCTGGACTCATGATCCTTGTGGGTCCCTTCCAACCCAGCTTATTCCGTGATTCTGTTTTGATCAAAATATATGCTCTCGGAGAAGCAGTTGTTCTGATCTAGCAATTTTTCTCCTTGAGATCTAGTAGGACCCTGAGGGTGTTCCTGTATGTAGTTGCATACAAAATGCTAAAAGTAAAATCATTTTACTCTTAAACCTAAAGACCTGGCTAATATAAACTGCATTGAGTAGCTTAGGTCTGCCACCTGAAGGGGTACACATTTAAACCTTCTTCGTGGGGGACCTGAGAAATTTTAGCACCACTGAATAAGGCTCTCAACTGCTATTAACAGTACGATTTTATGGACATCAACAGGCTAGATGACCCAAATAATCCTCTTCATAGTGAAGTGTCTACCTCCTATAGCTCCTGGTTGTATTCTTATGCTGATGAGCATTTCTTTGGGGTCCTACCAAAGAAAACAATAAGTGTTTTATTTAGTAGAAAATATCTCAAAAATGTTCCTCTTCTTGCCTAGGTATTTTCTCTCACTCTTAGAAGGCTGTACTTGAGCAAGCCAGATTGCATTGTCCTCTTAAGTCTGACTCATTTCAAAATCACTTAAGTGCTGACAGCTGCTTTGTACAGTCAGATATTTAGAGATGACCATCATGAAATTTTTTCTAACATGTACAATTTCTGTATGCATCCATAGTCAAAAGATACATTATCTCCTGTGAGAACTCCTTCGTTTCTCTGCACATGGGCTGAAATATTTATGTTGTATTAGGAAGCATATTGAAAATGTTCTCCCCAATGTATCATGGCTGTGGAGATCAGGTTATCAGGGCAAACATGAAAAATTCAGCAGTAGACTGCTGCTTCTGCTGATGCCCTTTTTTGCTCTCCATTCAGAAATACAGAAAGCACAGAAGCTGTGTTATATTTGGGCAACTATTTTTGGACGTCCTGACTAGCCTCAACAGCAACAGCACAGAGTCCTGGAGATGATAGAAAAAACTGAGGCAGCAACAGGACTCTGAGGCAGTACTTCAGAGTGGTTAGTTTGATATGCTGCAACATGCCCATGGTCGTGTATGGGACCACAACACATTCTTTATGGCAAATCCAACACCAAGCATGCCCACCAAGATCCAGGTTTCCATGAAAAACAGAGAGAGGGGAGTGGAAGACTGCAGTGGCTCCTGTTAACATTTCTGAACAAGATTATCTTAGTACACTTGGACAGGATTGGCACAAACAATATTCTTAAATGTCTGTTCCACATTGACTTGTGCCTAGTGGATGATTGCTGCATATGTATATTATATAATTCAGGATATTACTTTTGAGTACCAAACATTCACTATCATGAAACCTCTGATTTTTAATAAGAATGCTATTGTTTGCCTGCATGCCTGTCTCCATTGAAATGTATCTCTCTTTTCTCCTGTTGATGAAAAGACTATCAAACAATCGAAAGACAAAGGAGGAATTCCACAACAGGAAAAGAAAAATGTTTTAAACATGGAGCTTGTTTCATTCCATCTCATTGTTTACAAAATCTGTCTGGCTAAGCATTGGTGTCAGCCACACCCCAGATGGACCTCAGTGAAGAATAGATGTTAAAAGAACACGGCCAAATGGACGGCATGCTGATGAGAAAGGATGAGGGTATGCAAGCGGTTTGCATACATGGATTTCAAAGTGCCAGCAGACTGAAATGAGAGCGGGGAGGCAGGAGAAGACTTTTTCCCAATTCTAAAATGAAGACAGTTCTCTCCCAGCTCAGAAGGAGGAGGAGGCTGGTAATGCATTTGTAGATCCAATGTCTCCTCTGCAGCAAAGTTTACCCCTCCTGTCAATATCCCAAAAGCTAGAGAAATTCAGGTGCTACAATGACCCTGAATGGATATTTTAGCTGGGTCAGCTGTGATACCACATATCATTGTAAGGGATACCAGCAAGCTTCCTTGCACAGAATGAGAGTCAAAAGGTCTGTTAACTATGCTTCTAGCAAAAACCAGTGTCATCTCCTCTGCTAACGGCCCTCTCGCATCTGTGACATCAAGACTATGCTTTCTCAGGAGCTGATTCTGGCAGACACATATCCGGACCAGGACAAAACTGTGGATTGTGCTGATGCCTCCTATGACATCCTTTAAGTCTGCAAATTCTCTGGAGGACCCAGTGATATGGACATGACAAATGGATAACAGTAGTAATCCACCATCTCCTTCCTGGCATTTTGGCTGTGTGTGCTTGCATGTACAACCCATATTTGAAATCAGCTCAGTGCTGCTCTGCAGTGACCAGAGACCTATTTCGGGCCTAAGACTTTTCTCCAGCCTCAGACCAAGTAGCTTTGTATATCCATCTTTCATTTTGGCATAGCTTGTTGATCTCTGCATGTTAGTAGCTCGCTGTGGTGTTTCACAGAGCACAGGCACGTTGAGTGTCACTCGCAGGCAGCAGGGCGAGGGCCTGCCTGCCAGGGGGCACTGACAGCAGGCTCCACACAGGGGCAGAAGCAGGGATGATGGTTCTGTGCCTGTGGACAAAGCCCTCTTCTCCCACCTGTGGACGCCTGGACTCTCTGGTCTGTTTCTTGCAGTAAGGACTGGGCCCTTTTTCAGCCTTTCTAGCAAAGGAACCACAAAATGGTATCCTGTAACTCCACTGGTGATGGCTTGTGTGATGAGTCTGGTAACCATCCTCTGATGAGCTCCGGATTGTTGTGGGAAAGAGAGTTCAGCAGCACATATAAAGCCATGCACAGTGCTATTCAAAATTGGGCTACAGACTACCTGAAAACGAATGTCATTGCAAAGAAGGGAGTGGCAGATTACACCCTGTGTAATTACACAGCAAAAGAGCCATAGGGGACACTGCAATTTATTGGTCAAGGTTGTATCAGCAGACCTTGATGGAAGTTGTTGACTCTTTCAGTCTCTGAGGCTGCCACAAATTGCAAAGTTTGAGAAAAGCTTTTTACTTTGCTGTTCAGCGCTGACATCAACTAAAGCCTTGGTTTTGTCAAGGAATTGTGTACCAGTATATATGTCTTTTTCATCACCACTTTTGCTAAGTGCTGAAAGAAGTAGGCTCTTTCTGTTGCTATTAAATGTGTTATTTTCCTGTCAAATTACTTTCTAGATTCATGACTCAGGTATAATTTTGATGACACAAAGATGGTCCATTTTGAACTCCATGTACCACAGCTATATTTCTATTAAATCAAGTACAGACTGATTATTCTACAAATAACAAGAGATACCCTAGATGAAAATTGCTCTTCAATACAAAATATGTATTTTTTATTAGCACCAAGGAGGAACTGTCAAATATACTATTTCAGTTTTTTTCATAGTGCATTACTTTCAGTGCAATGTCAAGAATACCAATGACCCTTTAGTGCATGATTAACTCTATTAAAGCATATTTATGTCATTGAAGAAATCTTGGTTAAACAGTTCCCAAAAAAAACTCCCCTAGTGAAAATATTTTAACAAACACAAATTTTAACACACACAAATGACTCTTGCTCATCTCAGTAATGGTTTATGTCTAAAGGGTGCATGTGGACAGTTACACCTCATTGAGTGGTTTGTGAGCTTGACCTGAGATGTTCAGAAGGGAACTGGTTTCTACATCGAGTGAGGATGGCCAACAAGAGTTGAAAGGAGCAGCTTGCCTACAGATGTGTTTATCAAGCCAGGTCTATGCCTCTGACCACTCCACTAGCCCAAAAGTTTGGCTCATAAACTTCTCTTTTCTTATAAGGCAAGGATCAGATCTCACTCACCGGGTAGGGTAGGCTGGAATTCAGAGGCACATGCTGCACAAAGTCCTGGGAGTGTGCCTTCACAGCAGTCCACTTTCCTGGAAGGATCTGCAGTGCAGAGAGGACACATCACTGGTCAGCTTTCAGTCAGCATCCAGCTGGGTGCGGGCTTCAGTTGCTAAATGACCCTCAGCTTTTCTCTGCCTTCACAATAGGAGTCTATTGACCATGAGGTCACAAGTCAGGGAAATGCCAGTGCAGGAGGCCATGTGGCACAAGCCTGCTGCAGCCAAAACCTTCAACCAGGAGGACAGCCCCTGCCTTCCCTTCCCTACTGAGTGATGCACTGCTAGAACCAGCCACAACATGGCCTCTGTTCTAGTTCCTCACAGCAAACAGAGCAAGTCAGAAAATCCTATCTGGCACATCACAGTGGCCTCAGATGAGGAAAGAATCTAGGATGCTGATCTGCACATGCTTCTATTGTACCTTCAGGGCAAAAAAACAGAAATTAGTTGTGGATAACCCACTGAGATTTCTGCGTCAAATCTCCAGTAATAGAGAGTGTAAAAAGGTTTGTTTTCTGGTGCTTAGGAAAAGAGCTCAAAACTGATTCTGTTGTGCTCTGGGAAGTGGTAACATTGTAGGTATGAACAGTTCTACTTCATTGGCCTCAGACTGCTTGTTTACCTCTCCTTCCTTTAGCTGAAAAGTGAAACAAAAGTAGAGAGGCATAATAATCAGTAGCAGTGCCGGCAAGACTGAAAAACAGAGCTGTGATGAGGCCTGATGAAATGTTGTGTTCTTCTGGACATGTGTCAGCATGCAATTCTCTTGCCAGCTAAGGCTGATAGTTGTTGGGAACTGTTCCTTACTCAACAGTCATGACTTTTCTAAGAAACCAGTTTATGTTTCATGAGGCACTGGAAGACATGGAGATGAAAAAAAAAGAAAAAAGAAAGTATGCTGGGGACCTTGAGCATTGCATGCTGAATGTCTGTCACTCCAGAGCATTTGAAAATACTCTTAAGGACAAGTGAGAATAAATAATTTTGCATCCACCTTAGTGAAGTAAGACCATCTTTGAGTTTCTATAATGAAATAATTCTTGCAGCACTAGTGTTGAAACATGAAGAAAGCCTAAGGGGATAAAATTTGTTCTACTGATGGAGGACCTCAGGTGTATATTACAGAGAGCAATGGTTAGAATTCTGGACTAATTCACAGATGCGAAGACTACAGTCAACAGCTACAGAGGTCAGCATACTAATTGTTAAATACAAAATTTTGTCCAAATGGTGAATAACTGGTGGCAATCCTGGAGTCCCTGAGACCAAGGAGACAGACAGACAGATATGATCAGATCCAAAGAACACACAAACAGGAGTTCTCACCCTTGCACTTCATATTTTCCATTTCTCTGTCTTTGATGACAAGGGAAATTTTCACTTTATCTGTAAGTAATATCCATGTAACCTGCTGAAGAGTAAAATCTCCAGTATGAAATTGGGTGGTCTTCTCCAAAGGGTTAATCATTATGCTTTAGTGCCGTTCACATTGGCTTGCTGAATCCAAAGAAGAAGTATCAGAAGAATTTTTTTTTAAAGGCAGAAGCCTGATCTTTAAAATACGTTTTCCCAAAATCTGTGGAGTTTCTTTGCATAAGAGAAGCACAAACTGTCCTCCCCTGCAATCTGTTGTAGACCAGGTACAGTTTCACACAAGATAATTGTTCCACAGAGTTGAACAACATGCCCACTTTAGCTTGTTGCATGCTTTAAATACAGATAACACTATAAACACAGTGAAAATCAGGCTTTCTTTTCAAAGTCAGTTTATTTAACAGAGATTGTCATGGACAATGAAATCCCAGAAAGTTCAAGCTGAATTCTGCTTTAAATCTTACATATATTACCCAGAAGAAAAAAAAAATGTTTTTGGAGATATTAGTTATTCAGTTATTGTTCAATTTATATTAATTGTCAATTAACTTTTTTTTTTTGCATTCACAATACAAATGGCCGAAGAAATACAGAACCTATCTACAGCAGAAGTTTTCAACTCCTTTACTACAGTCCTACAAAAAGCAAGTTGTAAATAATAAAAAGTTTTAAATTTTAAAAAGAAAGTTTCAAATCTCACCAGATGAAAATGCAGGCAGGTGTGTTACAGTGTTTATAAGCTTGAGCTTCTCCTTGTAAAAAGTATATGTTACTTATAAGAATTCATAATTATTTTCTCCAATATCTTAACAAAACCAAATTCTGTAATTGAGACAACTGCTGGTAGGACTGCGTTGTTTGCCCCTTCTAGATATGGGGCACAGAAAGGATTCCTATTATTTCCAGCAGAATGTTAAAGAATTCCTTTTAAAAGTGATTGTAAAGTGAGCAGAATTAAAGTGGGTGGGAGGACCTGGGAATAAACTGACAGAGTCCACAGGTACCAAGGAGAGTGACTTCAACCTCAATTGTGAACAAAAATAGCAGGCCAGTCAAGAGGAGAATTTCAAAGACACGATCAATAGTGAGTCTGGAGCTTTAGACTGTATTGATTTTTTGATACATTCAAAGTTTGCCCTTGCAAAGCAGGCTGGCTAGCCTATGGGAAAACTAAGGAACAGGTGGGTCTTCACCCTGCCTCTCTTCTCTCATTGTGGTGACCCAGCAATAAAGTCCAAAGCTGTCTATTCATGTCAAGGTCTCAGAAGAAGCTGTAGTTGCTGACCCAGGAATCAACACTTTCAAATTTACTTCTTCATTAATCTGCAGGTGCCTATTGACCACATTTTGGAAACACAGTACTAGAAGTTCTTGGAGTGATTGAATTGGAAACCTGAGTCTGTTTTCCTGACCTCTCTACTACAATTACCTGCTTGCACAGATATACCAACCAAACGGAGGATGTGACTTTGGTGTCCTTCTCAAGGCCAGTCAAGGCAGCTGGATTTTGTAATTACAGAAAGTAAGGTTTCTTAGAAATTACTCAATTCTTCTTGTTTTGATGGAAAACTCCAATCAGGATTTGCAGGTACCCCTTCAAAAATTCTTTTTTGAAATCTAGTACATTTCTTGGGAGAAAATGGCATTTTCACACACACCTCTGAAATGTCCTCTTTGGACTGGTCCATTTACATGAGCACACTAATTAGCAGTAAACAGAATACATCTTAGGAAACTTTAGGTTCTTATTCACCAGTAATTTGTGGGTTGTTTTTTGAATTGCTGCTTCAGCTGGGCTGGAGACCAGCTGTAATCCAAATAGAGCACTAGCCAGAGTTCCAGAAGGAAAAAATGCCATGGACCTCAGTTTCAGGCATTTGCAGCCTGCAAAAATATGCAGTCCTCAGCTACACTACCCTAGGAACAGAGCAGGGATATAAGGTCCCATCTGCCCATTATGCTCTGCTCTGCCACCTGCCACATCAAGCAAAAGTAGCCTGGGATGCTCTACCATCTCCCAACATTTAATCAAGATTCCAAACCCTTATGTTTGTATTTGTTGCTGAATATGCCTCAGGTGTATTCTCTAGCTTTGATCTTCTCTAAGGTTGAGATGGAGGACAAGAACCAAACTTCAGCCGAAGCCAAGACTGACATTGTGAATAAGACATTGACAAGAAAGAAAAGATAGATTTTTTCCCCCCATTCCCTGCTCTCCCTTTCATCTACTCTCTTGACTCATCACCTATTACTAGCAGCATGTCGTATTTACATTTTCTCTCTTGGACTGAAGTAAAAAATATGTAAGTTGAAACTTTCTTATAAATTTGGCTGCTCATCACACAAACACTGCACATTCGCTTTCATTGCTGTCCAATAAATATTTTATGTTTTTCTGACCTAGCAAGCAGTTTTCTGGAGCACACTGTAGGCAACGCTAGTCGATTTTGCAAAGCTGTGAAACATCTGGTATGGCTGTAATATGTTGGCAGTGCTATCCATGCTACTCAGCTCTCAATGAGAATTTTTTTTTCCCTGTGTGCCAAATTGGAACTACGTGAGCTTTGGGAAGACTGAAGCTTTCCCTAGCAGGTCATGAAATGAGTCATCAGTCCTGAATGAATCTTTGTATTACATGGATCACATGTTTAGTAGTCTCACTGAATACACTTTCACGTCTGGGGAAAAAAAAAAGAAAAAAAAAAAAAAGAAAAAAGAAAAAAAATGGAAAAAAAAGAAAAAAAAAAAGGAAAAAAAAGGAAGGATAACATTTTGGTGATTCTGTTGGCCATAGACATGATTTTCCTTGGATTTAGCCTCACCTGTAGTCCTCCGTTCTCCGTGGATAGGTACCATTCCTCCCTGGAAAAAAAGAATAAATATAAGTTACTGTCTAGGATGCATCTAAAGATATACCTCTTCTGTCACATCTGAGGCACTTAGCCTCTTATGATCTTATGATCCCTATGCTTTACACAGCCAGACCCCACACACAAGCAGCACTGTGGTTTCTCACTTGCATTCCAAGTTTCTGCATCAAGTGAGAGCTAAGGATGTGGACAGCAACATCCAGTCACAGAATAGGGGAAAATCTGAGACTGCAAAGCATTAGGGACAGTGTCTGCTTGGTTTCCTGCAACAGTGTCACTGTTGGGTGTCAGAAAAAAAAGCCTTTCTCCCAGCCTCTTGAGAGCCTACCTAATCTTTCCAACAGCTCAAAGCCTGCAAACATAAAATCAGCCCGGGCTTTCAGCAACATGACGAGCCAGAAGATAGCAACCTTGACACCTTCAAGAGAATGCCACACCTGAGGATTTACAAAGCTAGCAAAAGCTTTGAGTAAGGCCAGTTCAATGAGAATATGGTGTAGAATTAAGCTTCAGAACATATCCAGAACTGTGCAAAGCTTCCTTCTTCATATGGCAAGGAGCATAGCACTTCCCAGCATCCATTGACATTCCTAGAAAACTGGTTAAAGTCAGAATGCTCTGCCTTTACTGACATTCCATGCACACCACAGTAATGTTGCTGCAGCCAGGGGAGGCATTCCTTTCTCATTTAGTAGGTGTAAGTCTTTCCCTGCTTCTGCTTTTGCTGCTCTGCAAAGAGCAGCAGTAGATTCATGAAGTCTTCCGTCCTTTCCAGTTCACCACCAAGCAGATCTTGGACAGACAGAGCACACATGAGAAAGAGAGTTTATTTAAGTACCACCTCTGCTAACGCTTGATGCTTTCAAGCCCAATAATGTCTGTAGCTACACAACTCAGTGCTGAATAGCAAAGGCTTTAAGAGGAGAGAAAATCATAGGGACAAAGATCATCGCTGTCTTGTCCATTGCAACCTGGTAGGGAACAAAGATCACCACTGTCTTGTCCATTGCAACCTGGTAGGGAACAAAGATCATCACTGTCTTGTCCATTGCAACCTGGTAGGGAACAAAGATCATCACTCTCTTGTCCATTGCAACCTGGTAGGGAACAAAGATCATCACTGTCTTGTCCATTGCAACCTGGTAGGGAAAAGCTTACCTTTTGAGTCCAGTGAGCTGCTTCTCCCTCATATTACCCTATCTCTGTCACTAGTGACATACAGGTGTCTTCAGTGCTGCTGAAGAAGCCAAGACTGACTGGACATGAAAGGAGGACCATGGGTCTCTTACTGTCTAATCAGTAAGAGGAAAGTTAGGAACAGTGCATGTCACCTCATCCCAACTGCCCTTACATCCTTGATTTGCTTTGACCTGTGACTTTGGCTTTGGTTCTGTGGTATCATCAGACAAATGATTTAATTTCTCCCACTCTAGAAGTGGGGCGGGGATGTGGGAGCATGCCTTCCTTGAGGAAAGGTGGTAGTTCAGACCTAGATTTTAAAGTCTACTCTGCATCCTCCTACCTCTTGCTCTTCAGTAAGGTCACTGCCCCTAAGCTGCACAGCAGCCAGCCACTGAGCCAGGCTCCAGACAAAGGAAAATTCATCCCAAATATGAAGCATCAGGCATTCTATCCTGCCCTTCCAGAGCCTTAGCTATATCATTGGCCACAAAAATGAATCTGCTGTAAGGATCATGTCCCAGCACTCTGCTCTGCTTTACTGCCAATTTCCACCCAGGCAGTTTCCATTAACACTGATCTGATGCCTACACAGGTGTTCACTGCCCATCCAACAAGCTCAGACACAAGAAGGCCAGTCACCACTGTCAAACATGTGGCCAGGTCCTCCTCTGCTCAGCCTGAGTCTGTTTACACCAGTATCTGGCCAGTTGCAGTCATAACCTGTGTGCCCCAAGTAACCAAACAGCCACCACACAGAAAATTACAGACTAAAAGCACAGTCTTAAGGCATAAATCCTTGAGCTTTTCCCAGATGCTTCTCACCATCTTCTTATCTGGCCCAAGCCTAAATCAACAAACAGGCACTAAGACCACCCCAGTCCTGCTATAAAGCTCTCTCCATGCTATTTATGTGCATCACCCCAGCAAAAGTTATGGTCACAGCCATCTCTGAAAGGATTCTGCAGGCTTACTTTAGTTCTCTCCGCCAGCTTTAGACCTACTAACACACAGTTTCAGCCTTCACACCTGTGTGCTAGTATGCTCCTGTGGAGTCAAAGAAAAGAGGAAAATAGATGTTAAACCATCAATACCCAGAGCTTAGCTTAACTTGAATTCAGATATAAGTAATGACATTTTAGGCTGAAAAGCTTGACCCATAGGCTTTTCCTAAACACATCATATAATTTTCTAGCTTAAGAAAATTGCATTAACTCCTGTTAGCAAGGTGTAGAAGACTGCTAACAAGAGCATGTTGTGAATTCAGTTGCTAAGACCAAGGAACAAATATAAGGAGGATAGGTCTGCAAGTATGTAGTTTACTACAAGTCTGTGTGGCATTAATGGACAAATCCCCTGCAATGCAAAAGCGTTTTTTAAATTGGAGCTGGATTCACACTGTTCTTTGAATTTTAAAACAGACTTTTCCAAAGCATTTTCTTAAATTGTAGTTTGTATTTAATCCTGAAATGTACCTCTTTATTCCTAAAAATAAATATTTTTAAATAGATGCCATGGGCAATTCAATCTGAATTTTCAACTCCCATTTTACTTATGAAAAAGTAAACTGTTTTGGAAATGTGAAACACTTACCTGGATTTGTCCCACCCAGCAATTCTGTTTCCATTTCCTCATCATTTTACTCAGCTGGAGCTTTCAACTTTCTTCTGGGAAGATAAAAGATCACCTTGCTTCCTGCAGCTACTTGTATTGACTGTTGTTTGCTAGCAAGCAGAAAAACAGAAGGGCAGCCAGAAAAATAGGTTTCCCCTCATCATTCTAAGCCCACAAGGCTTAGCTCTGCTGGCAACTCACTCACTTCCAGAAAGGAATTAAGTGTTCCTAACAATTGCATAAATAACAGAAAGCTGCAAGATAAGAGCCACATCCTCTGCACTGGTCTTGCAGGGGTAATTCAGCAGGAAGTCGATATTCCCTCTATCATTTCTAGCAAGAAAAAGGGACTCATTGGAGGAGGTCATTGCAGATGGGAAGCAAATCCCAGCTCACCCCTCAAGCCACAAGGCTTTAATGCAGATGGGGGCTGTCCTTAGGCTTTCAGAAACATCAAGGGATAATGGCTTTTTGGAGTTGGTAAGGAAAAGGATCTGCCTCTGAGCATTGGGTAGTGGGTGTAAAAAATTAGTTAAATGTATAGTAAAGGGATTTTATAGAAGATTAGCTGTAAAAACAAAGTCACATGTTTGTCTCAAGGAAGGAAGTACCTGAAGAAGGAGTAAATATTTGTCTTTTTGTATCTCTCTTCCTCTGTCCAGGCTTTTATCTTACATAAATGACCACTGTGTACACAAAATACCTTGTGAACAATGTTTATAAACCTCAGCTGTGTAGGGATAGGTCAGATGGAAATGGCAAGATCAGTCTTCATGTTAGTCAGCACCACAGGTGCAGGCCTCTGATGGTGCACAGCATGACCAGCATCTGCTTTTGAAAGCTGCAGCTCTTCACCAGGTCACCTCAGAATGCCGTGTGGCATCAGAGAATCAAAAGAGGATTTGAAACTACTGAATTTTCTCCATTTTCCCATCCCTAGTTAGTGTTTCAGTGGAGGAGTTTGACATAAAGGCATACAAAATAAATTAATAACAGGGTGTGAAGCAGTAGAAATATCCAATAAGATAGGCTTCTTTCTGTGGTAAACTTCCTTACCTACCTTTAAAAATGGTGATTGACTACCCTCAGTGCAACTGCAGGAGAATGAAATACCATTAACCTTTCCACAACTGATTTTCTTTATTCTCACAGCTTTTTTGCCATCATGGAAAAAATAATGAGATTCCTTAAGAAGGACTTCCAGAACACATAGCATTAAAAAGAGTAAGAATTTGTTCTGGTGTCGATGGAAAACAGGGTAAAAGAACATTTCATGTAGCATATTATTTTGCATGTATTGAGTTGGGTCTATCCAAAATGAAACCCTCTTGAAAAGTTACTTCGTTGTCTTGAAATTACATTTTTTTTCAAGTGGTTATAAAGAGAAACATGGTAATATATAAACCTGCATGAAATGCAGAGGTTCAAAAATCCCTCCCACCAGAAAGACAATTTTTCTAAACTGTTCTCATCTTCTACAAATAACTAATTCTTCTGAAGTGTTTTTTTGTCTATAAATCTCAAAAAACATCTATAAGTATGAGACCCTATCCTCAGCCAGGTGCCATTTGTCAACTCATTGAATGCTGTGCAAAAACTTCTGAGTGGCAGCTGCAGGAGTTTACTAGATTGCCTATGTAAAGAGCGGTAAGCGCCTTATCATCTGCTCTCCTGATTGAGGCACCATCAGGACCGCTTTCTGGTAAGAAGTAATTCATCAGTTCATCTAAGCCATCAATAGAAAAAAACACAGTACAAACATCTGGGTGCTGAGAAGCACCCATCCCAATGTCTCCAAGAGCTTTAACTAGATGTTTTATACAGCAGAGATCTCTCTCCACGAAATATGCCACAAGAGTTTACATGTTCTCTGCACAAAAAGCTTCTTCTTTAGGCAATTCTTCCTGCTAATTACTTCAAGCAATTATGTAAATACATAGGGACACAGATATAAAAAGAAGAACATGTGATATCAGCTTCCCATATATTTAGAGTTTCACTTTTCAGCTCAAGGAAGGAGAGGTAAACAAGTAGTCCAGCAAAAACAACCAAGGGATCACCAAGTATAATATACCAAATATAATGAGCTCAGCACAACACAGTTGAGGCAGCTATATGTTCAAAAATACATACCATTCAAATAGAAAAGATCAGCTTTTTTAATTCTCTCTGCCTTTGCTACTATTTTTCTCTGTTAAATCAAGTTATGGTTTGGAGCTTTAACAAAAAAGGGTTTAATCAGCCTGTTTCTGATGTAGGGAGTAGGTTGAAGTAATGATAGCAGACTGGAAAGATGTCTTCTGTTGCCTAGCATTGTTGTGCCAAATATAGACACCATGTGTTACATCCCAGCCCAAGTGATCCCAAAGCATCTTCTTCCATAAAGTCCCTTTTGCTTCGGGAAGACGACACCTAAACACACAGCCAACTGGGAGAGAATAGAATTCAATTCTATTGACTATATTGAATAACTGCCTGCCTAAATCATTCTGCTCCAAAAGCAGTCTATCTGTTGTTGGAAAGTTAAACAAAAAAAAAAAAAAATTGCAAAGTACTTTGGTCTTTCAAAAGAAAAAAACCTACATTTACTTTTAAAAGCCAGAAACAAAATGTCACTTGATTTTTCTCTCAAGCATAAAATAAATAACAGCTTGGTAATCAGCTCTCAGAGGATGAAAACATTTGCACTGAAATGTTTACTAGCACAGAGAGAGAAATTCTCGTTTAACTGATAATGTAGGAACAGTCTGCTCCTGGAAACTTCAAAGAACATAATAGTCAAGCAAGAGGTGGTAGTTTGTTTCCGAACCCATAACAAAGCATTCACAACACTTATAAACAAGGTTGGAAAGATGCTGGAGGCTGTCTGTCCCTCAGTAACTGCCCCCTGATTTTGCAAAATTCCGGGTCCATACACGCGCTACCATCAGTCTGTACGCAATCTTCAAAGGGTGAAATGCTTTTGTGATTCAAAACAGAGTGCAATAGAACACAAAACCCCTTTATTTTTTCGTTCGTAATTCACAAGACAAATTGCCAGTTATTGACCCACAGCAGGTTTTTACAGATGTCTTTGATACTTTTCAGTGTAGAAGATACTTTAAGGTATGCTTAAAAAACTGACATCTCTGTTTTTCCTTGGATTGTGTCTAATTGACAAAGCCTAGATACTGAGTATGATTATGACCAGAAATAATCTAATTTAACAGGAGAAGGCTGGGAAAGGCTTAATACCATACTTGTAAACATCTACAAAATTTACAGACATTCTCATTTTTGATGGAACAAAGTTCACATCAACTCCCTGGTAACTTCTGGGGTGGAAGGGAAGAGGGAGAGAAGGCAAAACCAAAGCTGAGATCCCCTTATAACTGAAAACACATTAAAACGAACAAAAAGATTGTTTGTTTTAAAAATGCTTACAAAATCCTCATTTGATGCACAAATCCAAATTCAGAATCCTCCCAAGCTATTCCAAAATGGAGTTGATTCTTCCACCCCCGTCTGATTTACAGTGAGTCAATCACAGCACCAGGAAACTTTGTAGATTTTATAGCTACTTTGTAACAGACATCTCTCCGGCTTGTTACATTTGAAATTTAGGGTGAATTTTATGCATCTAAAAAAACCCTTACGTTTTAGTTCCCAGGCAGCATAAATTAACAAAAGCTTTCATGTAGGTCCACTGACTTTTCCGCACAGAATAGCTGATCCTTACCTTCTACCTTCATCAAAATATCCCAAACATTCTCACATCCTTTCCATGATCGGCTTTTGATGCAACAATATAGACAGGTACAGAACAAACCCTGCTACTCCAGGTTTTTCGAACACAGACACAGAGATCAGAGGATTTAGTATTGCTTTATTAAGAACTAATCACATCCTCTTACGATTGAAGGAGGTAATAGCTGAGAACATTGCCACATCACAGGAAGCATCTTCTTGGGTCAGGGACAAGGGATCCTTTGGTTGCTGGAGTTTCAGTCTCAGACCTGGACTCCAGCATTGTTTCCGTGCTTCCATCTGACTGCACAGGGCATTAGCTTGGGCTCCAGGAGACTGCAGGGCAGATCTGTCCTGCTGGTGACCTCACAGGAGTCTGTGCTGCTATTTCACCACAGTGACACGGCAATAAAGGAGTCCCATTTTTTGTAAATTGTGTTTAGATTTAGAGGCGTGGACTTCTATTCAGGGCATAGGGATTATTCTAATTCATACACCAGGCTTGGATTCTGAAGTGGAAAACAAGCTTCATGGCCAAGGTAAAGACATTTCCTGCTCTCTTTTGGTCCTCCTTCTAGTGTGTTTTATCTTGTAATTGCAAAAAACAGGGAATAAGCCTATGAGGTACCATTTTTAATGTTTAATCATATTTAGTACATGAAAAGTTAGATTATACCTGGACAAAGGACACAAAACATTTGTTCTTGCTAGCAGGATGAAATCTGAAAATTCTAGTGCTGTATTTAAAGGATGGAACTTATTTCAGGATGAGATAAGAATTAGCATGATCTAGAGCATTAATAGGACACACACTTCAGATTTCTCATCCATGCAGACATCTTGAGGGAGCTGGTATTTCCTGAGATATTTTAAGAGACCATGAAAACACATTGTTTTTCTTTCTGTGACAACAAAACACTTTTCACAGGTTTTATTTCATCTGGAAGCAGGGGCAAAAAACCACAATCCAATAGCTAAGTCTGGAATCACTTCTTTCAAAGGTGTGGGTCCCAACAAGTCCCCAGTGATAGGAGCTCAATGCAAGTGACATGCTCCTCTGGTCAGGCTGCTGGTCTGGGAGTTTGGGTATCTAGCTTGGTTGACATCAATTTTTGGTGCTGGCTACTCTCAGACCAGTGGCCTAACCCAGCATGTCCCTAGGCAGCAATCAATCCATCAGAGGGCAATAAGAACAAAAAAAGAGTTGTACTGCAGAACCAGATTTATTAAAACCTCTGTCATTTATGCCACCAGGAAAAACAATACTGCCAGTTTGCAGCTGTCTTTTTAAAAATAAGCTGTGCTGACCATTTTCTTGAAAATAACAGAAAAAAAAAGGTAATCAATGAGACAGAAAAAGAGTGGGAAATCCTGCTCTGAGAGGCTGTAAACACAATAGTTAATCCTGTGGGAGAATATATCAGTAGGAAATCAGTTCGTTTACTCAGGAAAACCTGCTGAGATTAATTACAAGTAAAAGTCTGATATAACCTGTTGTACTTCAGATCATGTTCCCAAAAAAGTTATGAGCTTTCCCTAAACAATAATTCTGTATGTGGTATGTGATAGAGACACCAATCACATTAATATGGTTTATTCATGTGATTTCCTAGCATGGGAAATAGGCTGGGGTCACAGAATGAGATTCAATTTCTTGGCTAGAGAGGTGAGTTCTTTCATAGAGGAGCACAGCAGCAATATGAAAATGTGTAGTTTTTTAATCTCCACTCAAATCATCACCAGTATCTCAGCATACTTGATTTTCCTTGCTAGAATGCTGGGATGAATGCCAGGGAATTTGGCAAAAGTAATGTGAATTATGACCAACAGACCAAAGCATCAAGGCTAAACCGTGAACATGGTGCTTGCAAAGTAATCCCAACGACAGAGGGAGTGTGCTTACCCAGAAGAAGCACTTCTTTCTCTTTTTATGGAAACCTCTGCAATTTTGACTTGGCAGCCAGCAATTTGCCTTGAAAGCAGAGGAAAATCTTTTACCGTCATTCAAAGACTGAAATCTTTTCAGACTTGCCATTGTTGAGCTACCATTACAACAACAGTGGCATGATGTAAAAGTATATGTACTGTATTTCCAGTGGAGAATACCTCAGGAGCACTTCAGGATACTAAATGGCATTCCAAATCTTTCTGAACAAAACATTGTTCTGACTTCTTTGGAAAAAACGGTTTTCCTAAGAAATCTCATACCTTCATTCCAACCATGGACTCAACCCCGTAGGTATTTCAAACATCTCCCGTGACATCATAGGTGTATTTTTTTCCTACAGCTATTAACAAAAGGAACAGAAAGAGCAAACACAAAGAATTTTCTCCCCAGATTTCAGTTCTGTCTCAGCTCGAGTCCTCTGCCTCACATCACACTCTATCTTGGGTGGTTATTTCCAGTTCTTAGACACATAATGCAAATAATTTTTTAAGGACAACAATTTACTTGCTGTTTGGGTTTGGGGTTTTTTTGTTCCTTTAGGAGATATCCATGCTATGCTATGGCTTCCTTCTAAGCAGCAAATCTATGCTCTGTGGCAAGAGGTGGCTTGAGATGAGCTGACACCCTTGGAGACTGAAAGCTTTCACATCTCCCCAGGCTATACTGCACCTTACTGCCTGGAGCTTCTGGCAGTGAATCTGACATGCAGTGTAACCACCATTTGGGGGAGAGAAAATCGCACTGTCAATAAGAGAAAAGCCAGCTGTCTGGCTGGCTATGGAGTCATGGACACTGGACTTCAGCAGGCAAGCTGTCCTGCTGTTAGAACACTGAAATTTAAGGGGAAACATTCCTTCTGCTTCATGCAAAATTTAACTCTTAAATTAGTTGATAGCTCTCGAGAGTCATCTGTCTTGAATGCATTCTGGTAAGTGGCTGAATAGAAGGAAGGCAGAAAACATGGTACTGATCTGTTCACATTTCACTTTTAACTATTAGATTCCCTTCCTTTAGGATTCACTTCTGCTTGTTTGTATTATTCAAATAGATATGAGTGGTTACTTGGACAGACCTTTCATGGGAACATATTATTGCAGATTTCCTTCCCAGTTTTATATTAGAACCCTCGAAGTTCTACAATGAAAGGTTTGAGGGCTATAACTCTACAGCAACAGCTTCCTCAGACAAAACAGAAAAACAAGTGAAGTAGGAGAGAAAGTAATTTCCCACAGTTGTGCTCAAGGTATGGAGTGCAGCTCAGACCCTTCCGGCTTCATACGACCTTGCCAGACTGCTTGCGTTCTCCACTGGAAGACAGACAGAGCAGAAAGCTGAAGATCTAATGCTTTACAGGAGCATAACAGAGAAAGAAAACAAACAACACCTGGTGCAATCAAGGGGAGCTTCTCCAACTACTTCAGTGAGCTTTCGGAAGCGTTAGGCCAAGAGGACAAGGAGCAGAAACTGAGGCACAGGAAGTTCCGCACAAATATGAGGAAGAAGGAATAAGGAAGAATTTCTTGACTGTGCAGGTGACCATGCACTGGTTGCCCAGAGAGGTTGTGCAGTCTCCCTCACTGGAGATATTCAGGGACTGTCTGGATGAAATCCTGTGCCATGTGCGTAAGCAGGGAGGTTGGACCAGATGACCCTTGTGGTCCCTTCCAATCTGACCCGTTCTGTAGTTCTGTTAACTCAAAGTGAAAGATCTGCTGTATTCCCTCTGGCACCAGGAAAGAAGCACACAATCTGCTGCTTCCTAAACCCTCGTTTTCTGCACTACATGGGCTTACTATGTTTACACTTTTGCTGTCTCAGAAATGTCAAGCTCATCAAGAATTTGTAAAGCCTCATCACCTGGATGTGTGTGATCACATGGGGAAACTCAGCTCGCCCAGCTCAACAGCAGGCACAAAATACAACTCAGGAAGCCAGCCAGCTTCACACTACTGATATTGACGTCTACATTGGTTGGACTTGATGATCTCAAGGTTTTTTCCAAGCTAGTAGAGTCTCTGATTCTGCGATTGAGTCTTAAACCCCTACATCCACATTTGAATCCTATAATTAAACGTGTCAGTGTCTATGTGAGGGTTTGAAGGGCACCACTGGGCCTGCCCGATGTTGCCTGCCCATGGGTACTGATGGTGCTGCTCCTCTCAGGACCTGGCCCTAGAGCCCCTGAGAGCCCTCAGCTCCCACCATGCCCAGACAGTCTGCACAGTTAGGCAGGATGACTGGCCCCTTGCTCTACTGGCCTGGCACTTGTGACACCTGAATTCTGAGCTGACTCAGCTCCTGGGCAGTCTGTGGCATGCCCCTGCAACTACACGGAGGAAAACAACCTGGCCACCTAGTCTCCGCTCCAAAATGTTCCAAGTTTTCTGTTGGGAAAAGACAGGCATTAATTATTACCAGCTCTCTCCTCTGGAGCAGACAGAACAAACTGCTCTTATTTTGCAACTGTGAGTCACCCATTTGGATGGTGAAGAAGGGAAGACAGGGGTGATGATGTAATCCCTAACTCTTTCAGGGTCCCCATCTGCCAAGCAGGAAAAAGCAGACTGTACTGCCAGGCAAAGCTTACAGACCATTTGTTCAGGAAGGTATCACGAGGGCAGTGGGCACAGATCTGTGGCTGAGCAGCCAAGAAGGTAGAAGGCAGATGAGCATTGGGAGAGCAGACAGACCTAGAGCTCTCCCATGCAGTACTGGAGATACAAGAGCAGTCTCTGACTGCTTAGGGTAAGGCACTCGAGTGTCATCCCAACTCTCCTTTCCCACCAGTTTCTTTGGCTGTGGAAAGGACATAAATAAACATGAGGCTCATTCTTTCCTAAAAGTTGTTTCAAGGGGCATCTTGTCTTCCAGACAGAGAGAAGAAAAAAGGTAATTGTAAAAAGATGTGCCTTTACTATTTTCATAAGCTGTGTTTAAAGGCCCAAGTCCCTTGAACATCCCACTTCCATTACTGGCAACTAAAGGTCAGTATCCATCAAGTATATCATGCTATTCTCAGCATGATTTTCTAGATATAGCCTTTTGTACACCCGTGGGATGAGAAGGCAGTCTGCCCAAGGAACTCAGGGATTTCTTTGAAGTTCTTGCCATTCCTGATCCGGTGCCCTAACTTAACTAACATCTTTGGCTTGGAACATGATAGTGAAATCAGAAGAACAAAAGAAATCACTCTTCCGATCCACTTGGATTTCTCTTCCAAAATAATAGATCTGTACTTGCAACAGAACCCTAAGAGTTTACACATTGAACAGATAACTGAAGTAAATAATCATTTGATCTCTTAAAAGTAATTAATTTAAATAGCCCATCTATTTGAAGAGCCCATCTGTTATTTAAATTATCTACAACCATATGTTATTAAAAAAAAAAAAATTGAACGTATGTGGCTTTAATCTTTGTTTGGGATTTAATCAACCCTCCCAACCTTGCCAGGAGTATCTTAAATAAAACTTCTTTTTTTAAATCACAGATTTTAATGAAGCATTACTAGCTGCCAGTATATTCTTTTAATAATCAGAGACAGGGTTCTGTCTCATGACTTCAGAAAAGCTAGACAAAAATTGGTCTAAATTACTCTTCAAAGCAGCCCTGAAATATCTTCAGAATCTGCTAATCATGTCTGAGTTCATTTCAGGAAGATGCCAAGGTAATCTACGTAGTGAAAAGGGTAATGAAGAAGAAAATAAAAGTTGGAGAAAAAGTCATCCCTTAATGCTCTCTTTGTCCCAGGCCATGACCCTCAACAGCACTTATCAGGATAATAGGCCATTCATTGGAAACCCTTTCCCCTCACCCATGTTTCAGTGCCAGGCATGGGAAGCAGACAGTCCTCCTCTGGGATTCAGCATAGGGCTGCACGTGACACAACAGTACCTAATTTTATACTTCTGCCTTGTTTCCCAGGCAAAACATCCCATATCAGAGCTTCACTGGACAGGTGGTCAGCTCTTTCCACATCATGTCACCAGGCAACATTCTGAAAAGCTTTTTGCGGCTGGCTTTCATGGGGGGATCTCCACTTCTGTCCAGACCTAGGAACCCATTATCCTGCACAGCTTGCTGTGTCCTGCCAACCTATTCTCCAGTGCTGGCACTTCCACTTACATTTCTTTCTACCTACCTGACTCTGTTCACATTTGAAGAGACTCTCAGACCCAAATGCTGTCATGCATCCATGAGTCCAAGTGGTGGATCTGCATTCAAGACTTGGAAGACATTTTACTATGGTACATTCACAGTGCTCTTAACCCTTTCCAAACTTTTTAAATGCCGTTATCAGCAGAGTTTTATTCTCTTTCTTATCCCCTTGTATTACTCTAGATCTTATTACAAAAGGCTTGAGGAATCCAAGTGACTCCATTCTCCCTTTGTATATTGGGAAAAATCCTGGCAATGTATTTTATGAGATCAGTGAGCCAAAAATGATTGTGTGAACCTCTCAGTGCGTGGGTCCCCTACACGGCTATTTCTAGAGGGTTTACCACTGCTGTTTCTGCTTGTTGCTGCCCTTCTGCTACTACTGCACTGCCCCAGCCATACAGAACCACAGAGTTGTCTTTTGCACAGCAAGTCAGCCTCCCAGCAGAGTTCCAAAACTGGGAGGTCTAGGTACATTTTATAACACTGGGTAGCGTGTACACAGGTCTACCAAAAAGCCATGCTTCAGTACACTACCTGCTGGGACACTGTTACCTAAATACATTGTACAGTGTACAGTGCATAGTGTCAATACTATACCATAAAATGCCAATCTTCAGACACTTTGGGTGTCTTTAAGTCACCCTTAAGGGCCCAGGAGACATGACAAAGGGCTAAGGGCAACAGCCACCTTTCTAGATCTTCAAGGACAAGCTGGACACACATGTCCCTCTAAAGCACCACTAGATGCCTGTTTTGAAGGGACAGAACCCTATACACAGAGATTCAAAGCCCTGGTTGTTCAGTGAGATGTGATTCAAGTCCCAGTCCTGAGCACTAGAATCAAAATTAGCCGAGAATGCTCTGCTGTGGCCTTTCCTTGTCCGCCTCATCTGGACAAGATGAAATCCTGTATTGTCTCCTTTCTGTTAGTCAGCCATGAGGACCCTCATGTGAGTCACTCCTGAACAAACCTTCCTTGGATCCCTGCTGTGTTTGTACCCACTTTGGTGTGAGAGTGGCTGCAGTAGCTCCCAATTCCTGAATATTCTCTGCTGATCCACCAAGACTTCTTGATGCTTGGTTATTCAAGGCCTATTCAAATACCGCCATACTTTATGCCACTTGACTTACCTTCTTTTTTTTCTGACACACTTTCAGTCCGGTTTTCCTTCCCTTCATTTTCTTCACTGTCAAGTTAGTTGTGCCTTTTGACCACATTAGTTACAGGAACGTCAAATAATCCCTTCTTTTCTGCTATTCTGCATCTCTCATGCACCTTTGTTCAGAAAGGCTGTGCCAGAACACACTGACAATTCCACTATCTCTGTGTCCTGTTCTGCACAGTAGCTAAAAGCAGGTGACTCTGTAAGAACAGAAGAATAGATCAGGCCCTATAGGTTGCTGCCCTTCAGTACTTCACCAGCTTCCAACAGTTTATAGGCCAGACAAATCACAAACTGCAGACGATGGCTATTTAATAACCCTCTAAAGATTGGTCTTCCTTGATCCGCCCAATATCCCTCTTGAAACCCCACACATTTCCAGCATCCTTGACATCCTACAGAATGGATTTCCACACCCAACTGCAAATTAAATGGACAACCATCTGCTTCATTTGTATTATAGCTGCTAGCAAATACTTTCATATCATTACCCAGGATTCTGTGCTAGAAAAGAGCTAGCACTCTGCTAGTGAGCAGTCAACTCCTATTCATCTTCTGTTCCATTGCTTCCCCCTAGTTTCATCTAGTATTTCAAGAAACCTTAGTACAATTTTCATTTAGCTTGGGTCATAGAAATTTCTGTGGTTTTACTACTTCTCCCCACTTCTTGTCAATATCTGTGAAGTACACATGAAGCAGAATGCATAGAATCAAAGCAAAAGTGTAAAATTGATACCATGGAACTGTTGTCAGTAACCTAAACTGTGCTAAAACACAAATATGGTCTTCAGCACGAGATGCTGCATATGCAAAGACGAGCAGAAAATATTCGGACTTTTCTTTCTGCACAGCTGTTCCAGGCTGTGGGTGGACAGTCTGAATTCTGATTTCTGATTCTCTGAAATCTCAATCCCCTGCAATCAATGCCACATGTCATCTACAGGTAGTACCAAAACTGGGGCCAGCCCTCATTTACTGCTGGAAATGGGCATTGCCTGAAGCATGGTGCGCCTGCATCCCTAAGTGTCCTGTGAAGCACTGCCAAAGATGAATGAGTTTCTGCCTCCCACACCACAGACAATATTAGTGAAACAAAGAAAATGAAAGTCAGTGAGAAATTTTTTAAAGTAGGCAGAAGGCAACAGGCATTGAAGGCAAAGCATCTTCAGTCCGCTGACAATTTGCCTTGAAAGGTCTTGTTTAGCATGGGAGCAGCCAGGATACTCGACCTATTTTCCTATGGTCTTTTCCCTATATATTCACTGGGTTTCATGAGAAAAGTGAAAGGCAGTGGTGGCCCCTCTCTAAACTATTTTTGAACTCACGTATAGGATTTAAGTTCTAACTCCCACCAAGATACCCCACTAGCAATTTTAATATACTCCTTACGAGATTGCTTAAATGATATTCCCGATGAAAAGACACAGTTACATCCTCATTACAACCATGCTCTTCAAGTTATTAATAGTTACCAGAGGGGCAGAGCATGTAGTTATAGAAAACCTTTCAAAGCTTAGGAAATAATAAAACTTTTATTCAGCAATAAAATTAATGGAATTATAAAATTAGACTTGTGCATAATTCAGGTTATTCCTAATATAACTTGCTCATTTTTAGCCACCTGTAAGAAGAGAGGGATGTAGCTTAATTGAAAAACTTTCTCCCTTTCTCCTTTTATTTTTCTCTTTGTATATTTGCAGTGTATGCAGTATGCTCTACTAACCAGAGATTAAACATACTTTTAGTCATGGCAAAATACAAAAGTATGAAGTTACTATTTGTTTTAGGATTGATGTCACTAAAAAATTCCCTTCTCGTGGCCATAAGGAAGAGAGTGGGAAGAGAACAATTCTTCAATGAGCAAGCTGAGATCCTCAGCTGGAGAAAAATGTGCCCAGACCTTCCAAGAACAGAGATGTTTATTACTAAGTGGGAAAGGGAGCACAAGAAAGGGTACCCAGAGAAAGGAGCTTGGAGAGGGGGAAAGAAGTCCAGGGAATGGTATTTGTAATCCCAAACAAGCATTGACTGTTTAGAGTAATGCTCAGCAGCTCAAGAGGTGTTTCCCAGTTACTCTCTGGAGTGATGGGGGATGAAGACCTGTACAAGCCAAATGTTTTCATCATTGTAGCACTCGTGTTTGCGAGTCAGCACTGAGGGTCTTCTACTGAGCTGGAGGCCACCAAGGTAATACAGAAATTTAGCTGACTCCTTTTGTCTCTCAGATCTGGAGAAACTGGTTCAGATATAGAGAAAGAAAAATGCTCACCTGATGCAGTCTTGCAAAGCCAGAGAGGTGATTTGAGCTAGCATGTATACTGAGGAAGCCACATGAGCCTAGTAGCTGCTAATATGCTGAGATTTGGTGTGAAGCTGTCAAAGTGCTTGCAAAACCTGGCATCTTTACAGACTGCATAACCAGCCAAGTGTCAGCACCCCTTTATTTACTGTTCCTCACAGGATCAAGCAACTACTCCTCCCTCAAAGAAGGGAATTTTCTAAAGTGCACAGATCCCAAGTCGTTTCCACACTGACAGAAGCTTGTGTTAAGAGGTAGAAATTGAGCCACCCTTTCTTCCCTATTGCAATTTCTTAATCTTTTCAGCAAAATTCAACCCAATAAAAGAGACACCTAAGGTACACTTACGAGGCAGATGTCCTGATTCCTTAAGCAGATAAGAATTCACCTAGGTATCTATCTCACCTTATTTCAGCCATGGGCAAATCCAATTTATAAAATTTCTGCTGGTTTCTTGAAAATAAGTAGCTTGCAAGGGAGTTGAAAATTAGAGCTCCCATTGCTTAAAAACTAGAGGCATAATTCTAGCAATTTGTTGTTCTGTGAGTCAGCCCATCAGCCTATGAGTTTGCCAGCCAGCCAGGACAGCAGGAGCTTCCACTATCCCTGCTGGACATAGAAGATCATTCTTGCTCTCAGTAAAAACAATAAATCACACCGGCACAGAAGGTTAAATGTTTCTCATGTCAAAGGCCTAGAAGGGAAGGAAAGATGTGCAGCTCATTGGAAAATGACCATCAGGAACCTGAGTGCCCTGATAGATTCTGCGATCTCTCGCTATCCAGTGGTTTGGCTGCCTGTGTGAAAATCCAGCTCTGACATGGTACAGGTTTTTACTTGGGACTGCTGGGTGGAAGCTGGATGAAAAGGGCTGTGAAAAGCCTCATGTGGTATTTCCAGCTACAAGGCCTTCACCCCTCAGCTTGGGAGGTGATCCTTGCCTAAGCTACTCAGTAGGTATGCTTGTGCCCTGACCATTTATCTTGCTGGCCCTGACCATGTATCTGGCTAGACTTGAGACCTACCTAGTCACTGTGAATTCATCTAGCCATCAATGGATTCTTGTTTGATTCTGGCTACTGCTCTCCTTCTTCAGGTGCCCCCTGACAGGGAGATCCTTTCCTGTGCTGTGCTCATCCTTAGCTCCTGAATTTCCTTCCTTGTGGAATAGTGCCCCTCTTGCTGCTCTTTGGATAAGTGAGCGAGAGGCATCATGAAAATTTCCCCTTTTCACCTCATTTATAGTTTCATTTCACCAATGAATATTGAGGACTTATGAAAGGTGGAAATTGTGTCTCATACTCTCCTCCCTTCAGTCTCCTTGGTTTTCTCACCATTTCCCTGAAGCATACAAGTCTTTTTGTGTTCACACAGTAGAAATTGTATTAACTTTAGAAAACCTCAATGTACATAGAAATACAAAATAAAATGGGGAAAAGAACATTGCTTTCATGATGTTTACAGCTGAAATCACAAGTTGGGTGTTAGTGGGGTTCATTGCTGAAGGATCCTGTGAGCCCACAAAGTTGGCATATATTTAAAGGAAGAATAGTTAGGTATTTGTGTGAGACTAAATGGAAAAAATCCCTGATGTTCATGGATTTTCCTGAGCAAAAAATAGCAGGAAGATGGGAAATTCTCAAGGGAAAAATCAGGTATTTGCTCAGCTTTGCTCAGCTTTGTACATGTTTAGAGACAGGCGGCTGAGGGAGCTTTCATCTGAGGTAGCAGTGGTAACGTTTATGTTCCTATATTATTATACTTAGACCTGCAACAGAGAAATTGAATTGGTCTGCAGAGAATAGACACATCTAGTAAAACTAAATCAATTACAGTCAAAAAAAGAACAAAACAAAACAATTTTTTGTGCTAAACCGGTATTGCAGTGGAAAAATTCTGATCGTTTTTAACAGCATGAAGACACATCAGCAGACAGCAACCACAGCTTAGCAACTGTGATCAGAATGCTTGTCTTTCAGCTTCCCCCTGAGGATGAAAAAGTATGTAAATAAGACCAAGTTATTAGTCATGGCTAAATTACATAAACTGTTATAGGACTACCCCATTGTCCCTTCTAGGAAGAGATTAATTCCTGTAAAACTGAAAAACCTGTAAAAGTAGCAGGAACACAGATGAAGGCAGACTATCACTCTGTCACCAGTTCTCTTTGTCACTGGCAAACTGAATTGTCCATTGCTGTCCTGATAGAAGCCTGAGGCTCCTAAATCACTGCTCCCTGCTGTCTGTGCATCTAATAAACACCTACAATTAAAAGCAATATGAAGTTTCGAAAGAATAGTAATTCAGCCTTTAATTGTCATGTAATGTCCCTTTTTCAAAACTGAGTTTCATTTCTAATGTATCCCATTCATAAAAGCTCAAAAATACCACTGTGGAAAAACATAGTGGTTGCATAATTACTTGTGATATTCCCATGTGGGTTCTTAGTCTCCTTAGCACCAGGTGAAGAATTATGGCAGGAAACCCACTAGGAATTCCTGAGTAGGTGCCGATCCTGGACCAGGTACCAGCTCCCAGCTGTGTGACTGAAACTAGCAGACAGCTTGCAGAGCATTCACTGAACTCTCCCAGTGGCACAGCTCTGAAGATGATCAGCATATGGAAGACCAGCATCTTCCTCTGCCTCCTTTTTTTCAGTGGCACAATTGCCTTCTTCATTCACTTGAAATGCCAGAAGAATGGGGCCTGAATATTCCATCTTGGTAGGCAACGACCACATGCAGGGAGGAAGTATAGGCCAGAGACAATCAAAAATCCAGCTTCCCCAGGAATGGTAGGCAATTACAGCGCAAGTACATCAATCACTAGTAGCTCAGCTGATTCCTCATCCCTTGCCACTTGCCCCAGAAATATATGGAGTGTGCCTCAGAGCACCACTTCCTCTGATTTAAGTGGCATTTCTGAAGACCTTCTGTGCCCATAACTGTCCAACGGGGAAGATACAGGTTTAGAAGGTCACTTTCTGTTTGAACTCACTTTGGTGGAGGAGCACAGGAGTTGCTGAGTCCATGTGCTGAGACACTGAGTCCAGCTCTGTTCTGTTAACCAACATTTCTACTTCTGGCCCTGCTTCAAGGTCACTTGAAAGTCAAGCTGGGAAAGAGATCTCATGGTGGCATCTCCGCTGCCTACCTGCTTTGCCTTATCCCCATCCCCAAGATCTGCTCTCTCTTACTGAGTCTAAAAAATATTAGAAAATATAGCACCCAGCCTTGATTCAGCTTGCTGTGTGATTTCAGTTGCCATGAAACACCACAAGGATTAGTTCCCTGGAGAAAGCAGACACAAAACAAGATTAAATGTTTCGAGACAGGTAGCAAGACTACAAAGCGCAGTTTAAAGGTCTAAGGGTTTAAAACCTATTATCCTGTAGGATTCCCAGTAGGGGCTCTGTCTGCTGTGATAACACGAAAACACCCTCAAAAAACAAGTATGGGAGTAAACAAAATCACAGTAGCAACTTCTGTGTCAATGAAAGAAAAAGAAGAAAATTGTCCACAGTGCTCCAAGCTGAATTAGTTATCAGTTAATAACTAACACTGGCTGCTTATTGCATAAAACTGCATAGAGATCCTCTCTGCTGTAGGCTCAGGAATGACACTGTGTCATGGAGAGCAGCTTTGTAATGGATGGCCCTTGTTTAGTTACCATGCAGATACATTTGCACATGGAGGACAAAGGAGCAGAGAAGCTATTTCCATACTAAAACCGATTGTTCTCACTTGCATTCACTAGCTGAACGACTTCACTTTCCAAATTTATCTTTTTATACAAAGCAGCATGTGTATTTGTGTGAGTGTGCTTGTGTGTGTTTTTGTGTGTGCATCTACCAATACACACCTAACTGAAAAGATGCAAGAGCACAGCATTTGGCAGGCAGCTGGATGGATGCTCAGCTGACTTACCAGGACTCACTCCTGACATAAATTTTCAGAGGAAAATGCTTTCTTTTACATACCCCACTGTGCCAACCACTTTTGGAAAGAACTTCACCTCTTTGGTCATCTGAGATTAGCTCAGCTGGTCAGAGCATGGTGCTAACAATGCCAAGGTCGTGGGTTAGAGCCCCATATGGGTCATTCACTTAAGAGCTGGACTCAATGACCCTTGTGGGTCCCTTCCAACTCAAAGTATTTGTGAGATACAACATTATTTTCTTACAAGAAAATTATTTTATTGATAAAAACTATTCTCATGAGAACCTCTTGCTGCTCTGCTAAAGGCTAGGCCATGCAGGTGTAGCAAGGACTGGTGCCTGCAGTTGCAATGAGCTGGCTGAATTTACCCTGCAGCCAAGGGACTGTGCAGCACAACATGTGTGCTCAGGTCAGCTGTATCACTACCTCCACAACATACAGTGGTCCTCTGGATCAATATTTCCTGTCCCTTGCTTCAGATACAGTCCACCTTTTTCATAGGTTTGATGACTTATGGATTATGTCAGGGACCCGTTCAGCTGGTAGTTTCCTGACGGGCTCAGACCTCTGTCATACACACAGCCCAGCGCAGCACTGGGCCTTGCCGCAGGCTCCTGTGCAGCAGCTACTCCAGCTGGCATAGGGTCCCTCGTGCCTTAAGGACAGGGCCAAATGGGCAGATGTGGCCTGTTCCAGATCACTAACTCATAAAACACAGTACCTTCTGCAGGGCTCCCAACACACCACGTTATGGTCAGCTCTCTTGGTCCACCTGCCTTCCTACTCCTACACACTTTCCTACTCCCAGTCCGTGGCTGAGGGTGCACAATTAAATTGCAACACTCTATTTCTTGCTCTAATCAAGCCTACCTGCCCAATAGCAAATAAAGTCATATCACTGTACCTTTTGCTTATTAGACATATCCTCATTTTTAGCTTGCATAGAGACATAAAGGTCATTCCATTGTTCTGCATTAAAACTCCTGAAAACATCTTGATTTCTAACCTCAGATGAAGGCAAACCTGTTCTGGAGTTATCTCTTGATAGAATATTAGTCTAAGATATTCTTGGTGACCTTTGTCCTTCTTTATTTTCTCTTTTCTTTTCTTTCCTTTCTCTTTCTTTTTCTTTCTTTCTTTCTTTCTTTCTTTCTTTCTTTCTTTCTTTCTTTCTTTCTTTCTTTCTTTCTTTCTTTCTTTCTTTCTTTCTTTCTTTCTTTCTTTCTTTCTTTCTTTTCTTTCTTTCTTTCTTTCTTTCTTTCTTTCTTTCTTTCTTTCTTTCTTTCTTTCTTTCTTTCTTTCTTTCTTTCTTTCTTTCTTTCTTTCTTTCTTTCTTTCCATCCTTCCTTCCTTCCTTCCTTCCTTCCTTCCTTCCTTCCTTCCTTCCTTCCTTCCTTCCTTCCTTCCTTCCTTTCAAAGGCTGGAGCTATCGGGATGTATCCATGTCCCTCTGACACTGGGGTCAAGAAGACTGACCCATATTGATCCAATTCCCCACTGACCTAACCCACCCCCAGACTTTTTCCTCTGCAGCCCTTCACTGCAGGTCACAACACATCACTGCCATATGGCAATGGCCCCTGCAGCATCATCAAGCAATGACACTTGGAAGCATCTTCCTGCCTAGTATATTCACCAAGTTTCTTTCTAGTGGGAGCTGGGAATCTAAACAGGAGCTAAACTCCTACATATAGACCTATTTATATTGTTTATAGGACTATTCCTCCCTGGCCTTGTGGTCTCTTCAAACAGCAGTCTGGAGAAACACGTGCTTTGCTAAACAAAAGCAGAAACAATACTACTGAAGAATCTGACTCCAGACACCAAGGGATTGTCTTTGCCAAACCAGGATTCTGAAGCACCTGCAAGTGGCCTTGACTACAGCATTGCACAGAAGTCTTTCTATAAGGTCTTCTCTCCTGATATTATGTAACACACTCTTTTTATTTTTAAGATCAAAAGCCAGCAGAAACACAAGCCCTAAATGATTCAGAATGGGGAAAAAACACAAAAAAAACCCCAAAAAAACCCCAATCCGTCACATAAACAACAACAACAAACACACACGCACACACACAAACACAGAAAGGACTAATCCTGTGTGCTGCAACTGCACCATGGTAGAGCTTTACTAGAGCTGGGGAAATATTTTCTAATGCCAATAACAATGAGAGTCAAACACTGCCTGCCTGGTAAAGGATGATCCCCATTAGAAAAGGTAGAAAGAGAACATTAGACAAACAACTGTCAGCACTGCTTTAGAAAGAATCAATTCTGCCTTGAAAAGCTACAGGTTAAATCAGCTCTTGTCTGAACTTGTAGACCAAATATCAGTCATCCCATCCACGTGCCCTGAGTCACGACTTTTGACACCATAAGGTAGATCTTGAGCTGCATTTCACACTGGGATGGCTGTCTGATGAGGTCTTAGTGTTTGTCAGCATGTCCTGTGTACACACATGCAGGAGCTAAGTGCTTTCACAGCAGACCAGCCCAGACAATAAAGCCCTGATGCAGCCTCATCTCATGGCACTGCAGGACTACAGCTTGATTTGCATCGCCAGCATCAAGCCAGACACTCTCAGGCTTCTCTCCACAGTGCTCCCCTTACCTCTGGGGGCTCCTGTGTGGAGCTCAGGGGGCAAAGCACACAGTTGTGGTATCTCTGCTGTCAGCCCTGTACCTTGTCTCTTACCATCCCATGCCTGTAGTCCTCCTCTTCACAACATCCTCCATCTCCATTTATCAAGGGTCCTGCTGTCATACCAGATCTGGTTTTCTCTAAACTACATCATTGTGTTAGTGATTAAACCACATGAAGCTAAGAAAAAGTTAAAAAAAAAATAAAATAACATCTAGTAAATCAGAAAAATAAACTGCAGGCACACCTCTTTAAGTTGAGGTGAAGTAAGCCTGACAGTAACTTACTACGAAAGACTAGTAGCAATGAAAATGCCAGATTATAGGACTACACAGTAACAGAATAGGACATAACACCTCAATATCCCTCTTTGATCTAAAGGTCATCTGTCCCAGCAGCTCATCTCATATGCTGGCCAGAAGTGGATATCTGTAGAACAGTTCAAAACTAAAGGAAATAAGAAGCCATCCTTTCAAGGATATTCTTTCAGTCTCTTAAAATGTGTCTGTCTGGGCTTCCAGCAAAAAAACCTACATTTTATTTCCAGCAATAAAATCCACATGTTCTAAGGCTGCTGGCATGAACATTAGGCTTCTTCTTTAAGTGAAGGGAAGATGATAGCCAAGGAGCAATCTCAGATTTGGTACTTATATTTCTTTCAGGAGTGGAAAATAACAACTGTGTCACTTCCCTGTGTCAGGGAGGTTGTCAAAAGAGGACCTATTCAGAGTTGTTCTACCACATTTTCCTTTGTTGTTTTTTATATATATATATACACCCAGTCAGTGCCAGGAGCTACACACAGGCTTTTTGCTGGGTTTACCCCATGTGCAGCTTGAGGACAGAATGCTCCCAACAGGCAGCAACACCTCAGCAGAGAAGATAAGCAGCAATAACCAGGGCCTATATTTTGCTGTTCGTCTGCAGATATTTGCAGGCAGGATGACCAAAGTCTTTGAAGATGCCAAGCTGCTGAAGTCCCAATCTCCTCCTCTTTTTTTCAGACAAAGCACAGTCAATGTTTCAAAATTTGCTTTCAGAAGGAATTTCTATGTGTGACTGAAATCACAAATGACCTGATTGTCTTTTATTTTGTATCTTTGTTCTCAGGCAACAAATGATGTCCTGGGAGGAACACAACTTTTAGTTCTTATAAAAGCAGCTTGATACAGTCCATGAATGAGGTGGTTTATATCCAAAGGAATTTCACGTATCAATCCAACTATCAAAAATCACAACCATAGCAGGATGTTAATGCCCTCAATATAAAAATACAATAAGGTGTTGTGGTTGTCATGGTGACTTTCCATCACACTGGGCACTTGCAGCAACTTGAGAATAATGATTCAGAAGTTGAAAAGCAAGGTGCTGTTTCAGAGGGAGATATTCTTAAAAACCACTTTTTCTTTGTGTTAAATAAATTCCTTTTTTTCAGATTGTCTGTTCTGATTTACTATTGTGGTTTAAAAATAATAGAATGAATGTACTTGAATCCCAATCCCTTTCTTTGTAAAGAAGAAAATCCCCTCTTTATGCTTCCTGCCAACAGATCTCATCTTCCTGAGTCTATAAGTTTTCACAAAGTTTTACTTCTCAAAAGATCTCAGGGACCTCTTGTATTTCTTGCACACAACATAAAGATGTATTGCATAGTTCAGTTGAAGAATACTAAAGCACAACAAATAATGGTTCCTTTTGAAAGAATTGTTAAGATTTTTTAAGTTGGAAAAGTAAGAGGGATGAACTATTCTTTCCCTTCAGAGAAAAGATGGGGATGCATGTACAGTGCTGTTATAATCACTTTTAACAGTTTCAACAGTGTTATAAGGATGACCCTTCAACTCATCCAGATTTCTGTGATGATGCATCTCCTTGAAAAATTCAGTTTTTAGATGACCTCTAAACAATTTCACTGAAGATATGTGTCTTTCTGTGTTACCAGAACTCTCCAAGGTGTGACTTCTTGTCCTGGCTGACCACTGCAGGATGACCAAAGCAAATGTTGCACAGATTGAGAGGCTCCTGCCAAATGCAAGTTTGCATAGCCACGGCCATAACAGCTGCATGTTTGCCTGACATTTGCCAGCATGGATGAGGCTGCTACCAGGAACACAAATACAGCATAGAAATCTTTCACTGAATATAGGATTTAGGATCACGACTTGCAAGCTGTTAAGGAACATATTTAGTTCAGGTAGCTCGGGGTGCAGCTGCAGTGGGAGCTGCAGGTTGAGCTCTGGGTGGGTGCCCAAGGCAAGAGGCCATGCACTGCCAAGACTTGGCACAGGAAAGAGCACAGGGACCTGTGACCCAGCCAGGGAACTGGACACTGAGACACTGCAGGAGCCGAGGGCTCAGCAGGAAGATGGCAGACTTTCACACACGCAGATTGTGAGGTATAAAAGCCCGGGTAGTCCTTTGTTCAGGGTCCCTCCTCGGAGGCATCAGCTTGAGCTGTGATTCTTTTGCTGCACGAGAATTAAATTCAGGATCCAGAGGTCTGAGACTCTGCTGTGGGAAACATGGGGTCAAGCCAGTAAGGAAACTATGTCCAGCTGTGAGTGTGGGGTGTGTAAGGAGTCAGATAAGGCACCCATCAGGTCACTGCAGCCGCCCATTTTGAAAGGGCCTTGATCCCAGCTCAGGTGGTGCAAGCATGACTTCCAGAGCGGTCCCTGGATGGTCAGACGGGGAAGTTTCCTTTAAAAAGTCAGGGGTAATCTGATGACCTATGTCCCAAGAATTCTGTATAAAAAGGTAAGCTCTCCTGTGGTGCGGTGTGATGAGTAGGAAAAGGAGAGCCTTGCCTTGTGCTGTTTCACCCAAAACTGGGTGACCAATGCAAAGATGAAAGGAAAGATGAGTCTGAGTCCTTCACTGAGTTGTTATTCTGTTCCTGAAGGCATCTTTAATACCCATGTCCTTTCCTGGCAGGGATGAACTCGGGGACATGCAACAGGTTGTCAGCATGTGTGGGAGCAGCTGTTTCCCAAAATATCCCCAAACTGAAACATTCACGCTTAAGTCGCCTTGGCACTTGACTTGTCAAGATGCAATCATCCAGGGAGATTTTTCAGGCTCCTCACAGGAAGGGGATAATAAACCTATCCCATTGCAAAGGGGAAGTTAAGAGACTCACCCTCCCACAAACAAGTATCTCTCAGTGGCAACAGAGTCAGATGGAAGGAAACACATTCACCCCACAGTTTCCATACTGGAATATTGTTTCAAGCCCTGGCTCAGAACACTGACTGTTTCACCACCAGTGAAGTCACAAACTGGCATCAGGATTACACTCACTTGGGGAATGATTTTCCAGGTCCAGCACTTTGGACTCTGGCTAGTGCCTGGAGAAGAAGCAGTGGGGACACAAGAGTGCTAGGAGCCAGCCTCCATCAGCAGCCTCCATTTTGGATCACAAGACCACCACTGCAGAAAAAAGCTTCTAATTCAGTAGGAATTACACAGTGACCAATACTACAGAATCACAGAATCACCAAGGTTAGAAGAGGTCTTCAAGATGATCTGTCCAACCATCAACCTAGCGCTACCATAATCACCGCAGACCATATTCAGATTCCAGAAGTGCCACATCCAGATGCCACTTGAGCACTTACAGAGACAGTGGCACCACCACCTCCCTGGGCAACATAATCCAATGCCTAACCACCATTTCCATGACAAAAAAATTCTAGTATCTAATCTGAATCTCCTCTGGTGCAACTTAAGACCATTTCCTCTTGCCCTTTCACCAGAGATGTGGCAGAACAGACTGACCCCCTTGCTGCAACCTCTTTTCAGATAATTGTAGAGAGCAGTAAAGTCCCTCCTCAGCCTCCTCCAGGCTAAACACTCTCAGGTCCCTCAGCTGTTCTTCATGAAATAAGTTTCCTAGACTCTTTGTTGTCCTTCTTTGGAGATGCTCCAGCACCTCAACCTTCTTCTTATAGTGAAGGGCTCAGAACTGGGCACAGACTCAAGGTGTGGCCTCACCAGTGCCAAGCACAGGGGTACAATCCCTGCCCTGGTCCTGCTGGCCACTCTATTGCTGATACAGGCCAGGATGCCACCGGCCTTCTTGGCCACCTGGGCACATTGCTGGCTCATGTTCAGAATCCAGCACTTTGCCCTGTTGAACCTCATCCCACTGGCCTTGGCCCAAATATCCAGCCTGTCCAGATCCCTCTGCACAGCCTTCTTGCCCTTCAGCAGGTCAACACTCCTGCCCAACATGGTGACACCTGCAAACTGACTGAGGGGGCACTCGACCCCCTCATCTAGATTATCAATAAAGGTATTAACAGGGTAGGCCCCAATACTGAGCCCTGGGGAACACCAGTAGGAACCAGCACCCAGCTGGATTTAGCTCCATTCACCACCACTCTCTGGTCCTGGACTTCCAGCCATTTTTTCACTCTAGGAAGAGAGCACCCATCCAAGCCAAGAACAGCCAATTTCTCCAGAAGAATGCTGGGGGAGACAGTGTCAAATGCTCTACTGAACTCCACACAGACAGCACCCACAGTCTTTCCCTCATCCACTAACTGGGTCACTTTATCATAGAAGGAGACAAGGTTAGTCAAGCAGGACCTGCCGTTCCTAAACCCGTGCTCACAGGGCCTGATTCCCTGGCTGTCCTGCATGTGCTAGTCTGGACTTGCTCCAACAGGTCCATGTCCTTCCTGTGCTGGGACCCCAGAGCTGGATGCAGAGCTCCAGGTGGGCTCTCAGCAGAGCAGAGCAGAGGGGCAGAATCCCCTCCCTCCCCTGCTGCCCACGCTGCTCTGGATGCAGCCCAGGACACGTTTGGCTCTCTGGGCTGGGAGTGCCCATGGCTGGGTCATGTCCAGCCTCTCATCCCCCAGCACCCCCAAGGCTTCTCACAGGCTGCTGTCCATCTGTTCATCCCCAGCCTGGATTGATATTGGGGGCTGTCCTGACCCAAGTTCAGGACCTGGCACTTGATCTTGTTAAACTGCATGAGAACCCCATGGGCCCCTTCTCAGGCTTGTCCAGGTGCCTCTGGATGGCATCCCATCCTTTACGATTCTCAACCACATCACAGCTTGGTGTCGTCTGCAAATCTGCTGAGGATCCCTTTGACTATGCCATTAATGAAGATATTAAATAATGCTGGTACTAGGATGGACTCCTGAGGACCACTTGTCACTGATGTCATTTGGGACTCTGACCACTACACTCAGGATGTGACTGTCCAACCACTTTATTATTCAACAGTCCACTCATCAAAATCACCTCTCTGAAATGCAGGGACAAGGATGTTGTGGGCAGCCATGTCAAAGGCTTAACAGAAATCCTGATAAATGACATTGATAGCCCTTCCCTTGTCCACCAGCGGAGTCACACCATCATAGAAAACCACGCAGGACTTGCCCTTGGTAAAGGCATGCTGGCTGTCCCAAATCACATCCCTGTACTCCATGTGCCTTAGCACAGCTTCCAGCAGGATCTGTTCCATGATCTTCCCAGGCACAGAGGGCAGGCTGACAGGTAAGTAGTTCCCAGGGTCCTCCTTGCTACCCTTTTTAAAGATGAGTACATTGTTCCCCTTTTTCCAGTCAGCTGGGACTTCGCTTGACCAGTTTTGAGCTCTGGTCTGGTTCCCTGGATCATCATTCTAACCCTTCTTGTCAACAGACTAGTTCTACAAACCTGTAACCTAATATGAGACCAGATCACTGCAGGTGTACCTCTCAAGGCTACAGAAACAAGACTCATAAGGGGACTTCACAGATAGTCCAAACCAACCCAGCTATTATGGGAAAACATACTACTGAATCCTTTTCTAATTCTACAGAAGGGAAATTAGCCTTATGTCGTCTTTCACCATTTTCTTAGCCATGATCACAGCACCTAAGAACTGACAAACTGTCACAAGACATTGCAGACAGAGCATATAAGCTTGTTTCAAGGTCTTCATCACAGTCAAAATATGGGTCTGGAATTAAATCTGATTATGAGGTCACGTGTCAAAATTTGGGCTTAAAAGAAACTGCCCATTTACTTCTTAATTTCTGCTACCATCATAAAAATTGACTCTTCTGTTGTATCAGCAAAAAGCATGCTTTCAAACACATGGAGAACTAGAATCAGGAGGGTGGTCTGGGTTAGTGCCTTGACAACCTCTTCAGCTTAGAGTCCCAGTCTATACCAGCTTAATGTGTTTGTGAAATCACAGCCAAAGTCTCATGGGTTTATCTAATGCAAGAAAAGTCTGTACAAGAAAGACAGGGGAAAAAGACAAGAATTAGAGTGTCTATAATAGGTAGGTCTTAAAACATCAATTCAGTTCCACTGAATTGATTCCACCTGAAACTCAGGTGCCAATTTCAGACAACACTGAGCTCAAAGCTGTGTGAGGAAGCACAACTCCGAACAAGGCTATCACAAACGCAGTGAATGTCCTCTAAACAATGACTTAGATCAGCACCAAGACAACGATCTGCTGTGTTCAGCTTATTCAAACTCTACCTTCACATGAAAAGTAGAGCAAAGGATCATACAACTGTTTTGATAACCTCTTTCTCGGACTTCATAAGTTTTGAAACTATATAATTCAGCTGTAGCGTTTTGTTCCTGAGTATCCCTTGCTTGCTGAGAATTTTCTCTTTTATGCAGGTAGTTTGACTGAAATTGTTGTTTCTGATTTTCCTGTAGGTTTAAAATATCTATGACTAGTGGTTCCATTACACTGCACTTGGAAAGCCAGAATACGTGAGCAGAAAAAAATATCTTTACTGCAGGAAAGGGATGGTTTTGGGACAAGTCCTTCTTCACTTTAGGATAGTCATTTCAAAAGACAGAGAACACAGAAGACTCAGGAAAGGGGCAAAGGGAGATGGTAAGAGGAGAAAGAGAATGGAAAGATAAGGGGCCAAAGAGTCTGCAACAGGCTGACAGAGGAATATAAAGGCACAGGTTAGAAAGAGTAAAAAAGTGAAGAGATAAAGACAAGGCAAGACAGGCTGTGAAGGAAGAGAAAGGCAGACAGATCCAGAGTGGGAGTGAGACAGAAAATTAATACACCACAGCAAATTCTTTGGTATTCCCTTTTCATCAAGTAATACCATCTCTGGAACTTGCTCACATTCCTTCAAAAATGCCTGAGAGCCTATTTGTTATTCTAATAATTTCTCTGTATTTCAGCATTCTTCCACAGCACATTTTGTGTAAACCTATTAAAGTTCAACCTCTTTTTCCATAAATACTCCTGCTCAGCCTTCAAACTCCTTTTATGGAGATTAATTTTTACTTTTATATGTAATGATCTATTTTTACATCTCTTTCTTTTCAGAGATCAAGGGTGCATATCATCCAGAATTCTCATAAACTCTGTTCACTAGTTCAGACACCTGAGGAAAAACTAAAATATTCCTGTAGGGCCTTCAGGACTGATCAAAGAGGGCTGTGAATATCTACAATGGATCAAGATTAGGTACAGAAAATTCAGAAGCACATGCCAAAATAATGAGGTTTTCATTATCACTTCACAGACAATTCATGAACTAGAGTGGGGGGGAAATGAGTTTACTTTATTATATAGATTTTACACTGTAAATCATTATTCACTCATACCTAGAAGATACAGCTCTGGCAATGAGAAATAACAGGCAGATATTAAAGAGCATTAGAAGGAATATCAGCTCCATCTATGGAGCATAGCCAATAATTCAGAGTAAATATTACAGTTGATGAACTTTATTTTCTTCTTCTGTTGGCAAATTGCTTTGAGCAGCATATAGATAATTACAGTTAAAGTCATGTTCTGCCCACCTAGCCTAGTAATAGAGATGGTTGTTTAGGCCTGAGACGTTTCTTCTTTTTCTTTTTTCCACAGTAAATAGAGATATTGAGGAATTTAGTTGTGGTCTGGGGTTTTTTTTTCAAGACATAATCTTACAATATTTTGTGAACTATTTTAGGCTGCAAAACCATATATGTGAGAAATATTTCAATCTGCCAGGGCAACTAACCTGAAGCATGTCAGGAGTGACTACAGACCTTTGAGGCAAGAGTCAAGAGTTGTCTTTGTAAGTCAACTTACCAACCTAGTGAGGAGTGCTTTGAGCCAGCTGTGTCTGGGAGGGTTCACCTGAAGGGAAGACGGGCCACAAGGGGCTGACAAATGGGGGAGACAGCATGACAGGGGGAGACCTCTGGCATTTCCACTGTAAAAGCAGCATGACTTGCAGCCTATCACAAATGCTTGTACACTAATGCATGAAGTATGAGGAACAAGCAAGGGGAATTAGAAGTTTATGAACTTAGCATGCTGCTAATGATGCCAAGGTTGTGGGTTTGATCCCTATAGGGGCCTTTCACTTGAGAGTTGGACTTGATGGTTCTTGTGGGTCCCTTCCAGCTGAGATTATTTTATGATTCTGTGAAATCAGTGAGTGTGTTACCGTAGCAGGTGTCTGCTACCACCTGATCAGGGAAAGGAGACAGATGAAACCTTATTTATGCAGCTGGAGAAAGCTTCACCATCAAAAGTCCTTGATACCAATGCTTTAACCGCCTTGATGTGTGCTGAAAGAGCAATACAGATGGTGGTAAGAAACCACAATATATACAGAATGTGCTGAAGGCAACTTCTGATGGAAGTGGCCAATGAACTGATGTGGAAAAATGTCCTGTTCAAACTGCAACTTCCAAAAAAGGGTAAACAAGATACAGGTTAAGAGTTTGAAGCCATTCTTAGCTGGAGCAAGGTCCTGAGAGGAATGAACAAGACAAAGAGCAGAATCACAGTCCTGGATATCAAAAGAACAGAATTTGAACAGTTCAGGGACCTGCTTGGAAGAATCCCAAAGGAAGTTGCCCTGGAGATTAAAGGAGCCTGGGAGAACAGTTTGAGAATTGCTCCCAGGAAAGACTTTGGCCAAAAGCATAACCCAGGATCTCAGCCCTTTCTGCTCCTCCTTCTGGTGTCCACACAGGAGGGGTAAGGATGGAAGGGACCACAGTGGGTCGTCTGGTCCAACCTCTCTGCTCAAGGTTCAAGCAGGGTCATCCTAGAGCACATTGCACGGGATTTCATCCAGACAGTTCTTGAGTATCTCAGGTGAGGGAGACCCCACAACTTCTCTGGGAAGCCTAGTCCAGTACATAGTCACCTGCACAGTAGGGATCTTCTTCCTCATGTTCAAGGGGAACTTCCTGTGCATCAGTTTCTGCCTGTTGTCTCTTGTCCTACTGCTTAGCACCTCTCAGAAGAGCCTGGCTCCATCGTCATGGCACCCTCCCTTCAGATACTTGTACACACGGATGTGATCATCTCTCAGTTGTCTCTTCTGGGGGCTGAACAGGCCCAGCTCCCTCAGCCTTTCCATCATTAGAGAGATGCTCCAGTCCATTAATCATCTTTGTTGCCCTCAGCTAGACCCACTCCAGGAACTTCATGTCTCTCTCATGCTGAGGAGCCCAGAACTGGGCACAGCACTCCAGAAATGCCTCACCAAGGCCTAGAAGAAGGGCAGGATCAACTCCATCAACCTGCTGGCAATGCTCTTCCCAATGCATCCTGGGACACAATTGGCCATTTTCAACACACAGGCACTCTGCTGGCTCATGGACAGCTTGTTGTCCACCAGGACATTAACTGCACTTAGTTAGATCTGTTAGTAAGATCTGTCTGATGACTCTGTGGCTCTATGTGGAAACACAGTTGAATAAATATTGTTTTCCTTAAGATTCAAGTGAAAACAAGAACAAAGGAGCAGGTTTGTCTGTTGATTCTCTACACAAATAAGTGATCAACTATTTATTGCTCCTTGTAATACAAAACCATAAGAAAATGTCATCCCAACCCTAAAGACCATTTAAGCCTGAGGCAGGAAACAACTTGGGGGTCAGTAACAAAATTTTTTTAGATAGTGAGTTTCAACAGCTGGGGTCTCAGAATACCACCAGCTTCATCAGTGTTAAAAGTATTCATTTCAGCTTCCTCTCAAGCATTGAGAAAGCTTCTCTGTGAGGATGATTAGGAACAGGAGGAATTGTGACCAAATAAGAAGATACAGATGCCATATGACCATGCAGAGGTGGGAACAGAAAAGCCAAAGGCCTATCTGGAGTCAAATGTGATCAAGAATGTGAGGGGCAACAAGAAATTATTATACAAGTATGTAAATGAAACGAAGACAAAGAAAATCTGGGCTTGTTACTAGAGGGAGCAGAGACCATGATACAAAAGGAAAAGGCCAAGGTACACAAAGCCTCTCTTGCCTCAGCCTTTACAGGTAAGACCAGCATGCAGGAATCCTAGATTTCTGAGACCAGAAAGAAAATTTGAGGGAAGAATTTAGGAAACAGACAAACTGGACATGCAGAAGTCTGTGGGACGTGACAGCTTGCACTCACAGGTGCTGAGGGAAGGTGAAGATATCATTGAGAGACCACTCTTGGTTGTCCTTGGAGGGTAGATGGGACAGTTTCTGAGGACTGGCAGAGAAAAAAGTCAATCCTGTCTTCAAGAAGGGCAAGAAGAATTAGTCAGAGAAGCACAGGCCAGACCAGTTCTTCTCAGTCCCTGGAAGGTGATGGAAACCATCTCTAGACACATGAAGGATGAAGAGGTGATCAGGAGCAGACAGTGTGGACTTACAAAGTGGAAGTTGTGTTTAACTAATTTGACAGCCTTCTCCAAGAAGTTGAATAGCTTGATGGATGAGGGGAGCACAGTGAACGTTGTTTATCTTGGCTTAGGCTGGCTTTTGACACAGTCTCCCATAATATCCTAAAAAAGAAACTAGAAAAAAAGCAACCAGGTTAAATAAGTGGGTACTGATGTAGATTAAAATCTGGTCACAGAGCTGGCCCAGAGGCTTGTAGACAAAGTCCATCTGGATGCTGATCACTAGTCATGTGTCCCCTGGGAGGGTAAAATTGCTGCGCCAATACTGTTTAATATCTTCATTAATGCTCTAGACAATTAGGTAGACTGCACCTGCATGAAGTTTGCAGAACAGACAGAGGTGTGAGAAGAAGCTAATACACCACATGGCTATGCTGCCATACAGAAGGGCACAGACAGACTGGAGAAATGGGACAGCAAGGACCTCATGAAGCTCAACAGAGGGAAAGGTGAAGTTCTGCATCTGACGTAGAGTAACCTTGGGCACCTGAGTGTGTGGACGGAGGTGATTCTTCCACCCCTACTCAGCACTGGTGATGCCACAGCTGGAGTATCCTCTGGGCTACACAGTACGAGACAGACATGGACATACTGGAAAGAGTCCAAATGCAGGCCAGTAGGGTGATTAAGGAAGTGGGTCATGTGTCATGTAAGGGAAGTTTGAACAAGCTAGGACTGTTCAGCCTGGAGAAGAGAAGGTTTGTGGATAAATACCTCATGAGGGGACTAGAGAAGACAGAGCAAAGCTCTGTTCAGGGATGCTGATGAGACAAAAGGCAATGCACACAATTTAAAGCACATTACATTCTACTGCACACAAGAGCATAATTTTTAGCTGTGAGGTGGCTCAACCACTTGGACAGGTTGTCCAGAGAAGTTTGGAATCTTAGCCCCTGAAGCTCTTCAAAATCTCCCTGGACACAGGCCTGGGAAACCTGTATCAAATGACCCTGCTTAGGCAGAGGGGTTGGAGTGGATCACCTCAAGTGATGTGTGACAGCCTCAACACTTCTGTGAACAGCTGTAGGCTAGGGAAGCTGCACAGAATCTGCCAGCTTTGGCTGCAATTTTGTAGTAAAATGCTCTCCTGCTCGTACACAACAATATTCTCAAACTGAAAAGGGAAAGGGATAAAATCTACTGATGATCAGACTATTTGTGGTTAAATACTTGCCTGCTAATGGAAGGATAACTTGGCCTGTGTAGAGCACAGTGTAACTCCTGTCTTCCTCAAGGTTTGCCAAAATGTTCTGGGCAGCTCTGCAACACATTACTACCAATCGCCACCATTTCAATCTTTTGCCTCTTGCCGGGGATTATGAACCGGGTACAGCTAATTCAGGAGAGTCACTTCCTTTGCACTCACCCTGTTGCTCGGATCTGACCTTTTGTCTCCCAGAGAGGTTTTATTCTCATATAGCCTACAGCTGTCACTTGATTCCACAGTTCCCAGGTGTCCAAAGGAATTTGTTGCTCACGGTTTGTCTTCAATAGCTGAGAGAGGTGAGAAGGAGCTGAGGGAGCTTGTCTGCGGAGCTTGTGAGTGTCCTGTTACCGCACCCAGTATTTAATGTACCACCAAGGGCGGGAAGGAAGCGGATGAAGGTGGAATTCACGCGGGAAGTATTTTCCGAATTCATTTAATGGCCACCGGGTGTCACTGCTACTCCGCCAGAGACGATCGTCGGCGATCGTCGGCGCAGTAACCACGATCGGTAATTCCAGTCTGGAAATTCAGCCGTGCTCATGTTGTCACCGTCAAAGAGAGCAAGAAAAAGGCAGTTCAGGGACTTCTGCACCTGCCGAAAGCAGACACCTTTTTCAAAAGGACTATGACAGCTTGATGAGAAGCAAAGGTGAATTGGAAAGGAATAAGGCCTTCCAAGGAAAGAGAGCTCCTTATGAAGTAGGAGTGGGCTGGAGCGATTCCCAGAGTGCACTGGATTTCAGGGTGGGGTGAATGTTAACCTTGGTTTAGCGAATGGGGGTTTGAAGCCGGTCATCAGCAGATAAGCTGGAAAGACAGGCACACAGTTTAGGAGACTGTAGCCTTGCTGTCAGCATCATGCAGTGTCCTGGGTGTGCCTGCACCTCCCGTCACAGCACAGGCCGTGCCGCCTCTCACCAGACAGCCTGCAGCCACGATGCTGCTCAGGCTGGCCCCTTCAGCACAGGGACACAGCCTGTGTCTCCTCAAGCCCAGGTACCAGCCTGTCCAGGCCACGGCACAAAAGCTCCAACCTGCTGCCCAGAGTCCTGCCATTTCAAGTGACTCTTGCTGAAGGCCTCACAAGAGGCATCTGACACTGTGAATCCTCCATTCCTTGCCCATGATGGACCATCTTCTTTCTACATATCCTTCTTTAACTATAAAACATTCTCTCCTTATGTCAACTATTATAACAAGGGTTCCCAGAACCCTGCCATATTCTTGGGAATGAATGGGTTGCAACAGTCTACAGATGCCCATCACTCAGATGAGAGTGACAGTCTCTCAAATGAAGTATAATGACACTCTCACAAATGAAGTATAATGGTATGCAGGACAGCATCCATGCAATCAAAATTTTATTTGTACCAAGCAGATCTCAAAATGGCATTCAGTTAGAGTGAGAAGGTAGAATTTGCCTCTGTGGTGAATGAACACAAACCTGAGTGCTGTTTCTGGATTCTGTTATGTGAGAAGCTAAAGGTGGCTGACACTGGCATGTAGAGTGGATTCTCTTTTCCTGACAACAGTTTAATTCCACAGCTTATTTTGGAGGCCAGAGTCCCTGGGAGATCAGGGAGGTGACTACTGTACTAAATAACAGAGCAAAAGGAGGCAGAAGAACCCAAAATATAAGACTGAAATCCTTGATGGAATACATAAACCCAAATTGTCACCTAATAGGAGCCAGCCTAGCTTCAGTTTCACAAGTTTGGATCAGCTCAGCCTTTCACTCCAGCGTCTCCTGAGTTTCATTTACCTACAGCCTCTGGCAGTAGATGCTTGTCTTGTATAACTGAAGTAACTTACTTAAACCTAGAGCCTTGACAAGTACTTCCAGTAGAAACAGAAGGGACATGGGAGAGAAGGTAACTCCATTTCCAAAGAAGACATAAAGAACACCTATCCTCAACCACAACACAAGATAAAGAATGGGAGTGTTAACTAAAATCATTCACATCAGCCAGGTCTTAAACCACAATCTCCCTGCTTCTTCTTGCTTCACCACCCCCACCCCTACACTCCTCCCAAGCCAGGACTCTGTGTACTGGCAAAGTTCTACCTTTCCCAGAAACTGCCTGGGCTGTGGGTCAGAAGGTGTCCCTGTCTAGGGTGGATGCCACTTTTGTTCCAGTTTTCTGACTCCATCAGGGAGTGTGGCTGTCAGAAAAGGGTGGTGACCAGAACTGCCTTAAAGCCCAGTCTAGCCATTACGTGGTTTGTTAAAGGCCGTGGTCCAAATAACATCCAGGCCAGGAGATCTTCAGGATGATGGGTGGATGAAGATCTGCCGCCCAGACTCCCTCTTTCCTCCACCTCTTCTACAACAGCAGGAAACCCAAGGAAGAGAAGGGTTCTGCACTGGCCTGAGCTGTCTGGCTCCTGTACCCACTTTGTCTTGGTGCATTGTTTCGTTGCATTTCCCCAGATTCAGTGAAAGCTGAACCTGCCTGCTTCTCTTGACTGCAGAAATGATGATTACTTGCTTGCTCCTTCTGGCTGGAAGCTAAATGAGACATCCCCAGTCTCAGTGTGCCAAGGGAGGATTCTAACTCACAGGAACTGAGTCTTACTTTTCCTTCTCTGTCTGAAATGCCTTACACCTCTCCCAGTGTCCCATAAGCTGCTTTGTCCCACCCAGGAGTCTCTTCTCTACAATTTAAAAGCTCATCTACAGACATTTCCTGTGGCTCCCCACTCCAGCTCCCGGATCCTGGTGTTGTTTCATGTTCTCAAAGAACAGCTAACTCTCAAAGGGAACAGAACCACCTTTCCCAAGCACAGAACTAGGACACAACACAGTCCCCTAACACAACAACATTCATCTGTCCAGTTTGGAGAACAACTCTGCTTCCTCAAAAAAACTAAAAATAAAAAAATAAATAAAACCGACAAGATTTGTCATAGCTGGCACTGTAGAGTAAGTTTCTGAGAGATTGGAATTAGGGGAGCTGAACATCTTTTTTGAGTACCCCTCAAGATTTTCCAAAAGGCTGAGGTGGCAGGAAATACAAGTTGCCAGCTGGATAGGAAGTCGGCCTTCCCAAAACAAATAAAAAGTTTCAATTTATCAAAACCAAAAAGTGTCTTGACTCATAACAACAAACTGAAAAGGACAAAAGCAAATTTGCAATCAAACTGTCCCATTTTGCTAGAATTACCCCTTAAAATTATTTTAAATTCATTTATGCACATCTAAACAACGTTATTAAAGCAAGGAGCAAAGAAATCTCTGAAAACGCTCCCTCTTCCTCTAGTTTACAATACAGAGGTTTGCCGACTGCAACTCCCCAGAGGTCTAGCATTTCTCAGGTCAAATCCACAACGAACAGATGAATCCCCTCAACTCTTGAGTCTTTCGTACTGAACAAGCTCTTTCTATCCTCCACCTGTCCCCATGGCAGGGGATTGTTTATGTCCTCATGATGACAATGTAGCCCAAGTGAGCACCACTCCCTCTAAACCACACCCGAACACCAGAAACCCAGAGCAGCATTCAGGCACTTACGCAATTTCCCCGTGCTTGCTAAACTGAAGTAGGCTTAGGTACTGTCTGACCACCACAACCCAAAGCCTTTCACCCACAGAGAAACATTTGCATGGCCGTGTGGGCAGTAGCCACCATCCCTAGTGGTACCTGCAGGGTTAAAAAAGGCTGACACTGGATTCAGAGACTTGCACAGTAACAAACTCTTTCACTGGAAGCATCACTGTTTTTAGCTTTCTCCTTGTGTTGGAACATTCAGATAGCATGCAGGCTTCCAGAGGGCTGCTTCCCTATGGTCACTCTCTTATTTTCACTAGATTAGGAGGGGTTGATGATAATGCCTAATATTTACACTAGGCTGTTGTAGACCAGTTGAGCCAGTTTAGTAACAATGACAGCTCAGTGCATGTGATAATGCCCTACTCTGCACACACCTCATGCTTTTATCTCTGTTAAGGCATGCACAAATTACTTGAGGCATTTTCTGCAACATTGAGCACAATTGCATGCCATCTCTGGCCTAAAAAATAAAAAACACCCCCAAGTTTCAGGCACATTTCTCAAGCAAATCTATGACAGCAAACAGACTTGTCTGCTGACTGGATACAAGAAATAAACTATGGGAAGCAAAGAAGATGGAACAAAGTATCACTGAGAATAAGACAAAGAAAAATAAAATCATTGCCTAACTTTGACAATATTTTCTCTTCTAAATGTCAGTATTTCATGGCAGAAACCAATTTATAAAAAAAGTTTAGCCTACAAAGGAGAACGGGTGTTTTGAAAGAATCCCACTACTCTGTGCAAAAAGAGGAATAGGATAAAATCCAACGAAAATTTAGGGATTTGGCTCTCTCAGGACCCCTTGAAAGACCTAAGGTGGTACATATTAAGTAGGTTGATATTGTCACGTAACAAGATAACTGTCCATCAAAAGGTGAAATGAACCATGTCTGGTTTTCTCACTGGTCCATCTGGATAAAAGCTGTGTCCTGCCTACAAAGGTTGGCTTTTCGTGTTCCACATAACCAAACATTTTCCCTTGCAACTTGTGCCTAGATTAGACATATGAGAAATATGGTGCTTTCCTTGGAAAAAAAAAGAGGAAAATAAATACTTTTTGGCCCATAGACAACCAGCTTAGCCTGTGTATCTGAAAACTCTGTATACATTAGAAGGTGTGGGCTACCTGCCACCATTTCCTTCTATTCACCAAAGAACACCGAGAGCAGGATCCCAGTCAATCCTCTTGTGCAGCAGGAAGACTGCTGCCCATGCTATGATGTTGTCTCTAGTGAGTTTAATTTGATCTTCAACCTTTAGACTTTTGTAATCCCTTAGGATGCCTGCAAGATCTAGCTTCAACGTACAGGTGTCAAACATCAAAAAAAGCTCAGCTAGGATCAAGTGTGACCATCCAGGACTCATGGTTGTCGGGATCACCCCCATAAGATGACCCCAGTGTCAATCACCCCCATAAGATGACCCCAGTGTCACTTGAGAAGTACCACCCAGGCTCCAGCAGCACAACAGACCCATTATATTTGCATTATTGCCATCACTGTCTAGCCTGCTTGCTTTCAGCAGAATAAGATTACCAATGACAGCCTCATTTTCTACATGAGTATCTAGTTGGAAATGACATGCTGTTTGCTACTGCACAATATCATGAACGGATTTTGGCAAAAAAAGGATATACTTGATGCTCTGGACACAGCATAGAAAGCAGGGAAGAAAGAAAAATCAAGCCTTGTTCGAGTGCTTTTTCCTTACTCAAAGGACTTAGCCTTTCAGGGCTTAAAAATTAATTCTGCATTAAGTCTTGCAACATGAGCCAGTTGTTGCAACCTTGCTGTTATTCTAAGTGCTGTATGACGAAGTGTTCCACTGGACTTTCATTTCTAGGGAAGCAGATAGATTTTCAAGGTAAACTGCTATACTAACTCAGAGCTATAAAAGAAAGAAAAATATGGGAAATGCTTGACATTTCATATTTCACATTCATATATTCATCTCAAATTGAGGTAGAAAACATCTTTTAGGAACCCAATCTATGTTTTTAGTTTCTATGGATTCTAAGCACTTTCCTACAATCCCTTATCTACTTACGCTTATTTCTTCAGCTGAACTTGGTTAAATGAAACTGAGTCACATGGAAAGCCACAGCTTTTTAGGGTCAATTTTTATTTGGGTTTTTTCAACTAAACATTATTGAAACTACTGTTATTTAGTGGATCATTTTATTGCCTTTAAAATTTTATTTCCCAGAGAGTAATACTCCACTGGAAATATTCTATGAAGTTCTGCTCTATGGTCTATCAGTAGAAAAAAAGGCCACCAACAAAGGCATCTCATTTCCTGCCTAGTCAACAGAGTGGCATTTTGCTGGAAACCTAGGCCACCAAACATACCAATTTGATTTAGCAACATAACAGATTTCTTAAGGTGCATGTGATTATAGTGGCTTCAGACCCAATCTCAACACAAAACCATGGGGAAGCATAGTTCAACAGAGAGGGTGATAACTGAAGTCTAGGAATGCAGGACATGCTCCCAATATGATCACTGAATTTTGGGGCAAGTGAATTCATCTTTATGGCTTTATGCCCCACCTGCTATTCCTCTCTTTTTTTCCCCCTCTTTTAAAGTGAAGCATTTTCAGAAGGCTTGATTATTCATAGTTATAGCATCCAGTAGAACAATGACAGACTTCTGTTGTAAGCTTTCCAAAAAAATATACTGTAGCACTGGAGACATTAATAAATCTCATATATGATTCACTGGACTTGTCTGTAAATTTCTCACACACATATTGCGGAACATTTTGGAGGGAATCCGACTTATCTTCCTGGGAAAGGCCCATTCCCACTCCATGACTGATACATGAATGAGGTTGTCACTGAAGAATGTAGTAGGAATGGAAGACTGAAGTAAAAGGTCAAAGAGCCTAATCCTTCTTCTGTAACACCACAAGTCTCTGCCTACTATCCCTGCTATGTCTGCAACAACACAGTACCCGGGGGATGATAACAGAGGAATTATAGGAATGAGACTTAACTTAGAGAAGTGGATTCCTATCTCAGCTGGCAAAAAAATAAATGAGAGAAAGTTGAGGCTATTCTCCAACTCCCCTACAGACTAATAACAAGGTCAGTTCAGCTTTCTGTTCAGTGGATGCTGGCAATGTGTCAAGGTTTGGTTGTTTTTTACCAGAGTCAAGCAGGAATGTCTGCCCCATATATAAAAAGGAGTGCTTCGTGCAAAATCACTTGATTTGTGATTATATAACCAACCTCTGAGGCACAATGCCTACTGAGCAGGTAACTCAGGCCGTTCCAGGAGACTGATGTGGAGCCTCAAATACACAGTTGTTACAGTTTGAAGACAGAGGATTCAAATAACTATACTGGCAGGTACTATGTTTTTGCCTCAAGTCCCAGCTATCTGACTTACTTCTCATTAATAAAAAATTAAGATCTGGTCTTCAGGGTTGCAGAGAAAATCTTTAAAAATAGGGGCACCCAAAAGACTCAAAGACAAAAAAAGACAGTAAGAAGGCAAAGTACATTGCTTTGTGATTCTAAGTAAATATCAGTATCTTTTCAATGTAAAGAACTGAAAATACTTCTCAAAGAAAAGTATTTAAAATTACTTTGCAAAATAACTGATGTTTTCTGAACTCTTGGAGATTAGAGACACACAATTTTGCGTAATTTCTTTAGTAGGAACTGAAGGTTAACTTCCACCAGGAAACTTTGTAAGCTGACTCTCCGTTTATAGATAAAGGCTTCTAGGCCAAATTTTGTGATACCCTTTGAACAGAACATGAGAATAAAGCACAGTTTAAATGCTCTTTTCTGAGTGTTTGTGAAGTCTTCCCTCTTCTGAACAACAGACTACAACAGACCCATTCCCAAACTGAGCAATACACTATTTTGTGGCACATGCTCTTGGGGTTAACACAGCTAGTGAATGTTCTTGGAGCATCTGACATGCAAACCAATCTTAACCTTAAAGGAACAAAAACTACACTGAAACTCCTGAGTTAAAATACCCCAGGCCTATCAGAAGGTACAAAACCCTCTTAAGATAGGCTTTGCATCAGACTTGAAGAAATGGGAACTTGGGAGGATGATGTTACTGACATAGTGCTTCAGGTTACAGAGGTGTGCTGCTTAACCAGCACTTGCAGGACTGGCCCCTGAGACTGCAGCAAGGATGTGCAACTCCTGCAGAATTTCCACTGCAGGAGCATCAACCACTTCTCAAAGGAATACCAGGGTGCTTGCCTCACTTTCTCCCAGATCTGGCAATAACTGTGAAGTTTCTTTGTGTTCTTTGGCACTACTTCCTTTGTCATGCTACTCAATCCACCGGACCATTCCCCCTCTGGAGCAATCACAAAAAGCCAAGCCATCCTGGTCCATGAGTAAAACAAACAAAAATAAAAAGTACAGTTGCCTCAACAATTCCTGGTTGCTAGATGTGAAATTATAACAGTGTTTAGCCAGGATTGACTGACTGATTGACTACAGGAGGAGGAAAGAAAGTCCCATGGGGGTATCCTTGCCCTGTAATAATGTATCCAAACAGTCCAACCAAACAGTCTCAACCACAGGAATTTTCCCTGACCTCCCACTGTCACACTTGGTAGCTTAGTCTCCTGAACAGCAAAGGTTTGATTTGGTTAATTACACATGATCTTTTTCATCGTTGAGAGAGAGCTATTTATATCACATCACCATCCCTGAATTTACAGAGACTAGAATATAGTTCAACAAGACATATTTGCCATGTCAGGTCAGATTTTAGCAGCTGTTCCCAGAAGGACCTTGTGAATGTTTTCCTTAAGCCCCCAATTGAAAAGTGGAATGAAACAAAAATATCCAACTGACTTCTTTTATCTTCCTGAGAAAGGAAAAACAATCGTTTGTTCGGATGCAAATCTATATGGTCTGCAAGAAAGAAATTTTTGTTTTCCTCCCAAGAGGTTCCAAAATAAAAAAGAAAAAAGAATTTAAAAAATCCATTTTCAGGATTCACTGTTTTAGTTCAGCTGAATATTTAACTAACAAAAAATGAGAGATGTGCTGTTCTTTTGATTGAAACTTTGTCCCTGAAGAAAACTCTTAAGGGCATTGGCTGGTCAGCAAGACAGAAATCTTTATTTGGTCCATGAGATGTCAGTTAACATATAATGAAAACATTTTTCAGCTTGGCTGGTATATCAAAATAAAAAACTCTGTTGATTTTCAAGGATGAGTAGTCATTTCAGTATGTAATACTCCTTTTCTAGTAAAGTTCACCAATTCCAGGTCAACTGTGGTGGGTTGTATACAAGTCTGCAAGCTAAAAATAAATTTCATGCTCTGGAATCAGGACTCCAACCTGCTAATTCCCAGAAAATCTATGGGGAACTCAAAGGACCTGTAGTGACTACAGTGAGAATACAAGTCTGAAAAGAAGACAGTCTGAATAAAAAAATCTCATGAAACGAGGCAAACAAACAATACAGGAATAGAAGAAATAGATGAAAAGAGAAAATGCATGCCCTGGACCTTAAATGATGTAGCCTCAGCCAGCTCTGAATACCCCACCAAGATGTGATCCAGCCAACGTGGCAAACAAGAAACATTCAACATTTCTGACTTCAGTCAGGACATGCCAGCCTGGATGCTCCTCATGCACAGCCAGCCTGCTGACACATACAGCCCTTATCTCCACTCTGCTTGGCGTGGGAGAGGAGCTCCTGTCCTCCTAAGCCCAGCACAGGTACAGGAGAGGGAACTGGTGGCTGCAGGCTGGCACAGGTACAGGAGAGGGAACTGGTGGCTGCAGGCTGGCACAGGTATGGTGGCAGCTGCGGTTCTGCTCTCTGTGTAACACAGGCCTGACACCTCATCTCTCTGTACAGCCAGGAAGGAGATGACAAAGAGCCAGGGTCAGATCCAGAAACTACAGTTAAACTTTTAAACAAACATTTGCACAGAAACAATGATCTGTGAAGATCAGATAAGGCTGTCTTGCGTAAAAAATTTTCATGCGTGACTGCCATTGACTTGGGAAACACCTTATAGTCGCCTTGTTTGAAACAGATGGTGTTCTCAGAACTACTGCAATCTGCTTATTTTTAACCCAAGGAGTTCAATAGTTGACTGCTCTAAGATGGTGGATAGGAGAGTGGAAAGATTCCTGCAGTCACAGTAGCCCCAGTAGCTGAACACTGCTCAGAGGCAGGAACAAATGTGCAAAACATAGCATTTTGGAACAGTTTCACACTCTTTCTAAACAACAGATTATTGTCCTCATGGCCTCCTGCCAATGTCCATATGTTATTTCATTCTCTTCTCCTCAGCTCACATCTGGCCAATGCCCATGACCGTAGCACTAATGCTGAGCATGATTGCTGTCTGAGGTAGGAGCTCTGCCCTGAATTTCCTGTCAGTACCCTGCACCACAGGACACCATCATCATCATCATCAGACTAGTAAAACCCAGGCTGGAAAACAAATGTAGCTCTGCACTTAGAGGTGGGACCAACTAATCAATACAAAAAATGTAGAGATAAAGAAACATCTGAAAAACATCAAGAGAAATAAATTTTTTGGAGGAGCAAACCATTTATCGCCTTAATGTATTGCAGCTCTTAGCAATGTGCAAAGACAGCATATGTCACCAGTGGCTCAGATGCAGATTTTTGTATGAAGCAGTCTGCTTTGCTAGAAGGTGAAGTGGCAGCTCCTGTTTGCAAACCTAAGTTACTTATGAGAGCTGAATTTATCACCTATGTATACAGTTCCATCACTGCTTTGCTCATTAACTGTCCTGGATAAACACAAGAAAGGTGCTGAAGAAAGAATACCTAGCCCATAAGTTCCAAGCATACATTTTTTTCACACTGAAGTGCCCTCTGAGCCTTGAACCAGTGTCACTGAAGCTTTCCTGTTGTGCGGTGCTTGCAGCTGGAGTTGGCAGATGAAAGGAGCAGTGGCAAAGGGTTTGAGTTAGCCCACTGTCAGTATGCAAGCCCCGTAACAAGCTGTTCCTCTCAGCATTCCAGGCTGTGAGTCTCACCATTCTGCCAGTGAACAGAGCCATTGTACACCTGGACTGCATGACGTCTCTTCCATATCAGAAGGGCACATGCCAGAGATCCAAAGGTCCGGCACGTGGATTCCAATTTTTTCTTGAAGGTTATCATTTGCTTCAGTCAGGACCGGAACATATGGGCAGGAAATGAGGATTAGTCACCCAGGGATGCAAACAGAATAGGATCACAGAAATGCCAGCCCCTGTCAGACCACCTTTTGGTTTTTTAAATTATTTTGAGTCCTTTTAGGTCTTACCTTTCCCCTCACCTTCAAAGAAGATTCCCCAAATCCCACTCCCAAGAGCTACAAATTCATTTTGACACTTGCTTAAAGTCCAAATTCAGATATAAAGTACCATGGGACTGGCATTTGGACTTCTGGCACTGACAATACCATGCTTCCTGGCAACTCTCCTTGGAAGCAAGCCCTCACCTAACCCAACCCAAATTTCTCAAATGTGAAGGACTCAGCTTGATTCAGGTGAAGCTGCCTACAGCTTCCCTTGATACCTGGCTTTCTGTCCATAACCTGTCCTTTGATCTTCTGCGGAGGCCATGCTTACCTTGTTGGTTTCAAATGCTGTCCCCATAACAGGGAGACCCTATAGCTGTGGTGAACTCTTCCAGGAAGACCCCACTGGCCTGCACTGAGCTGTGCTCAGCCATGTCAAGAAAGAGGTACCAAATTTAAAGGGGTCTTGGCTTTCTCTACTTAATGTCATTCCTTTCTGGGCCCCTCGCTGCTGCTGTAGATTAATTCAGGACACTTGTCTATTGCAGTCCTTAGTTTAATTTGACTTCTTACATCCTAGCACAGCTTACTTGGCAAGACCTGAATAAAACACACCATGAAGCTTTACAGAGACACCCTAAATAAGCCCCACGAGTACCTCCCCTGCTGATTTGCACCAGCTGCAGTCCACTAAATCAGTTGTTTTGATGAGTTATAGAATACTTCATACTGACAGGGAAGTCCCCACCTCACAGCATTTCTCAGAGCAATCTTTTCTGCAAAAGGCCCTGGTAAACTCTTTGTGGCCTTCCTCACATATCCTAAGCTTAGCTGATTAAGAAATCACTGAAGGACTCCCTTGCTCTTGCAACTGTGGGCATGCAGACTCCCGAGATACAGCACAGGTTTTGTTTGATAGTCTGCTTAGGTCATAGGTTCCTCACAGTCTCAGGAAATCTATTTTGTAAAAAAGAACAAAGCACACATGAACTGAAGGAGAGAAGTGGAAAGTGGAGAAAGAGGAGAGAGTCCCAGACACTTTATTTTTATTGTCTTACTCACTAAGAAGACAATGGAAGATTTTGATGCCATGTATTTTAGATTTTCTTAATTTGATTTGCTTCCTTCTGAAGGTTTGAGGCATGTTCTGTAAGCTATTTTTGACTTGTTCTCATCTGTATTTTGAAGGAGGAAAAGACTGGTATATGCTGCAGATGTTAGCTAAATACTGGTGATCTTGGGTTATTTAGGTTCTAGGTATGCCATTCTCACATTCTTCATATGTATTGCTGCTTTCCTTCCCTGACTGCAGACTTTTGCCATACAGCTTATTCTTTGCTGCTCCTTCACTGAGAGAACTGTGTGCTCTCGAGTTCTGTGGCTTAAACAGAGACCTAAGAAAAGCCAGTCATACACCAGAAGTAAAAGCACAAATACACATTTTTATTCCCAGCCATCAGACTGGCTGCAGAGCACACTGCAGCAGTTTGCTAAGCAGAATACTCCCGTGGGATACATGCTCTGGAGGGTGGAGCTGTGGTTTGGAGTGCGAACTGTACCTCTTTGTTGAAACAACCGTGTGACCTAAAAGGAACAAGGAAGCAGAAGACGTGCTGTTCACCACGCTCTGCCTCCTGCTGTGCCATCATGTGGCACCCCTCAAAGTCCTCTGACACAAAAGAAGAGGCAACAGCCCACACAGGTGGAGCCAGGTCCCAAAGTCTGGCCAGGCATCCTGCAAGTTTGCTAATACTTTCCCTGCCTTCAGCCAGGGATGAAGTCAAGAATGACTGCACTCTTAGTTTCTTAACAGCCTCAGAGCTCTCTGTCTCAGGAAAAAACTGGACATCACACTGTCAGCTTCTCAAGCACACTGCGGCCCCTGTGAGTGGAGAAAGGTCTTGGTTGAGTCAGATCCCAGTTGGCTAGATACTGGACGGAAAGGGAGTTCTGAATCTTATCCCCTTCCAATGCATATTCAAAATTCCCAGTGGTGTTTGTACACATTTTAAGTGCCAAAGTACCTTTAAAAAGTTGGCCTTCCTCAATTAAAATCCAGCAAGACCTGCCTGCCAAAAGTGGCTTCCAAACTAGGCTGAGAAGAATCCAGCTAGACCTACAATTTTCAGCACCTGTGACTTACTTTATTGTACTTGCTCAAACAAAATCTCTTTCAGTCTGTAATATTGCAATCTACTCTCTCAGAGGTGATTTGTTTTCCTTATTTATGAAGTATTTCAGTTTGACCGTTTGGGAGTAATTGATACAGAACATTTAGAACAGAACATTTTCAAAAACCTTTCAGATCCAGCAAGCCAATGTATGGATAATTGCAAAACATATGAAGCACTAGAACCCTTCAATAGGTTTAATGCTAGGAATTTTTTTAACTTGCGCACTCTACAGATGTTTTCTTGTGCTTTCTAGAAGCGTGTGTGACATTTATGAAGATGGACAACCTGAAACACTGGGAAAAGATTCTGCTTTGAAGGCTCAGAGAGGAATTTACCTTAGGACTCTCTGTGCAGAGGATCTGTACAGCAGCGAATGTCACTGCAGAATTTGTGAAAGAGATATCACTTGTACACTACATCTTTGCTTCCTAAATCCTCCCTCTATAGTAGGCTGCTGGCCTCACCTAAATAAAGGAACCTGCTAAGGTACTCACTTGGAGTAGAAACCCAGGCTTTTTCAGAAACAGAATATAAGCCAGAATGTCCTCCAGAGCTTTCCTGTCTCTCTTTTGCTCTCGAAGTGAAAGGGTACAAGTGTATGGAACATTCACTCACAGAACTGCATTGATGCCAAAGCACTTTGCTGGTAGAGCATCTCATAATTTGGATGAGCAAAGTGCTGAAGTAAGTAGGGATCTACTTACTCATCAGGTGAACTAAAAAAAACCTAGCCTCAGTATGCAAGCAGGCTTTGTCTTTTCTTTACAGAAGACTGCCAGCCACACAGCTCATTACAAATACATTTGCCAAGAACAAAAAGTCCCGTTCCGTCCCCTGTTCATCTCAAAGTATGAACTCACCTTCAGGGCTGCTCTCACACAGTACAGTCTGTGTTGCTCCCCTTGCATTTAGCAACAATGAGACTTGCAAGAAGATGGCTCTGTTTTTGCCTTCCAAGGAAAACTTGCTTAAAAAATACTCCTTTGAATTTGGCTCTGTATGTTCCCTTCTGTGTGATGCCCACAAATATTTCTACTCTATCCTTTACAGATAGGAAATCTGCAGAATTTACATCTTGTTTTCTACCCCTACATTTTCAAAGACCTGTTGGAGTTGCAAATCCAGCACATTTCAGATCCAACATATTTCAGATCCTCACTTAAACTCTTCTGGTTTCAGGACAGTAAAAAATGGTCATGCAAGCAAGGCTGTCCTGTCAACCATAGTTTGCACCAAAAAAAGGCAAATCAAGCAGTGATCTACATTTCTCCACAGAGAAGAACCCAGTAAAATGGTATCTGCAGTAGCTTTCTGTTACAATTCATCTTACAGTCAGAAACAGGCAGGATGAGATTGCAGGTGATCTGGGATGGAAAGCTAGCATGCCTGTAGGCAGCAGTAGTACAATCCTGAAAAATTTCTGTCATCAGCAAAGGGTTTTTTTCCTGCTACCCCAAATACCAAATGGACTCTAAGCTTAGATTCTCAGCTGAAAGACAGCAGTGGCCAACCCTGATTTCAACCCTTATGTTAAAGTCTCCTGATGCAGACCTCCCTAAAAACACGAAGTCCCAAGCACTTCACTCAGGGCCACGAAGACTGTAACCTCCACCTCTGAAGTATCAAGCAGCAAGGTTCAGATCTGTAAGGGTACTCAGGGTCCCAGACCATTCCTACCTTGATACTTGAGGTCATATGTTTTAAAGTGTCCCTTGCTGCCACAAATCTAAGTATATATCTGGTCTGACAAAGATACAAACTGCAAAACAATCGAATCAAAACCTGACCAAAAAGCAAAAACAAAACAAAACCAAACCAAACCAAAACAAAACAAAAAACCAAAACTAAAACCAACCAACCAACCAACCAAACCCCACAACCGTAAAAAGTGCATTCTTGAGAGAAAAAAATACAGGATTTTCTGTGATGCATCAGTTCACACGCCAGACAAGCCAACACCTCTAAGACAAATATCCTCTTCCTCTTCAGCAGGACCCACATCCTGCTCCTGCCCTTCCACAGATACAACACTGAATGGAACATGTTTGCTCTGTGTAGAAGTTTCTGCCAAGACACTAAGGAGTAACTCAGGCATTTAAACAGAGGCATGCTGATGTAATTTTAGAGACCTTTAAGCAACCGTCATGGCCTTCAGCTGTTAGGACATGACCTGTAGGAACTTTTACATCTTCAATATTTTACGATGTCTATCATGGAATCTTAGAATGGCTGAGGTAGGAAGCAATCTGTGGAGGTCATCTGGTCCAACCACCCTGCTGAAACAAGGCCACTCCATGCTGGTTGCCAGGACTGTGCCCAGATGAGCTCTGAAGATCTCCAAGGCAGGAGACTCCACCACCTTGATCACTCTTACAGTAAAAAAGTGTTACCTGATGTTCAGAGGAAAATTCAAGCATTTCAGTTTGTGCTCCTCGTCTGTCATGGGGCATCACCAAAAAGAGTCTGGCTCCATCTTCCTTTTGCCCTCCTTTCAGATTTTGGTACACAGTGCTGAGATTTCCCCCTGAGCCCTCTTTGAGAATGTATACCAGCTCTCTTGGACTGTCTCCATACGAAAGAAGGCCCTTAATCATCTTTGGAGGCCTTCACTGGACTCTCCCAGCAGCTCAGTATCTCTGCAGTACTGTGGAGCCCAGAGCTTACCACAGCACTCCAGGAGTGACCTTAGCAGTACTGAATAGAGGGGAAATATCACTCTCTCAGCCTGCTGGCAACACTCCTCCTAATGTCGCTCAGGATGCTGTTCAACTACACTGCCACAAGGGCACATTGATGGCTCTTGTTCAACTTCATGCCAGTGAGCACTACCTTCTGAGCCCAGCCATTCAGCCAGTTTTCAATCCACCACACTGTCTGCTTATCAAGCCCATATGTCAGCAGTTTATCCATTAATTTTATGAGAGCATCCAAAGCTTTACTGAAGTCAAGGTAGACAATGTCTGCTGCTATCCCCTCCTCTACCAAATGAGTAATTTTGTCACTGGTTATTGACTTCATTAAGCAAGACTTCCTCTTTTTATATCCAGGCTGACTAATCCAAATCACCTTCTTTCCAGGAATGAATAAATAGCATCCAAAAGGTTGTTTCACCATCATGTCAGAAGACAGAGAACCATAGAAAGCGTTAAAAGGGACACTAAGTATCAGCTAGCTCCAGCCTCCTTGCCATAGGCAGGGACACCTTCCACTAGACCAGGCTGCTCAGAGCCCCATCCAGCATGGCTGGAACATGGCCAGGGACTAGGCATCAGGAGCTGCTTTGGGCAACCTGTTCCTGTGCCTCACCACTCTCACAGTAAAGCATTTGTTCCTAACATGTAATCTAAACCTACTCTCTTGCAATTTGAAGCCATTCCCTGTTGTCCTGTCACTTCATGCCCTTATAAAAAGTCCCTTTCTATCTTTCTTGTAGGCTTCCTTCGGTGACTGTAAGGTCACAATTAGGTCATCCTGAAGCCTTCTCTTTTCCAGGCTGAACAATCCCAGTTGTCTCAGCCTTCCCTTGTAGGAGAGATGCTCCTTCCCCCTAATCATACTGGTGGCCTCCTTTGGACTCGCTCCCACAGGTCCAGGTCATTCCTGTGCTGGGATCCCAGAGCTGGATGCAGAGCTCCAGGTGGGCTCTCAGCAGAGCAGAGCAGAGGGGCAGAATCCCCTCCCTCCCCTGCTGCCCACGCTGCTTTGGATGCAGCCCAGGACACGTTTGGCTCTCTGGGCTGGGAGTGCCCATGGCTGGGTCATGTCCAGCCTCTCATCCCCCAGCACCCCCAAGGCTTCTCACAGGCTGCTCTCCATCTGTTCATCCCCAGCCTGTGCTGATATTGGGGGCTGTCCTGATCCAGGTGCAGCACCTTGAACTTGGTCTTGTTAAACCTCATGAAATTCCTATGGGCCCACTTCTGGAGCTCATCCAGGTGCCTCTAGACGGCATCTCATCCTTTTAGGACTGTCAACAGCACCACTCAGCAAGTTTGCTGAGGGTGCACTCCATCCCTCCTACTAATAAGTCAGGATGGGGGTGACTGACCTATAGCTGCCTGGATACTCTTTCTTGTCCTTCCTGAAGACAAGCAAAACAGGAGTGACATTTTTTTTTTTTCTTTCAGGTCCCAGGAACCTCTCCTAATCACTACAATCAGTCAAAGATAATTGAGAGTGGCCTCACAATTATATCTGCCAGCTCCCTCAGCACTCATGGGTACATACCATCAGGGGCCATGGCCCTAGGTATTAATTTAGTTAAATATTCCCTAATCTGAATCTCTTCCAACAGGAAGAGTACTAAGTCCTCCTTCCTTCATACTTCCCTCTAGTCTCATGGACCATGGCCCTAGGTATTAATTTAGTTAAGTATTCCCTAATCTGAATCTCTTCCAACAAGAAGAGTACTAAGTCCTCCTTCCTTCATACTTCCCTCTAGTCTCATGGACCATGGCCCTAGGTATTAATTTAGTTAAGTATTCCCTAATCTGAATCTCTTCCAACAAGAAGAGTACTAAGTCCTCCTTCCTTCATACTTCCCTCTAGTCTCATGGACATTTAAACAAATTAATTTCTCCTGTGCTTGACAAGCAAGCAGTCATATTGTGGCCAAACCACTCCTTGCAAGCCATGAGGAAGCTGTTCTTTACTGATACCAAGACAGACAAGGCACAGAGCTGTCTTCTAAGTGTTGGCAATGCATGAATGACATCTTCAGTCTAGTGTGTCAAATTCTGAGCTCCTTGGTTTGTTATTTGGCACCCAAGTGAGATAGTTTTGATTGTTCCAAAGTGTTGGGAACTGAACAAATCCACTAGCATCAGTAACTCAATTAAACAGCAAGAATGGGAGAAGAGGAACGGGTATTTCTTGTCTATACCTGTGTTTACTCAGTATGACACTTTCCAGATAGGGCTGGGACAAGGCTTATTGCTAACTGTGATGACCATTCTTTAGAGAAGACACCCATGTATGGACATGGATCACTGCTATTTTCTGAAGGGAGCATGTTTTTTCTCTTGTCTACCTGCTATTAACCAAAAAAAAAACCTGCATATTTTGGTCCTTGGCTGTCCTCTCCTGCTCAGATACTTTAAGCTGTGGAGAAAATCTCATGTTTCCCCTGCTCTGACCAAAGACAGAGAGTGCACAGTTGCCAGGGTTATACCAGAACTGCTGGCTAAATCTTCCCAGGGCAGCTTTCAAGCCTAGACATACGATGACACATCTCATCTGAGACTGGAGACAGAAGCACTCAGTGCCTCTCACTGCTCTGTCAGGGAAGACTTGACAGGTAGCTCTGAGAGCCCCAGCCAGAGCTCTCTCATGCTCAGATACCTGACAATGGTGCATCCTCCATAAACAGCCGGCTCTGTGAAGAACCAGGGATTTTTGGAAAGTGCTGAATCTTGACTGGTCCCCCTGCTGCACCTCATCACAGCATTGAGGTAGAAGGCAGTTAAAGGTATTTTCCCAAAATTTGGTTAAGGGCAGAGGCTGTCTAAGGACCATCCTCTAACAGGGATGCTCTGTCCAAAACAACCGAGTGCTCTTTTCTGTCAAAAGTCAGATCTGAGCTGGCCTAAGAATCACATGGATCTGTTTCCTTAATTAGATCTCATGACTTCTGCATAATGGTTACAGGCCTCCTTAGAAAATTTTAAGATCCACATGGCTTTCCTAGAGCAAATCACTCACCTTCCTCAAAACATTTGTTGCGCTTTTTTCCCTTCTGGAGCACCAAAACAAGTATCAATCTAAGTCACCAAGGGATCTGAAACCTTCACAGGTAAAAAACTGTAAGCAAAATGTGATCTTCTTTAAATACAGGACACCAGATGGGCCTTCCTTGTTTTCTAGGTGAACATTCCATGCCATCTCCGATGAACTCAACCTTCAGCCTGCTTCCATACATACTTAGCTATATAAACCTAGTGCTTCCAAACTTCTGCTTCAATAGAATGCAGCAGGGATTGCAGTTCATTTCTGCCTGAACAGTCAGAAGATGATCACCATACAAATACTTCATTGTACTCCACCAGTGAAGGACCCTTCAGAGCTTGAAGCTTTTGAAATTAGAAAAGCAGGGGTAAACGTTTTCCTCTAACACCACACAGGTTGTGTACTAAACCTTTACTCTGAGAACCTTGTTACATACAGCCACATTATTGGGATACAGCACAGGACTTAGCCAAAACCTAGCTCAGGAGTAAGATCTGAATTCACTGAGTGTTGGAACAGGCTGTGAACATGTAGTGAAAGTGATATTGCTCCTGCTAGCAGAAAGATGCTGTTGTATTGCAGAGGCTACTGGTTTTATCTTTAATGAGTTGAGTTTACCTAAATATATTAACCATTCACCATACTGTATGCTGCTAGCTATAGAAACTCTAGGGGCCTTTACCACATTAACACACTTGGACTTTTAGATGAAGTACTGGCGTTTTTTTAAATATCCGTAAGATGTTTGAATCATCATCTGTTTGAATCTGTGTAAAATACTGGGTCTTACTAAGTCTGCAAACCTGGGGATTTTCTACACAGAGTTTTCCCATTCACTTCCCTCTTGACCCAGAGTCTCTGCTGTTATGGATCCAGGACCCACTTTCGACTTCTGTCAGACAGCCTGGTCAGGCACTTACACAGTGGATGAAAAGCCCCAGCTCATCTGAGTCATCCACAGTCCCTCGCAGAGGTGGCTGGTAGAAACCACCTCTATTTCTGTCATTCTGGAAGTTCAGACCTTCCTTTCTCCTTCAGCAACTCTACTGTGCTAATTGTTGTACTGAATTGCTCCAGTGTTTGTGGTGACATTTTTTAGCTGAGCCTGCATGAACTACATAACAGCAGTCTGCTCTTTTCTTAGTGGATGTCCTTCACATGCTTTTTTTGCAGGAACAGCCTGGAGGCAAATAAAGGAGGGTAGAGCAAGAAAATCTAGTAAAGCAAGGTTAATTGTTTAATCGGAGATTCCTTGAAAAATTCCTTCTACCCTCCTTGCCCCAAAGCAGAGAGAAGTAAGTACATCCTAGAAGGGGTCAGAGGACTTAACATTTACTCTCAGCTTCCTGCAACGCCAGCTCAGTGCTCTGAATGCTCACAAAGGAGCAGAAAAAACCTTCTGTAAATCATCCATGTCCACACTCCAGCTTCCTCCACGCCTAATACCTCATCACTTGGGCAGGGCAGAAGTCTCCAGACTGTATAAACTGCAAAAAGGAGATCAAGTGAACATTTGAGATGTTGTTGAAAGCCCAGGCAACACTAGCAGGAAAAGGGTGATGCTACCTCTCTTTCAATAGGAAAGGTCAATGAAGATGTGTGGAGAACAGACATGGCTGTGTGAAGTCATCAGTGCATATCTTATATATCACTATACTCATTTTAGTGTCACATGTAACCGAACAAAGGCAAAGCCTTTTTTATTCCCCTTTCATTATCAAGCAGCCAGGCTGCTGTCAGCTATGTGTCAGCTGCCCGAGCTGGCCAGCAGCAGGCAATGCAAGCAGCTCAATTTGAGTTCCCTGTGGATTGCCTCTTCCTCAGAACACCCTGTTCAATAGGGTTATTGCTATTTGCAAGTCACTGGTCTCATCAAGGAAGGGGAAGAGGGGAAGAAATTGAAGCTTCTGCCAAATTGATAAAAATTGGCCAATATGTTATTTAAAATGCAATAATTTTTTAGACCATAGACTGAGTTGACATTGGGCAACAACGTATTACCAAGACTTGTTCCCTAAAGGAGAGGCCAGACGACAAGGGCAGATATGGCACTTGAAGGTCTGGTTTTGTGTGAGAAGGCAGGCACTCAGTTAGGTCCAAGTGGCTTGTACAACCTCAGGTGGCTCACAAGCCTTCTGAAGATTAAAGGGAACACAACCCGCTCCGTTTGTCTTGTGTGCAGAGGAGTGGTGGACTGTCATGGTTTAACCCCAGTCGACAGTGAAGCACCACACAGCTGCCCATTCAGTCCACCCTCTCATCAGGAAGGGGCAGAGAATCAGAAGACTCAGACTTCTGGCTTTACATAAAGACAGTTTAATGGGGACAGAAAAAAAATATTAATAATTATTGTGGTGATGATTAGTAGTTACAACAACAACAATAATAGAATATACAAAAAAGTGATGCAGAAAGCAACTGCTCACTGCCTGTTCATTGATTCTGCCACCTCCTGAGCAGCAGGCCCCAGACAGCTTTCCTCCCCAGTTCATATACTAAGCATGACATCATACGGTATGGAACATCCCTTTGGCCAGCTGGGGTCAGCTGTCCTGGCTGTGTCCTCTCCCAGCTTCTTGTGTCCTTCCAGCCTTCTTGCCGGCAGGGCATGAGAAGATGAAAATTCTTTGACTTAGTATAAACACTACTATAAACTTAGTAACAACTGAAAATGAAAGTCTGTTATCAACATTATTCTCATACTGAGAATACCAGAAATCCAGAACACAACATTGTACCACCTACAAAAATTAACTTATACCACCTAAAACCGGGACATGGACATACCACAGAAATTACCTGTTGCTGTTCTAAATCAAGGGATAGTGAGGGAAAACCTTGTTGAAGGTTCACTTTATGCATCCCCTGCCATCCCTCTTGCATAAAGTCTTAGGTATTACCACACCCATACAGGTATGTCTGCAGAGCCTGCCTGAGAATAACAATGACCGTTCAGCAAGGGAGGCCAGGACAAAGGCATTTAATCCTGAGAGCTTCAAACGCCTTGGGGATATTTTGCTGCACCTCTGAAGCCTGTAGGCACACAGGGTAAAACACCAGTACAAGTCATATGGCACAAGGGAACAGGAAAAGAACACTTGACTGTCCCTACAAGCACTCAGGTGTGCTCATCTGTCTGAAGGAGTCAGGCAGTTTTCAGAGCAGACTCAATAATGTCTCAGACTCTTGGGGTCCTGCTTTTGCTAAGTTTTAGGAAAAGTAAAAGACAGAGTCCTGTAGCACAATGGACATAGTTCCTGGCAGACATGAGTTTTCCCCAGTGCTGCAGAATACAATACTAAAGGAAAAAATGGAGTTAAAGAAATGAACTTGCATTAGTATCAATCCAAAACAAAGGTCCATCTGTAAGGGTATTAATCATCAGTAGAGTAGGAAGTAAAGGTCCCATGCCAAACAAATGATCAGTGACATTTTGAGAAGCAGGATGACAAATGTTTGCAAAAGTGGAAAAGTACAGTAAGAAAGGAATTGTGTTTGGAGAAGCCCGAGGGAATTTCGACTTTTCTTTCTAGTAGTCTTGTCCCAGAGGAAAAAAAGAGAGCCTCAGTTTCAAAATCTAAGGTCCTCTTTTTGGCAACAACAGAGAAATTTTAGAAACCAAATATCTCACAAAGGGAAATTTCAAGACAGCTTGTTTTCTCCCACAACTGGCAAACATGTTTAAAACCTATATACACACATATATATTTATGTGTGTGCCTACATAAATATACACGTGTAATGTAGCCCTGGGAGAAGAAAATCTGTTAACTGAATGTTTCAATGCTGAGAAGCAATAAGAGCTGAAAATACATGTGTGCAGGATGAGACTTTAGTAAAACAGAGTGTAACATTGTTGGGTTTCAGATTAGACTACAGACAGAAAAACTTACATATGCTTCCGAGACAAAGGAAGAAGAGAACAGCAAAGAACTCCCAGTGAATATAAACTGAAAAGAATCACACAGACCTGCAGGCTATGTGTGTAAAATGGGGAAAAAATGCAATATGCAGTTCACAGCAAACTAAGAAAATGTCTCTTTCTTCTCCAATTCTACAAGTGTCCACCTTTTGGGAGTCTTTTGCTGCTGTCCTTCCTTTTGCTCTGTTGTTTTATTTAGTAACTTGCCTTGTAGATATTTTAACAGGATAAGATGAGCAGCTAGAAAAACACAGTGGTAATAGAATGCAAAAAAAATTATAAACTGCCGAGCATAAACTGCCATGGCTATAAGGGAAGAATCAAAACAGATACCAGTATAGCACACTGATGTGAATTAAAAGAATATCACAGCAATAGTCATGGCCACTACTGTTGAATTGTTTGTGTACAGGTGTAAATCTGGTCACAGAGAAAAAACCAGTCAGTAAAATTTACAGGTGCTGTGTGCTGACCTGCTTACTGGAGTAAAGTGCTATAAATTTATGTGTTACTTTGAACATCTGTGTTCCAGAAGAAACAAGCAGGAAAGGAGAGAATGGTTAGAGACAAGTAATTTCTCTGCAAACACTAAGGTACACATGTCAAAATCAAAAGACATTTACAAAAGAACCGCAAGTACCCCAAGATGACCCAGAAAGCTGTGGTCGCACAGGTGTCTAGAGCATCTTGGGGCTCTGCATGGGAAAGATAATTTCAGGGCTCCCTTGGGACAGGGCACACACATGCAGGCCCCAGGACTTCCAAGGGCCATAGGTACAGCTACAAATAAGACACAGCAAGTCACAGCCTTGAAACACTGTCTTGAGACAATAAGAAATTGGAATTAGACTTGTGAAGTTCTGGCTGCTGCTGTCTTTCAGACCTGTGTTTTGGAAGACTCACTTGACAAGTTCTTTGCCTTGAGACAGAAAAAAAATGCAGGTTCCTGTTGTTCTTGACGAGATCTGGGTAGTCTTGGTGATGTTAAACACACAAGGTGTCACGGATATTAGCGGGTAATATCCACAGAGATGCTTGGCAGCAGCACGGCTGCCTGCATTTCCTCACCACTGTGCGTGCTATGAGGGTACCCAGCGGGGGAATGGCTCCCCGAGGCACAGGGGAGCACTAGGAGGCGATACCGGGGGATACCCGGAGTAGGACCCCGCTTCCCACGCTGCCCTGTAGGGATACCGGGACGGCCTTGGCGCAAGCCGTGCCGAAGCCTTGGGCCCCAGCCCGCCTGGATCGCCGCGGAACACCGGGAAATCTGGGCACAGCCCGTCATCCCCCGACCCTCCGGCGGCGGGCGGAGGGCGGCGCTTGCGGGGCGGTCCCGGCGTGGCCCCGGCCGCGGGTGCCTCTCCCGCGGCGTGGCCCCGGCGCCGGGTGCCTCACGGCTCGGCAGCGGCAGCGCCGGCCCGGGAGAGCGGCGGGGAGCGGCGGCCGCCATGGGGACGAACGCGCCGCCGCGCCGGGAGCCGCTGGCCCGCGGGCCGCACGTAAGTCCGGGCTGGGGGCGGGGGCGGGCCGGGGGCGCCGCGGGGCCGGGGGAGCCGCGGCTGAGCCCCCGGAGCGCGGGCGGGGAGGCAGCGCTGCGCCGAGCCCCGCGGCCAGCTCCCGGCACGGGGGGACGGATGCGGCCGGCAGGGAGCTGCCCTGCCCGCTCGGCGGGGATGTCGCGGCAGGCGCCGTCGCCAGGGCCATCGCGGGACCCGCCTCTGTGTCCATCTCCGTGTCTCCATCGGGCACACGGGATTTGGGGCCGTGCCGGTTGATGTGCTGGGCGTTTATAAGTTCTCGTGAGACCCGTGCTGAATGGTTGCCCATTTGTGCCCTTTCTCTCTGGATTCTCTTTTCATTACCCAGTCCGTAGCGAGCTGTGGGGAGCCGGTGACCTTCCCAAAGCTAGCGCTCTGTTCCTTGTAACTGTGACTACCTTTCTGTTATTTGGGAGACGAGAAATTCGATTCACACACGTTAGGTTCACCCACCCTGGAGCGTGGTCTCGGCCGAGGTCTAGAATAATTTTCAGATTTATTTTGGTGATGTACCTGTGGCAACGACGAATGGCCCCAACATGCCAGGTGCTATAGAAGCACATTAGGAAGAAAGGCGTGCACGCTCCAAGGATTCACTTTCAAGCAGGATGTGGACAGGGTTTGGGAGAAGAGGCATGAATGCAGGCAGGATAACAAGGGGGCTTGAGCTCTTTGAGGTAATTTTTCAGGTAGGTTTTCTCAGCAGGCATTCAGCTAACACGTGAAGTCCACACAACATTTGAGGGGGAGGCAGAGGCGAGCCGTACAGGAGGGAAGACAGCAAGTGCAGAAAGGCTGGGAAGCTGGCACTGCAGAGGGGGCCAAGACCTGTGAGAGGGGTCCAGATTCCTTGCCGTTTGGCCAGCAGTGCCACTGCGGGAAGTAGTCCTAATGCCTAATGCCGCTGCCCCAGGCCATTCACTTTGCCACCTGTAGAGCAGGTTTTGTGGCTGACTGCCAGCTGGTTTTAACTACCAGGAGCTATAGCTCTCTGCATGCTTGAAGGGTGTGGAAAAGGTATCAGAGATGAAGTCTGCCAAAATACAAAACAAAAGGTCCATGCCTATTATGCAAAGAAGGCCTGTTCCATTTCAATCTGAATGTCTCACCATGTCAGTTCTTTCTCTGAAGCTTTTCTTTACATATCCTCCCTTTCCTCTTGTGTTCCAGCCAGCTTTGGCTTCAGATTTGGCACCAGGTCTCCCTGAGATCTGGAGGTGTTGAGAAATATCACCTTGGATATTCACCAGTGAAGGCATCCATTTAGGACTCAGATTTAGGCTTTAAAGAAACGGATTTCCAAAAAACACTGAAAATATATCAGTTGTACTTTTTTTAAAGTAAGAAATTAATTGACTTTTTTTGCCCTCTTGGAGCAGTGTTTTCCTGTGGTGCTCTGAGTGAGTCCAAATCTGAAACCACCATGTCAGCACATCAGATACTGAAGAGTAAACCAACTCAGGGACAAAAGTGAAAATTAACAAAGCTCCCCATTCATATTAAGGGAATAAAGGGTGCTGAAGGAAATTATACAATGTTTGCATATTCCCCAAGACTTTAAATGTGAATATCAGTACACAGGAACTATGTGGACTGTCAGACTTGGGAGCACTCTTCTACCAGAAGCTTTCTCACCTCTGCTGCATTGTTCTTTCAGCATATCACACTTAACAAGTCTACCTTCAGCCTGGAGAATTTCACCTGGTAAGAAGATTGGTGGCCCACACTCGGGGACATGATTCCCATCAACACTGTACTGCCTGATAAAGGCGTATTTTTATGGACTATGTAAAATTGAGACTAGAGCAGAGTCAAGGACCATCGTAGTATTTTCTGAAAACAAGCTTGATTACATGTGGTAGAAGCCAATCATAGTGATTTTTCCACTAAGCACTTAGCTTTGAAAATAGGGGAATGGCCTTTTCAAAATCCTGTTCAAATGGTATGCTTTTTCTTACAATTTAAATCAAATTTTAATTCTAATTAAAAGATTGAGATGGGTCACTGTATGAGAAAATACAGGCATGAGAACATGCTACAAAACGCCAGTATTTCTTAACTGCCTTTCAGAGACACACAGGAGGGTTTCAAAAAGCACAGGAAAAGTAAAGGGGAGAGCCTCTCACAACCTGGAGTCTCATTGTCAGGGGACACTCAGGCTGAGTTTCTTATAAATACTGCCTTAGCAGCCAGGCCAGTCAGAAAGTGGTCTGTGTCCACATGATTCTGAGTAACCTCCAACACCCTGGCACACAGAAGGCCTTGGGAAAATAGGCTGCTATTCTCTTAATAGTGTATGGTCTTTCCCGGAGGGACTCGGCACATCCTGTGGACATGGGTGGTTGTTAGAATGTCTGCTGAAGAGTTGCTCTTCCTGCAAAAATCAGGGAATATTTTAGCAGTTACTTATATGTCTCTGTAATTCTGGACTATTTTTCATTAAAACATCCGGTACTAAATCAAAGCTTTAATAAAAGAGCATGGATAGTAAATCCAGCTGAGAAAATTAGACTGTTCTAGAATAACAGCTGACTCAGATGCTATTCATGTGACTTTTTTTCCAGATAAGTATCAAAAAGCCGGAAGGAACGAAGTAAATGGCAGTTTAGCATGTGGGGTTTTTTGGGTTTTTTTCTTAAATATCATGATGAATTCCAAAGACTTGCTATTCGTCATCAAGATCATGATTTACTGTTCAGGCAAAGCACATTTACAGAAGGTTTGTTGGTTGAAGACTTTAGAGCCAGTACCCCTTTTAAAATTGTGGGTGGGTTTGTTTTCACTTTTATTTGTTGTTTGGAAAAACCAAACTTTTTCTGGACATTTCTGGTAATGAAAATAAGGGCTATAGATACTCTAAAAAATGAGATTTTATTCTTGACCCAGAATTAAAAACAAAGAGGTACTTTTGTGGAATGCCTAATACCACTCTGATTTTGACTGGCACTTAAGCCCTCTGTTTCATCTCTACAAGCTTCTTCAAATGAAAAATATGAAATTGTTTCAGGGAATTATAGTAGCCGTGTAATAAGTTAGGATTTAAGATTCCTCTGAGAGTCATATGATTAAAGGAAACATTTGAATAACTCACCTGATAATACCTAGTGTGTTAAAAGCTTCCAAGACAGGAGGATTTTGACTTAGTGAAGGGTAGCTACCACTACACTTCTTTGTCCGTTTTATAATCTCTGTCTCACAACATTTCCTCATCTGTCTTGGTAAGTGTAAACTGACTCTATGCTTTGTACTGTAACTGTAACTTTACACTTTCGTTTTCTTCTTTCATCACATTTTTTGTCTTAGTGCAGTTAATAGCCAAAATCCACAAACTACACATGAAAGAAATTATTTTAAAATGGAATAAAAGGTGGAAATACATGTTTACTATTATAATTCTTTAGTCCTGATATTAGATCACTTCTTAATGGATTTTTTTTGCAATTATGTAGTAGAATTAGTACTCCTTAAAATTAGAAACTAGCCATTATCAGAGAAGACACAATATTTCAAATATTCAATGGTCACATTGAAAAACACAGTTGCATTCAAGTAGGATGCCATAGAGCCTCAGAAGGATTAGGAGAGAAGAAAAAAAAAAAACCAGTTGGACAAGAAGAGCAAAGAGGAACCTCTTGACCTGTTTGCAACACAGGAGGTATTTATTAATAGTGAGAAGTGCCCATAATTTGATTCCTCCTTCCTGCCAGACTTTTAACTTTATTTTCAGCTTTCATGTCAATTTGAAGTGAAAAAATTAGGCTGTCTGAACATCAGATCTGGGAAAGCTTAACAGAACTTTCCTTCTAGACTTTCACAAATAAGAGACGTTTGCATCTTTGGCTGTTGCTAACCTGGCTGTTTCTCTTGCATGGTTTCCTCAACCAGGTATTCGTAGCAAATAATTCTCCCACTTGTACCTCAGGTGGAAACTGGGATCTGGTATTTGGCAAAGTTACCCACTGCCTTACCTAGTCATGACAGCTTCCAATTGAGTTGATTCTGTACTGGCTCATGTCCAAATACTCTGAGTATATACAGCAACTCTACTCATTCCAGTTTGAACATACCCCAAGTTGTTTTAAGCAAACCACATTGTCTACTCATCAAGGGGTGTAGATGCACGGCACAGGGAGAGGAAGAATTACACCACAAGAATCACCCCAGCCTAGGCTGCCATCATTGTTCAAGACCAACTGGTTTGAAGCCAGCTTGGGTATGCTGAACTGTGTCAGATTTCCCAGTGGATGTCTGATGTGTGTCAACGATCAGCAGCAGCAATCATGGTCATTCCGGCAGGATTGAACAAGGAGGGGAGCTTCAGAAGAAACAGATAAACCGTAACTTTAACAGCATTTAGTACAAGTGAAGAAAACAGACCCTCTTGAAGAATTAAACTGATTATACAAGCAGAGTTAGTCACACGATGACAGCAAAAAGTGGGTCAGTTCTACTATTTTTAGAGAGAGGGAATGGGAAAGAAAAGTTTTGTGACCTGATGGTTTTTTTAGCTGAAATTAAGATAAAGGCTCAAGACATTGAATGAACTGGGAAAAAAAAACTATTGAGGTTTCCAGCACTCTTTCCAGTGCTTTGCATGGGTTTCAGATGGATATTATCTTACCCCATACACACCCTCCTGATTTAGGAATTTTCTAAAACAGAGGTAGCTTTTTATGTCATGCATCTATCACATTCTACAATTCTAGCTAGTTACAATAAACTTGACTCACATTTTATAGGATATGTGCAAATGCTATTATTTTGTAACATGCCAAACTCCAGAATATGCCATCTTTCCAATAAGGAAAAAAGGGACTGTTAATCTGTTACAGAACATTGGCAACTCTGAAAAAAAAAAATGGGATATTTTTAACCTAATTCCTAATTACGTCAATGAGATTCTCAACTCTGCTTGTTTTGGTTTTTGAAGCACCTAATTTTAACACCAACTCATGGAATTATTTAGGTTGGAAAAGAACCTTAAGGTCATCGAGTCCAACCATTAATTCCACACTGCCAAGTCCAACATTAAATCATGTCCCTAAGTGCCACATCTACATGCCTTTTAAATGATTCTAGGGATGGTGACTCCTTGGGCAGCTGCTCACAATGCTAGATAACCCTTTCAGTGAATAAATATTTCCAAATATCCAAGAATAAACCCCTGCTGGCACACCTTGAGGCCATTTCCTCTTGTCCTGTCACTTGTTACTGGGAAGAAGAGACTGATCCCCACCTTGCTACAACCTCCCTTCAGGTAGATGTAGAGAGTGGTAAGGTCCCTCAGCTGCTCCTCATAAGGTACTTCCCTTCACCAGCTTCATTGATTTCTTTGGACAGTATCTTTCCAGAGACAAAGAAAAAATTTTCATACAGTTTTTGATTTCTTCTCCCTTAGCTGGGAATTCTGTGTCTTACAATTTTATCTACAAGTAGGTCCCCATTTTGTGTTTGCATAAGACACTGAGCAAAGATGTAAGAGATCTGTGTTGTAATGAGAAGATTTCCCTCTTCATAGCATTTATGGCATTGTCTTATCCCTGATCTCTTCCCTTTCTCTGGAACATCAGATACGAGCTGTGATGTGGTTGCCTACAATTGCTGTTAACTGCACAGCTCACCTGGCAGTTTCAACTGGGAAGAACAAACGGGAAAATGCAGGAAGGTAAAACTTGTTATGCTTTCCCTACTGCATGTAACTGTTTATATTCTCCTTATATCATGTAGTACATGGTACTTGGTCTCTTCCTACAAGGGATATTTTTCACGGAGTGCATTCACAGTAGCTGAACACTACTGTGCCAGAATCTTCAGAGGTTATTAGTTTGGCTGTGTCAGAAGGACCTGCTTTTCTGAAAGCACTATGGCCCTTATCTTTAAAATTCAAGTTGCTTTCAGGTGTTTCAGGACGGACAGTACAGAATTGACATGGACAACGGCTTTTGGAAAACCTAGTGGAAGTTTCCACCTTCTTACACTCAGAAGCTGTCTTTGACATAAATAGAATGGATATAAATGAAGATTAAGTAGAAGTAATAAAAGTTTCACATCATGTAGATGTTGAAAAGTCATAATCTTCTGCTTTCAGAAGGGAAGAAGCAACACAGTGCTTAGCACCAATGCAGAAGATCAGAGTGCTACTGACTCTGTTCATCCACAATATCCATCTCCTGGGTAGAGTCATGCATAGACAATCCCAGTTCAGCACCTTTCACCTCTTTCAGGATGGGTTTCCAATTAATCCAAACCAGCTGGAAACTAAACCTATTGATCTTGGTTCTTCTATTCAGATCTTAAGCAATGTGAGCTCTCCCAAAAGAAGAAAGCTCCTCATCTCCAACATTTCCCAACACTTTGGCACTAATGTCCATTTAGTCTCTGCAGGGCCTTTACCATTCCTGCAAAGCTCTTTGATGAGGGCAGGGCCAATAAATTATCTGGATGCTGAGACCCTATGCCTCTAATGAACCCCATTAGAGCCACAGGCCTTGCCAAGGACAGGAGGCCCTCTTCACGGTGTCATTGGAGATTTTGAGCAGCAAAGCATAAAACTGACTGGAGCAGGGAGATTATGGGCTGAGGCTTCTCCTCCTGTCTCATCTCTCTGCTTAGCATTTGTCTCTCTGCTGGAAAGCCTTGAGGCAGGGCTCACTCAGTAATAAGAAAAATTTAATCTTGTTTATGTAATATGTGAGGTCTGTGAGGGAGAAATAACCAAAAGGAGCATAAACTTTCTTGTTTCTTCTGCACCTTGTACTGCAACATGCTGAAACATCATTAGAACATTTCCAGAAAAATCTCATGAAGAGATGCACTGATGCTATTGTAAGAATAATTAACTCTCATGGTAGTTGCTTCTATCTGTGTTAGTACCAGTATAAACCAGAATCTGTCCATATGTTCACACTCCCATACACTCATGCTCACATATGATTCAGGCTCTTCTTCAGCATTTTGTTTCAGTGAAACCAACTATAGATATGCTAGTAAGCTTATCATAACCTGAAAGCATTTACAGAAGACAATTCAAATTTATCTATAATGACATTTCCAGAATGTACATGGGTTTTTAAGCAATGGGCAATGTGCATAAAGGACATCTAGTGATGCAGAGAACAATGAAAACAATTTAAATGGGACATGAATTGAATGTAAGGTGCCTTCCAGTTGCTATTACTGCACCTGGTCAGTATTGCAAGCAAAGATCCCTGGTAATTTCAGAAGTGGGTGTGCTGCAACATTCTTAAAACTCTTGAGTCTTTGAGGAGCTATGACTCATTGAACCACAGCTGTGTGAGGACTTTCTGAACGTCACCATAGGAAAAGATTCTTTCTAGCTCTCTTGGGAAACAGGCAAATCATCACTTTAAATCCCCAAGGGCAAATCTTAAAGGGTTTTTAATAATCCCATTGAAGATTTTTTTTTTAGTTGAAGACTTCAGTATTCAAAGCCTTTTTAAACAAATATTTGTAACTGCTAGAAAAGTCAACCTTCTTCTCCCTGGTAAAGGCCAGAAATACAACTATCTCATTCCTTGCACCTACTTTTTTCTAGGTATGTCAGACACAGGAGTCCCTCTTACCGCTAATTTTTCTAAGAATTAAAGGACAAAAGTAGAAGATATTTTAGACCTTTTAGGTATTATATGGATGAAGAAAGATTCAACATGGGCTGAAAAACTGTGGCAAAGTTCAGGTACCAAATAGCTGAATGTTGTACAGGCTTGTTAAGATGTATGGCCTACCTAAGGCATCAACACTACACTCAGGTTTCAGCCACACAAATGTGAGATCAGAGGGATACAAATGGGTGAAGAACTGTCCTTTTACTAGGACTGTGTGACACCACCTACTGAAATGTTTTAGGTAGTTGTTTCCATAGCAGAGTATAATGTGCACGGGTTGCTGTTGTTACACCTGGTGCCTCAGATACTGAGCTAGGATCCAAGTCACAGTCCCCTCACTAATGTGCGGCTTGACCTCGAAACATCTCCAGCCTGAGAAAACAGACCACATCCCTTTTACAGTCAACTGGAACACACAGATGACAGCAACACCTGCTAGCCGGTTGAACAGCTTTTTTGTTGTTCTGCATGCCAGTGAAGTTGTCATTTGACAACACCCTGGGCTGAAGTAACACCAACATTACAGAATTCTGCACCACAGCCAGGCACTCTTCATGATCTACGGGCAGGTGCCCTGACTGGAGGGCTGCAGTCCCTCACAGCCTGCACGGCTGTTTATTGTTGCATGACCCCTGTAGGCTGTGTCTGTCCTCACTGTGTACCTCCTACAGCAACCCCACAGCCCGTAGCTCTCTGACAGCTCTTACTTTAAAAGCTCTTAACGTGATGGCAGTCGGCCCTGGAGCCGTGAGATCATCCAGCGGTCTTAACGAGATTGCTCAGATGTGTGCATACGGAGCATCCCATGTATAAACCGACAGGAAGAAGGTTGTCCCACCTCAACGATATGGTTCCTCTGTAGGATTCATTTCTTTACAGAAAGGGTGATTAGACATTGGAATGGGGTGCCCAGGGAGGTGGTGGAGCCACCATCCCTGGAGGTGTTTAAGGAAAGACTGGATGTGGGTCTTAGGGATGTGGTCTGGTTGACAGGGCGGTGTTGGGCCATAGGTTGGACCCGATAACCCCAGAGGTGTTTTCCAGCCCAGCTGGTTCTGTGATCCTGCGAAGGCAGCCGTGCATGCGGCCCTAGCCGCACCCGGGGGCCGCCGGCCCGGTGCCGGCTGCGGGGCGCGGCTGGGGCAGCCCCTCGGCGGCGCTCACTTCCTGCGAGGCGGGGCTTGCTCCGGCGGATGCCGGCGGTGCGGCGCGGCCGCGGTGCTGGCGCAGGGCAAGGTGACTGCGGGGCGGCCGCGCACAGGCCGGGCCGGGCCGGGCCGGGCGCGGGAGGCGGCGGGGCGGGAGCGGCGGGAGCTGCGCGGGGCCCGGAGCGCGGCGGGGCCGCGGCTGCGCCTGAGGGCGGGGCAGCGCAAGGGCCCGGGCCGCCCCCCCGAGGAGTGCGGGGAGCCGCAGCCCCGGAGATGCGGGCGCGGGTCCCCCGGGAAATGCCGGGATGTATCCATGGCCTCCGCGGGGAAAAGGTGCGCACGGGCACTGCCCGGAAGAACAGAGAGAGCCGCGGGGCGCAGGCGTGGCTTCTCCCGGCGTGTGGGGGTGCGGAAGGCGGGGAATAGCGGGGCAGACCCTCCGCTTGTGTAACAAGTGAATGGTGTGAAGTGCCAGGGGAGGTTTAGGCTGGATATTAGGAAAAGGTTCTTCACCCAGAGGGTGGCTGGAATGGGCTCCCCAGGGAAGTGGTCACAGCACCAGCCTGCCAGAGCTCAGGAAGCGTTTCAGCAATGCTCTCGGGCACATGGATGCTTGGGGTATCCTGTGCAAGGGTACGAGTTGGACTCGATGGTCCTTGTGGGTCCCTTCCAACTCAATATATTCTGTGATTCTTGGTGTACCGGTATTGTGGAGAAGCACAGGGGTGATCCCTCACACAAGGAAGGGGCCTGGTGAAGACAGCTGCATTTTGTGGCGGCATGGTGGGAGCGTGTTTTGCCCTAACACGTGTGCAGGGAGATGGATGCTTTTGCACTCTCACAGAGGCCTTCAGGGGTGTCTGAAGGATTTGGTTTGGTGTTTGGTCACCTGCCCTGGGCTGCAGGAGCAGGCCCTGGGTGTGTGTGCACACAGGCGATGTAGAACCAGCGGCTCTGCTCCGTGGGTGGGGAAGGGTGGCAGGAATACACATAGCAGGTACGTGGTGTGGGAGGAGTTCAGGACAGACTACCCTGTATGCCACACAGCAAAGCAAGTGGGAAGATTAAATTGCCCTCAACACATGGGCATACACAGAGTGTAGAGACTGGGAGTATTCCAGGCTCTTTGCTTTTATAATGCAGTGTTTCAGAGGTGTGAATGTAGAATACACAGCTGGTGTCATCTGTTTGTGGAACAGTGATCGAGGGATGTCTCATGCTCTGGGGACTGCTAACAGAAATAGTAGCTGCTAGGCTGCTGTAAAGTCTGGCCCAGAATTTCCCGGTCTTAAAAAGTCCCTGAATCCGTAATAATCTAAAAGCTAGGATGGGATATAGAAGAGCAGTAGACCAAAGCACATAGAGATTAATTATTTCAAGCAGTCCTTCATGGAAGACTGTTTCATTTCTTGTCCTTTCTACTAAAGATTGCTAGTTCCTGCAAGGCAGAATAGGTATACCTTGGAACAGGAGGATCCCCCAACTAGAGAGTTCTGTGTAGGTCAAACTCTGTATATCATCAAACACCTAGAAACTAAGAGGCAACTGTTAGTGATTAATTATTTCAAATAGTTTTGGTGAACAGTTCTGAAAAGAGATGATTTGCCTGCAAAAGCTGATAATAAATTCTGAAATCACAGTGGTAACAAAATTTTGTTGCTAGGGCATCACAGCTCTGCTTGAAGGAATTTACTGTTAATGGCTGAAGGGACTTGGCCATTACTTGTTGACAGTGAATACTGTCTGAAAATACAGAATTATTTTTGCATTCAGGCTCAGAAAAAATTATTCTTAGGATATAAAAATGCCTGTTTTTAAACTGTGATGTAGCAATACATCACATGTTTCTTTAGAAAGCATCCATGTTATCCTGGCAAACAATAAACCACTTTAATTAGTAGTAAATTTCCACATGCAGTTGACACTTACATTGCATTGTTACCCACCTTTTGCTAGGGTAAATATTTTGGTTCTTCAGATAACCAGGTGTTTAAAATTGACAGCAATAGAAAACCTGTCTGCACCAAGGCCAGTGCATGGCTCACTTGGCAGCTTTTTGAAACTATTGTGTTACGGAGTTTTAAGGCAGTACTGGAAATAATTCTGCTTTGAGCTTACTGAAACATAATGTTCACAGAAGTTGAAATGGACAAATACCAGGAATTGCCTTTAATTCTAGTCAATTCAGATGGATTTGGACTGTCTCCACGTCTACCTCTAAAATTATTTCAAGAGACCATTATTACAACCAAATACCAACTGTAATTAAATGTGATCTGCATGGCTGGAAAGATGTGTGGTCTAGTGATTCATTTCTGTTGGATCTGTAGTTATGGTGAAACATGAGATTTTATTTTTTCACAACTTACAGACCTACTATTTTAGGAGATGGTATCTTCTATGTCTGGATGTAAGGTTTTTAGGATTTTAGACAATGCTTGAAGAGAAGGAGGACAATAAACCATTCTGCTTCTTAAAAGCCTGTTTTGCATAAGTGAAAAGAAACTGCTTTGTCAGAGGGGTCGTGGTGATCCTAGCTCATACAGGTAACCTGGAGTTAACAGGCTTCGGATAAGGTTGCTTTGTCACTTCATTATTTTGCAGTTTTTCACTCTGGCTTCTTGGTTTATATAATATGGAATGTGTATGCATCAGTGGCTGACTTGAGTCCTGTGAGAGGTTTGCCTCTAGTTATACTAATATTGTTCATGCAGTTTAGAAGACAAGCTTATAGGTGTGTCAGAAGTGGCAATCACATCTTGAACATGATTTTATTTGAATTAGTGGCTTGTTTTACATACATAATGACAGGATGTCCTGCTCAGAACCATCTCCAAAAAGAGGTGGTTTTAGAAATGAGGAAAAATAATGGGTCTGCTAAGTCTGAGTCTGGCTAATGTCACTGCCAGCCACAGTTTTACAGAGCCATAATGAGTTGCAAGTGGGCTAGAGATACCAGTTTACCTTTGACAACTTGGGATAGATTCCTGATCACCATAACATTGCTATTACACCAAAGTATTGTTACGTCGTGTGTGGTGAAACCCAAACTAATGCCTTAAAAATAGAGAAATCTTGAAAAGTTGCGGGATTTTGTAAGTTTCATGTGAGCATTATGTCACAGTAGTCTTTCTTTTAGAACTTTACTGAAAAAATCTGAATGCAGTATAAAAGGAGCATGGAATTGCTCCTATTAATATTATCAGGTATGTACTGTTGTGCTTTTCTATCTGGTAAAATCAGTAGAGAGATTGATACTGCTTTGAGTCAGAGATAACCAACCCTTGTGCATCAGTCCAGAAAAAGTTCAGTCTGCACAGTGGAGTAAAAATCTGACATAACTTTAGATTTTGTACCAAAAGGATGGTACTTACTTAAACTCCTAGCACCTTAGTAACTTCTGTTTGGGAGCAGAGAAAATTTGGGTTATTTTGGGGGAGTTACTGCTGTATCCTTTTTTAATAGATTTATTTGAACCTAATACTATATTATTGATTTTCTTAATGTACTTTGGCCTACAAAAAGTTATGTAAGGCTTTAGAAGTAAATGTTTAACTCGCTTTACCTCACCAAAATTTGCTTAATGGAGATACATAAACTAACTTAGTCGAAAACTTTCTCCTTTTGTTTACAGAGTCTGTCAGTGGATGCATCTCAGCAATTTGTCATTTTGGAATATGAGATTTTCTTTTATTTACTAAGAATAATTTTTCTGCTTATACAGAGGTTTCCATCTAAACAGTGGAAGTTCATTTTACTGTTAAATTACAGTTGAATTTCATAATACTTGATACTGTTTATACAGCATTTTTATGTACTATTTATAGAAATAGAGGTATTGAAATTGAGTTTTAACTAGGAAAAAATATATCTATTCTAAATTTTGGAAACAAAACTTACTCGTTCTGTTAGGTACTAGGTGTCTGTTATCAGTGGAGTAGTTACTGTGTGTCCACAGTTTGGGCTGCACTTGTGTATACTGTTCATGAAGTGTGTAAGTAAATTACTATTAATAATGGTGCACTTTTTTTTTCTCTGTTTTTTCAGGAGGTGTACTTCAAGAATCTTTCAAAACAGAAACAAAAGGAAGTCATGGAGAAGAATGGAAACAACCACAAACTTCGTGTTTGTGTTGCTACTTGCAACCGTGCTGATTATTCGAAATTAGCTCCCATTATGTTTGGTATTAAGGCAGAACCACAGTTTTTTGAGCTTGATGTCGTAGTGCTTGGTTCCCACCTGATTGATGATTATGGGTAAGGTGAATTTTTTTCTATCAATATGTTTCTGAGGTGTTAGCAATGATAACGTGAATGTTAGGTAAAAAAAAGTCGTGGCACCATGAGTGTACACAACAAAGTCTTACATTTTTTTGCAGAGTTTTATTTTGCAGCTCCTTCTGAGATTGCATATTTCTGGAATTTTTTCAATCAGTCTTGGAACTGTAGAAAGTTCTGTGTAAATGCTGTAATTGAGACCTTAAACAAGATCACAGCCTGTATGAAATGAGAAACTCATGTCCTTCATTTTTCCCTAAGAACCTGGTGATTTTCAAATGAAAGTATGCTACGGGTTTTTAATTTTCACAGAGAAAAGATCCTCCTCAGTCATTTTAAATTGCAACTCTTCTGCTTCACACAGTTACTGGAGAAAATACTTACATATTCATATCCCAGGAGAATACTGTTAGTTCTTACTTCCAGGATTGTGGAGGCAGGAGTGTGTTTGTGTGTTTCTGACAAAATGCATAACAAAATGATAGATATATGGTTATCTATGGTATATGGTTAGGCGGGAGAGAATAGATTCCCCCTCCATAACTCCCCGTAAGTAAGTGGTCAGATCACCTGCCCAGGAGGATGAGATGTCTTGGTCCAGACCCCTTCCCTTGGAAGGGCTTCCCACATTCCAGGTGGATACTCTCCTGGTTGCTGGGGAAAAGGTAGAAGGAACAGCATGGGTTGTCTTTCTGAGATTGTGGTTGATTTTCCTCATTGCATTTGGAAAAACAAAATCAGACTTTAGCTTAGGTCTGCAGCATATCAGCATTCTTGAACATTTAGAAATGGATAAGCATATCTTCAAGTAAAGACATTTTCTGGACTTGCCAATGAGAAATTTTGGCATTTTATAAGCTAGGATGGGAGGAAGTTATATTACCTCAAACTACTAAGACAGGATGTTTCACTGGTGACTGTTCTCTTTCTGCACATTATAGCACTCTGTTCCTTGCTTTGTACTGGACATTGTTTCCACCCAGTAATATGGCAAGGTGAATTCAACATCACAAAACTAACCTGATTCAAAATAAAACCAGACAAGAAAAAAAACCAGTTGAACTTCTTCACAGGTTAGTATGTTGAATTGCACCCTGTCTGATTGGAGAAATAAAGTAATCCCATTTCATTTGCTAAAGAGAAGAAACATGGCCCTGATTTCTCTGTATTACATAACCTTTTGCTGTCTGCAAGACTTGTGCAGAGTAATACAAGATACTACTTTTCCAGTTCCAATGTGTTTAACACTAGTCTCTATATTGCAAAGGATTTGTAATGCACAAAGCAAACAGTAGAGATTTTGATCTGGCAAATGTTTTTGCTGTTAGTCGCTTTGTGGTAAGTATTCTAAAACCCACATACTCCTTGGGTTTTTTTCAGGGCCCAGCCCTGCACCCCTTAATCTGGGTCATCCTAGAAAATGAATGGGTCCTCAGAACATACATGTTCTACTGCTGTGAGTGGGGTAATCAACAGTAACAGAAGTCAAATCACAGTGATCCAGTGAAATGCCTGTTACTGAAATACTTGGAGGATCATAAAAGAAACAAAACCACCAGAAACGCACAGTCTTCTTTGTCGCCTAGATTTTCACCTTTCAAAAGGCAAAGAATATAGAAGCAAAGAGAAGAAAGTTCTCTGAGATAAATGTACATAATCAGGAAAATGGTAGGTCTGGGAAGGACATTTGTAAACGGAGTTGGAAATGTAATGAAGTTTATGCTATATAAATGTGAGCCACTTCACTCAGTAAAGTAAAAATTATTTGCCTTAAAAAAAATACAGAATCTGAAATAATACATGCTAGCTGCAGGATGTTTTCTGTAAACATACACGCCTCAGCTTTGCACCACATCTTTTGTATTTACACAGTTGTCCGCAGAAAAGTCAATAAACATGCCCTTTGTGACAGAAAATCATGCCACATCTATTCTCTGAAAGGCTCTGCAGACACATAAACAAAGAGTTTGATTTCTGAGGATTTCCAGATCATGTTCAGCACAGTTCCTCCTTAAAGGTGTCTAGAGAAACTGGATGTTTGGAATATTAGGTAGGATCTTCACATAGATGAGAATATTCTGTTAAAATCTTAAAACTTACTTTCCTCAATGAAGAAGATGTGAAAAGCAGGTCTTTGTTCAAACTGCAGTACAGCTGTTGTAATTAGCGTTTATTTTGTGAAGCGATACTGCTGTAAAATGAAGTTGTATTTACTCTAACCCTTTTTCTCTGACCTTCAGTAATACCTATCGTATGATTGAACAAGATGACTTTGATATTCATACAAGATTACACACCATCGTGAGAGGGGAGGATGAGGCAGCTATGGTGGAGTCTGTGGGCCTTGCATTAGTCAAGTTACCCGATGTCCTCAACCGCCTGAAGCCTGACATAATGATAGTTCACGGGGACAGATTTGATGCTTTGGCCCTGGCCACATCTGCAGCCCTGATGAACATTCGCATTCTTCACATTGAAGGTGGGGAAGTCAGTGGGACCATTGATGACTCCATCAGACATGCCATAACCAAACTGGCCCATTACCACGTGTGCTGCACAAGGAGTGCAGAGCAGCACTTGATAGCCATGTGTGAGGACCACGACCGCATCCTGTTAGCAGGCTGTCCCTCGTATGACAAGCTGCTCTCTGCCAAAAACAAGGACTACATGAGTATTATTCGCATGTGGCTAGGTAAGCAGGCCACTGTTTTTCTCACGTGACTTTCAACACTAGACAGACCTAGTAAGTAGGTTCTCAATCAAAAAGTAATTTGTTAATAGTACATGGTATTTATTTCTTTCTGCATTTCCTTTCATTCTGTATTCTGCCATGTACAGCTGAAAAGCTACAGATCTGTTCTACCGAACACTTCTGGTCCTTCTGCCAAGTCAAAAAATAACACCTTAAATCGGTAATTTCTCTGAGCTGAACAACTTAAAAGCAGAACAGTCATATATGAACAGTTATTTTGGTGTAAAGGATGTGTTTAAATAGAATCAAAGCTCTTCAGGCCTAATACAAAAAAATCAAACAGAATTTGTATTATGAACCTTTTTTTGAGGAATGCACTGCGACAGGACAACATGCACCAAAGGCTTTTGGTGTTTCATACTCATTGACTTACAAATAATTGCTGTAAACAGTGGCATTTTATGTTTGCTTTTTATCTTTGACAAAGCAGTTGCCTGTATGGCTACCATGTGTAGTTGGAAGCTGGAATCTTTTTCAATCAGTATGCTTTCCAGATAAATGTTTATCAAGTGTAATAAGACAAGTATGACTGACTATTTTAAAGTAGTAGAAATGAAGTCTTTGCTTGAGAATGGACAACTGGCAGAAAATCTGAGCAGCTTCAGGGGTTATTCCAGATTTGCAGTGGTGTGAGAGCAGTCTCTCAACCCTGGTATAGTCTTGGAAAACTTCAGAAGTAGGCTTGAAAGTTAACAGTTTGTTGACATTTAGGTAGTGGTCTCTAAAGTTAAGAGACATACTTATAGAGGCAAATAACAAGCTAGGTTACCCTGTAACGCCCGTGATTTTTATTCTAGCATTGATCCCTATCTGTTAGATATCTCCCATTCAGTGCCTTGACTTTTCAGGCTTTCACATCTGTAGTTTCAGAAGTATGTCCTGCCTTCCTCTTGCTATTCTACACCAATAAAAAAACTTTTCTTGCCCTCCATTTGGACAGGTGAAGATGTCAAAACCAGAGATTATATAGTTGCTCTGCAACATCCTGTAACCACAGATATTAAACATTCCATAAAGATGTTCGAGCTGACACTAGATGCACTCATCTCCTTCAACAAGAGAACACTTGTTCTGTTCCCTAATGTGGATGCAGGTGAGTAGAATACCTTCATGACAGAGTGACACATAACAGATTGTCTTTAAAAGAGTGCTTTTATCCCAGGTCCTCCAGCCAGATGGAAATAGCTGCATGGTGTTAGCCTCATGGGTGCATCTGCTGCAGCTCCATGTTCACATTGCTGGAGGACATTTCAGCTTTTCAGTGTGGGAGGGAAAACGAAGAGAAACCACGTGACATGTAGGAGCAATATTAGTGCCTCTTAAATTAACTTAAAACTACGAAGAGCCTTTTGCAGTGAATTCTTGGATCAAACTTTGGCTTAGGTGCTGAGCTATGCAATTTACACTGTAAGGATAAAAAGAGAAACAAAACCTATTCAGAGCTGGCAATTCAGTGAATGCCTTGCTACTAGATCCTTTGCATGTCTGGACTTTGATTTTGAAAGTGGAAGTTAAATCATTTATTTACTTTGTTTTTCTGTAGGAAGCAAAGAGATGGTTCGTGTGATGAGGAAGAAGGGCATTGAACATCATCCCAATTTTCGGGCAGTAAAGCATGTGCCATTTGACCAGTTCATCCAGCTAGTTGCTCATGCTGGTTGTATGATTGGTAACAGCAGCTGTGGTGTCAGAGAGGTGGGAGCGTTTGGTACACCTGTCATCAACCTGGGGACACGGCAGACGGGAAGAGAAACGGGTACATGTTTGCTTGACTCTCTCGTGTTTTGTAATGCAGGACAGTGTATCAGAGGTGTCACCACTGCTTTAGTGGGAGCAAGGGGAGGCACATAACTGATGAAGAGCAATGTTAATGGTGGGCATCTTTCCCTCACAGAGGAAATAAAAACAGGGTTTTTTTTCCTTTCTAAAGTATCTCATACTCTAGTGCAATTGGAGGATCTGATCTGTCCTCTTATGTTAATTTTTGTCATCTAGGTGAAAACGTTCTTCATGTTCGTGATGCTGATACACAGGATAAGATTCTTCACGCTCTACAGCTACAGTTTGGGAAGCAATATCCATGGTGAGTACATTCATATTAATTCATTGGAGGGGCTGTTAAAGCAGCAGAGTAAAGGGCATTTAGTCCTAAGGTGTTTCCTCATATTTGATTGGAGTGCTTTTAATGCACTGATCTGAGTTTGCAAATGATTTTTCATTTCAGAACCATAATGCCATCGATGTCTCGTATGCAGTAGTATTTATAGAGCAAAATGTTACTAGTAATGTTTCAATGCAAGTAGTCATTTAACATCCAACAGAAAGTCAAGAGGACAAAATTCGCGTTAACTTAGATCAGTATGATTAAGAGAGCTTGTTCTGCAGGAGCAGCGTGGGGGAGAACATCCTGTCTGCCTACTCTGACTTGTGCCTGAAGAACACTTTTTCATGTGGGTATAAATGACACCAAGAGCTGAAAAATGGGCAGGATGAAGGAAGACTATAAAGCCCTGGTGAGGCATGGGAGAAACATCACTGCCCAAGTCATCTCTTCATGTATCCTACCAGTTAGAGAAATCAGGACAGCCAGAGGCAGACACATTGGGCAGATCAATGTCCAGGTTTGTGGCTGGTGCCTTTGAGAAGGTTTTGGCTTTGATAACAGTGGATTGCATTTTTATGACTGTAGCCTGTTATGGGGGAATGGGATCCCCCTGGCTAAAAAGGGCAGGAGAATCTTTGGCAGCACGCTGGCCAGTTTGGTGTGATGGGCTTTAGACTGAAGGACTTGAGGAGTGGGGTCCAAATGGCAACGATTGTGCCATTGCTTCCTAGGGAGTAGGTCATACTAACCAGTGCAGAGACAGATCTTCCTTGGCTGCAGCTCAAGTTGAGGATCTGTCTTGGTTTGAGAAATTTAAAGAGGTGGGCACTCTAGAAATCAGTAACCTCCCCCTTGATTCCAGCCAATCCCTTTGCACCAATAAGGAACAAGACACAAGTAGATGTAAGTGAAAAAATAACAGTTTATTAACAAACAGAGTGCCAGCAGGCGGGGGGTGGAAGTAAATAACTACCAAACTGCAAAATCTCACAACCCCACAGGAACAAAGAGACCTGAAATGCCAGAAATACCTTCCAGCAAGGGAGGCAAGCCAGAGTCAGGAGTGAAATCAGCTGGCCAGCTGAAGTGCATGTACACTAATGCACACAGCATGGGTAACAAACAAGAGGAGCTGGAAGCCATGGTACAGCAAAAAAGCTGTGATCTTTTTGCTGTCACAGAAACATGGTGGGATGACTCACATAACTGGAGCACTGCAGTGAATGGCTACAGGCTCTTCAGAAGAGACGGGCGAGGGAGAAGATGTGGAGGGGTGGCTCTGTGTGTTGGGGAGGATCTTGACACCACAGAAGTTGAGATTACTGACTATACAGTCATGGGCCTATGGTTAAGAATGAGGGGGAAAGCCAACAAGGCCGACATCCTGGTGGGAGTCTGTTACAGACCACCCAGCCAGGATGAAGAGGTGGATGAACTATTCTGTAAACAGCTGGATAATGTTTCAAGATCACCAGCACTTGTTCTCGTGGGAGACTTTAACCTGCCAGATACCTGCTGGGAACTCAACACAGAGGTGGAGAGGCAGTCTAGGAGGTTCTTGGAGTGTATGGAGGACAGCTTTTTGTCTCAGCTGGTGAGCGAGCCTACTATGCTAGACCTGCTGTTTGCAAACAGAGAAGGGTTGGTGGGAGATGTGATGGTTGGTGGGAGCCATTTGGGATACAGTGATTATGAAATAATAGAATTCTCAATAATTGGTGAAATCAGGAGGGGCGCAAACAAAACTTCTGCACTGGACTTCCAGAGGCCAGACTTCAGCCTTTTCAAGAAGCTGAGTCAGAAAGTTACTTGGAAACAGCCCTTAAAACAAAGGGGTCCAGGAAGGATGGACATAATTCAAGTAATCTTGAAGGCACAGGAGCAGCTTGTCCGTATGTGCCGAAAGATGAGCCTTCAGAGAAGACGACCAGCCTTGGTGGGCAAAGAACTTCTGAAGGAACTAAGAGAGAATAAGAGGATGTATCACCTTTGAAAAGAGGAGCAAGTAACTCAGGAAATGTTTAAGGATGTGGCTAGGTTATGTAGGAAAAAAAAAAAATAGGGAGGCAAAAGCCCAGTTAGAACTTAATCTGGCCACTTCTGTGAAGAAAAATAAAAAATATTTTTATAAATACAATAATGGCAAAAGGAAGGGCAAGGATAACCTCCAGCAGGTCTCCTTCATTATTAGATGGGGGAGGAAGTTTAGTAAATAAAGATGAGGAAAAGACAGCAGTACTTTGCTGTAACACCTTCTTTGCTTCAATTTTCATCAATAGGAGTCCTCAGGGCAGCTGGCCTGAGCTGGTGAATGGGGTCAGGGAGCAAAGTACCCCTGCTACAATTCAGGAAGAAGCAATTAGAGACCTGCTGAGCCACTTAGGTGCTCAAAAGTCTATAGGACTGGATGGGATCCATCCTAGGGTGATGAGGGAGATGACAGATGAGCTTGCAAAGCCGCATCTCCATCTCCAGCAGTCCTGGCTCACTGGGGAGGTCCCATATGATTGGATTGGCCAGTGTGGCACCCATCCATAAGGAGCACCAGGCCTGTCAGCCTGACCTTGGTGCCCAGCAAGGTTCTGGAACAGACCATCCTGAGTGCCATCACACAGCACCTACAGCATGGCCAGGGGATCAGACCCAGCCAGCATGGACTTAGGAGGGGCGGGTCCTGCCTGACCAACCTGATCTCCTTTTATGACCAGGTGACCTGCCTGGTGGATGAGGGAAAGGCTGTGGATGTTGTCTGCCTGACCTTCAGCAAAGCCTTTCACATTGTCTCCCATGGCATTCTCCTGGAAAAGCTGGCAGCCCATGGCTTGGACAGGTGCATCTTTGCTGGGTTAAAAACTGCCTGCACAGCCAGGCCAGAGAGTGGAGGTGGATGGTGTCACATCCAGCTGGGGGCTGGTCACCAGTGGAGTCCCCCAGGGATCAGTGTTGGGTCCTGTCCTATTTAATATCTTTATTGATGATCTGGGCGAGGGGATTGAGTCCTCCATCAGTAAATTTGCAGATGACACCAAGCTGGGAGCAAGTGTCAATCTGTTGGAGGGCAGGAGGGCTCTGCAGAGGGACCTGGACAGGCTGGATAGATGGGCCGAATCCAGCAGTAGGATTCACAAGCCAGGTCCTAGACTTTGCCCATAACAACCCCATGCAGCTACAGGCTGGGGACAGAGTGGCTGGACAGCAGCCAGGCAAAGGGACCTGGGGTGCTGCTGAGTGAACATGAGCCAGCAGTGTGCCCAGGTGGCCAAGAAGGCAAATGGCATCCTGACCTGTATCAGCAATAGCATGGCCAGCAGGAGCAGGGAAGTCATTCTTCTCTTGTACTGAGCACTGGTGAGGCCTCACCTTGAGTGCTGTGTCCAGTTCTGGGCCCCCCAGTTTAGGAAGGACACTGAGATGCTTGACCATATCCAGACAAGGGCAACAAGGCAGGTGAAGGGTCTGGGACACAGGTCCTATGAGGAGTGGCTGAGGGGTTGTTTAGCCTGGAGAAAAGGAGGCTCAAGGAGGCTCAGGGACAACCTTATCACTCTCTACATCTCCCTGCAAGGAGATTGTAGCCAGGTGGGGATTGGCCTCTTCTCCCAGGCAACCAGTGACAGGATGAGAGAACACAGCCTCAAGCTGTGCCAGGAGGAGTTTAGGCTAGATATTAGAAAAAAATTCTTCACAGAAAGAGTGGTTTGGCATTGGAATGGGCTGCCCAGGGATGTGGTTGAGTCACTGTCCCTGGAGGTGTTTAAAAAAAGACTTTTTGAGGCACTCAGCACCATGGTTTAGCTGATAAGGTAATGTTAGGTCACAGGTCTGACTCAATGATCTCAAAGGTCTTTTCCAACCTAGTTCATTTTGTAATTCTGTGGTTTGGGGTCTGGAGCGTCTCTCTTGCGAGGAGAGAGGGAGAATGTGGAAGCCTGCCCTGTCTAGACAAGACAAGACACAACTGAGAGGGAATCTATTCTATACATACAAACATCTCCAGGTGGGTGCCCAGAGGATGGTGCCAGCAACAAGACAAGCAGTAATAGCCATAAACCAAAACACAAGTTCCTCCTCAGCGTGAAGAAGAGCTTTATGTTGAGGGTTGTAGACAACAGGCACAGACTGCCCAGGTAGACTGTTGAGTCTCCCTCCCTGGAGACACAAAAATCCCACCTGGATGAGTTCCTGTGTCACCTGCTCTACGTGACCCTGCCTTGGAAGGGGGATTGGCCTAGATGATCTCAGGAGGTTACTTCCAACTCAAAGTGTTCTGTGCTTCTGTCACACAATACTTTATAGCTGATTTGACTTCATGATACGTAGAGAGTCCTGAGTGCAAGCTTTCAGGGAAGCTGCAGAATTCTGGCAAGATGCTTTTCCTTCTTCCTCTGCCCTAGTAAGTATGATACCCTAATGAGTATGGTAATGACCCTCATTCCTCTAACACTTAAGTTCTTACAAACTTCAAGAGATAATATTTGTTCAACTAAGGACAAGGATAAAAAGAATAGTTCTCAAGAATCTAAATAGAGCAATAAAACTGAATTCTTCAATACCAAGTATCTGGTGCCATGTATGATATTTTAGAAACAGACGTTGAAAACTAACATGAGTGTACAGTTTATTACTATGTACTTGGCATCTGTGTGATAAGTACGTTTTTTTTGGATTTGTAGCACATACATAAACTATCCCTATTTTTATTTCCGCCTTATCGTGTGGGTCCCTTCATTAAACTTAATTTTATAGGGGTTTTGGCATCATTAGTTTCCAGTTTTCTACATTGCAGTTTTGCGTTCCAAAATGGAGCCAGTGCCAGACTTGAAAGATCTGTGTTCTCTAAACTACCATCACTATGTTCCATATCTCATGACAGACTTTCATAGTGTGAGCTGCAGTATAGGCACAGTAGCCAGATCATAATATTGTAATGACACTGTTACACTCTTCTGTCATATAAAGAACTTTATAGATTGCAGTGTTACTTCCAATTACATGAATCCTTTTTTGTATTATAGCTCAAAAATATATGGAGATGGTAATGCTGTTCCAAGGATTTTGAAGTTCCTTAAATCTATTGACCTCAAAGAACCATTGCAAAAGAAATTCTGTTTTCCTCCTGTCAAAGATAATATCTCTCAAGATATTGACCATATTCTAGAGACACAGAGTGCTCTGGCTGTGGATCTAGGTGGAACAAATCTCCGAGTAGCAATTGTCAGTATGAAGGTAAGTATCTGTTGTGCTTCTAGATAATCTGCAAACTTCATTGGGCTTTGTGGATATGGGCTTGTGATGCAAAAGAGCTCCAAAACAAAGCAGTTTATTGACTTTTGTTGAGGGATAAAGATTTTTCCCCTTATTTGGTGCATCTCTCATACAGTCATGATACAACTTGCTTACTGGATTGCACATCTAAGACTGATGTTAAACTAGCAAGGCCCATTTGCTGGCACAAGGCCATAGCTGCTGCTTCTCTGTGGGTTGGCTACAGACTCTGAAGAATAGAACAACTTTCAGGTGTGCTGGTTCTACTTAAAAGGTGAATCAGTTCAGCCTGCAAATTCCTGTATGTCAAACAAAACATAGAAGGCTCCAAGAGTAGACTTTTTACTTCCCCTCTACCTTACACTGCCATGCAGTAGACACACAGGACCATTATAAGCAACAACCAGCATCTAGCAAATCAGTTTACTGAACTCTACAGCATTTCAAAGACCTGAAAAAACTCATGATGTGAAGTCTTTGGCTTTTATTCTCAATAGTATTGTACAATTACTCCTGCCATTATACTGCATATTTGCAGATAACTAGATCAGTTCGATAGTAGTTACCCAGAAAGTAAGAAAGCAATGCAGAAGCATGAAGGGTTATGTAAAGTGACCCAATACAGCCCAGAATTTCCACATTCATTTAAAAGGAGATGTATGCCAGATCTTCAAGGTCTTAAAGACAGCTTTTAAAAGTGTAATATTCTTAGAAGTAAATTTAACATCACATTTTTTCCTATGTGTCAACACGGCCTGGAAAAAATGAAATAAAAAAAATTCTGCCTGCTCTACAGAGCTCAAGGTGGCATGAATGAAAGTTGAAATGCTAGCAAATCAGAGTGAAAACAATCAGACTTTCATACCAAAATTTACACAACAGATGTAAGCATTTAAAAGCCAATGGCAGAATATGAGATTTGATTTTATTTTCACCAAAAAAAGTGAGTTTTCAAAAATTATTTTTAGAAGCTACATCTTCTGATAATGTTTGCTGCAGCCTCTTCTTCCAAAACAACTTCTCTGATGCCCCCTCCAAACTAAAAGCGAAGAAGAAACTAAACATCCAAAATCCACAAACTCATTGCTCATGTGATGCTGAGATGGTGGGACCTAATACTCAGAATCATTGTCTGTTCGGAATTTTCCAAATTCTGTGGCAACAATGACTCAGCCTTGTTGCCTGTGGACTGTCTTTGTTACCCCTCTTCGATCAGTTGCATTAATTCCGTGCAGTTCACATAGATACCTTGTACAGGGATGTAACAGGGAGAATAACACTGTTAGGCAGGCAGGATACCTTCTGCAGTGTCCTGGCTGAATCCCGCAGTATAAACACTGAATTAAGATCAGTTCCTCAGTACCCATAGATTCCAAGCATGCATGGAATACTTTCATTACCACTGCATGAGTCCTAGGGTTGAAAATAATCTTCGCAGCCCCTCCTCACCCTGTCTAAAGGATTTACAAGGGCATGTAGTGACAGGACAAGGGGGAATGGCTTCAGCCTGGAAGAAGGTGGGTTTAGATTAGATACTAGGAAGAAAATCTTTACTGTGAGGATGGGGAGGTGCTGGAACAGGTTGTCCAGAGGAGTTCGGGATGCCGCATCCTTGGAAGTGTTCCAAGGCCAGCTTAGATGGGACTCTGAGCAATCTGGTTTAGTGGAAGGTGTTCCTTTCTTTGAGGTCCCTTCCAACGCAGAGTATTCTATGATGTATCACAGTAGATGGTGCTCCAGAGATACTGCAAGTGACTCAGAAGTGTAATTGCTTAGAAGAAAAGGTATTAAGGTATTTCTGAAAGTATAGTAAATTTTGCCTTGAAATTTGTAGCATTTCTATCTGATTCTCCTTTTTTTTTGGTGAAATGGTATTGTCTGTGACACCACACAAAGCTTTCATGCAGTCAAATTGGAAAGATTTTATTCTTAAAGTACTGTGGGTTTTCTGTCCTTTTTGGCAGCCATTACTCTCTTCTTTATTTTTAACACTTTAGTGTTCAGGTTAAGTGCATTGCTCTATCATGGTTTATGCCTAACAACAGTTGCAATAGGTCTGGTGATACTTCCTCACCTGAGCCATGTGTTCCTTAAAATGTGTATTTAATTTCAGATGGGAGATGGATTACAGAAGCAGAATGTAATGCCTAGTCTTGCAAACTTCTCCCCCAGGTTTTGTCACGAACCTTGCCTGTAGGCCCAAGATCTTAAGCGTAGTATCTGTGTTTTTTTAAAGAGTTATGGCTCTCTATTTTCAAATTGACATGTAATTTAAATGGAAGATAAATTTCATCATAACATACATTTCTCTGGGGCATGTTTTGTTTTTCATTTCTAGGGTGAAATAGTTAAGAAGTACACCCAGCTCAACCCTAAAACCTATGAAGACAGACTAGCCTTAATTCTAAAGATGTGTGTAGAGGCTGCATCAGAGGCAGTAAATGTAAACTGCAGAATTTTGGGAGTGGGTAAGTTAACAAATACTAACTTTATTTTTACAGCTGCGTTTTTCAACATGAATCAAATAGGTACTCATTATTTAAAACACCTTTCTAAATTGGATCTCATGTACTTTTAAGTTCTTACATATTGTTAACAAACAAACTTTTCGAAATGGCTGAAAATGAGAAGCTGACCATAAAGCCTGAAGTTTCTCCAGTTTGTAACAACCATTAAAACAATCTGTTAAGTTATAGTAAACTATATCTAAAATGTGTTTATGTAGTTCTCCAGATTTTGAAGCTGCTGTCTTGGCATTGTGACTCAGATGCTCAGTGTTTATCAAAACAGCTTTTGAAACAACTGCAGCTGAGTGATGTTTTCTCTGCTATCTGTGAGCCTTTCTTTAGGGCTATGATCAACTGTGCAGCAGAATTCTCAGATACACCAGGGCAGACTAAAAAAGCTGGAATGTTAGGACTAAATCTGTAGCTAACGAGACAAAAGCAGCCCTTTTGCTGACTTGTAGTCCACTTGTAGTTCTGTTCTGTGTTAAATTGTGTGTTTATATCAGACAGGACTTCTTCAGTTAAATGGTGACTGGGAGATTTGGCCTTAGATATTAGTTATTTATTAAGATGCTGATTAATGTGTCCTGGATTTTTAAGAAGGACATAGAACCTTAATTTTAGCTGAAAAACATTCCTAAAGAAAAGTAGCTTGTTCCAGATGAAAACTTTCCTGAATTGCACAGTACAAAGAAAAATTACCTTGAACATACTATATTCTTTAAAAACAACATTAAGTACACAAAGTACATACCGAGAAATGTTAGCGCTTCAAATCAAATCTTTCCTATAGCTTTAAATGTTCAATTCAGCTGCTCGTCTTAGAGCTTTTATGGCTGCTTTCCATTACAACATTAACCCTGGAACCATCTTTATATGTGACTCAATTATATAAGCTCTGTGCAATAAAATGTTCTAATTTTATTGTCTAGAGCTAAATACTTCCATAATAGTGACCTACCTTCAGTGGTCCTGAGAGACTCCACCAACTCTGGAAGCCTCTCCAGCTAGGCAAAACTGGTTTGGCTAATAGTGCCTGTTACTGGCATACTCTGTTCAGTAGACAAATCTCTGAACACAATTTTGATCTTTCACAAAAACAGTGTGTTTTTAAGTAAAAATCACTATTCTAGGTCTAGTGATTACTTTTAGTCATTCTAAGTCTTGGAGTTATAGCAGGCTTCCAGACACTAATAGTGTTCCAGAGTTTGAATCATTTGATTTTCATTGTTATGTCTTTTGTGCATCACTAACAGGAAACACAACTATTAAGCAATTTGCTGCAATCTTGCCTGAAGTAGGTACATTACCTCTCTGACTAACATGAACCATTACCCATCTGGTTAGTCTTAAGGTACTCGGTGCATTGTGATTAGAGTGATGGCATTCTGTGAATTATCTTCTTTGCTTTGAGGGTGACTGAGCACTGAAACACACTGCCTGGAGAGGTTGTGGAGTCGCCTTCTCTGGAGATACTCAAAACCCACATGGACAGAATCCTGTGCCACTTGCTGTAGGTGAACCTGCTTTGGCAGAAGGGTTGGACTAGATGATCTCCAGAGGTCCCTTTCAACCTAAACCGTTCCATGATTCTGTGTTTTTTACATGTCAAAAGTTGCACTGTCAGTAATACTTAAGAAATACTTAGGAAGCTTTTACTTTCATGCTCTGCTTCAAAGCCTAGTATTAGGGGGGGAAAGAAATCTTGTCTTTAGAAAAAGAAAAGTAGATTTTTACTTAAAGTCTATTACACAGACTTAGTTTTCATTTTTCCTTCCTCTATTTCTGGGACTTAGGTATTTCTACAGGGGGACGGGTAAACCCTCGAGAAGGAATTGTGCTTCACTCTACAAAACTCATTCAGGAGTGGAGCTCTGTGGATCTCAGGACGCCTATATCTGATGCTTTGCACCTGCCAGTCTGGGTCGACAATGATGGAAACTGTGCTGCTCTAGCAGAGAGGAAATTTGGTCATGGAAAAGGAGTAGAAAATTTTGTAACACTGATTACTGGTACAGGTGAGTATGTTGTAGTTCTATGAAACCCAAAATCCAGCACCATCACTTAGAGGCTCAGCTGCTCTTATAGGCATAAACATTACCACTATGCCTGGAAAACCAAAAATACCTTTGCCACACTATATGTTTGGTTTAGGGTGCTTTTTAATTTATTCAGGCAAATAAAACCACTTCCATAGTTTAAACTTCTTGGTGAAAGAAGATGAAAGAACTTTCATCAGGAAGTTTTGCTGGTACAGCTATGCAGGCAGTTAAGGAAAATCTGAGCAACCTTAACTGGAGTAATTTTGTATATTTTTAGCTTTATTTCTTAATTCTCTTTAAACTTCAGAAATACAAGTTAGATCAGAATATGTATCTAGAAGATAAACAACTGAATATAAGAAAGTATGTTTATTAAATCTCAAATGCAAATGTGAGGTAGCTTTTCTAATTTGTAAAGTATATGGTCCTTTAGATGGTGGGAGTAATAACTAGCTGATGAATCTACACTCAGTTTGGGGAGGGGCACCAGAGGCCTGCACATTTAAGTGTCCTGGCCCTTTAACACAGAGTTTTAACTGTCTAAATACAGCATTAGAATTTCTCTGAAGTGCAAAATTTTAAGGCCACTTGGATAGATTTTTGCATAAAGAGCATGACTCACAAGCTTAAAAGATCTGTCATAGTTCAGTACCACCCATAGGGTTTTAATAAAAATACAAGCATCATATACCATTTTGAGCCATATATGAATAGGAGGGAGCTATGAGCTTGCATATTAGGTGTGTCAAATAGAGAAGAGTTCTTCAACAACTAGAATTCTTGGTTTCTAGTGTAGGTCATCACTGAGGCAAGTTATTTTATCTTGTCTGCATTAGAGTAAACAAGTATCAGTGTCTTGCTTAACTGGGGCTTTCAAAAACTGTTGGGGAGCAGAGGGTGTTTGGGGTTTTTTTGAACCATAGAAGCCTTAATCTCTTTGCAGGAATTGGAGGTGGAATCGTTCATCAGCATGAATTGATCCATGGCAGTTCTTTCTGTGCTGCTGAGCTTGGACACATTGTCGTATCCTTAGATGGACCAGAGTGCCTGTGTGGCAGCCAAGGATGTATAGAAGCATATGCCTCAGGAATAGCATTACAGAGAGAAGCTAAGAAGCTGCATGATGGTATCTATTTACTCTGGTTTTGAAAACACAGTAACTAAATGGCAGTATAGAAGAAATTCTCAAAGAAGGTACTAAGAAAAAATAGATCTGCCTTCTTTTTCTAGGAGGAGACAAGAATGCGTGTACAGGCAGCCTGCATAGTACAGATCTTTTTCAGTGGCAAGGAACATTTGGAACCACTGGTCTCAGAATTACCAGAAGCACATAGTAGAGCTTGTCTCTTCTTTTGAAGCTTGATGTAAAGTAATCTGACACACATTCTGTGACGTTTGGTTTCACAGTGACTGTCTTTAAGCAAAAGCTTCTCAGTCTTAAGTAAGTTTGAGAGTATTTATATTGTATTTATTTTTGGGTCTGACAAGACTAGTGAATTACCACACCCTTAATTGTTTGAGTCCCTGCTTCTGCAAGTAGTTTCCTGAATAATATGGATATAATTACTTCAGCTAAACTCACAGTTGTACAGATTGTTCAGGATTCATCATACAAGTAAAAGTGATTAAAAGATTTTAATTGCTTTTTTTTTCACCCTCTGACTTGCCGCATTACCATGTTTTGCTCTTGGCTTTCCTTTTCAGATGATCTGCTTTTAGTAGAAGGCATGTCTATGAAGGAGGAGGAGATTGTTAGTGCTGCACACCTTATTCAAGCAGCTAAACTTGGGAATACAAAAGCAGAGAGCATTCTCAGAACAGGTAAGAACACAGTCCAGAGGGTGGAACACATCCATGATTATATTTTTGGGATACAGAAATGGTAGTGCACTGTAACACTACAAACATCCTGAACATGCTGAGGACCTCTCAATATAGAAATTACTAATGGTAATGAGATTTTTAAATATAAATGTTGGAGAAAATGTCAGCAGGAGTGTTAAAAGTATCTGTTCTAGTAAAAAAAAAGATTAAAAAGTTCTGCAAAGGTCAGTTTAAAAAAGAAGTGAAGTCTCAACATTCTCATATAGGAAAATTTGGGGACATTTCATTGTAGGCAACTGAATGAAGTGAATGGCTAGTCTGAGGTAGCAAAGGCAATTTATGTGTTTCTTTACATGGGATATTTTACTGGTTTACTAGCTTAAGCAGAGTCCTCCCTTATACACAATTGTTAACATTAAGATGGTAGAGTGATACTTTCCTGTTTTCTCTTTGCTTACAAGCATGATTAATGCATTGTCTTTTCACATCCATAACGTTGAATAATGCATTATTGTGAAATAAAAAAAGCCTTTTTTTTTTAACTTACGAAAGAAAAGCTAATAGCAGACACGTATTACCTGGTAACATAAACTCAAAACTCTGCCCTGTGGAACAAAATACTTCACTGACTTTCCAGTGTTATTTGCTGCTAACAGAACTGTTTCAACTACTGATGCCAGAACTGCTTTGAGTATTCTTCTCAATTTCTTTTTACTTCATCTTTTCAGCTGGGACTGCATTAGGCCTTGGCGTTGTGAACATTCTACACACGGTGAACCCCTCTCTTGTGATCCTTTCTGGAGTTCTAGCTAACCACTATGTTAATGCTGTCAAAGATGTGATAAATCGACAGGCTCTGTCCTCTGTTAAAACTGTGGATGTGGTGGTTTCAAATCTAGCAGATCCTGCTCTCCTTGGAGCTGCTAGCCTGGTACTGGATTATACTACACGTAGAATATACTAGAAGAACTATAGAAGAGTTAGAAAATTGGACTATTCAGAATCCTACTAGGTGGAGGGAATACTTTGCCCCATATTTTTCTTTGATGAGAGCAGCTAATGAATCAGAGTAGTATTCTGAGTAATTGGTGACTACTTCAGCATTTCCTAATTAAGGTATTATCTTTTTGTATTTTTCCTAAATTTCAGCTGACTTCATTGGAAGTAATGTGCAATTCTGGTTTTTTAAGCACCTCTGTTGGTAAGCCTATATATTACTTTTGAGTGGAGCTGAATTATTTATGAGCATCTCTTGATGAATGGGGATAATGTGTATGGTGTGTAAAATTATAACTAGCACTTGGGGATCCATATCTCATTTCCCACCTATGTGAAATGAGAAGTTTACCAGCTTTTCAGTTTCCAGGATTCCACCCACAAAGTAAATACGATGTAATCACCAGTAGCAGGTAGTAATTTCAGTGGGTGGAAACAAGGGCCTCTACAAGAAAAAAGGCTGCACCTAGAAATTCCTTTTCATGAAGGACTTGGTATAGGCAACCAAGTTTATTTATTATATTAACTCTAAAGGGCAGAGTCCCATTTTAGAAGCTTTTGCATATGAAGGAAAAAATGTAGTTTAGTGAGCTTACAACCTGCAGAGAAGTTCAATCAAGCTGATAAGTATAGCAGTGAGCATCTTCGTCTTCTGGCTATGGCCAATAGTCAAGTGTTTGCATTTTAGTCTTGGGGGATTTCTCAAGGGACATAATCTGCTACTCTAGGGGAGGGAGAACAGCTTATTCTTCAGTAGCCAGTTAGCTGAAATTCAGCCACGTGGCACATCTGATCATAAAGAATCTACCTTTTACTGCAGGGTGACAGAGTGCACCCCCTCATCTATTTGGGTGGCTGCATATGCACTGTTCTTGTCCTGCTTTCACCATCACCTTTCAGGATGGAAAGTCAAATCCGACCCTTATCCTCACCTTCAGGGCATTCAGAGGCCTAGGAGGAAAGTATGTCAAATACCAGTGAAGTTTTGCCTAAGGAAGCTGTGGTTTGTATTTCTTAAATGAGTCTTTGATATATAGTGCTGTCTTTATCCAGCTGCTTTTTTAGCGTATTTTCAAGATGCTGGAAAAATTGAAAAACCAACCCATCTATCAGCTAATCCAGAAAGACAGCTCTGGAGGAACAGTCACAAGACTATCCTGTCCTGAATTTAATGACCCATTTTGACATCTAGCTCAACCACCGATATTCTCAGAAGTCCAGTAATGTGTTAGTATAGGGGAATAAAAGGGCTATTTCCACTCTGCTCCAATCAAAATGAAACAATCTTCTGCAATCACTGCCCTCTGCTATACAATGAACTTCTGAATAGCTCTTAGCACACTTGCTAAATCTGGGATACAATCTATACGGATTGTCTTTACTTCACCCTCTCTTCCACAAGGAATGCTGATAACTCACATCTTCAGAGCAGCTTTCAGAACCACCACCAGATCTTCCTGCTGTCTCCAGGAAAAATCATGCAGCCTCTATAACATAGTTTCTCAGACTTGGCAAATACTGGTTTTTAACTGTTTGCCAGGTTGTACTAGGCTTTATGTAACTTAGGAGTTTTAGTTCCTTTTCCTACATGTCTTGGTTTACTGGATGTTTGCCATTACCTTCAATACCAGAGCATGAGCTCTATGAGCAGGTCAAGGAGAAACTGGCATTTCTCTAGAGTGATAGTATCTCAGATGAGGAGTATTAAGGTTCTGACAGTGAGGAGGCCTGTCATTTGATCTTTCCATCCTCTAGCATCACAAGGAATGCCTGGCTGGCATGCCTGGCTAAAAGTGGGACCAGGCTTTTGCTTTCCAGACCCTCTGAAGCACTGTATTTTTGGTATCTCAGACTCCAAATGTTTTTCCCTAACAGCTGAAGGGAGGGTGCAGGCACAGAAAAAACACAACAGACTAAAACAAAGTTGAAAAGTTTTACACCTTTAACATCTAGTCATGTTAAGAAAACAATTCTTCAAATGCTTTTGAAAATGCTTTTTTCTGTCAACTGCCAAGAACCTGCTGCATATGTACAAGTGGTTTATAAAATCAGAAAGAATAAAAAAATCATATTTAGTAGCGTAATAGTAATTTTGTTTGTCTCTCCTTCTTTCCCTGTTCAGAAGTGTCCTTTGAACTTTACGTACTTTAATGTGGACCAAAGATTTTATGGACATTAGCACCCAGTTGTATCCAGTCCCAGAAGGAGCAAACATCGGATGTTCACAGAGTATCTGCAGTAATGTGCTTACTTGATGCTGGCCCAATGTCCTTTAGAGTAGTCCATACTATGAAGATCATGGACTCCAGTGAGGACAAACCAACCTTTATATCCAATACTGGGAAAACGTGCAGGAGCGAAACCCCTTTCCCCAGCTGTTATCAGTACTTCAGAGCCTAAAGCAGCAGGGCATTGTCATTACCTGCATTGGCAGCACCTGCTCGTATTGCCTGTTGCATACTGGTTGGTTTTGCAGTGTCCATGGTAAGTGCATGTGGTATCCTAACTGCAGAAGCCTTAGCAGGAATGCCACCATCCAGCCCTCCAAGCAGAACTGCATATGACATCAACAGCTTGGGCAGGGCAAGTCCCCTCATGAACTTGGATGTTTATAATCAGCATTACATAAGCAAGTGCCAGCAGTAGAGTGCCAAAAGGTTGGGAAGCAAACTAAAATTGGAGTTCTTAGTTCTGTTTTCATTCATGTAACCAATATCCGCTGCAAGTTCTATAGCGCACTGCTTCTTGCAGCTGGTGGAAAAAGAATGCTTCGTCCACAACAGTTCTGCATTACCACAGAAACCCAAAGAGCCAGGACTTGGAATCATGAGGAGACCAGTTGAGTTTTGATAGCTGTCTTTTTACAGATCACTGCTGATGCTTTGCAAACCACATAGCTAATCCATCAGAATAAAGATTTAGAATTTCTTTTTGGTTTCCTGACCAGCAAGTTTAGTTATTAAGTATTTTGAATCTTTGATCTGCCATACAGACACTTGGAAATAACAAATTCATTAGTTTTCTGGTGGTCTTGAAACACTGTCCTTCCTCCATTTAATTGTAACAAAGTTTGGCAAAAACTTGCATGTATTACCAATGGAGGCAATGGCAATTTTGTATTACAAAAACACAACAGAGAGTAAGGTACAGACAGAATTTATACTCACAGTGAAATCTGATCACCATGTCCTGCATTAGTAAGTAGAAAACACCTGGGCTGTATAAAACACCCTTGGATCATTCCAGATAATTATGTTTGGATTAGAGCTAGTGCCACAGCACAAGATTCTGCAGAGGAACAAGCTTGCCTGCATGACAAGTACTACTGGAGGAATCCTCTTGGCAAAGACTATAGACACCCATGTTGTCCTGAACTGTACTTCATGTTGTACTGAAATACAAGCCAGTAATCTGTATGTTACCCTCTTAACTGGCTGCTCAGAAAAAAAAAAAAAATCAGCAAGAAACAGATAAGCCACACCATGTTGTTTTATGGCTGCTTAAAACTTACCCATGTTCCACAGGCTAAGAGGATGAATGCACAGTGCTGGTGTTTTCAGGCTCCCTGATTTCGAGTGAACCCATGACCTCTCCATCCCCCTTCTTCTTTACAAATGCTCATTGTAATTTCAGACTGCCTGGCTGCTGGCTGCCACCTGATCAGAAGCTAAACAAAGCAAGTTCTATACCAGGATGTATTCAGCAAGTTCACAGCTTCTCTCTCAATACTGCATGAGATCTTTGGACATGTGCAGCTGGGATTATGTTTGAAGGATAGGAAGTGTCCAGGTTTTTTTACAGATTCCACTGACTAATGCTATGGAGATAAGCAGTAACCAGTGGGAAATTAAACAGTGGGAAGTTAAAGCCAGTAAACAGGATTGAACATGCATAGCTAGGCCAGAGGTAGCACAAAATGGTCACATGAAGTCACAAAACCAAGTGATAAATGCTGACCTCTGAAGAAAACAAGTCAAATGTTTAGAAACACAGACAAGGCATTGATTTGCCCAAATAAACCTGAGTAGTATTTTGCTGTGTCTAAGTATCTAAAGGTCTAAGTTCCTAAAACAGTTCTCAGACAGAGAAAATGTCCTGACTCCAAGAGTGCTGGGTTTGGTTCTGAGCTCCCCAGTACACAAGAGGCGTAAGCACAACAGAGTTCAGCAAAGAGCCACAAAGATTATAAAGCAATTACAGCATTTCTCCTGTGAGGAAAGGCTGACAGCTGGTACTGTTCAACCTGGAAACAAGAAGGCTCAGGGGAATCTTATCAATGTATATAAATACCTGAAGCAAGAGTGCAAAGAAGACAAAAGTCAGGCTCTTTTCATTTGTGCCATGACAGGAGACACTGGGCACAGACTGAAACACAGGAGGCTCCATCTGAACATTAGGAAACACTTCTTTACTGTACAGTATCAAAGCACTGGCAGAGGCTGCTCAGAGAGATGGTGGAATTTCACTTCTTGGAGGTCTTCAGAAGCTGTCTGGACATGGTCGCAGGCAACAGGCTCTAGGAGGTTTTGCTTGAGCAGAGGGGTTAAACCAGATGACCTCTAGAGGTCCCTTCCAACCACAGCCAGTCTATGATTTTGTGACAGCACTGATAAAGGACACAATGAGCTAGCATACTTGAATGTAAAATTAAGGCAGAAGAGGTAATCTGCAAAATCTCTGCATCAGAGTTAGCAAAGGTAATCAGAACCCACAGAGCTGCATTTTAAATGTTCCAGCAAGATGAAACACATAAAAAAACTGCAAACACATTCTTAGACTCTGCAAACACAGCATATAAATTACTGCTTTAACTTCTGTAACATTGCTTTGGCCTTGAATTTGAGTCTTTGCCTATCTTCTTGGATTGCAGTTCTGAACTACATCCATAGCCTGATAAAATATTCTGTAAGGTAGGAGAATGTGGTGATCAATAAATACCGTAATTCAGTGAGCAGGAGCCCCTCTAACTTGTTGATCTTTCAAATTCTCCTAAATTCATATTAATACTTTGAAGACGGTATATTTAACGTAGTGGACTTCATTAAATTGTCAGCTCATTTTGAAAGCCTTTGTTTTTAGAGCTTTTGAGTGAGCAGTGAAAAGGAAATTTTCAGTCAAGATGAATGCATAAGTGGTCAAGGCTAGCAGTGAGTATCCGTAGTCTGTGGACTGGCTCTGTGCTTCAGTCCTATTGGATTCACCTGCCATACCCTTGTGCAGTTCAGAAGATACCTTCTTGCATTAATCTTCCGTGGGATCAAGCTTCCAGACCTTTAATCTACTATCATTGTCATCACCACCCATCAGTAGTGTGGGAACACACTTGCAAACATGAGAGTTGCTCCAGTCACTACAGACAACACTAAGGTACAGCTTAACTACTGCAGCCCAACTGGAAACCATTTATTCACTATCTTACCCACCAAAGGGACAGAGCTGCTAGTAAGAAAGCTGCTGTGCAGCAACATCCTGAGCCTTAGTACATTTCAGTCTGCATCTGCAACCCTTTTTCTAGCTGCCTGGACTAACCTTCCAGCTTGTACATAAAAGGTATTAAAGCAATTATGCTACACACCAATTAAGATGCTGAGTCTTTGATAAACATGGTGCAATAATGTAGGAGACTGAACAGATTAGTTTTAGAAGACAGACAGCTATGGTAAGGTTTAACAGAGCAAGGCTAGAATAGAGCTCCTGTGAATGCTGTGTGAGCCAAGGAAGCAGAACAGAGATTTTCTAGATCAGTTTGTTTCAGATTCAACCACCTTAGCAGACAGAGCTCCAACCTGCAGATGAGAAGCAGTCAGAGCAAGTCTTCCCTTCTCCTGCTCTCCAGTTCACCACCCTAGAAGGAGGAAGCATCTACAAAGGTCAGTGAGAACAAGGACACAGTTCAAAAACATCCAAACAGCCTCTACACCACAGATCTTTGCATACGAAGACATCATTGAATACCTAGCAGAACAGAATAAGCAGTAGAATATCAAAGGTCTTAACTACTCAGTGCCCTCTACTTTTTGTTGAGAGGCAGCCAGAGTGACAGCAGAAAACTACACAGTGACAGAAGAAAACTATACAGAACTGCTTACCTGCGGAAGGCCATGTCCTCAGTCCCACTGGAAGCAAGATAAGCCCCTTAACAAGCCTGCTGTTTCAGTTTTCTTGAGCTTCTGTCTAGTGTGATAAATCGGATAGGGGAGCAGTTTTTAAACTAAAGCTCTCAAGAGCTTTAAGAAAGCTTAAAGAAACAAGCAGGACAGCCTTGCAGAGTCCAGAAGCACTGTTGGCTGGACAATCACCAGCAAGGTGAAATCACTAGCAATTAGGAGAAATGTTTACTCACACTTAATTCAAACAACCTCTGTCAAAAGGAAGGAGGATACCTTCTTAATTCATCCAAAGTCAACACATTTTGCTGTTTAACAGATCTTTAATATCAGTAATGTGGGAAATGACACCTCAGTGCACAACAGCACAGAGACTACAGTTTTGGAGGCTCTCCCATTTCAGACACAGAAAGGAAACATCAGGAAGAACATGCAATCAATGATCAGCTCTAGATACATCATGATGTGGTCCAAAAAAACACATTGAAACAATTAATCAAATTACTGCAAACATAGCTTCTCTGAGTAAGGTTAAGATATTGCATCTGTAGTGTTTCCATTGAGCTTTGCTTCAGCGAACCAGCGGAGCCTGCTTGAGTGAGATGAGGACTGAACGCATGCGGGACACATCTTTTGCCTGCTTACTAGACTTGGGATTAAAGTCACAGAGCTGAGCCACACGTTCCCACTCAGTGCCCGGAAAAACTTCTTCCGCCTCATTCACAAAGGCTTCTTCAGCTGCCCTAAAAGCAATGCAATGCACCTTGTGTTAATGCCCAGCACATAAGGCACTCCTTCCCTCTTACAGGATGCAGTTTCTTTCAGCATGTTTCAGAAGAAATGTGACCTGACAGCTGCTTGTGGACATTATGGCCACTCAAGCTCCCACTGCCCCAGTCCTGGAGATGAAAGTAGATTGCAGTAGTATGCTATGCACAAGCAGTGCTGAGGATTGCAGAGGATTGTGTAAAATGTTGGAATACAGGTGTTTGGTTTTAAGAATAGTTATTGAGTCTTTGCCTAAGGAGTCACCCCACGAAAAAGTACTTCTATGTAGGCATTTTATTTATGTAGAAATGCCCAGGTCTTAACTAGTTAAGCCTCTGCCACTTGATGGCTTATACTGGACATTTGCCAACTGGAAATTTACAACTGCCTGCAAGCATGTCTTAAACAGATTCCATCTGAGGATTTATATCAGCCCCAAGGCCTACAGGCCATCATAAAACTATCTGCTGATGATTCCCAATGCTGTAGTGAAGCAGCATGAATCATAAGGAATTTAAGTCTTGAATCCCCTGCTTGTGAGTGCAATAGACTACAGCATATCTTGGCAGAGGAGATGACTCGTTTGAGGTCACCTCACAGAATAAACATATTGCCCCTGCTCTCACCCTAAGGAGACTCTAAGGAGGCTTTGTACATTATGTACTGGATAGTGCCAGTGGCTTTGCAGGTGTATTATTTTGGCTTTTCTGTGCTGCCAATAGCATTGCTTCAATGCAGGGATAACACTCCAGCATCTAGTTTACATGAACTGTGGGGCCCTGGTAGCTGCCTGAGTGCAGAAGCAATAAGCATCAAGAGATCAAACCAAATCCATCTACTCCAACAAGCAGTACAGAGAAAGCAGTGAAAATGACTCTCCCATGAGGGTTCAGCACTATTCACAGGGATGATAAGGTTACAGACACCACTGAAGACAAGGATCACTACAACACTGCTACTTTATGTGACATGACACTTTTAAGGGGCAGTGAAGATTTTTTTACTTAACTGTTCTAGGCTGTAGCAAGGATGATTTATGTTTGTGCTTAAAGGTGAAGAGAAGAAAAGAAACAAGGAGAGAAAGTTTAAGTCAGATATAGAAAATGAGAATGAGTTTAATGCAGATGATTAGCTGGCTGAACATGCACTAGTAGCTTCGCCTACATTCAGGAAACAGGCAGCCAGTTTTATTATGCAGCACTTACACTGCACATTTGCATTGGACATGAGAAAATAAGGGTTTTATTGAAAAAAACCTAACAAAACCAGCTCCAGGAGACTTCAGAAAAGTTAAACACCACCTGTAAATCCACCATTTCACAAGTCTTGGTTTACATCCACCTACAGTTAGCTGTGATTTTCACACCAAACCTTCAATCTTAATGCACTCAAAGCCACAACACGGCTCACCAGTACACCTTCTAAAGGTGTCACCTTAGAATCTGTGACATGTCCATTTTTCAATTCAAGTCTACAAATTAAGGGAAGAAATTAAAATACATGAACAAGCCAATGAACATTGCAATCCTTCTACCCCTCAGAAACTAGCGTACTCACTGGGGCTTGAAAGTCATGGTTCTGTTTTCGCTAACCTATTAGGCTGGCAGAATATCTACACTGCTCCTAAGTGGCTTCCCAGCAGCTTACGCTGATTTCCCAATACCGCCTTCTTGTACTTTCCATCTGTTATCTAACAGCCTCCTATCTCTATATGCACGCATTTTCTACCCTGATTTCTATCAGGCAATTCCCTTCTACCTTCTTTGGCTTGTGAACCTTTATGTGTGAGCATTGCTTGACTATTTTTCTGATATGTAGGCAAAGCACAGGTGGTCACTGCCTATTACTGAGTTAAACTCTGCTTCTCTGCGAAGGACTAAATACAGCACCCATGTGAAATTGCGGGCACTAACCCACACCCCCAGCAAAGCATCTTGCTAAGCAATGTTCACTGGCCTGGAAACAACTGTAAACCCTTAGGTCTAAAGACTAGGGAAGTCATCACCAAAATTCCAGTGGTATGTACACTACATGACTAAATGTGAAAGTGCTAGGCTTTGTACCGTGCATACAAGAGAACTGCACTGAATACTGCAGACCAGAGTCGGTCTGAAAAGTAAATATTCAGAAGCCACCTTCAGACATTCAGCACTATTTCTGATCTTGCTTATTATCATGTCGACTAGCAAGCAGAATTAGTAGGTTAAGCAACATACACATAACCAATCACGTCAGCGAAGGGTTGTTTGTAGAAAGCTTCATCTGCCACCCTAGGTAGCAAGTAGTCCAACAGGCACGCAAGCAGGCAGGAGAAAAGAGATAAGGATGAGAAGTACGGAACACAGTTGGAGGCAGTTTTAACAAGCACATTAACCTTGCATCACCTAGACTTACTGTAACAGGAAAGCAGTTACCACATGGAATCTATCAATTAAGCCATTGGTCAGAGGGGCAACAGAGAAATTCTGCTACATCCTAGAAGTTTGAACCAGCTAGTTCAGGATTACAGCCCCCATGTCAGCATTAGACTACTCCCAGAGGACAGAAACTACCATCAGGCAAGAGATCTCACCAAGGTGATGAGAATGCCAAATGCTTCTGTGCAACACTTGTTTAATGAGCCCTGCTCCAGACTCCATATCCTGCACTCAAACACTGGCCATAATAAAGCTAAGAGGGTATCATGAGCTCTGGCCACCAACTAGGATAGTACTAATCCTGTTTCCCTTTCTTGGGCCAGCCAAAAGATAGTGAATGCAAGTGGCAAATTCATAATTCTGTAGGCAGTGTAGACCTCCTTTCTTCCTTTAGAAAGAGAAACAGTTTACCTAGGATTTTACTTAATAAAGACAAACCTGATGGCCATTTTGATCAGAGAAGTGGTGTTTAAAAATAAAAAAAAAGAACAAAAAGAACAACAACAAAATGAACAAAACAGCAGTTCATCTTGAAGCCTGTGAGCTCCCAAAATATAAAGCAGTCTTGATTATTACCTGGACAGAATGAAGTAGAGATTTAAGAGGCATTAAGTCAGTTCTATCACATTTACTTTCATGTAGCTTGAAGTCAAAATTCCACAGGGAACCTCTAAGAAAGTGTAAGAGCTTACTAGTCCAGCAACTAAGACATCAGTTTCTGCCGCAGGACCCATAATTAGACAATTCAAACCACCACAGACACAGACAGCATTTAGTATTTTACTAGTAGAACTGACTCATGTTATTTCCGAACTGCTTGCAAAAAGAGCAGCAGAAGGTTTTAAGATATTTAATGAAATAACCTGTAGCAAAGACTAACCAGAATGCCACTTCCGTATGTTCTAAAGAAAGCAAGTAAGAATGGTAGTCTCAGGGTAGGTAATTACAGTCGCTAAAGTGGGTAGAGTAAAAAATTTTCTGGCCATGTTCAAGCTTCATGTCCTAAGGAATCTTCAGTAATTCTTGATCATCATCTTAATGCTTCCTCTTGCTGTTATTGGACATTTAACCTAGATTATTTTAAAAAACTTTAAAAGGCAGGTAGTAGGAGTGTTTACTTTAATGATCTGAAGGACTATCGCCTTAAGACATACAAGAAGTATTCTAACCTCCCTCGCCAATTATTTTCATACCCAGTACCACAACTCTTCTGATGGCTGGAGAAACTTTACCTGTTACTGGCTTTTGTTTTCTCAAGCTTCTCATCTTGCCTTGCATACCACTCTTCCAAGTCTTTTATTGCTTTCTCTTTCCATTCTGCTTCCTGCTTTCGTGAGTTTGCATCTGAAGATTTAAGAATTGCTTTGTCAGTCCCATTTGTATCCAAATGCATCTTGCAAACTTTTCAACTGATGGCTCAGGGTGCACTCTAGTGCAGACAGTTGCTTCACCAACTCAGATAAGGTTTAGGAGATTTCCTGATTTAGGCTATGAGAACTCTAAATACTACAAATATTCAAAGGATTAGCTAAACAAAATCCCTGTGCTGTGTAAAAGTCCAGTTTAGGATAGGCATTTTGCAGAGTAGTTCAGATTCAGTAAGTCTGTTGGTCTGCAAACTCCTCAAATCAGAAACAGTCACCTTCCTACGCCAGTGCTGGAACAAAGCTTAGTAAAGCCTCTGTGCTTAGACAAAGCGAAGGCACCTGGCACTCCACATACTTTTACACACAGCCTACAGTTCAGAACAACCTCATCTGCTGTAACTAGCCCAAAAGACGAGCAAAAGAGTCAGCTCTATCCAGAATCACATTCTACAGAAGGTTCTGTCCTAACAATTTCAAGCACAAGCTCCTCCACCATGTAAGTGGGAAGCACGCCAGTTTGTAGTCTCTTAGATGCTGTCCATAGGTTGGTACCACTGCATTTGATGGCTGTATTTAGTTTAGTTAATAATCCATTACTTTCTTAATGTAGTTATTAGATTTGACAACAGATGGCCTCAGCAATTACAAAATGAGTAATCTTTATCCTTTGAAATAAAGTACTAATGCCTGCAGTATTTATTATCATCTTTTTAACTTACAAAAGCTGTTCATTTTCTGTCAGCTTATCTGTAAGTAAAGGTTCAGAGCCACTTGCTTGCTGACTCCCACACCACTTTTGAGTCTGTTTACTACAACACTCATCCAGACTTCCTCGTCGAACTCAGGAAGCATGTTAGGACTCTGAAGAGGCAGTGCCATGGTTCAGAATTCTACTGTTTAGGAATCATAGAATGACTTGAGTCGGAAGAGGCCTTAAAGATCACCTTGTTCCACCTCCTCTGCCATAGGCAGGGACACCTTCCACTAGACCAGACTGCTCAAAGACCCATTCAGCCTGGCATGGGGCATCCACAAGTTCTCTGGGCAACCTGTGCCAGTGCCTCACCACCCTCACCATAAAGAATCTTCTCCTAATGGCTAATCCAGATCCACCCTCTTTCTGTTCAAAGCCATTACCCCTTATAAACTATACACCCTTGTAAAAATTCCCTCTCCAGTTCTTCTGTAGGACCCCTTTACGTACTGGAAGGCTGCTCTAAGGTCTCCCCAGAGCGTTCTCTTCTCCAGGTGGAACAACCCTGACTCTCTCAGCCTTAGACAAGCTGACACTAAGTTACTCAACAAATATCATGCTTACCAAGTTGCTCCAGGCGCTCCTTTTGCTCCTCTCTCCACTTACGAATACTTTCTGGCTCTGATTGCAGCCGATCTACTTGGGAAATAGCAGCATAGCAGTCTGTGGGACCATTACTCTCCTTAGAGAAAAGGAATAGTACAGTCATTTGTGCATAACAAGTGAGTACTTCAGCTAACTGCCTGCCAGCGACATAAAATTAGGCTCTATTTGAACTGAGCCAATAACACATTCATCTGATGTTATAACACACTTCCACCATTAACAAGAAAAACATCTTGCCACAAATTACAGCAGGATTGAAGGAAATTAACACTGGACTGCCTCCAGAAATCAGGGATCAAACAAAAATTCAAGACAGCTGGAAAGGTAAGTGCCACAAACACTTAGTGCCAGAGCACTAAGCCTGAAGAATGAAGAAGACAATGCCTAGCACCTCACCATACAGCAGTAGGCCAGATATTCTCTGAATTCATCTCACCTCAAATATTTGCTGTGGAAGTAATCCTCTTTATGATTTTGTACAGGAGTTTCAAACATTCTTTGCAACTTGTCTACTTCAAGAGACATTTGCATACCACATTACAAAATTTGGATTGCTGTATGCAGCTTATAACACAAGAGGCATTTCAATATTTAATTTTGAATATTTAAATACAGTGAGAGTACTAGCATCCTTTTCACAATATAACATCTCAAAGACTTGAAATGAATAGGGCTAACATTAACACACCAGATTTACAAAGCTAATGAATACTGTGCTATTTGCTACAGAAGATACTCCAAGTTTAACAACTTCTATTGCTACATCCTACCCCTAACAGAGTTAAGAAATACCAGTCCTGAGAGTACCAGATCGATTGCAGCTGACAACAGATTTGGCTGTGCCTTGCCCCTCTTTGGACCTCCTGTAGCCCTCAATGAAGGAATAATGCAAAAACAAGCTAGGCTGGTGCAACACCACCAGGCTTCACATTTCATCCACAGCAAAATAAACTGGCCAGCTGCAGGGCCAACTACTTACAGGTGGCTAAAACAAAAGTTATGTATAGCCCTTTCAGTCTCTTCTTTCTCATTAAGAGGAAGCTCTTATCTGCCAAACCAACAGGTCTCTTAGAAATCCAAACACAAAATCAAGGCATCGAAAGGGGGGAGTCTACCTTCTGTTGTACAAGGGAGCACAAAGGGCCTCTAAAATACAAGTTGATCCATCAATCTCACAGTAATGTTGAGGATATAAGAGTGTCAGCAGCAGTGAAAGCTGTTTGTATCTCCACAAAACTCAGCATTCACTTAAAATTCTAAGGAGAAGTAAATCACTCATACGTTGCTTCCTTCCCAAGCATTCATTTAATCAGGGCTAATGAGCCAACTGTGACACCAGGCAATGACAACGCCTTGGACATGGTGTGAAATTCAGTTACAACGCAGTGATTGCCTTAGCATACCTCATTCCTCCCGGACACCAATAAAGCAGATTATCTCCTCCTTTTGTCATTACCATGGCCGTCTAACATGTTCTCATACTGCAACTGAACTTTTTAGCCACCAGCTTAATTTTGTGCAACTTCATGGCACTAAGAAATGTTTCAAGTTTTCAGTCCATTCCTTCTAAGACCATCCTGATAAGACAACCAGGATGTGTGCATTATCTTTAAAGAGCAAGCAAATCTGAAAACTCTGCTCCAAACTAAGTAATCAGAGCACAGTGGCAAGTCAATGCAAAGTCATAGCACAGAGCCTGTCAGTCTGCCTTTACAGTGCTTATGTACTACTAAGCCACATTTCAAAATGAACTGCTGCTTCAAGTTGCCTCTAAGTTCAGAAGAGGCACATAATTAAGAACATTGACAACTTCATGAGATGAGCTACCAGAATATAAGTTCCTTCTCATATATGAGACAAAATTACTCTGAAGACAAGAAACAGGAAGTATTAGTCTATATTAAGGTAAAGTTCTTGGCGTAGAACAGCACATTCTAAGTACAGAATACTTCTATCTTACCTGATAGACATCCCCGTTAACCACTCCATCAACAGCATCTGTAAAGAGGTGACTTGTTTAGTCATTTGAGAAAAGACAGAACAGCCAGATTTACTGATTTCTGTAACTTGTATGGAAAGCTTTACTCGCGTATGTAATGTGGGAGTTGTGAAAGTGAGTGTTACTTGATACCCTGCAGGGACACTTCTTCTCCCTGCACTTTTCTGGACAGGCATGAAAAACCAAGTGAGCCATCATTCTGTAGAACCAGAAATACAAGGTCATTTCTTCATCATGAGATCCTGCTTCTAACAACATAAACAGCAGAGCTGATACTGCTGAGAAACTCCTACAGATTGCATTCTAAAGCTACTCCTACTTTGTCCTCTCTCTTAGAAGCTGAATACTATACAACTGTTCTTAAGTTAAGAAGGATGACTGCCACTTTTTTAGTGTCTTCCTGGAAGATTAACAATCCTGCAGCCAACACTTAGTAATTCTTATCCTAGTGTGGTTACCTCCCAATCAGCTATAAAGATATAGCTAACATTCCTAGCAAAGTCACCTTTCTGCTACCATCTGTGATGACATGCTTGATAGCTTCCTACTTCAGTTGCAGCATTATTATCTCTGAAGCGACAGTGGCAATAGAGCCTCAGGGAACAGGATCAGCTACAAATCTTTGCCACAGACCCCTAAAATTTCATCTTTTTAAAACACAGCCATAGGGAACACGTGCCAGTTGTGAGGCAAACTTTTAAGTTTTTGAAACTAGTTAAATCTCTGGACTATGCAAAATACACCAAGATTTTCAAGAACTGCAGAATTTCAGCAGGGCATCTCTCTGGAGCAGTGCCACATAACATCTGTCTGCAGGATATGCCAAGTAGTCATGCTACTACCTTCCTCTCACCCTTAATGCCACCACAGATAAATTGATCACACAGAAGTGTTTCCATCATGTTAATACACCCCTCAGTGAAAGAAGCGATTATACCAAACAGTTAGCAGAAAAATCAAGTTATTTTGCACCACCTGCTTAAAAAAGGATAGCTGATTGACCTAAAACTAAGCAAGTTGTGCTGCTGTATCCTCTTGTTTGTGGCTAGGTATGCACCAGTTTCATACTACTAGTGAGTGGCACACAGGAAGTTCTTCATACTCCTTTATCAGGACGCAAGTGTTTTAAGTCTTTATCTCTGAGCCCTGAAGAGCAATCATTAACTGTGTTAGGGAGAGGACTGTAAATTCATCAGTTCATGAACAGCAATTGAGTTGGAGGATACTAGTCCCCAAGAACACAGTTACTGACTTTAGTAGGACAAAACTCAAATAAAGAAAGAATAATTTTTCAGTTAAAAGAAACTGGTATTTTATACCCAGACTCCTATAACTGAGAAATGGTTGCTACTTTGTCTGATTTCCTCTGCAACGTCAGCTGGGTGAGAGGGCTCATAAATCTTGAGGATGCTTCCAAGAACAGTGATAATATGGTTAAGTTTTCTTGTCACACCAAAAAACATTCATTATGGTCTTCGCTACTCAGGCTGGTAGTCTGCTCAGGTAAAAGGAAAAACATCATTGCTTAAGGCTGTGCCTGAGATGAAACACACCAGTTTGTCTAAGGGCCATTTTTGTTCTGCACAGAAACACAGAAACTGAACTAAGTGTTTCCAGAGGGCACCCAGGTCACAAGCATTAGCAGCATTAGAACAAATTTCCCATCTGTTCTGAGCTCCCTAGAACTTGCAATTAAGCTGCAGAGTCAGCATGCTGACTGAGCATATCACAAGCAGAAGAGGAAACAGAACTGTACCATGCTGTTGTATGCCAGTACAAGTGTGCTAACTGGAACAAGACCAATAATCAAGCATTATTACTTCACTTCAGCTCTCCAGTCTCCGTGCTTGTATAATTAAGTATGAAGTCTACACAAAGTATGTGTTTGCCAGCCTTCATATCAGTAATCAATGCTAGTTGTGTATCAGATTTTTCTATTCACAGAACCATGCAATTTCATAACCAGCTTCCCAGAGAAAAAGCCTAAATACTGGTACTGCCATCATAACATTTTCACCAGCCATGAACAGTGAGACACCTCTACTGGCTTCAGAGTCCATCCAATCCTATCACAGTATCATATCTCCTGAAGTTAACATCCACATATTTAGAACCATCTCGGTTTGTAATGACTTGTTGTTTGCTTTTGAACTTAAGATAAACTCTTATTTTTAAGGGCACTGTTGCAATGAACATGCCCAAACATCTACAGTTCTGCAACACATGCTGACAATATGGTAATAAGGAACTTTCATACAGCAACACAGATACTTTTTTAGAGTCTGGAAGAGTCTGGAGAGGATAAGTCATATCAGCTGCCTTGCATTCACAGGAGATATAACACCCAGGCTTGCCAGAAATAGAAAGCTAGCATCAGTGCCCTCCACATTTACTACAGCTTACAAAAGAAAAGGCTGGGTAGTTTGAAGATAAATACAAAAACCAATTTGTCACTTCAGTCCTAGAAGTCAATATATGGCTTCAGCAGCTTATCACAATGATGATCAACTACTCTGAAGGGTACTACTGGCATTATTACCACTCAGTACCTCTTGGCCTATAAGGAAGTTTGCTTAGCCTTGTTCACTAGTGTCTATAAAGTCTTATTCTCAATGCAAAAGAGGACTGATACCAGAAAAGTCAGAGGCCAGGCTTTGCAGTACATTGAAACACTTTTCTTATACAGTTTTAAAAAAGAAGTGTTTTTTATGACTTACCTTCAGCATCTCTTTTAAACAGTAAGTACTCTGAGTACTGTTACTTTTGGTGAGCTAGCAGCCCAAGTTAAAGCAACAGAAGAACATAAAGTTTAATATATTCTGACATAAGGTTAAGTAACTTCACCACTCAAGGCCTAGTTTCCCATCCTTTTTCTTTTAGGCACAGTCATGCTTTCCTCTTACCTACCTCTCACCCATAAGATGATGAGAAAAAAAATCTTTTACAAAGCTTTTGTTTACATAGTTATGCAAGAACCTAGGGAAGAAATAACTTTTCTAGCCATAACTCGTTCTCATGCCTGTATGCAAAATAAAAGCAAGCAACTCAGGAAGAGTGCTTCTTTCCTGTGTTTTAGTTCTGATCTGCTATCTTATCAAAACTCATTAGTTCCCTCATTTTCAATATAGCCAATAGGCTAGAACTAAAACACACCTGCAATAATGCTGTGCCATAACAGCTTCTGTAATTTTCCAATGTAACAGCTTCTGTAATTTGCACCTTCTGTAAATTTCCAATAGTATTCTCTTGAAAATAGATTTTTCTGTCCTGACTTTATAATAATGCAGCATCAACAATACAAGCCAAACAGATACCATTCCTTTCTCATACCTTCCTCAGTGCTGTCTTATGGGGCTCTGAAGCCTCAGATGCAGATTGCATAGCAAAACCCACATCAATGGCTGTTCAAACAATTAAGAAAAAAATTAACAGTCACAGACAAGAACTCTTTCTGTCTGTGGTGCTAACTACAGAGACAGGAGGAATCAATTCTTTCCTTAACAATTTTCAAGCAAATTGATATTCAGTTCCTGAAAGGCTATTCAATGAAATACCTAGACAAATCACCAGACACAATTAATTTTCTCAATTGCTAGAGGCTCATGAACATCTTTGGAAGATAGAGAAACATAATTCAGTCAAGTTCATACAAAACTTACAGAGCTTGAAAATGTGAAGGTAATACTTGAGATTAGTCAGCCTACATTAAACTTGTGTTTATTTGCGTGATTGTTAACACATATAACTGCTTGTCTTTGAATGAAATTCATCAGAAGCTACTCGACAAACTGCCACAAGGATTTTGTATTGCCCTACAGTATCTAGAAGCCGCACATTTCCACTTGAACTCTCTCCTGCTCAGAGAACATAGTAAGTGTTCTTACACCTACTCAAGACATACAACCTCAAGACATACTACTGTCAGAATTCGACTGCAAATATGTGGACATTGATTCATCACTGAAAAAGAAATCTCGAAAGACATCATGTTCCTAATACCTAGGCAACAGCTTTGTATTACTTGATTTATACAGTACTCCCTGCTTTCTGAAGCAGGGATTATGCTTCCTCTTCCAAGGGAAGTAAGATTAGGTTTTTGCATGCCCAGGCAGCTTGAATGGCATAGCTATTTACATAATGAATGGCCTACTGGATCGGGCCAGTATTCCCACCCTAATCATGGCAACATGAAGTGATGCTGTATGAGACCATGAGCTTGGCGACATTCTGCCATTCCCCCCATACTCACACAGTATACACCATTACAATTAACAGAATTCCCAATATTGATATTAACATTTCATGAAGCTCACTTCTGTCCATGTATTTGTCTAATTATTTATCAAGAGACTGAAATTTAAAAACTGTTTGTCGATGAGACACTATGATTCTTAAAAGTGTATTTCAGGAAGCTGATGATTGCTTGTCACTATATCTGAAGTTAAGATCTTCAAACTTCAGCTGAGAGCTGCCCAAGTTATTTCTTTCAGGCCAGTATTTAGAAAGAACTTATCCAACAGACCTGTAAATAAGGAGTTCAAAAAAGGTTACGGTTAAAAAAAGTAAATCCACAAATCCCTGGTGATGATGCTTAAGGATTTACATAAGAACTTGCATTGTTTCAAGAAGTTTGCATTCACCTATTCAATTACAGAAGATTTTAATAAGCTAATATGCTGGAGACTACAATTGTTTGATATTTAAGGTACGGATCAGATAATAAATGTCTAACACAAATGGCAACAGAAATCATTAGATCACTTGCCACCACGCCTGAACCAGTACATTTTGCATGGCTCAAGTTTGTGCTTTTAACACGGAGGGAGAGAGTAAAAGCTCTGACAGTCCACAGAGATCAATGCTCTGTTAAAAAACAGGACCACCAAAAGTCCACAAGCATCGTCTCCCATGCCTGTTTAACAGGCCAGAGCATAAATGCAATCCCAGGGCATAAAAGAAAGCAAGATGACATACAGTTCCTGCCTAGACTTCCCAGATCCTTGGATCATATTATCATATTTATTATTTTATGAACCTCTTTCTAAAGTTCTCCAACAACACCTTTGCATTTCATAACAAGTCAACTTAAACGACTGGGGAAAAAACTCTTGAAAGGCAGTTTAAGAACTACTTTCAAATATCAAACCAATCTGGAAGCATTTAACAAATTGACTTTTTGACAAGGAAACACTTTGCAATAGTCATCACTGCATGTATTTAGAGCATGTACTCCTCTAGTTCTTCTAGTACCTTCTAAGAAAGGCCAATGATAGATTTTTTTTTCCAAGCAAATTGGTTTTTAAACAACTACTTTAATGTTCCAGAGTCTGTTTTGAACATAAAGCCCATGTAAGGCATAATGTTTGTCTAAGGCTTCTGAAAGTAAGAAGGGAAGTGTCCATTGTGTCTGTTTCTGCACAATACATACAATACGGAAGTCAAATTATGTATGATACCAAAACAGGATGGTGTTCTGATAACAATTATCCTCAAGTTCTTGTGCTGGAGCAAGATAGTCCCCAGTAAACACCTTTTTTTCAAGAGTACGTAATCCATATGTTTTGGACCTTATGAGTGAGCTGACGTTAAGGGCAGTGCTACCACTAAATAAGCACTGGAAGGTCTTCATTACCCTATTTATCTAGATGAGCTTTATTCCCAGAGATACTACAAACCTGCCTCCTCATGCATAAGATATGTCAGTAATTTCTGACACCAGGTTGCAAAATGAAGACTTAATTCTAAAGATGTTCCAATGACAATAAACTGGGGAGCCGTTATTCAATTTACTCTGAAGAAGAGTGGCATTCTACTGCAGTGACAAAGGGATGTCACATGAGAGCAAATAGGTTCCTGTGGCCCTGGTGACAAGTAGAAGCAAAGTCTTCCGAGAGTGTTGCAACATGAACTCCTTTCCAGTCAGACTTCAGTTAAAACCTTTCATAATGGGAAGTGTTTATTTTGGGCAGCTTTAGCTACCATTACACTAACTGAAAACACACTGACCTATAGGTCCCAACACACACAGTTCCCACCCTCCTCCAAACGCAGGTTCTGCAGTGTCGGGTTTGCTACCTTCGGTACAAAGGTTACCAAGGAACAAGGGCTAAAGGTTTAGTAAAATTAAACATTAGCTTAACTGCTCTCATGGTTTAAGACTAAGATCACCCCTGCTTAAGACAGAAACTCAAGTGGTGGATTTATCCAGCTTTCAGAAGCCCTTCCTCCAGGCAGGCTCCCGGATTAGACGAGATCAGCACCGTCCGCCCACATTAGGACATGGGCACGCCTCAGGCTCTTCATGGGATACAAACTACAACCGAGGGAGCAGGGGGGTAGCTCACCTCATGGCACAGCGCACCCAGGACGGCCCCGACCCACCCCAGGGACCACCCCCGGGCAGCGGAGCCCCGCTCGGGCAGAGCACCGGGGCGAGGGTCCCGCCGGTACCGCCCCCGCCCGGCCTCCGAGGGACAAGGGGAGCCGGGACTCCTCGCCCCCCAGCCCCGCCCGTGCCCCCGCAGGGCGTACCCGCGACGAGGCCCTCGGGACCCTGCAGCGCCTCGGGCACCTCGCCGTTCTCCAGGATGCCGTAGCCCTCATCGTTCTCGATGCCCGCGATCTCGTTCTCCTGCTGCGCCAGGAAAGCGGCGGCGGGATCCTCGTCGCCGCCGTCGGGCGCCCCGTTCCCGGCCGGCGGCTGCTGAGGCTGCTGGGCACCGAAGAGCTCCATGTCGGCCATGGGGAAGGCGGGCGGGCAGCTGCGGCTCAGCACCGCGCCTACGCCGGGCAGCAGCGCGGAAGGGGCGGGGGCGCCCCTCCCGCGCCAATGAGCGACGGGCACCGTGGCTCTGGCCAATCAACGCGCGATGGTGGCGGGGCCTGCGGTATGCGAGCCAATCAGCGCCCAGAGGGAAGCGGGCGGGTGGGCGGGGCGGGGCGTGGCCCCGGTGCCCCAAGGTGCGGGAGGCTGCGGCGGGATCTGCTCCCTCGGGATCCCCTCCCTCGGGATGCGGCGGGAGTAGGGTCGCATCTGCCGGCCTGCCAAAGCACAGGAGCTCCGCTGGGACGAGGCGCGGGTCCGTCGGCAACCTGGAGACAAATTCGAACCCGCAGAACACGTCAGCCGGTTCTGTCAAGCATCTTTCTCTCGTGATTTTGAGTGTCTTCCGTCTGACACTGGGAAGCCTAAGTCACAGAAACACGGAAAGTGTCGGGTTGGTAGGGACCACAGCGGGTCATCTGGGCAGGGTCATCCCAGAACACTTGGCACAGGATTGTGTCTGTATGGTTCTTGAATATCTCCAGTGGCGGAGACTTCACACCCTCTCTAGACAATCTGTTCCAGTGCTCAGTCACCCACACAGTAAAGTTCTTGCTCGTATTCAAGTGGAATTTACTGTGCATCAGTTTTTGCCAGTTGTCTCATGTCTTAGTGGTTGGCACCACCGAGGAGAGCCTGGCTCCATCCTCTTGACACCCCTGTCTTTAGATATTTATACACATTAATGAGGTCAAGCCGGTGTAAATTCAGGAATGTCAGCATGTCTTCCATTGATGATGTGTTGACAAAATGTTCCTTGGAAGGGCAATGATTTCTGATACAATTTGTTGACAGTTACTTTGGTCAGTTCCTGTATCTGGCTTATCACACAGATCCAATCATACAATTGTAGAATGTTAAGGAGTCAGAATGGACAGAAATATCACCTAGTCCCAATCCCTGCTGCCTTGGGCAGGGACACCTTCCACTAGACCAGATTGTTCCAGGCCTTATCCAATCTGGCCTTCAACACTGCCAGGGTTGAGACATCCACAACGTCCCTGGGCAACCTGTTCCCGTGTCTCCCCACCATAAAAGTAAAGAATTTGTTCCTAATATCTAACCTAAATTTCCCCTCTTTCAATTTGTACCCATTACTCTTTGCCCTGCCACTACAGTTCGACATTGACTCCCTCTCCAGTTTCCCTGCAGTACCCTTCAGATACTGGGAGGTTGCACAACCTTCTCTTCTCCAGGCTGAACAGACCCAGCTTCCTCAGTCTGTCTTTGTAGGGAAGGGCCTACAGTCCTCTTACCAACACCGTGGCCCCCTCTGGACTTGCTCCAACAGTTCCATGTCTTTCTTGTGCTGAGGGCATCAAAACTGTGTGCAGTGCTCCAGGTGGGGTCTCACATGGGCAGAGGGGGATAATCACCTCCTTTGACCTGCTGACATGCGTATAGTTTACTGGCACAGGAGAGAGGGGAGGGGGAAATACTGCTGTTAAGACAGCAGAAAATTGTGCTGGCAGCCCTCAAGCTGGTGCAGTTGCTGCAAGAGGTACTTGTTTAATTCTCTTTACATGTTGCCTATAAGTCTGTGTGTATGTTTCATGAAATATTAGAGGTAATGCCATCCAGGCTTATGTTATAGTCCCAAACAAGAGTTCAAATGTTTCAAAAGGAGGCCAAATTCAGAGAAAAAGACAGGTTCTTCCTGTCTGAAAGACAGGTGTTTCCCATGTGAATTTAATGGTGTGAGATAACCCACGTGCTGAGTCACACTTTTTTCCCCATCAATATCATTTGTTAGGGGAAAAAAACACAAGTAAATTCCTGTAGTATGACAGAGAACTCCCTTCACCTCATTTAGTCAAATACCACATGTGCCTAGTTTCTCCTATGAAAACTCAGAATCTGGTATGGCAGGAGGCTAGACTTTCCTGAATTTTGTCTCTCATAGAAACACAGCAAGGTTATTTATTTTAAATAATATCCAGCTGCCATGGGAAAGCTAAAGAATTAAAAATAACAGCAGGAAGCAGGCCCATAACTCACAACAGGAGACTATAAAAATGAAATGCCATCATGAAGCGTATGCCACGCTCTCACAGAAACTTGCTGACTTTGTTCCACAAGTTTTGCAAAAACACACTCCCATGTTCATTTTCATCACTCTTCTTTCCTTATATGTATATAGAAGTAATATTGCACTGCTTCCCTTTAACTATGAATAGTGAATTTTGGATGACAGTCTAGCTACTTCCTCTTTTGCTTTTCTACTGCCTCTTAGCCCTCTGGGGGATTTCTGATGGCACAAACAGAAGTAGGACATTGTGACTGAAAATGAAAAGCAAATCCGGTTACTTGCTTGTCTAAAAATTGCAGAATGGGGATTAAGGCATTTGAAATATAAGTAGAATTACAATTTTTCAAATGGCCCAAGAAAATTATTTTCTGTGTTCTATCAGAATGACTAACTGAATGTTATTTGCTTTCGATGCAAAGGAAAATACAGTGAGCCATTAGATATGTTTTGATGATGCATTCAAAAATTTGTAGGTTACCTGTAATTCAGGTGCACCATGAAGTGCTCTTGCACTGACAAAGCTATTATTACTTTCTTGCTTTCTTATCCTGTGAAAGAAGTCGAGATACCTCCTTTTCTAAAGGCAGGTGTTACTCCTTAGGGAGTAGTACAGAACACAAGAGTAGCATACCCTTTGTTATTCATCCATAGTGGTTTATTGATGTGTCACACTGGGCAGAAGAGTTTATCACACAAATACTAAATGAATAAACCCTCATGAAAATATGAAAAGGTAATCAGACTACAAAGGAGTGTCAGGATTTTTTCTGTTTCTCTCCATTCTTTGAAAGATGATGACATTTAATTCCAGTTTCTATATGTGCTGCGATTTGCTTTAGAAGCAGTTTAAAAATAGGTTTTCAAGCATTTACAAAAATATGGTTTTGCAGTTCTGCACTTCCAACATTAAGAATGTCATTGCAACAGGGTAGTAGGATTGCTCTGACTCTTTCACAATGTTTTTGATTTAAGAAATTAAATAATTAGTAGAACAGATGTTTCTAGAGAAAAATATTGAAATGCAAGTCCTTACAACACTCTGTAAGTATGCAAATGAGGAAGGCTTTGCACTGCTGTCATCTGGACATGAATCACTTCTCAGGAAATCTCTCTAACTAGAACCTCCCTGCCCAAGAGTCCACAGTGAACGGCAAGTAGAAGGTGAGAGCACATAATGACTAGGACTTCGTCCAGTTCCATTGAAATCAATTAAGAGGTTTCCTCAAACTACTGATGGCTGGCAACTTTCAAGCTACAGACAGAAGTTAGAAAAACCTCCCAACTTTCCACTTATGAGGACCTTGTATTTTATAACTGGACTCCTGTATCAGAAGGATGGTCCCTACTTGGGGTCAGATTGCCTCTCCTTCGCAAGGTACAAGAGCCAAAAAGAACTGGTTTGAGAGACACATGAAGCTACCAGTATCATTCTGCTCCACAAGAGCTACCCTGCTCATCACTTCACATCAATCTGAAGCTCCCTCCAAGCAGATTTGTAAAGGTCACTGCACATACACTGACTTGGGCACTTAGAGCTACAATTAACAGTTCTACTAAATGGGTTTATGAAGAATAAAGCCCACAAAGAAAACATTTGTACACGTCACTGCCATTCTGCTCAAGTCCATCTGCACTACAGACTCATGCTGCAGCTGTTCACTTTGTTTTGCTGGTGCTGGATTTAAAGCTGAGCCAGGGTCTGTAACTCATATTGACATTAGCAGCTTAAATAAGCCATCTGCCTGCTCTGCCTACCTAGGAAGACCAAAGAACAATTCACCTATTCAGACAATAAAACTGGAGACATGTTTATTGCTACAACCCCCGAGAGAAGTCAGTCTTTAAATATATGTAGTTCTCATCCCCAGAAGAAAGGCAGTTTTTTCATGAGAGAGGCTTCTTGGGTACATAGAGTCACCAGCTAGGCAAGAGGGTTTAAAGCGGCCCACCCTTACTTCACATGCATATTGACAAACATGTTTTCTGCTACAAGACCTCCAGTACCACAGCAAGACACACTGCTTTCAGTTTATCAAGCTGATTTACTGCCATGAGAATTTAATTAGATGGAGTAAGAAGAGACGCTGCTGGTAGTGTTCTCATTGTCAAAAAAACATTCCAAGATAAGAGGCGCAGCTGCTTTCCAAGGAACACCCAGTAGTTAGTAAAATAAGAAACATACCTACAACTAAAAAACGTGGTGCTGTGCTGCTTTTTTGTTGCTCCTACAGCTGTATCTCTAATCATCACAGCTGTGCATGGTATTCAAACAGAATCTGAGTAAGCAGAGCATAGACATTGTTCCCTACCAAAGGGAAGCACAGAACTGCACAAAGATGAAGAGAGTGGAGGGATAGACTGTCAGAGCAGAACAGTAGGAAGTAATATGACAAGAATAGTATAAAGAGGCAGGTTTGCAAATACAGGGTCAAGATACTTGCAATTATATGAATTATAGAGTAAGCAGTATCACAAAGGTAAAGTCTTAAGAATGTTTTGAATGGATAGAGTGGGCCTCTCCTTAACACAAAAGATACTTCAGTCCTTTAATAATCTTTTTTGTCTTGCCCTGAACTCACTCCGGTATGTCCATGTCTTTCTTGTTCTGTGGGCCCAAAACTGGATTCAGCATTCCAGATGTGCTGAATGCAGAGGAAGGATCACTTTCTTTCACATTCTGGCAGTGATCTTCCTAGTGCAGCCCAAGATGCTCTTGCCCTTTTTCACCATGAGGGCATATGCTGGTAGATAATAAGCTTCTTCCTCCCAAAGACCCCGAGGCCCTTCCTTGCCAAGGTATTCTCCAGCTGCTCAGCCCCCAGAATGTACTGATGGCTGAAATTTTTCTTATCCCAGTGTAAGACTTCATGTTTCCCATTGTTGAGCTCTATGAGATTCCTCTCTGCATGATTCTCTAGCCTATCAAGGTCCCTCTGAGTGGCAGCACAACCCTCTGATGTAGCAATCACTCCTCCTGGTTTTGTATAATATGTGAACTTGCTGTAGCAGCTCTCTGCTCCACCATTCATGTCATTAATGGAGCACCTCAACACTACTGGCCCCACTATCATCCCCTGAAGTATAATGCTAGTGAACTGGCTTCCAGCTTGATTTTGTGCCATGTATCACAACCTCTGGAGCTGATTGTTCAGATAATTTTCAATTCACCTCACTATCCGTTTATTTATCCCATACTTTGTCAGCTTGTCTTATTAGAACATTGTGAAAGACAGCATTAAAACCCTCTTAGAGCCAAGGTAAAGGATGTCTCGTTGGTCTCCATTCATGCAGCAGGCAAGGCAACTCACTGTGGAAGGTTATCAAGTTGGTTAAGTATGACTTCACCTTTGTAAGTGCATGGTGGCTACTTCTGATGACTTTTTGTCCTTCCTGAGATTGGAAACGGTATCCAGGATTAGTTGCTCCATCATCTTCTCAGGGGCTCACCTGAAGGTGGTTGGCCTGTTACTTTGTTGATGTCCTTTCTTGACTTTCTGGAAGATAGGTGTGACACTTGCTCTTTTCCAGTATTGAGGAACATTCCCAATTGGCCATGGCCTTTCAAATATTATCAAGGGTGAGCTCCCAAAGACATCAGTCATCTTTTTCTTTGGTGCAATATGTAAGGTCTGTTTGTTTACGTGCTCCTCGAACTGGTCCTTCTCCACCCAGGGTAAGTTTCATTGCTGCGGACAATTTTTCTGGTCCAGCCTATTCCTCTGTTGCAGAGCCTCGAGATTATTGAAGGTTAGGATTATTTTATTGCAACAGACCTAATAAGGTGCTCCAAATTTACTCATAATCCAAGATGGAGAGTTTGATTTAGGTACATACAAATCCGGTGTAGAGATAGGTGTCTCTCTGATAGTTGAAACAGTAGTATGTGGCTCCCGTGGATCATTACTTCCTCAAGAACATAAGAAAAACTAGAACTAGGTTTTTGATGCCTTACCATTTTTTTTCTTAAGAGCATCTGCTTTGCTAAAAGGAATCAGAGGAAATGCACAGAAAAAAACTCTTACAGCATCTTGCTTTTCCATAAAGGTGGTGACATCAACATTTTCGTGGTGTTATGAGAGGCGTATGAAATAACAAGGGAGAATGTGCTTGAAGGGTGCCTTTTAGTTTTTGGTACAAAACTCATTCATTATCAGGAAGAAAAAGCACTTCATAGGGACGGAAGAAAAAATCACCTATTTGCAGGTATGTCTGGAACACATTTGCAAGCCAGGTCATTGATCCCCCTTTTCAGGTTAAAGCCTTATTACCAAGAAGAAAAAAACTGTTACCATGCAGAACTGAGGAAGCCTGCAAGAAGCCTCAAAATCCTGCCTTAATAAATTTGCTTAATCTACTTTTGCCTGGCATCCATGCCAACAAGGAAGATGATTGGTATCATTGTGAAGCCACTCAATCATTTTTGAAATATCAGTTGGGAGAGTTCCTTAAGCCTGAATAAGGGCAATTGCTATTCATATCTTCAAGAAAAAGTTCACCGGAAAACATTTTGTATTCCTCACTAGTGAAAGAGTAAACAGAATCTCTGATTCCACAAAGCAGTGACATGTATGTTTGACTTCAATTTCTTATTGTTATAGAATGTGCTGCATGTCAAGTTCTCACATCCAAAGGAAGACTTGTCAGCCTGCATGAACCGACCAGAGAGAAACATTAATTATCCACAGATAGTAAGTTCCTAGCGTGTCTGATCAAACTGATTGCAACAGTGTAGGTAATAAGCATTTTTCTGTTCTATAACATCAACCCTCAACTTCCGTGACATAACTGAAGGGACCTATTTAATTTACAGCAGAAACTGTAAATTCCCCCAACACCATCAGAAGTATTTAGTGTAAAGTTTTTCTTCAGTTGTATATTTGAAAATGTATTCAGTAAATTAGTTTCCATCAAGATTTTTTGTACAATCTCTATTACATCTTTGTTCTACAGTTTGGATTCCTGAGGCTACTTCACAATACATTGCCTTAGTCCTTCAGTATCACTTCTGAATGTGGAACTTCTGCAACTCCCAAGGTAGTAAAATGAATTGAAATATTAGCAAATAACCTACCCCTTCTTTCATTCAGTAAAGTCCTGTCAGCTTCCTTAGAAACAATAAAGCAGTGACTTTTTCTTGATTTGATTTACAGACACAAATGAGTATTTCACCTTGCCCAAACCTAACACGGGTCACAAAAAGCTGAGAAGAATCTGACTGCAGAGAAACAACTAATGCAATGAAACATAAATAAAAGTAACTCTTTAATTCTATTTCTACTGTAAACTGCTTTTCAAAATGTGATTTTTTTTTATCGTTTAAGTGAACCAGAAATAAATGACAGCCACTTGAAATACAGGGATCATTGAAGTACATACTGAGTAGAAATCATAACTTACTGCAGACTGCTGCAAGGTAAGGAAGTCAAGTTAAGAAGGCTCTGGTAGAAGGGAAAAGCCATTCTTTAATGACAGGGATTTTTCTTTTTATCTTTTTAATTAATTGCCATTTTTAGAAGAACTTTGAAATGTAGTTTGACCATATGGAAAACTGTGTAGTCAAGAGTTTGAAGAATCTGCCAAGATTTTCTCATTTCTCTCCTGAAACAGCAACAGGTTTATGATTGAATTCAACACAGAAAGTGAGGTATTGCACTGCTTTCCCCTAAGTGTCAAAGTAATCTACGTTTTGAACACATAGAAAGCACCCATTCAGCTGACTTGTCACAATATAAACCTGACTTTTTTTTCCTGGGTAATCAAGGCAGCAGCATCTATGTGAATGCTTATTTTTCCAGCCAGAGTTCAGTTTTCTTTTTAATACTTGAAAGTGTTAGAGATCAATTTCCTTGCAACAGCACACCTAGACTCTGATCTGTTGGAGGAAAGCAACTGGATCCAAATGCAAAATGCGCCTCTTACAGTGGGAACTTGTGACTAACACATATAAACTATCTGGGAATGGGTTTGGCTGTAATGTGACCTCAGCCCACAGATTGTAGTGATGAGCAGGTCAATGATGAACGATGTCAGCCAGGCAGGCCAGGAGGCTGAGATGTAGACTGGCACTCCTACAGAACCACTGAGGCAGGACTGACAGCCCCGAGCTAAGCTGACAAACAAGCATGCTGTTTATTCTCACTGTTATGTGTGTCACGGGTTTCTGCATCACACGCTTTTCAACTGTTCCTCTGACAACAGATGTATTATTTCTGTCCTATGGCTCTCCCTTGTGCCTTTTACAATAGTGTGGAGGCTTCTTAAAGTAATAATTTACATTTACACACCTCTCAGAAAAGTGAGAGAGTATTATTCCTCTCCCTCTCTGCCCTCAATTTACAGAGTATACTCTCCTCCCTCCTCTGCCCCTACAGAATAGAACTGAAGTACAACCAGATAAGAGTGGCATTTATTCCAAATACCAAGTCAGGGATGCCAAACACGTGGTATTTTATATAAATATTGTGTTAGTTCAGCACATTTCTCATACTGATTTGTAGCTGCAAGAATTTGACAGATCTGTAAACTAAACAATAATGCCTCGAATAAGCCAGCTATAAGAATTCAGTTCAGCAATGAGATGTGAAAAGCTTATTTTAGTGATTAGCCCAGTATCATCCAGCAACTTGGTGGCAAAAACAGTGAATCAGAACTGGTTGATTTAGGGACCAGCTTTCTCTTCCGTAAAGCTTTGGTCACTGTCTCCCTGCTGTGTTCTAAAACACAGGATATACAGACTAGGACAGTCACCTTCACTATATTTGGTACAGTCTGGGGCAGGATTGCTCTTGAGGGAGACATTTTAGTGACTGTTCATTAAGTATGCTAAAAGAGGCAGAAATGACAACTGAAAAATCTTAAAACTGGTAGGCCCTCTCATTGGAGGGTTGTATAGCCCTAAACATGTGCTTTGTGTCATAGCGTTAATCATGTGCATTGTCAAAAATTGCAAGTCAGTGCATCCCAGTGATACACACAGAGTCAGAACATCGAGATCTCTGTTCCTTCAGCTCAGGAAATAGCTGAAGGAGAGAAGACAGCTGTGCAGAAGGAGGGAGAAAATACACTGATGGTAGGCCTCTAGCTAAATGGTAAATCTTTACCAATTTTGAGTCTGTTCTAATGGATCATAGTCCTTGTGATTGTTTTAGGAAAAAAAGATGATGGTTAACATCATCTGCTTTTTTCTCATGCAGACCCTTTATGGCTCATGGCTCAGTCCCCTCAGCTGCTATTTCCAGCAGCATTTCTCACAGAGCCAGTATCCTTCAAGTTCCCCTGTCTCCCAGCTTTCAGTCCAGCTTCTTATGCTCCTCACCTTTTGGGCTTCACAGCATTCTCAGCAATCCACTGGCTCAGTATCAGCCAGTACCACTTTATTCTATCACTATTCCCTAGTTTCTCCTTAAATCATTTCCCTTCTGAATCCCTTCCTGCCTCTGTAACCTTTAATCACTGTTTGTCAGCAATACTTGTCTCATTCATATCATCCCAGCCACCCCTCTCAAATATTGTGTGCAATCTTGGTCTCTCACTTCTTCCTGTGGAAGTTATTTAAACAGTTACTTAAACTCCACAAGGTCTGGTGAAAGTCAATCCATTACTGTAATTTACTGAAGGGTTAGCACATCTGGACTCATTCACAATACAAAGGCTTGCTCTCAAAGTTGCATGAGAAAGTTGGTCAGAGCAAAAGGGACACATGCTGGTCTTCTTAGCTTGTCAGAATCTGTGTGGCAACTAAAATTCAGATGCTGGGCTGAAATAAAGAAAATCTGCAGAAATCAAGTTCTTGCTGTCACCACCAGGAGACGTACTGCCTGTCACTATTGTCTGGATGGCCCAATAAAAATTATATTGTCATTGCTAGTAAGAAACCTAAGGCTAGCATTGCAAGGCCATAAGAACTGGTGGGGTGTTAGGTTTGTTATCAGCTTGAGTGAATTTACTCAGTGCAAACTGAAGTTGGATACCAGGCATCTTTTGTTATGACGTGGAGTTTAAGTGTGGTATAATACCAGAGACCTTGAAAATACGTGCACAGGCTGAAAACAGAGGCCACCAGACCATAAACATCTCACTGGAAGCTTCTGGTTCTTGAGGAGTTATCATCTTAAGCACTGAGAGCACTGCTTTAGACATAACAAGGAGGACAAGGAAGCAATCAAACAACAGAGTAAGAGAAATAAATTATGTGGCCATGGGAAGTTAATACCCCCAGAATTGCAGAGTCCCAGGAAAGGAGACCAAACACTGATAAACTCAAGCATTTTTGAAATGTACTAGAACTTGATATTTGAGAGGAATTGCTGCTGGCAAATGTTTGTCATCACTGGATCATAATGGAATTTTCTTCCTACAAACTATGTCAAAGCTGCAAGCACATTACCTGTTTCAAGGACCAAGACTCTTAAAATGTCTTTTATCATGCCAGTCAAGTTTTAGGGCTGTGTAGAAGTCTGTGTCTCAATGCATAAACTACAGGCACTTGTTGTCTCAAGCTCTGTAATTCCTGAACAAAGCATTATTGCACATAAATTCAGTTTGCCTAGTGTGATAACTATCAGTGTGACAACCATCACACAACCATCACACAACTATGAACCCTGAAATGGTCAAGCAATTGCACTAAACAATCGTTGTAGGTCCCTTCCAGCTAGAAGTATTCTATTGTATTCTATGTATACTTCTCATTATTGTCCATAAATACAGCCATTAAATCCTCAGTGTGAGTTGGCTCTCCCACTGAAATAAAAGACAAACATGCAACAGAATCGGGTTTTAGACATCACACAGGAACACAGAGTTTCACAGCATACAATGCTGTAATTGGAGTGGCCAGACCTTCGGTAGGAAGTGTTAGGGAGTATAAAACTGCCTGGGTTGGAACAGTTCACAGTTTCTGTACTATTATTATCTGTTTCTTACTTTTGCGCTTTACATTAGAAATATATATATATATGCATATAAAACTGCATATTGTCTTCAGTTCTACTGCATTAATACTGGATAATTAAAAACACAGGGGCTCAATCTTCTATCATTTTTTGGCTATAATACGCAAAATGTTATTCTGTCATTGCAAAATTGTTCCAGAAGTTAAATACCTGTATTCTGGAGGCATTGTTTTCCTGCTTCTTTACCTGATGATTGAACAAGGAACTTGCCCCAGGAAAGAAGGGTGTGTCTGTGGTATGGAGCTGGTGGTAAACAGTTTGTGCAGGAAGAACCTAGAGCACCAAAGGAACTACAAGGAACAGGCTGGGCTTTTGGCCTCAAGCCATGTAGTTTAGTTGGAGAAATGTCTCATAGGGTGGTATACTAAAGTGTAAACTAAAATCCAGTGAGGCATAGCTTATTAGAGGCTTGCTTCAAATATTACAATTAAGAAATGCTTAATGAGCTGCTTTTTCAATCAGTGAATTTTTGGGGTAAGCTTCATTATAACTATTCTCAGTGTTTGTGTGCATGCAGTATTAAGGTTACATTCACAAATTGTTTTGCATAGCCAATATTGAATGTCAGGTGTTTTAATAAATTGTTAGTTAATTTTTAGTATACTAAAGTTCAACAGATTACAGTATGGCTTTCAACTCCATGCAACTCCTGAAATTATACTGTTATAGCCCTTATGGGATATATCAGTAATACCTGCAGTATAGTTTTAACCTTCTATTTTTTCTTTGGAAAATTTCGTAAAAACATGAAGTATGTATTACCCATTGCATAAATGCAACCATTTTGGTAGGGACTGTATTTTACTCAGATCTCTTTATGTAACAGTCGTTCAGCACCCCTAAAAAAGCTATGCCTGCATTTGTATCCACCTGTGACTGTAGTCAATGTAACTGAACAGTAGAAATGGTTAGTATGACTTCTGTTGTCAGGAAACTTTCTTGTCTATGAGACAGCCTCAGACAACTGACCTCTTTCTAGAGAACTGTCTGGTTTTATACAGATACAAATATTTTATATGGTCTGCAATTCTTAGTCACACACACACACACACACACACACACACACACACAAAATATTTGAATTTATACAGTGTCCTTACCATAATTTACAAAATTCAACCCTCAGTAAAGGCAGCATCCTTTTTGAGAGCTACTGGCATATTGCAGTATGTCGCTCGTCAAGGCCATTTCTGATTTGAAATTGAGGCAATTTATTAGGCTATCTCTCATGTAGTACTACACAGCTAAGGGTCTGCTGGTTGTGTTCAACCGGTCACTGCAGTCTCACAGAAGGATGCAGTTCTCCTTAGGGAGCAGCCAACGCCAGCGAAAAGAATCGCTGTGCTGTAACTGCAGTATGTGGTGCTAACTTTGTGTGTTGATGAGGTCCTGAGATTCAAGTCAGCTTCATATTCCTCACCAAAACAAAACAAAACAAAACAAACAATCAGATAAAACAAACAAACAAACACCAGACATGTACCACAAAACCCTAACAATTTAAATTACTGATTTTCAATTCCATTAAAAACGTAACAGATAGGCCCAAAACATCTCAAGTGTATCTGCATGTCTGTCAGAGGAGGATTTTGGAGTAAGATGATCTCAGTAGTGGCCTTATCCATTGCTTTACATTTTACCATTTATTTCCATGTATCATTGAAAGTTTTGTCTGAACCAAGTCTCTACAAGTCAGTCTCTCCTGCCGTGCCTGCAGTGAGAGGACAAGAGGAAATGGCCTTAAGATGAGACAGGGGAGATTCAGATGAGATATTACGAAAAAAAAAATATCACTGTCTGGGTGGTCAGGCATTGGAATTGGTTGCCCAGGGAGGTGGTGGAGTCACCATCCCTGGAAGTTTTTACGAAGCACCTGGATCTGGTGCACATTATACATCCGTATCAATGCACAGTGAGGGTCTGTGAGGCGGAGCTCCCGGTCGGGGTGCGATTCCCGGGAAGCCGCTCCCGTTTGGCGGCAGCAATGCCGCTCCGCGGCGCTGAGGGCGGCGAGCGCTGAGGGCGGTGCCGCGGCGCCCCCTGCCGGCCGGGAGGCGGCGCGCTGGGCGGGCCGGCGGGGCGGGCGCCGATTGGCTGGGGCCGGGACGGGGCGCGGCGGGGCCCGGAGCGGCGGCGCAGTCGCGGGCGGGCGGTGCGGCTGTCGCCATCTCGTCATGGCTCGCGAGTTCGAGCTGTGCCCCGGCCGGCGCGTCGGCGGCGACCATCCCTGCTTCATCATCGCCGAGATCGGGCAGAACCACCAGGGCGATCTGGACATCGCCAAGCGCATGATCCGCATGGCTAAGGTGCGCGCGGGGGGAGGCGGCTGAGCGAGAGCGGCGGGGCGCGGCCGGGCGACGCGCGGGAGGTTTATTGCGAGCGCTCAGTGCCTGCAGGGAGACCCTTGCATTTGACTCTGGTGAACGGTCTGGAGTGCTTGTCATGTGGGGAGCGGCTGAGGGAGCTGGGGCTGTTTAGCCTGGAGGAAAGGAGGCTCACGAGGTAACCTTACCGCTCTCTACAATTCCCTGAGAGGAAGCTGTAGCCAGGTGGGAGTCGGCCTCTTCTACCAGGCAGCCAGTGACAGGGTGAGAGGACATGGCCTCAAGCTGTGCCAGGAGAGGTTCAGGCTGGACATCAGGAAGAATTTCTTCACAGAAGGGGGGAACGGACGTCGGAATGAGCTGCTCAGGAAGGTGGTGGAGTCGCTATCCCTGGAGGTGTTTAAGGAAAGACTGGACGTGGCACTTGGTGCCGTGGTCTGTTTGACCATGTTCAGTCACCTCAAGGACTCGATAATCTCAGAGGTCTTCTCCAGCCTAATTGATTCTGTGATCTTGTGTCATGGCTGCAGCCCCGCAGATGGGGCAGGAGCTCACGGGGAATTTGGGAAGTATCAGGCAGCTGCTGAACCATCTCTAATGAACCTCCAGTTCGACTTGGTTGATATTAGGGCTTTACTGCAGTAACACTTGTGTCATACAGTAAGACAGCCAAGCTGCTTTGAAATTCGATGTTACATCCATTAGATAGAAAACTGCACATCATCACAGCTCGGGGCATGGTGTGTTTAGTTCCGTGACTGGGGTGTAAGTGCACACTGCTCTAATGAGGATATATCTTCACTGTTCGTGTGACTTCAAATGAATTATTATTCCTGGAGGTGTTCAAGAGGTGTCTGATGCTGGTGATGTGGTTTAGGGGTTACAGTGGTGGTGCTGGGTGGATAGTTGGACTGGATGATCTTAAAAGTTTCTTCCAACTTTGATGATTCTATGAATTTCAGACTCATACTCCTTGTTCCACAGCATCCTGTGTCCTTTTTTAATGTAAAGTTATCAGTGACAGCTAATCTGGGAAAAACACCACAGAAGTCAACTCTTGAATAAGTGGCATGCTTGGCAGGTAGTTTTGTAGGTTTACTATGATTTCTCTCTAGAGTGCTGCCCTATGAAATGTATAGGCACTTTGAAATAAAAGGGTTGTGTGTGTGTAGGTCCGCAGTCACTCTGTGTTCATTGCCATTTCTGTGACTGCTGTGATGATAATGTGAAAACTCCACAGACAGATGGGCACATAAGTTACTCAGTCCTTGCATTCAGACTTAGGAGGAGTTGCAGTTTCACTTGCATTTCCACTCAGTGTGCACCAGCTTGTTTTGCAGGACTGCGGAGCAGACTGTGCTAAGTTCCAGAAGAGTGAACTGGAGTACAAATTCAACAAGAAAGCCTTAGAAAGGCCCTACGCCTCTAAACACTCCTGGGGAAAGACCTATGGGGAGCACAAGCGCCACTTGGAGTTCAGTCATGACCAATATAGAGAGCTAAAGAAGTATGCAGAGGAGATTGGCATTTTCTTCACAGCTTCTGGCATGGATGAGGTATGTAAGCCATACTGAACTGACAAGGGGAGTCTGGCTGTTGTGTCTGTTGGGTATTATGTAGGTGTGATAGTTGTTACATGAAAAGAATATATGGACAATGAATTTCTAACTAAGAGACCTAAAGTCATTTGCTAGTTCACCTGTGTCTCTACAATGGTTGAGTAGATAGCTGAGTATTTTGGAAGATTTGCCATGTGTGCTGAGATACTTATACACAGTAAGTAATATTAGGGACAAGGCTTCATTTTGATCTTCATAAGCAATTGAGGCTTTGAGAGTGTAGATCAAGATGGCAATCAGACTGCTCTCCAGTGTTGGTTTTAAGCATATCAGACTTCCTTCTGTATTTAAACCAGATTCCTTTCTTCTAATCCCTGATATTTCCCTCCTTCCATGTTGTTTACTAGACCCCTGGGGTGTCTCTGAGCAGCAGAGATGTTTATGCCCCTATTTCTTCTACTAATATCATGGAGAGGCTCAGCACCTTGCCCTGTTACTCCTGAATCACTTACTGATTTTTGCCAGTGGGCTCTTGAACAGTCAGTCACCAGCTTCACAACTCCATGAAACTCCTGCTGCTGTTCTCCCTTAAGACATGGATACTTATAACTGTTGCATGTTGCCTACATAGGAGTGATGGTAGTGACAGTATTAACAAATGCAACATGAAATTGAAATGTGCAAACTGGAAAGGTCAGGTAACACTTGAATTTCAGTATAGATGAGAGATTATAGATTATTTTACTTTTCTTTGTGGCCTAGAAAATAAAAAGAGCGAAACTGAAAGAGACCCTATGAAAAGTAAGCTGGCCACTCTTGCATGTGGCCAGCACAGCAATGTCCCTGACTTTCTGCAAGGAGACATAGCCAGGATGGGACGAGGATGTGATTTACTTAATCCTTAAGGTGATCTTTCCAGTGTCTCACTCTTGCAATCAGAGGAATTACTGATATATCAGTGTTATTCTTCTTTCTTATCATTTGTTCTCCCACTTAATCTGATGATAGACAAATACGTTTTGTGTATATAGCAATAGGTTAGTGCCATGGATTCCAAAACAGATCTGTGAAAAGAGAGTGTGATGATGTTTCTTTTAGTGCTATCTTCAAGTCTAGAAGACCTGCTGAACAACGTGCACTCCTTTAAGAAAGGAGTAAATGAACCCGGGAGTCTTGGACTTCTTTATCTGGGATCTTAAAGACCCATGTGCCTTTGGGGAGAAAAAAAACCCCCACATTCCTTCCTTGATGTTAAAATGTCTGGTTTCTAAAGGCTGTAGTGCAACACAGAACACCTTTCACAGGCAGCAGCTAAGATCACTTTCTGCTGCTGGGATCCCTCTTTTTCTTTGGTGTGCTCCTTTGTATGTGGCTTCATCAGCTAATTAAACAGAACTGATACACGTTTGTGCCGTCCTTTTTGAACAGTAATGACATTACACAACTCATAAGATTTCTGGTGGCATTTTTGCAAGATAGGTTTGGAACTCAAGGAAAATATTGCATAAATTGACATAATAAATCTTTGAGAATACATTAACTTCTGTGAATTAATACATTAACTTCTGTGAATTTAACATAATCTCTGGAAGTCCACCTATGTCAAAGAGGTTAAATTGTGTGTTTGACTGTGGAGGAAGTTAATGATGTGTGAAATACACACAAAGTCTATGAATAACTTCTTTATGTATTCTCCTCCAGTGTGTACCAGAGACAAAGCAGGATCTCACTAAGCCACTTCCTTTAATGCCGTTCCTGTTATATGAAATTGCTTCCTGGTCCTTGAATCTCTTAAAGAGAAGCTGCTAGTCTTCAAGAGATATTCACCTAATGAAGAGTGGCCTCAGATACAAGATCTACCTGTCATATTTAATTTTTTGCTATCTCCTGGGATAAGATCTGTACCTTTTTAATATAGAGTACTCAGTGTTAAATAGTGAATAAATAGTGAATAAACTATATTAAAGAGATACATCCAAAGTTATGCATCCTAGGTACAAGAAATTGAATCTCCACCATACTGATGATGGAAAAATTAAACTGAATAAGATGTGATTCTCTTCTGTACGTTAGCATTATTTCTCTGGCACTAAGTTAATTTAACTGCAACAAGGAAAGAGCTGAAGAAATTAAAAGTGTTTGTGGGTGGTTGACAGGGGACAAAAGTAACTATTTCCTTATTTTCTCCAGAGGTGAATGGAGGATTTAAATAACCTTTTGCCTGTGATAGGTTTGGAAATTAAATTTTCTTCCAATAAAGTACTAATTTTTAAAAGGCCACTTACTGATGTAATACCCGTTTTCAGAGAGCCTCTAATAGTTCTTGAATTGTCTTCAATATAGCACACATATTTTTAGACAATGGCAGAGTATAACTGGCATTTGAATGAACGGTTTTATAGTCTTTGCTTTGGCTTATTTTGTTGTCTAGTATCTCTCCTAAAAGCAAACTTATTTTGGATTTCCCTTTCTGGGCACTTTTGGGTTTTTTCCTAGTGCTTATTTAATATGCTCATACAGGTTTTCAGTGTGATGAATCTATTCTACTGCCTGTAGTTTTAAACACTGTGTGGTTTAATATTTCTGACCTGCAGGACGTTTATGGCAGAAAGACTGTGTGCATGCTTGTAGCACATTTCTTATTCAACAGGCAAACTCCCATCTGCAGGTAGTTGCTCTCTCTGATAGTGTTTAGAAAAAGAGGAAAAAAAGGAAAAATGCTGTGGTCCGCAAGTTCATCTTTAAGCTGAGGTGGAGCTCACTTGTACTAAGCAGCAGCATGTACAGCTGGTGTGACCAGCTGTGTTGGGAGGCCAGAGACTGCCTTTAGACAGTGATCCCAGTCAAAAACCTGCACAAAAACAGTAGAAGTATGAAAGAAGGCACCATAATTATACTTCGCCAGGAGGGAAATCTGAGACCAATACTGTCAGGATAGCGAAGGTTCCTTCAGGAGCAGTGGTTTTTGGGGAGATGTCCATAATATCTATCTGTTTAATTAAGCTTTGGATTTGCTGTTTTGAAAGGTTGTTTGTTTCCAAGCACAATAGTTCTTTATCCCTTGATCCTGCTGAAGTGGAGTGTTAAAACACAGTGATTTTTTTTTTTCCATTGTAGATGGCTGTGGAATTTCTACATGAACTGGATGTTCCTTTTTTCAAAGTGGGATCAGGAGATACAAATAATTTTCCATATTTAGAAAAGACTGCAAAGAAAGGTAAGCATTTCCTTTGAGCCATCTTGGTGAACATCACCATTTCTCTGTAGCTCAGTTATTAGATTTTTCCTTCAATTGGTTTTTGGGAAAAAATCTGAAGTTTCTTTAAAAGAAACTCACCATCAGACTTTGAAAAAAAAATGGTTTACCCAGCATTCTTTTCTAGTGTTACTGAATTACTGTACTTAAAGAATTTAACTTAATATTGGGTAGCTTTCTTGTAGACCTAGCACAAAACTTGTGCATGTTTTGTAATGCCTAGGTCGCCCAATGGTGATTTCCAGCGGGATGCAGTCGATGAACACAATGCATCAAGTTTATCAGATTGTGAAGCCCATCAATCCAAACTTCTGCTTTCTGCAGTGCACCAGCGCATACCCACTTCAGCCAGAGGATGTCAATCTCCGTGTTATATCGGTCAGTGAGTGATCTGGAGCATGCCATGGGTAGGGTAGCAGAGAATGGCTGTGCCCTTTTACTGAGAAACACTTCCAGATCCCTTGGCATACTGGAATTCATTTCTGAGAAGTTACAAGATGTCTCATGTTCCTCTAATTCGCAATGCAAGCATTGAAGTAAAAGTATCCACTGGGTCTTTTTTTAGCAGAACTCATGTTTGAGGAATAGGATAAAGGATATTGCTGGAGTATTCACAGTTCAGCAGATGAAAGCATGACGTGCTTAAGAGGTTAAGCCTGTGCTCTGTAGTGCAAAGAAAAATCATGTAGACTGCTACCGTTAAGAAGGTGCGTGAAGTGAGAACGTAGTTCTAAATAGCAAGCTAGACTAGAAACTTTTGTTTAAAAAGCTTCATGTGACTATCAGAGCAATGAAGAAAATGGGTTATACCCTAGTATAGTTTGGAAATATTACTTGAATACACCAAATAGTGATGCAGGAAAGTTTTCCAAACTGACCAGTGTTCGAGCACTACCTTAGATTTATGCACACACTGTATATTATTTTTAATAATACATGGCTGCCTGTAACTGCCTTTAGGATTTGGTGACTGTCTTCTATGTATGGATTAAAAGATTTCTTCAGATTTTAAATACAATGTTGAAGAAATCTGTTTTGGATAGAGATTAAGTTTAACCAATCCACTGGATTGTTGGATGAAAATAGGATACTGTTACTGTTACTTACACTGATACAGGCTTCAAAGACCTTGAATAGTAGAACTGAATTAAAAGGAGAAACATAAGTTGTAGAGGAGAACATGCTTCCTTGTCAGTATTGATAATATTAGATTTGGAACATGGTGATTGGTAATGCAGTGTGACTTCTTGAATTTAAGAAGTTGCAATCTCTGCATAACCAGCTGCTTGTTTTATGGCACAGTATTTGTCCATTGCAATTACCACTATAAAACTTGCTTTGTCTTTGAAACTGCTATCTTGGTAATTCAGACCCATTCTGTCATGATTCAAGGCATATCAGTCAGCTTTTCCTGATATCCCCATTGGCTATTCGGGGCATGAAACTGGCATAGCCATTTCAGTGGCAGCTGTTGCTATGGGTGCTAAAGTACTGGAACGCCACGTGACTCTCGACAAAACATGGAAAGGAAGTGACCACCAAGCATCTCTGGAGCCAAATGAACTGGCGGAGCTAGTGAAAGCCATCCGTACTGTGGAAAAAGCAATGGGCTCTCCAATCAAACAACTCTTGCCCTGTGAAATGGCTTGCAATGAAAAGGTAACTTCTGATTCTGGTTTGTGTAAACCTGCAGTAATGTAGATCTATAGTGAATAACTGTATTCAGAAAAATTGCTCGCAAATTGTTTATTGCAGTAATGTTTCTGCCTCTTCACTTAAAAAATTTCTCACTGCATAATGTTGGCATAATAATAGAGTTTTATGTTTATCATCCAGTGGTTAACTAAGTTGAGTAGAAAACATGGAATGATTTAGGTTGGAAAAGACCCCTAAGGTCACTCAGTCCAACCGCTAACCTAACACTGCCAAGTCCAACCACTAATGTATGTTCCTAAGTGCCATGTCTACACATTTTTTAAATAACTCCATGGATCAAAACCACTTCCATGTTCTAGAGTGTTTGAGTGCTTGATAACTCTTTTTAACAAGAATTTTTTCCTAATATCCAATGTAACCCTCCCCTGGCACAGCTTGAGGCCATTTCCTCTTGTTCTGTTACTTGCTGCATGGGAGAAGAAACCAGCTCCCACCTGTCTACAGCCTCCTTTCATGGAGTTGTAGAGACTGATAAGGTCCCCTCGGAGCCTCCTTTTCTCCAGGCTGAACACCCCCAGCTCCCTCAGCCCCTCCTCGTAGGACTTGTGCTCCATACCCTTCGCCAGCTTTGTGGCCCTTCTCTGGATTTGCTCCAGCACCTCAATGTCCTTTGTGTAGTGAGGGGCCCAGAACTGAACAGAGAACTCGAGCTGTGATCTCACCAGTGCCTGGTATTTGGTAATAGTAGTAGGAATAATATGTCTCTATGATTGTATATGAGCTGCTTTTAAACTAAGCTGAAATACCAGTCATTCTAATCAGATTCTCTCCACTATGATTTTGAAAAATTTCAGTGAGCCACTGTCCAGTTTCAGAAAACATCTGCATGTCCCTGGCAGCCTGGTTACAGTGAAAGTTTCCATGCTAACTTGATCTTCACTTGGAATAAGAATGGAGAGGGCAGCTCTACACAACCTGTTCTCAAATAACAGCAAAATATTTTTTACCTTCTTTTGTTATACGAGGCGTAGCAATGTGTTTAACTTAAACATTGGTTTTTTTCTCCTCCCCTGTAGCTGGGAAAATCGGTAGTGGCGAAAGTGGCAATTCCTGAAGGTGCAGTATTGACACTTGACATGCTGACAGTGAAGGTGGGAGAACCTAAGGGATTTCCACCAGAATCCATCTTTGATCTGGTGGGCCAGAAGGTTAAAAGAAAGATTGAAGAAGATGAAACCATCACTGAGCAAGCAGTGGAAAATCATGTAAAAAAAATGAAGTGCTAAACCAAAGCACTCCACTCCATATTTCTCAATGTACTACTGCACAACGTGTTCAAGTATAGCAGCATGGTAGATTAGAAGAAAGGGATGTAATTATGAGGATGCAAACAGGTTAGAATTTTCAGGTTCTCATTGGCAGGACATTTCAGAAACAAGGGGATATAAAGTATGAAGACTTTATTAGAAACTGTATAGTATTGTGCCTAGAAGATACCGTGATCCTCTCTTCTCCATTCCACTTAACCTGGATCAGTTTGGAATTTTGCCAAATATAAGACCACAGTCTGCTGCTTTCCAGTTTCCTTTTTCTGTTAAGAATACAGTAAATCATGAGAATTTTGTCTACACTTTGAACTGTTCTAGCTCTGTATCTTTTGATATTCCTCTCTTTTCTGCCACTTGCCTCACCCCTGTGGTAGCAGGACTTTGGTTCGAGTTGAATAGAGACAAGTGAAAGTTTACATACACTGAACAGAAAATTACAAATGCAACCTAGATGAATTTTTTTTTTAAGATGAAAGCCTTAAAAGTGTCATGATAAAGCAGTGGGCTGCAGGAATCTTCACTCTGTAGGAAAATGGGCTTCTTGAGAAAGCTAGGTTCTCAAGAGAGTACCAGGAAAGGAAGTATACTGGATATGTAGAAAGGTCCCATTTAAGGGGCAAGAGAGCCTTTTGTAAACTGAAGGGCAAAAGGGCAGGCCAGAGAGATTGAGCAGGGAAGAAAAATAGATCTGAGATGGATGAGAGGAAATAAGCTTAACCTATGCTTCAGAAATCGTGCAAAGCATCTATTGTGAGTTGATTGAAGTCTGCAATATTAAGTCAGTTCTGCAGAGCATTTCAATGCCTCTGTTTGGACCTGGAGGGCAACTTCTCAGGTAAGAAGCCAAATGCTGGGGAAGCTTGTGCAGCTGTTTTTTTGTTCTAACCAGCAAATCCTCTACATTGGGGTTTTTCTCTCAACACTGGTGTGTGAGATGGCTGAGGCTGACTGCCTGAGTACATCACACCATTATGCTTCAGCATGATGGTCAGTGCACCTTTTGTGTGCTCTACTCTTGCATCCCAGCTTCTCACTTTCCAAGTAAGAAATACAATCCCACTCCTATCCCCTGCTGCTTTTCCCTTGGACCAGAAGGGAACCGTATAGCAGCAGCAGCTGCTGCAAACCAGTCATTCTTCAACTACCTTGCTTAGCACAGAACTGCTTTGGTATAATTCATCTGGTTTTTTTCTGTGGTGGAATCATTTACTAGTGATGGCTACTTGGAACTTGCTACCTTTTGGTCATGAGTTGGCGAAGTATCTTAAATTTGGTGGTGAGTGCTTTTGTACCTATGAGCTGTTTACTGTCAAAATGTTTACTCTTGTGCAATTCTGAGAAAACTGTATTCATATCTTTAAATGGGGAAGCAGAGGTTGAGTCATATACTTGACCATATGTGAGCTGTGACTGATGCAGTATGCTTGCCTTGCATTAAAAAACTACTCAATTGTTAAAAGTTGTTTTTTCTAATTTCAAATTTGAAAAATAAATTTAGCTTATAAAACAAGCTCTTGTTTCTCCATTTCAGGCAATGGTCAGACCTTGGCTTTGCCAGCACTGGTGACGATTCCAGGGCCTTTAGTATTTGAACACTGTAGGGTTACCTGGCCAGTTTCAAGTAGCAGTGGTTTTTCACTCTTACAGGGCTGGTCCTGGAGACTGCTGTAAGCAAAGGCTCCAGAAATTTCTGGGACTTTAATGCATTGGTGGGGGGAGAAATATCCATATACAGAAATTTGCAAGCTGTGTCTCCTAGTTTTATGTAAACATTGCAGATTGGACACAAAGATAAATGGGGCACAAAAGCACCACTGGCCTAGTGTTTTTATTGTACCTGTGAGCCCTGCAGACATTTCATCGTCTGTTAGGGGTTGTACACAGCTATTTCTCATGCTTCCACTCAATGGGAAGAATAGGGCCACTCAGAAGTCCAATTCAGAATTTCTGTCACATGTAAGACCAGCTAATGGCTGTTAAATGTGACCACAGAAGCTCCCACTTCAGAAGGGACCTTTCCAACAGTCACTGCTAGTCTTTGATTTTTCCAAGATTACATTTAAATATGAGCTAATTCACTTAGTGCATTTATTATCCAAATCTGATCTTGTCAATGATAACAATATGCATTATATAATCTTGAAGCTGGAACCAAACTAAACCTGTTGCCATACAAAATTGCAGCCTCTCCAGGCCGATGAGGGAAGGGAGTTAATTAAAAAAAATCATTTTTAAAAGTCAATATCCAGGTTCCAGTCTGAGTTGTAAATTCTTTCTTTCAACCAGTCTTCTTCCATTTTGCAAGTTGAAAAGTATTACATAGAGCACTTCGGGTGGTACATCAATGCCATTTATAAAAGTCAGATCACCTCCCCCCATTCAAAAATACATATACATTGAAAATTACAGTTGGTTTTCTTGAACTTACTGTTACAAGTTGAAAGAACTACAAAAATAGTACCTATGGCACTTCATTTAAATGGTACATCAACATTTATAAAAGCAAGATCACCTTCCCTCATTGAAAAATACATACACATTAAAAATCATGGTTCATTTTCTTGAACGTATTTTACCTTTTAAAAGCATCATAATTACAACTTTGATAAAACAGAGATGAATTCATGTAGATAATTTCTCAAGTGGCATTCACAGAAAAAGCCTGAAATAGTAGGCTTTATTTTGCTTTGTTTCTTATGTTAGCTTGCATGTTCTAATGGACCCTTCCCAGAGTCTCAAGGCTGGATAAACTGGTTCTGTGAACTTGCAGCGGAATGTGTGCAAGTGAGACATGCCATTGCTAACATTGTAGAAGGAAAGGATTCCTGCTTCGTAATCTAGAAAAATGCCAATGCAATCAGGATCATCTTCTATCAGGATGGGGATTCTCTCCCCCTTGTGAAATGCCCAGTATTCAAAATCGAATTTCTTAAGGCACCAAGATGCTCTATTCCAGCCCAGGCGACAGGCTTCAGAGTCTCCTTTCCTGCCAAGGGTAGGGTAGGCTGCACCAATCCACCATCCTACTCCAGCATGAAGCAGGTCAACTTCCCAGTAATGGCTCCCAGAAAGGAATGCGTCTCTGCTTAGCACTTGCCATAATTTATCAAATCTCTGGGGACCACAGGGGTAAAATGTTCTCCTCCAGCTGCAGCTTACTTCAAGACGGTCATCAGACAATTTCAGTCTTGGGTGAATGCTGTCATATTCCCAGGTTGGTGATCTTGCATCTGCAGTCAAAGCCAGAAACATACTTGCTACATTTATCCTGACACTTGGAAGAAGTCCAAGTTATAAAACACCTCCAAAGGAGCCCAGAGCTGGCGGTGTCTTGGGACAGTCAGAAAGCCTGCAGTCCCAGGAACACGGGCTGGAAAAGGCATGCCAGGGGGGATCACAGCAGGGTACTAACATTGCTGCCTCCCCACCTGGGTCAACCAAGTTGATGGGGACCTCAGCCACAGCACCAAGGATGCTTTATGCTTAGGGTTAGGGCTCAGAAAGCCCACAGGTCCAAGGACACTGGGTCTGGAAAAGGCATTCTAGTCTGAGCAAGGCAGGGCCCCAACATTGCTGACTCTACACTTTTCAAATCTGGGTCATCCATTGTGATTGGGATGCCAGTTGCAGCACCCATGTTACATTAGGTAGGGATGGAGTTCAGCTAGCCACAGAGCCTACAGCTGCAGGGACACTGAGGCTGGAAAATGTATGCCAAGTGCAAAAAGCAGTGCACCAACATTGCTACCTCCACACCTTTCTGATCTAGGTCACCAATGCGATGGGTACCTCAGCTGCAGCACCAAGCTGCCATTTGGGTTAAGGTTAGGATTTGGAGAGCCACAGAGACATTGGGGCTGCAAAAGGCAAGCCAAGGGAATCACAGCAGGGCACCAACACTGATGCCTGCACACATTCCTAATCTGGGTCACTCATGGTGATGGGATAAGCAGCAGCCATACACAGAGAGTTACAGTCACTTGGTCTGTTCAGCCTGGAGGAGACTGAGGGGAGACATTGCAGCTACACCTTGTGAGGGGGAGAAGAGGGACAGGCACTGATCTCTTCTCTGTGGTGACAGTGACACAACCCAAGGGAATGGTCTAAAGTTCTGTCAGGCAACATTTAAGTTGGATATTAGGAAAAGGTTCCCAGAGGGTGTTTGGGCACTGGAACAGCTCCCCAGGGGGGTGGTCACAGCACCAAGCCTGACAGAGCTCAAGAAGCACGTGGACAATGCTCTCAGACACATGGTCCTGTGCAGGGCCAGAAGTTGGACCGTAGTGATTTTTGTGGGTCTACTCCAGTTCAGGAGATTCTAAGACTCTACTATAATCATACTTACGTTTTAAGAAAAGCAACCGATCAACAGAAGTCAGGGTTTTCAGCACTGCCCCAGGCTCCTTCTTTGCAGTGGGATTCAGGCTACTGAAAACATCTGGGCAGAGATGAAAAGGGACAGTTTAGGGAGTCTGCCAGTTTTTCGACTATCATTTTCCAACTTCATGGGCAAACTGTTACTTTTTCTGGGGAAGGGCTACTCACACTGTATGCTTTTAACATTATGTTCTTTGGATAGCATGGAGATGCTGGATTAGTGTTGCCAAAGAACTACACAACTGAGCACAACTCCAAGTAATCACATCTGATTCCTTAAAAAGTAGCCCTTATCAGATGAAAATAGTCTGACAGCTGAAGATAGCTGCAGATGCTTGATGCAGAGCACCTCCACAATGCTTTCTAGCAATCCTACACACATCCTGCAGTGGCCTTTCAGGTCAGGTCTGACCATCTGCCCCAGCAACCTGCTACTCTCTTCTCGGTGGCAATTCTCAGATAAGGGATTTTTAAAAGGCAGCTGGGTGAAATGTGACAGCCAGTGTTGCCGGCTCACTCAAAGAGCAGCAGGGTTTCCCCATGGTTATTTAGCTTTGTGGCTCACTGTCCCATTAGGAAAAACTCCTTGCCTTAATCATGACAAAGGTCACTTAAGGATGAAATAACAGCTCAAAGACAAAAGGATTTCTAAATAAAACACATTAGCTCATCTTTACAGTACCAAAAATCATCAATTTTTTTCAGACTGAGGCAGATCACCAGGTACATCAACTAGAAAAAGCTTTCAAATTTTAGAGGTACCCCAATGCCAGAGCACTTACACCCAACAATAACTCAGAGAATAGATACATTCTGTAGACTACAGTAAATAGATACATACTGTGGACTACAGTAAATAGTATTGAAGTACCTGACAGAACTGGGAGAAAAAAAAACCAGCAGACAAACCGAAGATCATTTTCAGTGTTGAAGAGAAACCTTTTACATTCCTAAATCACCACTGCTATAGCAGCATTACACCCATGCTGTCAGAAAACAGTACCCATGTGTCAAATACTTGTGTTTCTCCAGATGATTTGGTTAAAAGTCCTGTTCTTACTTACAAAGTACACTTTATTTGCAAAGAGAGCAGAAGAATGCAAAATCCAGAGCACCCTCTCAGGTACCTTCATTAAGCCGGGCTTCCAATGGTTTCTGCAGGATGGACTGAATAACTCTGATGAAGTGTTTATAATGGTTAAGTAAGTGTTCAAACGAGAGAGGTATTGGATGCCACTCTTCTGACAGGGGCCTGGATTCCTTAATTTCCTTCTCAATTGCTGTGTACTTCTGAGGGCAGAAAGCCAAACGCTGTAATTAACAGAGACTGTGACATGAAAGGACTCTTCCCTCCCAGCTCCCATACACCACAGAGCCAAGGACAGCTTCATCACTAGGTAAACCTATGGGTCATAACAGGCAAGCTTTGCTGGGTTCAGCCTTCCTTTTAGCTCATTAGCCTGCCCATTACCTCCTCCTGCCAGTGGAGCCAGTGGCCACCCCGGACATGGAGAACACAACAGCCATGGTTAAAAGAGATCCCTCCAGGATGGAAATGAGTTAGCCTGGCCAGGACTTTTTGTGGGAAATCCCATCAATGGCAAAGTCAAGCCACCAAGTTTTAAAAACAATCTGAAGAATAAAATCCAACCTCCCCCACAAGAAGATCACCACAAAATCATGAAGAGCAGCTCCTGTGTGGAGGTATGTTGCTAGTACACAAAGCAGAATGCCAGGGCCGTATCACAGCAATGGAAACTCAAGTCTGCCACATTGCAAGAGTGCAAAAATGCACCAGAGGCATCATCCTGTAATGAATGGCATCTTTTGGCTTGTGTCAGGGCATAGCCACCCTTCCAAAGAAGGTGAAGATCATTAGGAGAGAGAAGCTGATTTTTATCTGTAGGCAAAAAGTAAAGCACTACCCCCTCCAGCAAAGTGATGTCTATTGCTTATGATGATTAGGATTTCTTACAATTAAAGAAATTACACGTTTTAACTTTCCTCCTGAAGTTTCCTGAGGCCTGCCTTTTCTCAGACCTCATATTACACAGGACAAGGAAAGACTTGATACAGCATTTGTCTTCAAGATTAAAAGACACATATCTGTCTTTTCCATATTTGTTTAAAATTAACATGAATTTCATACAGACCTGAAATCAATGCCATAGCAGGAACACCTCATAGGTCAAAAATCAGTAGCCAAATTTGTTCACCAAAACCCCAAGACAAAGCAAATTAAAAAGCAGTTAGAAAGATGCTGCTTATATACAGAAGGATCAGTAGAAGAGATCATTTGAGAAATTTACCAAGGACTATCAGGCTAAGAGGTAGAAAGAGACCATGCAATACCACCTCCAGCAAATTAATAGGATCACTGTCCTGTTGTATTTGTCTGATTCGAAGTGTGAAGGTCTCTAGGGCTGCAAGCTGTTCTTGACAGGACTCCAGCTGCTGATCATGTGCTCCCAGGGCTTGCTTAGCCTTTTCATCAATGAAGTTTTTTGCCAAACTCTCTTCTTCCCGAAGAAGTAACTGAAGCTCAGTCACTTTTTCTGACAGCTGCCTTTTGATCCCATCAGCATGTGCCTATAGATGAAGCAGAAGAGTGTCTCCCCCCTGCTCAACAGACCATAAATATTTCAGACTTTTGTCTTTCAGGCTTTCAATGCTACATTTTGGTTGAATTTTACTGATTTTCTCCATCTCTTCAGAAACATGTCTCTACCACTTAGAAGAGGGCAGACATGGTTTACCTGCTGATGTCTGGATGGAAAAGCTTGAGGGAAGATTCCAAGGTGCCTATTTATGGAGTAAATTCTGTTTTCAGCTGGAATTAATGGGGTACAAATTGCAACAAGAAGCAGATCTGGTCCTTCAGTAGCAAGACTTTGACCCCTTTTAAAGCAAGCTAGAGACAAGTAGCTGATAGGAAGAGAAAGCCTCCAAAACAAAGTGGCATCAAACCAAGTCTCTAAACCCCCCTCAAGCTCTTACTGACATTTCTGTAACAGAACTGCTTACAGATGCTCCTTAGAGCAAAAGTAATTTCACGCTCTATAAATGAGGTGCATCTTAGCATACATTCCCGTTCTTGAGACAGAATCAATAGAGCTCTTCTTGTGTTTACTCAACTCTGAATCCAGACAATTCAATAAAGCAGTTCAGTGCAATGCAAGATACATCTGTGAAGCCAGAATAACATTGGCAGCTGGGGCTACCTGCTATGCCTCTGCACAAAAATTTCAACCTTGATCTTCCAGAGGTGTTAAACTGATCAAGGAATCAGGACCAGGTCTTTGGAGACTCTCCCTCTTCTCTCACTTTGATAGTGTAAGATATTGTGATGGATACCGGGGATGCACTCTTTTCCTGAGAAGCAGTAGGTCTCTGGGTCTTTGAATAGCTACAGAGAAAACAGAATGTCTCCTCTTGGAAAATGACCATCCAGTGGAGAAGGAAACCACACTTTACCTTCACGTCATTTGCAGCCTGGACTATGTTCCTTCTGTTGCCAGCTTCTTGCTCTTTTCTCTCTTCTAGATTCTTCAAGCACAATTCCATGAGTTCCTATACAGCAATGAAACAAAATAAAACACTGTTTCATAACAGAAAAACAGAAATAAGTAAAACAGAAAAAACAGAAAATAGTAGTTCTGTAAAAAACAGAAATAAGTACCCAGCTTGTTTTCCATATAAGGGGGTGTATCACTGAAATACTCAGTTTCAGAATCATAGAAGCATAGAATATTCTGAGTTGGAAGGTATACCTCTTAAATGAATGGCCTTTAATGAAGGCTTTATAAGGCCAGCATAGTGATGAAACATAAGGATTTCAGCATTTCACCTGCTGGTTATACTGCTAAGGTTTGGAGAGCTGTGCAAATTAGCACCACTTTCTTAAGGCACAGGGAAACCTAAAGTGAAAAAAACATTTTCATCTTTAAATCTGTGGTGCTGTACATTTCTAGACTACATGCTAATGCTGAAGTAGCTGAAGTAGCTGAAGGGCAGCTAAGTACTTTTATTCACAGGATCAGTGGGAGGCTCCATCTAGAATCAAAATTCAGTGACTGTTCAGGGAGCTTCCCAGTGTACAAATGACCGATCAGATACCCTACTATCACTACAGTGATGCTGTAGTCTGAATGTCTACAACAGCTAATTGTGTCAGGATGGCTGGTGATCAATCACAGCATCTGTGACACTTGTGGTGTGCCCAGCACAGCATAACCAATGTTCTGCTTATGTCTTGCTCCAGTTTCTCACCCGCAGCCCTCTGAAATTGGCTGCCTTCTGCCCAGCAGGTCGAACAGTGTTGGTGTACCTGCTGGTGCATTTTTGTCATTAGTACCGTGAAGGATAAGGTCAATGCTGCCCCATGCTCTCCGTGCACTTGTGCTAAAGCAGAGGCCCTCAGTAAATACCAGGTAAGCTAGCTCCAGCTGTAGCTGCTATCAGTGTCCTCTTCTGCAGCTGAGACCCAGTCAAGAGCATCTGCATGCACGTGTGCCAGTTCACTGCAACAGCCCCAGGGCAGCACAGCATTTATACTCTGCAGCATGGACAAACAGAGCATAAAGTGTTACTTCGTGAGCAACAGTTTGCATTTCTGACATGTATCTCCTTAGAAAACACATGCAGTTTGTCACTTGGTTATGACAGAGTCAGAAGAAAATGGACTCCAAGCAAATTTGCACAGAGCATGACACTCATGCTATTTATTCCAGCCACGGTTTTCCAGTCTTGTCCCTGAAGAACCAGGCGAGTTCCACACCACTAGAAGATTCAGGACTTCTACCAGATACCAGCATTCCTTAGTTTATTTTGCAGCCTACACCACATTCCCTTCCTCAAAAACTGACAAAAGTCCACAGAGACAAAAGCCAATCTTCCTTCTTTGCTAGTAACACACATCAGTTTGTGCACTGACGCCCTCACAACAGTGACCATATGCAAATACTTACGTCAATCCCAAGCATTTCTGGGTAAGCATTACCTTCTTTACAGAGGCACATGAACTGCTTCCCACTGATTGAAGACCCTGCCAGCAACCCATGTCATTCACCCTGAGAAATCAACTCCACAAACCTTCCTTTAGGGATTGCCTGGGTGCCCTAACTCATTCAAGTGAAAACACTGTAAAAGCAAGGATTTCTGAGATGACACTCCTAGCTCCAGTCAGGCTCACAGGACACATACCAAGTGCAAAGAATGCTGATGCTGTGTGCTGCATTCAAGAGCACAGGGGTGCGTCCTTCTCAATGATTTTAAACCTCTGCTCCAGGGATGAAGCAGCTGATGGACCTCACACAACCGTTCTCATCTCTTCTCAGCACTCACAGCTAGGATTTGCTGAAAGAGCTGAGGAAGATTCTCAGCGGAAGAACTGCTGCCTGGCTGATGTCACATCACAAGGGCTGTGCAGAGTAACTGCCCCAGCAAACAAAATCACTAGTCAAAATACCATCTCTTAGGTTATGATTATTTATAGTTTGTGCCTAAAATCTCTGCAGCCCCAAGCCAGTAGATGTCAGCAGAAACCGCCTAGGGATAGAGGGTCACATGGGAGTACAAGTTTCTACCCTGCTCACTTCCTGATTTGGCAAAGAGACAACGCTTTATCAACAACACGTGCTTCCCTGTGTCCGTCAGACCCCCAGGGTAGCGGCACAGCTTGTAGCTTTGTGCACTTCACTTTGCTTCAGATCAGGTTGCCACTGCACAATACCTGCATCATCCACACATTGCCGCCCTGGTGTCCCCGTTTGGACAAATTTGGAGGAAAATATCCTCTGATAGAAAGCAGGTTACAATCACCCCACCCCCCACCAGGTTTGGGGGGAAAAAACTTTTTCCTCGAAGGAAAGTGAAAGAGATAAAACCTATTTATTAACAAATACACAGGGAAAGGATAATAATGCTAAATAGTAAAACCTCTCGCTACAGACAGAAAACCTGGGAAGATTTAGAGTCCTTCTGTAGGTGTGGTCACTCCTTCTCAAAGCTGGCGTGGGCCCACCTCCGGGCCCTCGGTGGAGAACTCCCCCGCTGTGTCCTGATATTGCCAAAACAGTCCAGACGAAAAAGAAGAGGAAAAAAGCAAAGTCCCAAGAAAACAAAATTCACCTCTCTGTCTCTCTCTCTCCCGAGACAAAAAACAAACCAACAAAACAAAAACAAAAACAAAAAACCCAAACCAACAAACAAAAAAACCCATTAAAACCTGGCTGAGAAGCACCAAGGATGTTTCCTCCTCCCTTGCTGCCACAGCTGAAACAGAGAACAGTATCTGTCCTTGAACAAATTGCTTTGAAAGTTCGCTGGGTATTTTTTTTCTCTCTCCCCTCTCAGGCTCAGTTCAAAGGCACAGAAAAGGCACAAAATTAATTTCTGGGCAATAGAGCAGTGATAGGGGATACACATAATAAAGTCACCCCAAGACACCTGGCCTGAAGGGAATGCAAACACTGAAGTGAATTCCCACTGCAAGAGGGATGCTTTGGATGAAAGTACACCAGCAGGCAGGAGCAGTGCTCTGCATTGCTCAGGCTTCTTAAATGGTTTTACCTCTGTGCTGCTGTTTGTGGCAGCCTAGTGCACAGCCCTCTGCCCTGACAATGCTCTCTAACATGGAGTGCAATAAAATGCTACAAGGGTTTATCAGGACCCGTGTATGGGCTCACAACCTGTGTGAACTTCCAAGCAGGAAGTTCTGTAGGAGCTGTTTCTTCCTAGTGTTTTCTGTAGGAAACCTCCTAGTAACACTGCTCCAAAATATCACAAAAGGAATGGGAAGGAACTTTCTGAAATTGTAGAGGAAAAAATATAAACAAATAAATAAATAATAAAAGCTTCTGAACATCAAACCTCTGTGTTGCAGCATTTTAAGTCTCCCAAGTTCAGCACCACATCATGCAGGCCCCAGCAAGCCTCCTGGCAGGCTCTCTGAGTAAAAGCACAAGTAGGAGTATTGGCAAGCTTGCAAATCTTCCTGAGAATATTTGGTGGACAGCTACACTGGGATGAAGAAGAAATCTTAGAAAAGACCCCCCCTGGGCTGGTTGTGACTGGGATGGGGTCAATTTGCCTCATAGCAGCCTGTGTGGAGCTGTATTTCAGATGTCACTATACTGTGAGCGCACAAAAGGCTAGGAGGGGACACAAGCAGAAGATGACCCCTACTAACCAAAGAGGTATTCCTACCATGTAACATCTTTCTCAGCAACAAAAGTGGTAGCAGGGTGTTTAGGTGGGTTTGCTATCTTTTGCTCAGGAACTGTCTGCTGAGTGTCCACCTTTGCATCACTTCATTGTTTTTCTCTTCCCTCCACTTCTCTTTCTCTTACTAAACTTATTTTTGTCTCAATCCATGAATTTTCTTGGTTTTAGTGTTCCTCTTCCCCTGTCCCACTGGGCAAGGGAGGAGAATAAGCAGGCAGCTGTGTTGTGCCTAGCTGCCTACTGGTGTTGACCCACAACACCCTCTGCTCCCATCCCATCCCATCCCAGAGGAGTTATCAGAGAACTGTGCATGGGCACTCACTGTGATCTAGCAAGCTACAGCCGGGGGGCAGGGGGTGAAGAGAAGTTACCCTTCCCCTTCCCCTGAGGCATCTATGTTTCTGTCAAATGTACTTTCAGCTTGGCAATGAAAACAAGTTTTCTGGGACAACCACACTCCTCTGATTCTACGTACAAGGTCTGAGGATAAAATGCTGCAGCATGTGACCTAGCAGTCAAAGCCACTTCCTCCTTGTCCCTTGATTTATACATCTGTTTTGTGGACGCTTGGGCGTGACTGATTTAACTCTTTCGTGCACGAACCATATCCTTGTGCAGCGGCATCAGGCTCACCCTGTCTGTATGGGGCCTACAAAGCACTTGCCGAAGTACAGAAAGTACAGAAACTTTGTTCTGCTAGTCAACATAGCCTACAAACCTTGAACTCCACAAGGTGTTTATAAGGCAAGCAAAGCAAGGCTGAAGGCTGAAGATCGGCTTAGTGCTGCGGCGCTTCACTAATACTCACAGCTGCCACCATCACACCCTGGCAAAAGAAAACTCAGCGGCACAAGTTGCAGAAACGAGGGGAAAACCGGCGAGACATAAAACCAAGCCGGGAAGTTGTTGGCTGAGCCCCCGGTTTATCCCGTCCCTCCGGAGCGCCCGGCACTCACCTGCGCGCGGCGGACGGCGTGGGGCAGGAGGCAGGCGCGGTGCCCGCGGTGCGCGCCCAGGGCCGGGCACAGGGCGCACACGCAGCACCGGCAGTCCTCGCAGAACAGCTCCAGCGGCCGCCCGGCGTGGGCACCGCACACCCGCGGCTCCCCCTGCGCCATGCCGGAGGCGCCCGGAGGGTGGGGAAGGGGAGGATGCGGGGCAGGAGGGTGTGGGGAGAGGCGGGTGCGGGGCCGGCGGGCGCAGGGAGAGGCGGATGCGGGGCAGGGGGGTGCGGGGAGAGGCGGATGCGGGGCCGCAGGTGCAGGGAGGGGCGGATGCGGGGCAGGGGGGTGCGGGGAGAGGCGGATGCGGGGCAGGGGGACGCAGGGAGAGGCGGATGCGGGGCCGCAGGTGCAGGGAGGGGCGGATGCGGGGCAGGCGGGCGCAGGGAGGGGAGGATGCGGGGCCGCAGGCGCAGGGAGAGGCGGATGCCGGGCAGGCGGGCGCAGGGTGTGCGCAGCGGGCGGCAGTGCCCCGCTCTGTCCCGGCGAGCCGTGGCGGTGTCCGCGGCGGCGGAGGGCAGCCGCTGCCCTGCCGTGCCTCCTGCCCCGCTCGGGGGCGGGCGGGCAGCGGAGCGGAGCGGGGCCGGGCCGCGTCGGTGGCCGCCGGAGAGGGGGTGTCGGGCAGGCAGTGCCGCAGGAGCTGTGCCTGGCAGCGGGACAGCCGGTGCCCTGGGAGCTGCCTCCGTCCCGGGCCCGCAAAACCGACTGATCTGTGCCATTTCAGCAGCGTCGATGAGGGGTGGGCTGCAGCGTCATGGCTGAGCACAGCACTTACCTGATACAAAAATGTAGGGGGAAAAAATTGTCTTCCGGGCATGTTTTGTCGCTTTCTATTTTTCAATTAGAATTTTGTGCTCTGAGAAGTGTCATTTACAGAAATCGAAATAGACTGCTCGTGTTCTTAGATTTACACTTACTTTCATTGGCCAGAATTCCTATTTACAGTCAATCAAATCCATACTGGATTTTTAATACGCTTGGTTCTTTCTGTGAATAAAAACAATACAGAGTATTCACATACACACACAAACACAGAGACACGAAGTGAAAAAATGGGATGATATTTAAAAACCCAGCATTTTGGTGGAACATTTGAGAGTCAGAATATGTGGAGAATATGTATGTGAGAATGTGGAGCACTGAGGAACAAGGGCAGACAGAATTTCATGCCTGCAAAAGAGCTGTTGACATAATCAAGGATTTAGAAGGTGCCTTGTAGATACAAAAGTCATGGGGTTTTTTCCCAGAAAGTGTTTCATGCAGTCCCCACACTACAGTCATGGAATCTTAGGGATCATTATAGATATCTGTGGATTGTTTGCTCTTGTTCTACACATACAAGAAAAGTGGTAATGCCTGCTTTAATAAAATAAGAGTTTCACATCCTCTTTGGGACCCTGTTCTGGTGTTTGACCATCCTCAGAAAGAAAACTTTTCCTACTGTCAGTCAATTTTTCTCATGACAGCCGGAGCCATGTTGTTTCACTGTGCCTTTCCAAGGGGAGTTTCAGTCTCATCTTCTCAATCTATGCCCATACAGGAGCTGCAGACAGCACTAAGTTCTCTGACAGAGGCTGAACAATTCCAGTTCTTTGCACATGTGTTTCGAAAAGCTAAGCTTCAGCTCCAGTACTGTCTTTGTGGCTTCTGCGGGGGTCGTTGCCTGGTAGAGTCAGTGTGTGTCTTGTCCAGAGGAATGTGTTAAGTAAATGTTCCCATCTGACCACTCAGGAGCGCTCTGGCAGTCACACCACCAGAGACTGTCCCTGCTGGGACTGAAGCCCCTTCACAGGGGTCGCTCCAGTGAAGGGTCCCTGCCTGACTCCCCACGCACCCCGCACCCACACAGTAAGACAGAGCTTCCTTTAGCAGTTCAACCCCAGGTTTCCCACAGCAGAATCTCAGATCTCTGGATCCCAGAGGAGATTTATTTATAGTTCAGTAACAGAGCAACAGCTCCAGCTGGTGCCTCAAGGAAGAACCCTGAACAAAGGATTACGTGGGCCTTTATACCCTCACAGTCTGTGTTCCAGAAAGTCTGGGATCTTCCTGCTGAGTCCTCGGCTCCTGCAGTGTCTCAATGTCCAGTTCCCTGGCTGGGTCACAGGTCCCTGTGCCCTTTCCTGTGCCAAGGGCTGGCAGTTCCTGGCCTCTTGCCTCGGGCACCCACCCAGAGCTCAACCTGCAGCTACCACTGCAGTTGCACCCTGAGCTACCTGCACTGAGTGTTCATCTTTATTTGGATTGAGCATACCTGCTAATACATTAAAAGGGAAAAAGAGAGCTTTCACAGCATCTTCCACTGCCCTTACATACAACATTATTACAAGTAACAGAGTGAAGGCTAACATTATTGTCATAGGGCAGAAATTATTGTCAAGATCATGAAAGATTATTTAAACTCAGTTATTGACCCACTGGTTTATCATTCACTACTTGTTTGATATGAGACTGTTGTATCCAGTTTTCCTAATCCAAAATTTTAACAGCAAAGTAAGAACACAGTATGCCAGCATATGGTCCCTCCCTTTTAGGTTCTAATCTGAATTTTTGTGAGATTATTTTGATTAAGACTACAACAGCAGGTTGTATATCATTTACTTGTATTTCAAGTGGGCTGGGATGGTACTATTGTGCATACTTTCTCCATTCCTCAAGCCCTTTCTATATTTTATATAGAAAATATTGGGTCAGGCATTCATTTCCATCAAAAAATGGAAATTTATGCCACTGCAAAAAGAATCAAAAATGGCTTTCCAACCTATCAGAAGCTCTCATGTATCAGACCAAGCCCAGAGTTAGGATGACTAAGTATGTGCCTACTTCCCTTTTCAGCTACTACAAATAGACTCTGTGGACACCTATGGCTGGGTGCAAGCATTTGCTAGCGACAGCAGATCAGCTATCAGGCTAGGGAGTAGCCTTTCCAACAAAAAGGGAGGAGAAGAAAAGGCTGTGGCTAAAAAAAAGGTATACCTAGATACAGGGTTCCAGAGTTCTGATTCCTGAATCAGACAGTGATGCTCATTTTACGGGATGCTCATTTTACAGCTAATATAAACAATCAAGTTGTGTAAGTCTTTGAGAATAGAGAGAAAATTACATATAACAGTATCACCCACAATCTTCAGGACAAGTAGAGGGGATGAATAGGACATTAGAAGAATAAGCAAGACTACGCACATGCACTTATCTGAATGGCCACAAGCCTTACATTTGTCACTGCAGAATGTTTGGAATGTTCCATCAAAACCCGTAGCACTGGCAGAAATTCTGGAAGGCACTCAGCTATATCAGGAACTTATGTTGCAGCTAAGACCAGCCTTTTGGATGGAAATAAATGCCTGACCCAGTATTTTATCTATAAAATATAGAAATGGTTCAAGGAATGGCAAAAGGTGCTGCCACAGGTTCCTGTGCCCTTTGCTGTGCCAAGGGCTGGCAGTTCCTGGCCTCTTGCCTTGGGCTCCCACCCAGAGCTCAACCTGCAGCTCCCACTGCAGCTGCACCCCGAGCTACTGCACTGTGTGTGCTCCTGAACACATGGCTGGTCTTCATCAGCACAAAGCCACACAACACTGATGGAAGATACTCAGCCCAGGATCCTGGGTCCTTTTCTGGCAAAGTCAATCCCCAGCCTATTGGTGTTAGTCTTAAGCATTGCAGAGTTACTTCATGGTTTGGATAAACCCAGATGCCTGTCTTGATCTTTGTGAAGTTCATGCTGGTGCATTTCTGCAGGACCTCACAGTCCCTCAGAAGACTGACTCTGCCTGCCCCTTAATCTTTCCTCATCGTCTGCTTCATCTCCTCTTCGTTTGTAATGACAACAAACTCTCTGAGGGCGTATTCCATCCTATTGCTCTGGTTGCTGATGAGAACATTAAGGCACATTGGGCTTGGCATCCATCCCTGGGGAATGGCACTAGCATCCAGCTGCCACTTGGACTCTGTACATCTAATGACAGCACATAGTGTCTAGCAGTTCAGGTGTGCTAGCCTATCTATCCAAACAATGTCATGAGTTTGTCTGTAAGGACATTTCAGGGCCCATTACTTGCAGCATTAAAATTTGCACGTTATTAGTACCTAGGGCATTTCCCATTACCAATGAACTTATCAAGCTAGATTCTCTGTGCTTTCTAGTGTTTTAAATCATTTACTATGGAGCAGAAAGTTGTTATGAAACTAAATAATGCCTGTGTAAATACTGCTGGATAACCAGGTGCTGCTGTAATGCACCAAAACAAGACGTAATTTGCCCCCAGTACTTTGCTGTCTAGCACTGGAGGGAAGTGCTGCTGCACTGTGGTTGTGAAAGGCCTGAAGATTTTTTTTGCATCCAGCTCTCACATTCGTCTCTCTGGAGGAAACACCTTTCGTCTTTCAAAACAGGTTTTAAATGCCTCAGAGTGTGCCTCAGGCTGTGTTTGCCAACAAGAATCATCCTCCAGCTCAGGCAGTGGAGAGAAGAGTTAAATCAAGAAGAAAACAGGAAGTGATAATGTTTTCCTCATTCAGCACAATCTCAGCATGAAAGCCAGCTGAGGAAGACGTGGGTGGTGTCAGCTGGTAGGGTCAGAATGGGTTTGAGTCTTCATCTGCTACTTTTGAGGTGAAATGACACTTTTCTTCTCCTGCCTTGGATCCAATAAGCCTTCTGCAAAATAGGGTGCATTTCTGCAAAGTTTGTGTGTGAAGCTGGCTGCATGCAACACACAGAGACCAGGCTTTTGTTCAGCCATAGCATCCTCTATTTCTTTGTACAGAAAATTCCTAATACAAGCTCTTAGCTCATCTTCATACCTGCATGTAGGGGTAAAGGAGAGAAGTCTGTTTTAGTGTACAATTTACAGGTTTTGGTGCAGATCTGGACTTCTTTGCAGCCATCTACAAAAAAAAAAAAAAAACAGCCAAGCAACCAACCAAACAAATCAAAACCAAGTGGAATCACCACTTCAGCAAAGACATTGAGGACTGTAATTTGAATGGCACTAATACACCCTGTGTATGCACTGAACAGCCTTTAGTCCCTGCCACACAAGGGCTGAATGTTAAATAAGGCTGAACTGAAGAATCCTGTATCAAAGTGGGTTGTTTTCAATAGAGGTCACACTTCCCACTGGCTTAAGAGAAATAATTTTTACTGCAGAAGTCAGAGTTTATCTTGGTTTGGTTTGCCTCAGGGCTACCCATTTCCAGTGTGCCATGCTGGGAAGACCTAATTTATTCTGAGTCAAGAGAACCTTCTGGAAACATATGCATACCTAGGCATATTTTAAGTATTTCAATTCTACACTTAGAAAAATGACTTAGCAGTGCTGCATGAGTCCAGTTTTCATGTTCAAGGGTTTTTTTCCTGAAAAAGAAATAAAATTTTGAAACTCCTAGTTTTACTGGCACTGGATGCTCTTTGTCTTTTGGCATTTTCATTAAGAAACGAAATGAAAGAAGGAATTCTTCTGTGGCTTAGCTGCCCACTATTTCATTTTAAAAGACAGAAAATCATTTTAGGCTCTCAAAAAAATTATCAGTGTACATATTTCTTTCTAATTTTTAGCAAGATATACTTTCAAACACATACTTTTCAAAATATACTTTCTACAGTATTGCAGAAAGATAGCATGCATTAAAGAATGTCAATTATTTCACAGTGACATGATAATTTTGTCTTTCCTTATAGCTGAGTTGGCTGTGTACCGGCAAACCGTTTCAACACACACTTTTAAAGCACTGAAAAGTATCCCAGACAAATAGGGATAAAGAAGAAGTAAGCGTATTTGAAGCTTTTTATGCCTCAGTTTTTAGTAGTGACAATAAACCTTGTGTTGCCTGGTCCTTAGAGTCAGGAGGAATGTGACAGTGGGAAGTGACTTTCCATTTGTGGTCAATGAAATTGTCAGGGACCAGCTGTAGCAGTTCATAGGTCTTGTGTGGCCAGGTGGGTTTCATCCCAGAAGGAAAAAAGGAGATGGTGGATGTTCCAGCAGGACCCTCTCAATCACCTACCAAGGTCTTGGGAGTCTGGAGAGGTGCATGCTGAGTGGCAGCTAGTCAGTGTTATTCCAGTTAACCAGGCCAGGAAGGATGACCCAGGGAACTACAGACCTCTTAGTCTAACCTCAGTACCTGAAAAAGTTTTGGGGAAGATCATACTGGGTGCTGCTGAGAGGCATTTAATAATGCAATCATCAGGCACAGCCAGCATAGATTGACAGGGGGGCAGTCCTGCTTAATTAATGTGCTGTCCTACTGTGACAATGTCACCCACCCAGGGGATGAAGGGAAGGCAGTGAATGTTGTTCTTCTGGATTTTAGTGAGGCTCACTGTCCCTCACAGCATCCTTCTGAACAAGTTTTCCAGCTGCAAGATGATCAGATAAAGGGTGTTCTGCAGGGGTCAGTGCTGGGAGAACTGCTGTCCAACATCTTTGTTGGCAACATGGACAGTGGGGTTCAGGGCACCCTCAGCAGGTTTGCCACCGACACCAGGCTGTGTGGGGCAGTCGACATGCTGGAGAGAAGGGCTATCACACAGAGGAACAGTCTGGGAAAATGCACTGCTCTTAGGTTGTTTACTCACCCACCTAATACCATCTTCCCTCCAGGCTGAACTCTGATGCAGTTACTTTCAGATAGATTACCAGAGGAAGACAAATTCTATTTAGGCAGCCCAGACTACTTTGTTTTGTTTTCCTGGGCTGTAAGTGCACATTGCTGGCTCATATCTAATTTTTCATCTACTGATATCCCCGGGTCCTTCTCTGCAGGGCTGGTCACAGCCCATTCATCCCCCAGCCTGCACTGATAGGAGGGACTGCTCCTTCTTTTTCTTTGCTTGTGTGTGTGGTTTTTGCTTTTCTGGTTAAACTGTCTTTATCTCAACACAGGAGTTTTCCAGCTTTTACCCTTCTGATTCTCTCTCTGATCCCACTGGTGTGGGAGTGAGCAGCTATGTGGGGCTTTGCTGCTGGCTGGGGTTAAACAAAACACAGGGTAAGGTTTGGAACAAGCCAAAGTGGGCATAAACATGGTTACAAGCCAGGAGAATGTTCTCCCTGTGGGGTAACCACAGCCTCTAACACTGCGCCATGAATGGATGCTGGTTGGAGTGCTGTCCTTCCCCACAGTTTCTCACTAATCCTAATCCTTCCCAGTCACAAGGGAACTGCGTTCAGCTCACATGGCTTTAAACCATCCAGAATCAAAGTGGTTTACTGGTTTCTCAATTACATGCAATTAGCTGTCAACGAGCTTGCACTTCTAGTCTCCTGAGAGGTCTTGGGCTGCAACTGGGCAGGGCAGTCCAGCAGGTCCCACTTTAATTCGGGTCCCAGAGTTCTCCCAGAGGGGATCAGAGCTCAAGGCAGAGCAGGAAAAGAAAAAAGGAGCTGCCATTGCTCCCTGTGGCAGAAAGAGAACAGACTCATCATCATTCTGACCCAAGTTCATCTACCCCTTGATAACCAACACAGAAAATAGAAATTTTCAGCTCCCGTGAAGCTGTTGGATAGAGCTTAAAGACTAACTGGCAAAAAAGAGAAAAGGATGTAAAGGTATGCACACAGGATGATAAATGTAGCTGGAACCAGTGGAGAAACAGAAAAAGAGGTCTACAGTGTTTTTTGGCAAGTTATGTGACAAGAAGCAACAGTGCATGCCCAAAGAAAAAGTTTGAGGAAAGGTCGTTTTTAATATTGAAGGATGCAGGGAATATGACCACCAGAGACCCCTCCTGATGAACCTCCAGGACCATTAAAAAGCTTCCAGTAGGAGACAGATGCATGCAAATTAGTTCTAGGAAAGTGACCCTTATGTATTAGGTAAGAAACACATTTTAATGAATATGTATGATTATGATGGATAAAAACTCAGCTGTAAAGTTTCACAACACACACAGAATAAAGAGATATCCTCTGTGTGCCCTGCAGATAAAGAATGTTTGCTTTCTAATGCTTCAAATTGTGTTAAAAATTTTATTTCGGCCAATTTCAGTATCACCCTGAGCCACTGTGAGAGACTAAAACATGGCCCAGGAGTATTATTTCCCTGTGAGGTTTAGGGCTAGAAGATGTGACAGCTTCACTCTGTGCTCCAAACACATCTGCCTCTGCTCCAGAAGAAGTTGCCAGCTCATGAGGGATGGGAAAGGTTCTCCATGTGTTAGAGGAGCTCCAAATACAGGCTCCTGGGCTTGGGGCAGGCATGCTGGTAATCAGGCTTGGCAACTGCTGGGAGATGTGGGAAGCAGGGACAGGGTGCTCAGCAAGGGCAGGAAGGGGGGTGTAAAGGTCTGCTGGGTACAGCCAGAGCAACTGGGCTTTCCTGTGCTGGCAGGGCTGGGGCATGTGGGCACTGCAGAGCCCCAGTGAAGTCCCTGGCAGCTGGGAAGGCTGGGAGCTGCATGGTGGCCCTGGAGCAAATTCCTAGCACTGGATGCTGAGCTGCAGGTGACCCCTCAGCCAGCATGAGAGGCAGCTCTGCACAGTCTTGCCTTGCCTTTGGCTCTGTTGGGCCACGGCTCCTCTGGCTTTGGAGAGACACACAGGGAGCTGGGAGCCTGGGGCTCTGCAGGAGGTGCCATTTTCAGACCTGCTGGGAGGGCTCACCAGAGGGCAGTGACCCTTGCAGCAGCTCTGGGAGCACTGGCTGGGCCTGGCTCTGGCCCTGGCTGTGGGACCCTGCAGTTGAGCCCAGCTGGGGCACAGGGGGCATTTGCAGCTGGAGCCAGAGCCCTGATGCACACCTGGCAGCAGGAGAGATTTATTGTGCACCACAGCCAGGCACTTGGTGCTTGCAAGCACAAATGTTTTTTTGAAATTAAATCTGCTTCCCCTCCTTTTAGCTATCTCCAAATAGGTATTTGCTACACTGTGGCTCTGCAGCAACCATCCTTAGTCATCTTAATGGCCCTTTCTGGACTCTCTCCAGTATGTCCATATCTCCTTTGTGCTGGGAAGCCCACATCTGGGCTCATTAACAGCTCGTTGGGCCTTTTTGTCCTGGTGTTATCCTTTTCAGATGCTGGCACCTCAGTACGTGCCATGTCCAGTGGCCTCACCGAGCTACTTCTCTGGCTGCTTGTACAGAGACAGGTCAACACCAAAGCCTCCCAGTTTGCCAAATACTAATGCCAAACAACATTGTTGGAGACTTCGAAACGTTTCCTTTGAAACCCAAAGCCCCAGTCCATCAGCTGGTGAGGGAGGAAGGGCAGAAGAGACATGAGTTTTCCTTCAAGGATGGTATTTCTCCAGAATAACTTCTGGGGAGGTGGTAGCCCTGCCTGCAGCTGCAGTCAGTCACCCTGTCTGAGCAGGGGTTCCCCAAATGCACTCTCACATGCCAGCACTTCATGCTCATTCTGGGTGGGTAAGGGCTGAGAGCAGCTCTCTGGCAGCAGGCTGGCACCTGGGAAGCCATTCCTAGGTGCTGTGTTCCTTACCAGCTTTCCCCGAACCTAGTAAGGGCAGAGGCATTTACAATATGGTCCAACAAGCCTTTCTCAGCCCTGTCAACTGTTGCTGGTGGCACAGGGACCTCAGACAGAGAACGGGAAATAAAGACAGAAAAGGGACAGAAAGAGGAGGGCCTGGGATTAGCCCCCACATCCTTTGGGAGGCAGCACACATGCAGGGAATAGGGGCACACTAGCAGCCTCAGCTGCAATCCCCTTCTCCTTCCCTGGTTTGGGGTCTGATTAAAAAATGCCTCCCCAGCTAAACTTAGAGGGCTGTGTGTGCTTCAGATAAGCTCCTCTCCTTGCAAGAACTGGTCTCTTCACCAAACCCCAAAGAGCCCTTGGCAAAACAGTGCCATTAAAAACAGTATGTTCCAAAGCATTCCTCTAAGCAAAAAGACTTTGTAGTTCAGGCTGTTACTCAGACAGCAGCGGGGCATGGTCACAAGCAGCCCCTCCAGAGAGTTAACCCATGGCTTTTTGCAAACAAACAGGTGCCAGAAAAGGATGCATATGCATCCCCACCTGCTCCCTAAAATAGTGCTGTAAGTCAAACAAGAAAGGAGGGGTGAAGGAACCTGCCCAGGTTTCACTGAAGAAGTCTTAACCCCCTGAAGAGACAGTTCCCAGTTACCCCAGCAAATCAGGCTTTGCTCATGTCCTGCCACTGGTGTCCACACAGCTGCTCCATCCTGGGCTACCCGTGCCTGCAGGGGTTGGGTTAGCTTTTGGGTATCCCTGAGTGTCCCTAGCCATGTATTCATCATCTCAGAAGAGCATCTTTTTGTAACCCTGCTGCTCCCTGTCCCTCTCCTTGCATAAGGGACCTCTGTGCTGGCAATGGACAAGTGAACATCCTCTCTTGCACCTGGGCCGCAGTACAAGCCATGGATTTGGCCTTAGAAGCATCTATCAGAGTTTAGTGCAGTGAAAGCCTTCAGAGCAGGAGGAGCATCATCCCAGACCCCCTGTGAAACAAGGCACTCAATACTTACATAAACTAGACCAATTGTAATTAATTGATTTACTTCAGATTTATTGCTGCAAGCAAAACGCTTTTATTACACAGACTGTCTGGTCTCCAGCCACATTTCAAAGCATGATACAGCAACTGAAGGCTAGATGACAGGAGAGAATTAAAGTGTAACTGGCTCCTTTCCTTCCTCTTCAATCACATGCTCTTGCTTCCCACATAACACTCCCCCAGCACCCCGGCAGACTTCCTGCTGATTTGCCTTTTGATGACAGGCAGGAGTTTCAGACCCACGGGACCACTTGCCCGCCCCGGTGCAAGGAGTGCCATGTCAGCCAAGTGCCTCATGTGGGCAACCACGGCCTGGAGCACAGGAGGCTGCCTCACTCCCCTGACCGATGTGACCTGAGGTCTGAGGAAGATGAGATTCTGCTGTGCACAACTCCCAGGGTCGAGGCAAACAACTCTCAGCAAAACCCTAGTGATGCTCAGGGGTTACTGCTTTCACAGGCAGGAGAGGGATTTTCTAGTGCCTGGTGTTCTAAGTCCCAGACAAGATCAAGACTGCATGTCCAGCAGGGAGATGCTCAGACCAAGCAAGACTAGTTTCATGTGGTTTGTTTGGAAGAAGACAGCTAGGAATGTACAGCAAGTTTCAATGTAAACACACAGTCGATATGCAACTGAGAGAGAGATTGCCACTTGGGGCTAGGAAATGTCGTATTTCTGCTTGGCATTCTTATCTGTGCATTTCATATGCCTGCTCTCCTGATTTTGTACTGATTCAATTTTGTTTTCTTCTTTTCTCTCACTATTGCTGCACTTCAGCCATGGATTCTTTCTGTGACATGTTCTGTTCACTACAAACAATGCTCTAACTGGCAATAAGGCAAAGACCTTTTTTCTTCTGTATTATCTTGTCCCATCTACCTCTATTTATGACAACATTCTGATTTCACTTTCTGTTTTTCTACTTTGCTTGTCCACGAGGTTATTGAGGAACTGTAGCATCAAAAACACTCTCCTAGGACAGCCCAGCAAAGGTAGAACTGAAATCCATCTGTATTCACTGGGAACCGAGATTTTCTTAAAATAGGTGTTCTCTGTGTCCTCTGCCCTTTGCTTATCCATGATATTATCCTGGTTATCAGTTCTCTGCAATACTTGCTCAACACTGCCAAATCGCAGAGCAGGTGGCTCTTGCCTGAGTAATAAACAGATGGTTGTCTTTCAGGGGCCAAAGTTCAGGGGCTGAAGTTCCTGCCCAAAAGGCACATTACACACCTCCCCAGAAAATTTCCAGGGAAATAGAAACTGCCCCACTAAGATGTGGTTGATAATAACCTGCAGAGCAGATTTGTGGAAAGAGAGTCCAGGAATATCAGCAGGTATGTAGGGTACCATTTATGTGCCATCTGAGGTGTAAGAGGCGAATTACTATGTAATAATGTAATTATTGAGGAGAACACCACTCCCAGGCTCATTCATCTAACAGCAATGCCAGCAATATCTCTGAGGTGGAAAGGTATTGCCCAATGTCATGGCTGTGCCACTGCAGGACTGTAACAGATTCAACACTTCTGCAACATTCATAGCACCCACAACAGCATCTAAGAAAGAGCTTAGAGACTGGTTTCCCCCAGCAGTACCATGAGGCAGCAAAGGAGCTTTGTCACATTGGCAGCAATATTGTCCTTAGCTGTGTCTGTTCTGTGCTGTCATTGTCACAACCAGCAGGAAATTGGTTCAGCTTGGCAGTAACCCCTGATCCCTCCCACTACTGAAGGGGAAACACCATGTGGGGAGGTGGGAGAAGACAAAAGGGAGGAGGAGGGATGGGATTATGTAGAACTTGCACTGTGTTTGAAGGTTTTGTGTTCCAAAACTGCAGCTCTGAGACACAGCCTGATGCACAGGGCAGTGGAGGGAATGCCCCATGCAGAAATAATTAGTTGTTGAATTGCTGCCCTCTGCAGTTCCTAGGGAGACTGGAAGCCTTCTGCTAATGCATTTTGCCTCATCCAACGGGCACAGTGCAGCAAGGGCTGCCTGTGCAGGAGACTGTGCCTAGCTGGTCTTCTCAACTCTCCTTGGCTCTTTTTTTCCTCCAGGTCCTAAAACAAGAAGAAAATGCAAGTGTATCTTTCCATTTCTGCTGTCCTGCAGAGCCACCTACCTAACAGTCCATGAACTGAGGACAGAAATTCTAGCCACCAAGCTGTTGTGTATCAACAACAGACTCAGCAGTTTCTGAAGCTCAGGGATGCTGTGATCTGTAAGACAGTTGATGCCGAGATTCCCCTTGGCATCAAATCCTGCAAAATCCATCATAAGTAAAATTATGGGCTCACTATGACAATCCCCAGGAATGCCAGAGCCCAGGGGTATTTGGTATTAATGGATTCCCAAGGAATAGTCTCCTTAATCAGCAAATAGTCTCCTAATTGAGCAAATCTTGTCTGTGCACCAAATTTCTCATACTCTGAGAAAGATTCACCAAAGCTGATCATTACTTCTTTTCTTAAGGGATTCAGACAGATTGTACCTTTCACTTCAGGTGTGGAGTTCTGTCAAAATAGCACTCCTACCTGCTACCCCAGGATGAATTTAACAGCTAACCATTCCACAGTCACCTTCAGTTACCTTGGAGGCTTGTGCTTCTGGCTCTCATCCCTGATCCCTCCCCTGCAGTAAACCGGTCACACAACAATTCTTTATTTGTTTCACTCTTCTATCAGTCAATTGATGAAACTTGACTTGTTGAGGATATTACACAAGAATGATGGTATGCAGAATGGTACGACCATACAAATTCATTACTGCGATTGTGTTCCCTGTGACTTCCTCAGCATCTGGTATTGATACTCGTCAGAAAATGTCAAACCCTACAGAAGTTGTATGGTTTCCTGTCCTTTCGTATGCAGCTAATGACTGTGGACGGTAGAAGCACATTCATTTGCTGAATGAAACCCCCATTAATAACAGACAGATGGTCTGGTGAAAGAATTCATTTTAGTATGTGAGTGAGCAATCATCCAAGACCAAAATTTGACATCTTTATTTTTTGATGCTGTGTCATTTGTAGTATTCAACTGCATTTACTCCTTTTGTGGCTAATGGATCATTCTCCATGCTGAAGTCTTAAAGACGAAGCACAATCACTTCTTTTCAAGCTCTGCAATCTCCTTTCCCTGCTCTATTTCCTTAAATCTATCAATGCTGGCTCAAGATGCAATGATGTACAGAGGAAGATGACAAGCAGTTTGCAGTAACCATTTTTTTAATTTGGCCTTGCTCTTCAGAAGGAGAAGATACAGCAAAATGTCATAAGGCCAAGCAAAATGAAATCATACAGGCCCAAAGTGCTCCTGGCTCTGCATGATGGACTAGATTTAGGTAGAAAAGAAGCATATGTTGCACAGAGTAGTAAAACCTCTGTATGCAGAAGGGATAAGGTCTGTGATCAACCATAGGTCAGGAAATTGCAGAGCAAGAGCAAGTTGCAAGAGAACCAATACTTCAGCTATTGCAAAAGCAATGTGTTTAGCAGCACCAGTATGCAAAATTACTTCTTCCAATTAGCATGATTGTTTTATGAATTTTTACAGAAATACTTTCTAATTATTGTGCAAAACTATCACAGCTACTCGCTAAGGATTTTTTTAAAGATGGTAGACCATATAAACATTATGGTCTGTGTGCCTCATTTTGTTACTAGTCTGTTGCACATGAAAAAAAGATTTCCATTCCTTGTTTTGAGTACAGCTCCTCCTCGTTTCTCTTGTTGAACTCACAGATTTATCTTCAGTTTTTGAATAAGACTATATGATGGCCCAAGGCCCTAGTACTCAAATGAGCTGTGAATTGCTTCTAAACCTCTCTCTCCATATTCTTCCCTTAACTCCCTCTCAAAAAAAATCAGATATTCTCCAAACCTTAGCAGACATGGTTCGGTGAACATGATTCTCCTGCAAACACAAATCTATGGGAAGAAACAGATGGAGGAGCTCCGTCAGGTATCTCCCAGGACATTTATCATGGAGGACTGTGCTGGCTTGGGCATCTGCACAACTGTAAACTTCAGACTCTTCTGCTAGTGCCAGGATAAGCCTCTCCTAGATGGCCATTTCAAAATGAAAATTTGCTAAATTTTGTTCTAGGTACAAGAAGTCTGATGGTACCTGAGTCCTTTCACAGCTGGAAACTGCACTTTGGAACATGGTGATGTGTTAAATGGCACACTTACCCACTGCAAAAGCCAGCATGTGACACTGTTTTAGGCAGAATATGTATTTCAGAACTGATGGCTCACATTTTGTGTGTTTGAAAAAGCACAGAGCTTTGCGGGTGCAGTAATTCATAGACTCATGGAATATGCTGAGTTGGAAGGGGACCCATCAGGATCATTCTGCCCAGCTCCTGGCCCAGCACAGCACCATCCCCTAGAATCACACCATGTGCCCAGGAGTATTGTCCTAACCCTTCTTGAACTCTGCCAGGCTTGGTGTTATGACCACTTCCTTGGGAAGCCTGTTCCACTGCCCAACCACTGTCTGGGTGAAGGACCTTTTCTGATAATCCAACCTAAACCTCCCCTGACTCAGCTTCAGGCCATTTCCTCAAGTCCTGTCACTGGTCACAAGAGTGAAGAGATCGGTGTCTGCCCCTTCACTTGTGAGGATGTTGAAAACCACAATGAGGTCTCCCCTCAGTCTCCTCCTGGCTGAACAGTCCAAGTGACCTCAGCCACTCCTCACACGGCTTCCCCTCAAGGCCCTTCTCCATCTTCGTTGCCCCGCTTTGGACACTCTCTAACAGCTCCATGTCTTTCTTATCCTGTGGCACCCAGAGCTGCCCCCAGCACTGGAGGTGAGGCTGCCTCAGTGCAGAGCAGAGCAGGACAATCCCCTCCCTTGCCCTGCTGGTGATGCTGCGCCTGATGCACCCCAGGACACAGGTGGCCTTCCTGGCTGCCAGGGCACTGCTGGCTCATGTTCACCTCGCCACACACCACGACCCCCAACTCTCATTCCATGGAGTTGCTCTCCAGCCTCTCGCTCCCCGAGAGCGAGACACACACCCAGAGTTCCCCAGTCCCAGGCACAGAATCTGGCACCTTCCCTCATTGAACTTCAGTTGGGGCCTGCCCAGCCCTCTCATTTGTCCAGTTTTCTCTGCAAGGCCTCTGAGGGAGCACACAGCTCCTCCCAATTTAGTGTTGTTGGCAAACTTACTTAAGGATCCCTTCCTGTGGTGGCCTGTGAACATACATTGTGTTGTGGTGACCGGAGGGGCTCCCCCCGAGGTGCACTCCTCTTTGGGATGACCTGCCCTGGTTTGAATTCCCCAGCTGTCTGTCAGCCTGGTCACTCCTCCAGAGCTCTCCCATTGGTCTCTGCTCCCTGGTCCTGCCTTTCCCTCGGCCCCGGAAAAAGCCCTAAATTAGCCATGCTGTTGGTATTTGCCCCTGCTACCTTCGACAGTGAAGATGCAATAAATTCTCCTGCCGGAATGCAAGCAAATATCCTTCCTGACTCTGTCATTGACTGTAATACTGAACCTGCCCAGGCACCTGTGGGGCACGCGGGACCCCACGGAGCCAGGCAATTACAGTATTACCTTCCAGTCCCGTGTACAAGTGATTTATGAAAATGTTGAAGAGCATAGGGCTGAGGATGGAGCCCTGTGGAACCCCACCAGGGACAGGTTGCCAGTCTGATGTCACTCCATTCGCTGTAACCCTTTGTAACCACTGTAACCCTGACTCATGAGCCAGCTGCTCACCCATCCCATGACATGTTTATTCATGTGTGTGCTGGATGTTTTGTGCAGAAAGATACCGTAAGAGACAGTATGGAAAGCTTTACTGAAACCCAAAAAGATGACATCTTCTGGCTTCCCTTGGTCAGCTAGGTGGGTTACTTTGTTGTAGAAGGAAATCAGGTTTGATGAGCAGGACTTTCCCTCATGAAGCTGTACTGGCTGTGACTGGTGACTGGGTTGTCCTCCAGGTGTTTTTCAGTGTAATCTTTTCCACAGTTTTACCGGCCACTGAAGTGGAACTTCACTGTAGTTTTTGGGGTCTTCCTTCTTGAAAATTAGGATAACATCACCAGCTTCCAGTCAGCTGGAACCTCTCCAGATTCCCAAGACTGCTTAAAAAGCATGGAGAGAGGCTTTGTGATGGTATCAGCCAGCTCTTTGAGGATTCCTGGATGAATCCTATCAAGCCCCATAGATTTGCAGGGATCCAGCTGGAGCAGCAGATCCTGCACAATTTCAGGGTCAGCTGGGAGCTGATCTTTCTCACAGTCATGGTCCTCCAGCTCAGGGCGCTGAGATCCCCTTGGTCCATCATCCGCATTAAAGATGGAGGCAAAGAATGCATTAAACACATCTGCCTTGTCCCTGTCCCTGTTTGTGAGGTGACTTTCCTCATCTTGTAACTGGCTAATGTTATTTCTACACTGCCTTTTGTCATTAATGTATTTGAAAAGGCTGTTTTTATTGTCCCCTTTTCTGTCCAGCTTCAACTCCAGGTAAGCTTTGGCTGCATAAATTTTCTCCCTACAGTGGGAAGCAGAAATCTCTGCATTCTCCTTATGTTACCTGACCTTACTTCCACTGGGCAGACACTTCCCTTTTTTGCCTTATTTCCAAGAGAAGATCCCTGCTCAGCCAAGCTGGCCTCTTGCCTTGCCTGCCTGACTCCCAATGTTCAGGAATTGCCTGCTCCTGTGCCCTTAGGAGGTGATATTTAAAAAGGGACCAGCACTGATGGACCCCAGCATCTGCCTGAACATTTTCCCAGAGGATTTTACTTTCTAGTTCCCTCAGCAGTCTGCTCTCCTCATGTCCAGAGCTCAGGTTTTGCTGGCATTTTCCCTCCCATCAACAGAGATTTTGAACTCAGCTGCTTTGTGGTCAGTGTGGCCAAGACAGACGCCAATCTCCGCTCACGAGATCCCCTCTGCTGACAAGCAGCAGATCAAGGAGCAAGTCCTTCCCAACTGGCTCCCTTAGCTTTGATACAGCTGTCACCAAGGTTTTTTAAGAATGTTACAACCTGGGTTGTACCAGCTGTGTGATGCTCCCAGTTAATTTCTGGTGAGGTGAAGTCCCCCAGAAGGACAAGGGCAGTTGAACTGGAAGTGTACCCCAGTTCCTCCAAGAATCATTGATAAGGGAATATCCTTATGCTGTTAAATAAAGCCATCTAAACCTACCAAGGTTAGCAAAGGTTAGAACTGGACAAAAGCTGCAGCATTGCCACTGCTCCTGAAAAGCCAAGCCCGTCTATTGCACATGGAAGACGAAATAAGAAATGAGGAACTCCATCTGTTCTTAAACAAGCTGTCATTCCTGAATCAGCTGATAAGCACTGTGGGCATGCAAATCATGGATCAGTTGCAAGGAAATACCACACCTGAAAGTCACATGGTCATGTGCACCACACTGTGAGCTGCAGGGGAAGGAGGGTTACAGCAGACACACAAGATGGAGAAACTAGAGCTGCAGCCAGTAGCTGAAAGCAAGACAAGAAACAAGAACCACAGAAGAGTACACAGCATGCAGTATCTGGTGGCAGTGATATGATTTACTAGAACTTAGCAACAGAAATTGTCAGCTAATTATCAAGAATGCCAGGAGACTCACAAGCAGTGGTAACACAGGACCAGCAAAGGCAGACATTGCACAGGCTGAGGAAGAGAGTGAGATGCTGTGACATGAAGAGGGTGGGAGCAAAGAGCAGATCAGGAAAGAGGAGGAGGGCAACTCTGCTCTTCAGGCTAGGACTGGTCATGGCCAAACCACTGATGATCCTGGAAGCTGCTCTGCAATATACTTCAGTGCAAAAAACGTGGCTTTGCAAGTATCCAAGCTCATAGACTAATACCTTTCTCTTTTCCAATGTCTCCCAAATCCAAAAGTTACGTGTGAACCTGCACAAGGATTCTCAAAAGCACAAATGAATCTTCAAATATGTCTGAGTACCAAGAACACCTGCTATTGATGCAGCTATTAATGTCCTGTGCAAATGAAAACCTCTCAAGTAACATCTGCCGACTTTACACTATCTTAAAACCAAAATCCCACAAGTCTTTTGTTTTGTTTTGTTTCAATACCAGTTTCTCATGCAACCCTGGCTAATAAAACCCATTATAACTCAGGATGCATCACTTACTACTGTTAGGGCACTGCAAAAGTGTAGCACACCTTCAGCTGATACACAGTGCCAATAGCACACCTAAGGAGCACTTTCGTCCCTGAAAATTTTTTCTGGCTAAGTAAGATCTATAGAACCCTGTCCTTTTAGGCAAGGCTTTGAGTACTTTGAATTCTCACATTCTCAAAAATATGGTACAGCATTTCATATCAGTTTCTTATGCTCAACATAAGATTAAAAAAAAATGTTGTGTGCTACAGTTAAGGTGGCAAAATGTCCCCCTACAACACAAGTGACTGTTGCCAATAATATTTCAACTTGCATGATCATGCACAGAAATATGCCCAGTAACAAAAGAAAACAGTACACCCTTCAGAGAAAGAACAGGACAAAACTGTGTAAGTGTACATCATACATTTATTACCGAACAACTCTCTCAACTCCAAAATTGGGCACAGGGATTAAAAATAAAAATTCATTGCACTACCTAGTAAAGCATTACTAGTAACTCTCATAAAAAATGTACAAATTTTGTTAAAAATTTATCAAGCCTTCAAATGATTTGGTTACAGATATTTATAATACATTTAAAACTACATGTTAAATGATACAATAGCATATGATTTAAAGAAAACACTTAACAAAATATGATTCCAACAAAAACCATAAGCTTTCATAATAATTAGCAAGTCTGAAACACAAGTAGCAAAATGAGGTAACAATGTACCAAAGGAAAAAACCACAGCTTTTACAAAGGCCCAAAGATAACTCAGTTGAAACTGTTTTCTACAATTAAAATTAAAACAGTTGGTAAATCTCATCCCAAGTATTATGCATTGTATTAACAACTGTGAAGTCACATTCAAGAGCCTGTACATAATGACATACAACACATGGTCTTACTTCTTTTTCTAAAGAAAGCCAAAAAATGAGACACTAGAATTATCTGTAGGCCTTGATATCCACCAAAATGTCAAATTAAATTGACAGTTTATGCAAAAAAACACAGCAGTGCCAATATGATAAAGCAAACATACTAGAGGTTGGATGTTTTTGTTTGTTTTTTGGAGAAAAAAAGAGTCAGTGGATGGCAGAAAGGCAATGAACATAAAAGAAGTGTTGCTGAATTCAGGTGCTGTCAGGCACCACGGCAGCTGTGCATAATACATGGCAGTTAAGAGCTGAACAGAAATCCCCTGCCCTTGACAGCCACCACAGAGATGTGGTTGTAGCGTGTCTGAGCTGATTTAGAACATAAGCACGTGTGCTCTTTGTACACACTAACCATGGGAAGCAAGTCCACATTCATCCATGCAAACCAAAGAACCATTCCAGAAGAGATGAGCCATAAGAGTGCAACAATTAATTGCAGGATTTTACCAACTTAGACCCTCCATCTCCTAGATCTCCCATTGTCTCACTGAATTTTAGTAGGGGGAAAAGGGACATTTCTCCAGTTCCAGAAAGAGAACTACTTTCTCTTGGCTTCAGAAGGATGAGTCTTGTTCACTTGTACCAACTTCAGAAAAAGTACCCTCTTTCCATGATTTGAACTGAATACTGAACACAGAAATGTTAGTCATTTTTAAATCTGTACACAAGGATTTTTTTTTCTTTTGCAGTCATATAAAAGAGGCTAAGTTTTGTAAGACATACGTGGCATATGCTCTTTAAACAACATGATTTTATTTGTTAAAAAAATAAATTTTATTAAATGTAATTTAACCTGCTAGGTGCTATTGTGAAAAGCCTATTCTTTAACTCCACTGGAAGAGAGGAGAAAGAAACTCTTAATATTTTGAAGTGGAAGTAACAGCATTTTTATTTATTTAGTGTTCCTAAGTAAGAATAGGTATGGAAAGCTTCACTGTTTTTGAGAACTACCTGCATAACTAAACAGAGAGAAAAACATCTGAAACAGGGCAAAATTGTGCTTTTATTTAGCTGCACCAAGAGCTGTGAATGGTCTGTAAAATGTTCAAAGAGAAAAACCAGCATGGAAAACATCTAACACTGTTTGAAATTATAACTGATACTAAAGCATAGCAGCATACAAAAGCATCAGAAATGATAGAGAATAAACTTAAAGCTGAGACTGGCAGCAAGTTGTAGCAATACTGGTAATTGTGCCACTTGTGCTGCTGCAACCAAAGTAATGACACTGAATTTATGAAAAGAGTTTCATTGCAAAAAGTGCATCCTTTTAATAACTGTGGTATATGCAGACCTAAATATTTTGCTAGAACATATCAGAGATGTTAACAGTGTGAATGTTAAAAAGAAAGCTAATTTTTTCAATGGCCCAAATAAAATATTATTCAGAGCACTTGAGTAGATATCCCCTCTATTTCACAGCACTGTACTGGAAAGTATTCCAAATTTCTCCTATAGTGGAGCACTCTGGAAACTTGATTGCAAAAACCAAGGGAGTTCCTTCTTCCTATTACACTTATCATGAAATAAGGAAGGGAAAGAAGCAGCATCAGGGCAACTGAGTTCTGTGGTTAATGACCAAACCCTATCTCCTCTTGAGATATGGTGAAAAAAATATGAAGTTCTATTTCTCTGAAAAAACACTAAGAACTGTATTTTATTAATGAAGTTGCAGGAATAAAATTGTAACCTTTTAGAAGTTATTTTAGTTACACACAAACTTCCTTGCAGATGACAAAGAATGTATGTGATTAAAGCCAGTGTTTATGAGCTAAAAGATGATGTCCTTAGCAAATACAATGGCCAAAAGTTAAGAGCTGTTCCACAAAACCAGGACACCCTCAGTGTACTTTCTGCTTCCTTTCATGGAAGGAACACCCAACTGGTAAACCCAGCTAGAAAAATTTAAAAGGAAAACAGAAAAACATTGATATTCATATTAGCAATTGAAAACATTAATATTGCTAAATGCGATATTGCAACTCTACATTGATAAAATAACTTTGAAATCAGCCATTAAAAAATCCAGACTTTGTAACATATGATAAAACCCCCAAGGTTACTCATGTATGAACAATCAATGCATTCTTTAGTGGTACACACTTAAAGCCTCCAATGAAGGGGAAGCATTAACAGCTGTTTGAGTAGTAGTAGGTAGAAAGGTCTTTACACCTGTAAGTACGTTGGGGAGGAAATACTAAATGTCTGTAATTGCTGCACCCATCGCATTCAGTGTGCAACTGCAAACACAAGGAAAGGAACCAGTGTACAGTACTAGTACTGTTTAAATAACACACAAGATTATACATTGCAGCATAATTATTACTACACACATACGTTCTCAGTACATGCTGGTATATAGGTTCTCAAACACACACGCACGCCCCATCACAAGCACACTTCACTCATCCTCTCACAGGCAAACACACACTCACACCGTTCATCCCCACTCACAGTATCTGAAGGCTCTATATAAGGTAGATTGCTATACTGTTTGGAGCTACCACTTTTTTTTTTCTTTTTCTTTTATATAAAAGCACATGCTAAAAGATCACATCCACAGTAATCTCGCAGCAATACTCGGAATGATCACACAAAACCCAGGGAATGTTAGTGCACACACAAAATTAAGCTAAAAAAAAAATAATCTTTGGAGTTCCAATCACACTTGTTAGTATAACAATCCCATAACTGTGAAGACTAGTTATAAGCTTTATAATTGATTAAGTCACACAGTGCAAAGTAAGGTCCACTGACCCTTTTGTGTAAAGGGTAGGCTGGAAGCCACATGGGTAGGTAAGTTCAATAGAGAGTTCATATATACATGTGACCAGAAACACCCAAACCAGATTTGTGCTCTTAGATTGGTCATTCTGAATCACGATGCACTTCCGAAGCATCTGCTCTACAAATCGGGCAGGTACGATTTGCCTGTAAAACCAGAAAAACAAAAGGGGGTTAAAGAGGGTTAAGACTGACAAATACATTGTTAAGGTAATGTGTATGTGACACCAACATCTATGACCACTGAAGATCAATTCAAAAGGAGACAGATGTGCTTTGGCACTTTTCTTTGTTTGTTTTGTTATGGTTGAGTGGTGTGGTGAGTTTGCCAATTCAAAATTACATTTACAGAAAATAATTGTGCCTTCTATCTTTTAAGACAAAGCAAGATGACAAATTAGGCTCCAGCTAAGTGATGGTGGTTTTATTAATGTAGATTCACAGTTACAGTATATTGCAGTCAGATGGGTGGAACTAACAACCTGTACTGCATGCTATAGAGAAAACCACCAAAACAAATTGAGACATCTTGGGCTGCAAATAAACATCCTGTGTGACGATGTCATGTTGTCACAAACTCTACTGATCAGGAATGACATCGTACTTTGTTTATTCAGTTATCATCACACAAAATCATCATACAGACTTGGTCAAAGCTGAAAGCAAACCAGGGAAAAAGGGAGGGGGTTTTAGTAAAGGGGAAAGGGAATAAAAAAAAGAAATATAAAGAAAGAGAAGATGACCCGACCAAAAAAAGAAATACAAAGAAAGAGAAGATGACCTGACCAAGTGGGTATTCAAGTAATACACACCAGCAGGCCTAGATTTAGCTCTTTAGTAAAGCACACACTGAAAATAAGCCCTGTGACTTGTTTACTTGTATAGCTTCCTTAAAAAAATAAGACAGATAAGAAGTAATATTCCTTAAGCTACTGGGAAAGTACTTCCGCTGTCTCATTCCCCTTTTCAAATAATGGCTAATTTCGTTTAGCAAATGATGAGAAAAAGCCCCAGACAATTATGTAACATCTATGAGTCAATACTTCCCTTGCAAGGGGAAGAGTGAAGAAAACTCTTCCCTGTCCCAAATTCTCTATTTCATAGCTACCAAAACAGCGGGACCAACCCCTGTCTACTGCAAGTCTTCTAAGGAAACCAGATTTTTCAATGAAAATACAAGTGAAAAGCATCAAGAAATATGACCCTGTAGGCCAGAATTCTTTATCAAATATTTTAAATCCAAACAATAACTAATCCAATGAAAGTAATATGTTATTTATTACTGAAAAACATTATTCAGTAATGGAGGTTAAAGTGAAGGTTTACTTTTCCTGTCAATTTTCCTGCTGTCAACTCTTACCACTGTCCATAATTTTTAATGCTTTGTAATTTTTGTAAACCATGGATTGGAGTATAAATAAAAATTTTGTTTCTCTCTCTTTCACTAGCGGTTTCAAAATACATGTCCTTACTTGGTCATTTCATGTGCATGATTCTAAATATAATCTGGCTAATATAATGTTTAAAATAAAAAGGCATGTTATTCAACATTCAGTGGATTAATGAATCAAGAGCTATTAGCTTAGATTGATACTGAAGTAACAACCACTTGCACCACAGAACAGCATTCAGTAGGAGTAATTTCCTGATAGGAACTGCAGAAATACATCTGCTGTGTCAGGATAAAATGAATAGTCATGGACAACACACCACTGCTTTTAAAGTAACTTTTCAAGACCCTACATGAACATGTGCTTTAAATTTAAAGTCGCATTCTTGTGCCTTTCATGAAATGAATTTCCCCTTCCTGGTATTTAATATGACTCTTCAGTGCCAAAAGAGGAGTAAGGGGGACATAATATTGTAATACTGACCTTCTAACTTGCCACTCTTCCAGGCAGACTTAATTCTGTAGTGTAACTAGAGAGCACTGCACAATGAATGGATTTACTTTTTTATATTTTATAGAAATTTATAGTTAAAGTGAACTGCATTTAGAATAATGAAACTATAGGGCTACTAGAATCCTCTAAAAACCATTGCACTACTTTGGTGTTAGTCCATCAGAAATAGTTTGAAGTATAGTTACAGTATGTCTTTTCTCATGTATAATAAAGCATTTCCTATTAGACCATTAAATATAAAGGCAAATTGTCCTTTTTAGGTTGTTCTAAGCCTTCAGGGTGAAGACAGGCCATGGTGTCAAGCTCTCCTTTGCAATGATGACTTTTATTTTATAGAAGAACACATTTCTCATGTATTCATATTTGACTAAAGGATATAGGGTAAGAAGTAGCCAAATACTGTGAAATATGAGAATTGGGAATACTACAAAAAGTAAAATGATAACCTTCCTCTTTTTAATTCTATTGTTTCCTCCACTGTATTACATCCTCTCTCCTTAAGACTTTAACTTTGCTTAAATAGGGAAGTATTTTAGCTAAAGTGGGCAACCAAATGCATTGTTACAGAACATTTCCTCTTACTTGCTCAACCTACGTAAGAAGATAGTACTGTCAATTATTCCATGCATACAAGCCACAAAACTTTTTTTAGACAGTTTCTGTACTCCTCCATCATCGCCAACAAGCAGCCCAAGAAGAATATTTTTAAAGTAATCAGATTGAATCACTAGCCCTTTACTTAGATCTTTCACTAATTTGACATACAATGAAACTTAAAAAAGAAACAATGTGACTCCACAGTTCTAGAAATAGTCCTAGATAGCAAATACTCTCTTCAAAAAAAATGATACTAAATTATTAAAAAATAGCAAAAAAACAAGAATATTCTTCTTTTTCTACCTTGTAGAATAACAATACAAGTACTGAAAGCTACGATTTTAACTTTCCCTTGCAGAATTTATGAACATGATGTTGACTGGATAAGGTGAATTAAGTGGATGTGGACATAATTACACAATCAAGATATATTTAAAAAGGTTCTCGAATTCATAGATGAATGAACAGAAGCAAAACTAAAGCACAGAATATTTTCCAGTTATCGTCATTCCCAGATGTTGGCTTCTTAACTGTAACCAAGTTTAGACAGAGGCTGTAACTAAAATAGACTGGTGTTACAGGTAACTCGTTACAGCTTGCAAGCAAAACAATCTTTATTTCCATATACCATCTTTGTACCACTGTAACTGAACCCACATGGTGTAAAAGTATTGTGTTAGTCATCTTACACTAGGATGGTTTAACCTTGTCTGTCTTTTCTTGTACTCAGCTCTGGAATAATGATGTCAATGCAAGTTTTAGGAGGTTAAACTGCACCCCTCTATATTTTGATTGCATACCTTGCACCTCATTCTGAAGACAACCTTTACCACATGTGAAGATCTGTTAGAAAATGCAGTCTCTAAGATGGGACAAGAACATCAGCAAAACTATTTCACTGCTAGAATAGTACACTACAATTCTGAAAACAGACTAAATCAACTTTTTTCACTTTGTGGTTCCAAATTCTATTGCCAGTTCATTACCAACTGAAAGGACTAACTCTTAACTTTAAATGTACTACACTGAGTCCCAAAAAAGCTTAACTCAACATACTTGTCTCACTCCTGAGTGAGATGTCAGGTAAGAAAGAGCATTTAGAACAAGACATCCATGCTTCATACTTTCCTGACAGGTTCTTCTAACTTCCAGAAAGCTGCAGATCAGGGGTTCTATGAATCAGAGGTATAATTCTTTTTGCATCAACAGCCTGGAAAGAGCTGTCTTTAAAAAAGTCCACATAATAAACCCATAGCATCCACTATCTCACAGGCATCAAATGATATTTTCTTTAGAGAATACTATCCTTGGATACTCACTGTCCACTGAGTAACTGAGTTAGAGAGTTTCATGCAATGAAGGATTGGCACATGCAGTGTGAATGCTGCTCAAGGAGGGGACACTGAAGAACACAACTTTGATACAGAGTCTACACTTAATTTGTAGTAAGTGAATAGAACTGCATACATCTAGCAGACAGAAGCTGCTAGTATTACGTGGGGTGTGCATGTGGTTTTTAATATGAAAATAAAAGAACTGGGTATTTAGTTCCTCTTGCTGATTCTTGAGCAGGTATATGAATTCAGCTATTTTTGGACCATTTCTACCAAAAATTATGAGCATTGCTGTAGAAATAGTTTCACTGGCCCTAGATTTTGTAGAAGCTTTAGACATAGACTACCATGGATGTGGATGCTAAAAAGTTAAAAGCAGATAAATTCTTCAGCTTTTTCGCAATATTCTGTGAGAACATTGCTTTCACACACAGACTAGATGAAAACAGCCAGGACAGTTTTGTAAACTTTTATCTGTGCACCTGGGTTCTGTTGTGCAGAATTGTTATGGGACACATTGGGAAAAATATTTTGCAGTGGGTGTTGTGGGTTCTAGCCAACCACTACAGGAGGCAGATGATCAATGACCAAGGATCTTATGTCATAATAGTGAACTGGGGTATAACAATGGGTCTGTAGAGGAATAAAGAGCTCATGCCATTGTTTTCCTGAACTTGGATTGTGTCATTTCTCACAGTTCTTGGTGCAACAGCACACATGGATACTGTAGCCAAAGGGCAATTTCCTACCCCACCTTTTCAAATCCTTCTCATTATTCTTCGTATCTTGTTAGCAAAAAAATACCATCAATATTGAGTTTTTAATTCTCTGCACTGCGTGTTTTAGCACTTGCCTAAGATATGATGCCATATTTATGATGCCATAAAGGCAAGGGGTTTTTATGTCTTTTTTCAAAACAACAAACACCATCTGTAATTCTCTAGGGATCATATCAACATAGGATAATTGCAGTTTCTAGTGTTCTACACAACAGACTAAATGGATTAAAGCTGAATAGAATGAAATAGTAAAAAAACTGAGGCAAGATGGTAATCAAGATCTTGCTGAAAGTAGATTGACCTAAATGCAGCTGGTAGAAACGTCTGCCATAATTTACTTGTATTTCTTGTTCTCACCTTCTGCACAGCTGCTATTTCATCTGTGCTCTTACTGGGCTGCCCTGATTCTTGAGCCTTTCTTTTTTGCTCAGATTCTCTTGAATGGGTAAACAATTCCGTAAAACTATAATTTCTATTTGTATGTATTACATTTCTGTGTATATGCATACACATAAATGCACACATGTAACCCACTTTATTTGCTCCAGAAACTAATATTAATAGCAAAGTGGGGAAGGAAATGTGTTGGTACTCATTCTTACCAGACAAGCTATGTGAAACGTTGAAGCCACCATCATCATCAAAGTCTATGCCACACCTCCTATATTATTTATTTTCAAGTATTCTCTAATGTCACATATTACTCTAATGCACAGTTACTGTTTTAAGCAAATGGAAAACACAGTAAGAGCTGCCCATGAAAATAATTGTATTCATATTCATTTTCCCTTGTGCCAAAGATTATGAAGAAACAATCTTTGTCAATTATTAGAATAATATGCTATCTAAGCAGTGCTTCCACTCTGCTGGCATTTCTAAGTATCAGAAACATGAAACAAGGTTAAATGAAGTGCAACAGCAAAATATCCCCACCATCTCCTATAAAACTACATAATCAGTTTCATCTAAGATAGGATTACTTTTTCTTACCTTCAGCCATTTATCAACACACTTGGCATGGAACTCATGGTTACAGGGTAAGACTCGAAGTAGCTGCCTTGACTCAAAATCACACATGCACACCACACACCTTAAAAAGAGAATGAAGTTTAAATGTATCTGCTATGTAGGAACAAACATGCAATTCCATACAAAACTTTACAGGTATGATTGCAACACAGTAGCTATTTTACACGTTCAGTATCTATAGTGATTGACATCTGACAATGGAAACTGAGAATTGACTCTGTGGGGTTTTATGGGTGTTTTGTTGCTTTTTTCTTACTGTGCTTTCACATCGCAAAGCAAGTATTTTTGCTCTTCTGACCTAGCTGTGACTGCAAGTTAAAGAAATGAAAATCAAGCTATCTAAATTATGGATCTTTGAAAGAGACCAATATACTTACAATGTCTGCTCTGACTGGTGATTGTTTGGATTGAACCTGTAGGATGGAAGCTGCTCAATGTCTGCTTTTGTTAATCCCCGTGGTTTGGCTTCCCCTAGACGTTCTGCCAAATTCAACAGTGCCTGCAAAACATGGAAACTAGACATTTAAAAATTCACTGATCAAACAGACTCTGGTTCCATTAGTGTTGGGATTACCATGACATCTCAGTACCCCAGCTGGTAGCACAAAACACCCTTCTATCAAGAAATATTTAGAACTTAAGCTCTCCCATACAGTACATACTCCTTGGAAAGTCTTTCAGAACATAACCATCTTTGTAATTATTTAAGATATTATCTTTGGGATTTCAAAACCCACTTTCAAAGGACCCAGTTTCCAATTACTGCTGTGACTGCATGCACAGCTCAGTAAGTAATTTGCTTCTGAGGGATCCCCTGACCCTGCTATGAAATTAACAATGCTGGTAAATCAGAAAAAAATTGTCAACTAATTTACTTCATAAGAATATGTGAGTCTGGTCTTGTGAGAGAAATCATAAATTTAATGGGACAGTTTATGATTTCCACTCCACATTTAGGGCTAGTTGAATTAAAATATGGAGATTTTATCCTCAATCTGGAAAACAAAAAATACCTTCAAACTTTAAGTGCTTTTGTGGCTGCTAATTTTTATGTTAATTTTCTGTAAGCCAAGTGTTGCAACTAAAATCCTTCCATGTATATAATTTGCAGTCTGACATGTATTTAACTCACACTCCTTCATGAGGGGCCTAGGAAACATGTGTGATAGAGAAATCAATGCACAGAAAAGACCCTGCGAAAGCTGCAAATCGTACTAATTTCTTACACTACTGAAACTAGGGCCCAAATTCTCAGAAGACATTGCTTCTTCTGAACCACCACAGAAGTTATTACAGAAGTGCTCACTGTTAAACTGAAGATGTGCAACTACACAGAGATCTTAAGGGGAGCACAGGCAAAGAGATGCAAAAGTCAGGGTTAATGAAGACTAACTCAAGAGAAATCAAATGGAATCCATTAGCTTCAGAACCAGCAAAGAAACAACAGTTGGAACAGGCCCATAATTATCTAGGATATTTAAGAGGGTTCTGCATCTCTAGATGTGAATTACCATCCCCTCCTGAGGGCAACAAGAAGAACAGGCAGTAAGGCAGTTTTATAAACATTACATTTAGATTAATTAATCCTATGATATTAAAACTATTCTGAAAGTTACACTCATAAAACCAGTAACTTACCCTTTTTGAAAGTGTTTCACTTCTGTCTGGTATTTAAAACCAATTAAATTTTGAAAGGAGAAGAGTAGCATGTAGAACGTAAAAGCTGAACAATTTAATGATTACTAGCCTGGAAAGGTGAACTCTGGGAAAGAGCAATAGGCAAGAAAGAAAGCTAAACACTCTAATATCCAGTTTTACAAAAAGAATCTGGAAGGACCATTTTTGGATTCTGTCTTCACAGTCACTACATTTATTTGAAAGACAAAACCAGGATTAAAAACAAAATATAATAAAATTTTATCTATTACTTGAACTAACATGTTCTTTAAAGGTAGTTGTAGTTCACACACCAACCTCATAGTTTTCTACCTCTCCATCTTCCACATCCAACTCAAAGCTGAAAGCTGGTCCAACTGCCGGTGGAACTGGGAGCATTGATCTACCATGAGAGCAAACAAGGATAAGGTTCAGCATCTTGCTGAAGGAAAGCACAGAAACATCTGGCAGAGGTAAAGTAACCTTTTTGATGCCTCTCTGATCAACGTTCTCAGAACTGACAAAAATGTTACATTTGAAGTCAAGAGCAGACATTTGAAGTGAAAGAGTCACAGGAAAAAGCTTTTTCTGATATTGAGAGTTCTGACTTTTTAATTGCATGCATGTTTCACTTGGTACTTTTAACCAAGCTCAGCTTTATTACAAAAACTAATGTCTTAATTACCACACACTATGGAGAGCTAAAACTGACAAAAAATTGTCATTTGGGTTTTAAATGTATTTCTTTAAGTGGATAAAAGACCATCAAAGAGGAACACTAAGTTCATTTATGTCTCCAACACAAAAGTCTTGTAAGTTCTGCAAGCCCAAAACACACAATGAAGATAAATAGGATTTGCTACTGGACAAACTTCCATACTGAAGCCAAGCACAAATTCATTTTCTCATGTACTGTGATGTTGGTTAAAGCTGAACCCCTTCAAACTCAGAGATCAGAGAGATGTTTTCTGGTTGTATTTTTACCCCCAAAGATAGTACAATGGGTCAAAACTTCATCCACAGACATGGAAATCACAAATTCAAAGCACTAATACAGTAGAATCAGGAATTACTGTGCCACATCATGTCCGCAATGAATAGGCAAGACGCTATGACGTTACGCTCAGACTGCAAGATGCAAAGCTGAACAACTTTGCTGAATCAGATTTCTGGTGCCATTTTCATGCCACGTCTGACACTGCGCAGAGAGAAACTACAGATCTGGTGTCAGTCTTTGATCATTTCCTTGTCAATGTCACCTTTGCCCCCAGAAACTTAATCTTTGTTTTCCAAACATTCAATTCTTACTCCCAATACAGAACATTAGAAGACTAATACATCTCATGTCATAGACCCAAACTCTTCCAGAGCGTCTACCATAACACGCTACAGATAATTCCTAAATGTTAATTGTTCCACATCTTTTCCAGAAACAGCTAATCAGAAGCAGAACAGAAATGTGACAGCTGTGACAGAGTAGCACTTCAGCCAATAAAGACTAACACACCACAGAAGCTCCCACCCTTGTGTTTTATAAACAAGAACCAAACCAAATTAATTTATTCCATAAGTGAAGACTCCTACAATATGATCCCAGAGTGTAACCATGCCTCTGTAAGAGTATCACAGAACTATGATTTAAAATCTGTCGAAGACTTTACCAAGAATTCAGAAACAAGAGGCTACTGTGCCTCAAAATACCTGCAAAACTACACTGGACAAAAACTGTTCACTTGTGGTTTTCCTTGCTCAGTGGTGTAGGTTATTCAAAACAGTCTGAAAAGTTTACACAGAAATGGAAGTCTTCCTCTGAGACAGGTGAAATATGCCTGGTCTCTGGTAGAGTCCAACCATAGAAAGTGCCAAGATGCTTGCTGCCTTCTTAATAGCCTACATGGAAGCAAATGTACTTTTCACTTACAGCACATAAGGTAATAGGCTGGGATGGTAAGGGTGTGGTGGTATTGGCTGCTGTGATCGGTATCTGCTGCGCCCTGTGAGTCTTCGAGGCATAAAAGGTGGGTAAGGCTGCAAGAAAGAAGAAAATAAGCTTCAACTGAAACTTGTGGAACTGGAACTTGTGTCCAGTTTTGGGCTCCCCAGCACAAGACAGACATGGACATACTGGAGAGAGTCCAACAAAGGGTCACTAAGATGGGTCTGGAGCATCTCATGTGTGAGAAAAGGCTGAGAGCTGAGCCTGTTCAGCCTGGAGAAGAGAAGGCTTTGGGGGGATCTTATCAAAGTATACAAATACCTGAGGGGAGGGATCAAAGAAGACGGAGCCAGGCTCTTTTCAGTGGTGCCCAGCAGCAGGACCAGAGACATTGGGCACAGACTGAAACACAGGAGGCTTCATCTGAGTATCAGCAAACACTTCTTTACTCTGAGGGTGACTGAGCACTGGCACAGCTTGCCTAGGGAGATGGTGGAGTCTCCCTTCCTGGAGATACTCAAAAGCTGGCTGGACATAGTCCTGGACACACAGTTTTAGGTGGCCCTGCTTGACCAGATGATCACCCTTCCAACCTTATCCAGTCTGTGAGCCCATGATTCAACATTTTCCATCCTTACTCTCCACCCTCAATAATGAAATCCACTTTCAGTAAAGCATTATTTAAAAAATCCAGCCTCTGCTAAAATCCAGAAGTGTCTCAGCCTCAATTTGAAAGTACTATTCCCATCTATAATACACAGTCAGACCAACCTATGCAAAAAAGTAGTAGTATACAACAGAACTCCTTCCAAGTTCTTGTGTTTTAGTCTACAGTCAGGATAGTTTGGGAAACAGGATATGAACTGCTGACCCTGTTGTAAATATAAAAGCCCAAGGGCTATTATGCAGGCCTCCACACAAGCAGTTGAGTAAAGAAGCCCTTAAAAAATTCTTTAAGATGAGAATTTTTAAAAAATATCTTCAAAAAACCTCTTACTTTTAAGCAGTGGTATATAGTTACATTTAGGCTTAAAGGCTTGAAGCCTTTCAAGTGTATGTGGAAAGTTTAATCAGTACAGTTTCTGCAGCTGCACCACACCTAGAGAGACACTCAAGCCTAAAGCTTCAATGCATTCATTCCATGGATAAATCAGGGTGCTTTCTGTCATCTCTTGCTAAAATTTTTTTTGTATTTTCTCCAACTGAAATTCATGTATCCCTATTGAACTCATATTTGAGGGCCTTCAGACCATTTTTCTGAAACAAAGAACACCCTAGGTCTTTACTAACACATTTTTCTTCTTACATGTTTGAAATTTGAAAGCACCAAACCTCAACAACCCCAATGATTAACCTAAAATCCCCTAATTTTGCATTATGATTAGGTAGCCACAGTCATATATAAAATTAACATATGAATATAAACACAATGCAAAAGAGCCAGGTTCCTTTTGGTTGAAGTCTCAAACTAGGCATAACAAATATTAATTTTACTGCTTTGCGAATTCTTCAACCCAAAAACATAATGAGAAACTGTTCACGGAATGAAAAAGAATCAGGAATGTAGCTATTCCATTCTAATGTTAATGCAAATAAAGCTTTATAAAGATTTAGTATTACTTTATAAAAGGCCACATGATTACTTGTAGTATCTATCTATTTTACTCCTTAGCAATAAACAATATGGAACTGAAGCATCAGATAGGACAAATGCTACAATCTGCAGAAAATGGTACTATGTTCCCTATCTACTTTAACAACTGAACTTAAAACTGAAGCAAGTCTGACTCCAAGCAAAACATGTATAATTCGACTAATGCATCAAAGCATATGGAAGCTTTCGAGTGTCCTGGTCTCCAGAGTGTCTCACAGTGCCTGAAAACTTCATTGGAAATCTGTGCATCTTTAGATTAACAAGTTGATCACTTTTTAAAAGGGTGAACACTTACTTGAACCTTTATAAAAACTGCAGCAAGCATTTGACTAGGATCTGTGATTTCAAGGAGATTAATTAAAGACAAGGTATCTGTATATTCTGCAGCTGCAGGGCCTAAAATTTAATTCTTATTTAAAATTTAAATAACAATATGCTTCTAAAACCACTGAAAACTTGATACACATGTCAAACAATAAATAATTCAGCACCAATACTTGGGATTTAACTATTTCTCCCAGCATCACACAGGCAGGAGAGATTTTTTGTTTGCTTTGGAGCTTTTTTTCTTTTTTTTTTTAAAAAGTGACCCACACAAAACAACAAGAACAGCAACAACAACAAAACCCTGACCCATTTCAGGACTAATACAATTGCAGATTCAAGTACAAGACAAAGATCCTAGAAGAAGCACCACTGGACACGCCACAGAAACACACAGTTCAACAAAGTTCAACACAGACTATCCTGCACCACTTTTAATTTTATTTTGTGCTGCTGCAGTGGAACAGCCTGAAGATCACGTGAAAGCTGACTTAAATCAAGCTTTGTAACATGGCTATCTTTACAGTATGTATAGCATAGTATGGTGTGGTCTAAATTATAGAAGCACTCTACAACTGCTGCAAGGGAAGAACTGTTTTTAAAGCATTCTGACTTTCCTGATCTGTGGAAACTCAATATATGATGAAGAATTAACTAAAAGTCACAACAGCTTTTCTAAACTATACTAACTAGTCTCTGCAATACAAGTCCTGGACTGTGTGACAACATGGAAAGTTTTCTAAGTAAATGCTGCTGCACTTCACAGATAATGTTACTGGAAATAATTTGCTGGTGTCATTAAATTACCCTTAACTTGATTAACACAAGCTTAAAGAAAATACCACAGTATGCAGCTATTCCAATAATGGAATATGATTGCAAGAGTGTGACTTTTCAACAAAATGTACTACAGAATAAAGAGCAAGAATGTTAATACAGTATGAAAGAGAACATACCATAGAAAACAATACTTACTACCCCAAATGACATCTCCTGGTGTAATGGATCATGGGCTAAGAATTGAAGAGGAGCTGAGGGAGGCAACGTTGGTGGATGGGCTGAGGGAGGGTATGTAAAACCTCCTACAGGAAGATGTTCTCCAAGCAATTCTACGTCATTTTCTATCCTTTGAAGTGGCTAAAATAAAAACAGAGATAGCCTTTGTGGCAGTAATAGAGATTAAATTTTTTCCCCAATAAAGAACTGCAGTCCCAGTTGTACATTCTGTGCTGCCGTGCTCAATTTTATAGTAACTCTGTGAACAATTCCTAGGTCATTGACACTACCCAAAAAAGCAAAGACAACACTACACATTTGATATAAATTCACCTTTTCCAGCTAGCCATGCTTATAGACCAGGAATTTATGCGATCTAGCAAATATAGGAGTGGCTGTAATTTCCTGTATCTTGCATTTTTCAGGACAAATATTTGCTCTCCTTCTTGCCAGGCTGCTCTCACTGTATAACTATGCGAGAGAAAAAAATAAACAACCATAGACAAGAACTGAAATTGTGCCAGAAAAACTGAGAAGTGGAGACATGGTGGTTCCAGTAGATGAAACTGAAAATGATATCCAGTATTCAAGCAGAGGCTTTCCTAGGTGGGTCATGCAAGCAGTTCTAACAAGCAGTCCAGAGGCTTCAGAAGCCTGAGATTCCAGATTAGTTTTGTAGCTAGTCAGATCTATTATGTAAGTCAAGTCCAAAAGTGCCCAAGAAAAAACCAGGAATTCTCCCTGTTTCATAAATACACCTTTCTGTTACTGACACTGAATTCCATCATTGCAAGAAATTCAGCTAAGAAAGCCACCCTGTGGAACCAAAGGAATATTCTGTTTTCCTGTTATGCAGAACAAACAGGATATTCTTAAACCACTACGATGCAAGCTTTTTGCCAGAGCTGAAAGTTGACAGACAAGCCTAGGTAAAAACCTAAGTAAGCAACTCAAGCTAAAACCTGAATCCATAGAAAACTTTCACTTTGTTATGATGATGGAAACTGTTCTCCCATGGCTGTAATGAAGTGATTACAACCCTATCCACACCTGAGACATGGCATGGAGTCTCGGCAGTATTTGCATAAACAAAGCTATATCCTATTTCTGCATTACTGAAGTATCTGCATCTTCTACTCAGAGGGGCAGAAAAATGGACAAGTACTCAGATAACCACACAGAAAGTGTGGTAGGCCAAAACCGTAAACCTGGTTTCCCCCTAAATCCAAAACAGGGTCACATTTTGCCATGTTTGCATAGTCCCTATCACTAAGCCAAATCTCCTTAAGCAGACAACATCAGTAACTTTGGTAAGTGTGAAAAAAATGTTCTAGGAAAAGGACTGGTCATGCTTCTTTCTCTCCTGAGCTTTTCTCTGACATGCTTATTATGTTTACACAGCCTCCTCTGGATTCTATTCTGCTTCCTGGGAAAAAATACCTGAGGGTGAAGGAAATACCCATCTTTCTGAGAGAAGTAAAAGCGTATGAGAAACAGCACAGACAATGATGAAATCTGAAGCAAAACACTGAACTTCAGAAGTATTTTTTCATCTTTTTCATCAACCAAGTGGTTACAACTTGGAAGAAAATCCTTGCTTCCTCAATCAGGTATCAGTACTGGGTACCCATCCAGCCCACCAGTTCTACTGAGAGTGGGGTAGGAAGCAGTACTTACCGATCGTGACTGCTGTGCTTGGAAAGGAACAAATTGTCCTGGAGGAGGTAAGTGAGGAGGGTGGTGTGTAGAGATATGAGGAGGATGCAAAAGGAATGGGTCACTAGAAATGAGGGGTGGAAATGCTGCGTATGGTACAGGTAGGTGCTGGACTGAGCACGCCTGAAGCATCTGAAACAAAATGAAAACAACATATTTTGTAGCACATATATTCCCTATACAATGTTCCATATTCTGTGTATTTATTATGGAAAGGTATCCTCATAATAGAACAGTTCTTTTGCCTTGTTGAAAAAGCCTCCAAAATACACATAAATAAAAACTCATTCAAATACCCAAGGAACAGCGATGAGTACAGAACAAGCTCTAGGAAGCAGCATAGTGTGATACCTGCTAGGTGCTCATGAGGTCAGCAGAGTTTGGGTTTTCAATACTCCAGGACTAGACAGCCTTCTAAGTGATGAGCAGACACATATATCCTAGCTCATTTTATTTTTCCCATATGTTACCATCAAAATAATATGCCAAAGCAATGGTCTTGCAACCACTTCAAGCTCTAGATGCAACTGAACGACTCTCAGCTGTCAGACTGTGCCTAAAGACTTCTGCTGCCTCATGCACTATAAATAACTCACGTAGTCTGCTCAGTTTTGCACTTTTGGGTGAGTCCTATGCTCTAAAAGCAGCTCCCTAGTGACAGATACTATGGGAAATAGCTCTTTTTCTCTCCTCCTTTAAATTCCTGACATAAAAGCAACTTTGGGCACTGAAGTTTGAAAATAAAATGATCAAGGTGCCGCAGGGGAACAGGAATGTGCTTTATGGCACTGTTCAGTTTTACTTCCACCTTTCTATATGGCAGAGCAAGGAACCTGCATTCTCTTTTTTGCTGTGCTTTGATCCATTATGAGAATGTCAGGTATGTCTTTTACACTTTCAACAATTAAAAGAGCATTTAATTAAGATATTCATTATCAAATCTTGAAAAGAAACATTACCCACCCAGTTTTATATTTCTTTTTTTTTTCTTGTTAGTCATGTCACACAGCACACATTTGCATATTGACTATAAGAGCATAAAATGGTAATTAGATTTCAGTAGTGGAGGTGGAACTATCATCTCAATTTGCTGTGATCATGACCAAACAAATCTTCAAATGCACCAAAACAGCAGTAGATTAATTTAACTGCTATTTTTTCCTTAAATGCCGACTATTCTTTTCCCTCAGTTACTTCATCATTTTTCTAAAAATCAAATACCATAGACAAGTGTTTCTATGGTTATAATACATTTTTATTGTATTTTATTAAATTGAAAACTGTCCTCTGAGATAGCTGAAGATAATTTTGCAGCTAGAACACCTCACAGTCCTCTTCAAAACATGAGATTCTTTGGGAAACATCAAAACAGGATTTTAGGTGGTAAAGATTACCATAGCTTCTATATGTATTTGGAATGTTTGATTTGTGCTATGCCCATGTCACTTTTTTAAGTTAGACCAAATGAGGCCACGTTAACTTTCAAGTGGAAAGAAATGAAAATTACCTGTTTATTCATGCAAGCTTTTAAAAAAGTTCTTCTGTTTGGACATATCACAGAATGACAGAATGGGTTAGAAGGCACCTTAAAGATCATTTTGTTCCAAACCCCCTGCCACAGGCAGGGACAACTTTCACCAGACCAGGCTGCTCAGAGCTTCATCCAATCTGGCCTTAAACACTTTCAGGGATGGGGCATCCATGACTTTTGTGAGCAACTCGTTCCAGTGCCCCACACTCATAGTAAGGAATTTTTTTCCTAGTATCTAATCTAAACCTACTCTTCTTCAGTTTAAGGCCTTGTTCTGTCACTACATGCACTAAGGTAAAGGGTAAAAGGTCTCTCTTTACCCATCTTGTAGGCTGCCTTCAAGTACTGAAATTAGGGCACCTCAAAGCCTTCTCTCGTCCAGACTGAACAAACCCAATTCTCTCAGTCTTTCTTAGTATAAGAGGTGACCCACCCCACTGATCACCTTGGTGTCCCTCCTTTGGACTCGCTCCAACAGGTCCATGTCGTTCCTGTGCTGGGACCCCAGAGCTGGATGCAGAGCTCCAGGTGGGCTCTCAGCAGAGCAGAGCAGAGGGGCAGAATCCCCTCCCTCCCCTGCTGCCCACCCTGCTTTGGATGCAGCCCAGGACACATTTGGCTCTCTGGGCTGGGAGTGCCCATGGCTGGGTCATGTCCAGCCTCTCATCCCCCAGCACCCCCAAGGCTTCTCACAGGGCTGCTTCCATCTGTTCATCCCCAGCCTGTGTTGATGCGATCCAGGGGTAGCACTTTGTGTTTGGTCTTATTAAACCACATGAGATTTCACACAGGCCCACTTCTCAAGCTTGTCTGTGTCCCTCTGGATACCATCCCGTCCTTCAAAGAACTTTTTAAACTGATGAAGGTATTTAATAAATGGCATTTGTTTACTTCATAGTTACACATGCAGTGAGAGAGACAAATACTGTGAAAAATAACAAAAGGATACTGGGAAGTTTACAGATGAAGCTGGTGAGCAGGTGACATGCTGGAGGGCATGGGCTACCCTTGAGATGAATTTTTATAGGCTGGAGAAATTGGCTGACAGAAAAGTGTAAAGTTCAAAGGCAAATGTGAAGTCTGGCACTGGAAGAGAGTAACTCCTTGGAGCAGGACACTCTGAGACTAATTGGTTGCAGTCAGATTTGCAGAAAAAACAGTGGGGTTGTGGTGGACACAATACCCATAAGAGTACTCAGTCAAAAAGGCCTCTGGCATGCTGGGCTGCGTTGTTAAGAATGCAACTCATGAAACCAGTGAAGTGATTGTGCCCCTCCATTCAGAACTTGTGACACTAATCTCCAGTCCTGGGCCCAGTTTTGGGTGTCCCAGTGCCAAACAAAGACAGTGACAACATGATGACCAGGAGCTTGGAGCTTGGAGGGCATAGAAGAGGTGTCAGAACTAGACCTGTTCCGCTTTAAAAAGAGAAAACTAAGCGAATACCTTACCACTGTGTCTAACTATTTCTCAAGAGTGGACAGGAAGAATCCAAATCCTCCTCAAGAAGCAAAGTGAAAAAGCACAAGCACCAATGGGACCAAGATGCAGCAAAGAAAACTCAAGCAGACATAAAGAGGAAATTCTTCATCACAGGAACAGTCAAACACTGGAGCAGAAGCTTAGAGGGGTTGTGAAATCTCCATACTTGGAAACTGGTACTGCAGCAGGTGACAAGCAGACGACGTCCAGAGTCCCCTCTTAACTTTAAACTGTTCCTCAATTTTATGCTCTAACAGAAGAAAGCATGAAGTCTGCCTGCTGATGCTACAGAAACTTAACTGTTTATATCCACTTGTACTGGATCTCTTCTCTCAACACACTTAATAGCTGCTGCACATTCAAAACAAAAACTAGAGCTTTACTCCTATATGTATTAAAAGTACAACTGCATCGTTGAATTAGAAAATACGGATACTGAAAAAGCTTCAGCAGAGAATCTCTTCAGCTCCCTGCAGCATTTTGTGAGAGTTCTGTCTTTCCCATGCAGATTATTTTAAACAAGATTACAGCATTGTAAACTTCTTGCACCTGCAGGTTGTTTTGCAGTATTGTTACGGTTTTAACTAGATAAATATTTAGAAATGGATGTCTTAGAACTTGGCCAATCCCCTCAAGGGGTGGATGGCCAAAAGACCAATTACCTTATGCCATTTAACACACTCTTGCAAACTAACATATAAAAGCCTTTGGAAAAATTATTAAATCACTTCCATTTATCCCTGAGCCTGGATTCTGTGTCGTTTCTCTACTCATCCGCGGTGAGAACAGCGGCATGAAGACATTTTATGAATTGCACAGGTAACATACGTATTCAAAGCAGAGATTGTCAGTATCCATTGGATGGATTTCCCTAAGGCCCAATATAGTTTCAGATTTGTCTTTGTTGTTGTTTCTTAGGACATGTTGCTTTCTTGCCTTGCTGAATTTACTATGTAAGTATTGTTCCAGTCTCTGGGTACTCATTCTGAGATTGCTTTGCTACACTAACACCACCACTAAACAGAAGAAAAAGGCTATCTCTCATGCTGCCTCAGGGATACACAGCAGTTTATGTAACAGATTTCACCAATTTGACAGGTAAGGGGAACTGATTCTCACAAATACTCCAGACTAGCCAAGCAGTATGCTGCAGACGTTGCTGCCTCTCATGGGGATAAATGGCACCCGGATATGATAAATGCAAATTACCCTTACTCTTCAATGAGCAGCTTAAGGAAATCGATGGGTCATATCAAGGGTTTTGTTTCAGCGCCACACAGGCTTATTCATGTCACAGAACGCACCACAGGGAAAGCAAAGTTACAACTGCTGGCAGAGAACAACATTATACCAACATCAAAAATGTTCACCAGATGCTGTATACAGTACTGTGTATGACATTATAGATTAATACTAGAAAAAAAGATGGAAGCTGCTGTAGTTACAGAGACCCACTTACTGGGGGAGGCACACTGCAAACTGGAAGGTGCTGGCCACTGAAAACCACTGAGCACCCTGGGACCTGCTGCGTGCTGCAGGCTGGAATGTGCTGGCCTGTGCAAAGTGGTATCCCATGTGGAGCCACAGTTGTCACTGTGTATGAAACAGGAACTGTGCCCTGATGGATCTGCAGCAAAAGGGGAAAAAAATATTTAATAACTTACTGCAAAGTCTTAACACTAACACAGCACAGTACAATAAAAAGCTTTTACTTACATATCAGAAAAATAATATATCCACAAAGAAAGTGTAAAAGGACGCACATAGTTGTAATTTCTGTTCATTACATTGTTTTTATCAATGGAACGTTATTTATTGATTGCAAGTTTCTGGGCAAGAGGGATCACTCCATTTAAAATGTTAAAACTTCAGTGGTGCCTCAGTCACTCAGAAGCATCTCAGACCTGCCCACCCTCCCTGCTTTCCCCCAGGTTAATCTTACGAAATAAGAAAGTAGTAACTCCAATAGAAAAGCTAATCTACAAGCAGTTCAAGATTTTTTGTAGTTCTGAAGGGACTGATTCAGTATTAACCCAAGAGACTTGTATCTTTAAACAACAAAACAATTTTCCAGATTTTTCTTTCTTCCAAAGAGACCACTTTCTTGATTCACTTTCAAGACAACATTTGAGCTAAATTCCTAACCTAAATAACAAAACAGCTAACCAGGAAACTGAAAAGGAAAAGTTAACATGACTCAGATGCAGCAGACCCTAACTATCCAGATTCTTATACGGAAACCATGTAACCCAATTCTCTAAATTAGGCAATCCCTAAAATTCTATCATCAAACTAAGATCCAAAGGTATTCTCAACTTACAAACCACAAGGGTTGTTTTGTTTGTTTGAAATTTTGTTGTTGGTTTTGTTCTGCTGAATTTTTTAACACTGAACAATCTTTTAACACTAATAAAACTGAAAAGGCTTAAGAGTCAGGCAGCACAGATTAATTGAAAGTAATTATTTCAAATCTCTCTCTTCCTTCATGATCAGCCAAAATAGAACCTGCTTATTTAAAATGGGAGAACAGCTCCTCAGGAAGGTGAGAATGAGTAAGGAGAGCTAAACTACCAAACCGGTAGTGTACAGCCAGTCAAAGAGACCAAAACAGACCACAGATCACTGAACAGAGGTTAAAATCTCAGTCTGTGCACCAATGACTGAAACCAGTCTCAAGAGAGACACTGAACTTGAACCAGTTCTGGCTCTGCAACAAACCTTGGGCATAAGTGCAATATTATGTGTGATCCTGGAATGTTAATTGGTCATAATAATAAAAAACGACTTCTCAAAATATTCATGCCTCTGAACTGTAAAGCAGCACCATGGAAGACCCCAGTTAGTCTGGAAATACTGACTTCTGATCACAGATGGTGTGTGGCAGTGACAGTTTTCCATCGAAAACTGTTCAGCCAGACTTGCCATGATGTAAGCTTACAACATAAAGCATTATCTGATCTGCAGCAGAAGAATTGTTAAAAATTGAAGTTTGTGAGATGGCTAGAATGGCATTGGCTTCCATCCTTGCACTTGGTCCCAAATGCAAATACTTCCCTGCAGAGAACTGCTCTGCAAACATAGTATGACACATCAGTGCTACGCAACTGCACTGAATGCAAACCAGCTTTTAAGCAGGGATGTTAGAGCTGCATTCTGAGCACACGCAGCTTCAGATGCGGACATCCACATAGCCAGGTCTATTCATGGCTATATAGCAACTGGTGTACTTGTGCTGCAGCCTGTTAATTTAGCAGAAAACAAAAAAGGTTACCTCAACAGGACCACAGAATCATTTAGGCTGGAAAAGACCCCCAAGTTCATCAAGTCCAACCATTAATCCAGCACTGCCACTCCTAAATCATGTCTGTACTTGCCACACCTACATGTCTTTTAAATACTTCCAGGCATGGTGACTCCACCACTTCCTTGGGCAGCCAGTTCCAACATTTGACAATCCTTTCAGTAATTTTTCCTAATATCCAATCTAAACTATCCCTGTGCAATTTGGTGCAATTTCTTCTTGTCCTGTCACTTGTCACCTGGGAGACTAACCCCCATCTGGTCACAACCTCCTTTCAGATAGTTTTAGAGATTGGTAAGGTCCTCCCAGAGCCTCCTTTTCTCCGGGTTAAACCCACCCAGCTCCCTCAGCCACTCCTCATATGATTTGTGCTCCAGCCCCTTCACCAGCTCCATTGCTCTTCCAAGGACACGCTCCATCACCGCAATGTCCTTCCTGTACTGAGGGGCCCAAAACTTCTTTTACAGGTCCTCAGTTACAGTATTCCATACAAAGTGCTGTCACAGAGAGGAATTCTTTACTTTCTTGACCAACTACGTATGCAACTTTTTCATGTAATTTAAGGAGAAATTGATTAGGCTTGGAGGGTTAATTTAGTTATGCAACAAAACCACCGTGAGTTCTGCTGTTATGTAGGCAACCAACAATAGGCATTGTGAATTCTACTTCTAAAGAATACACTTTAACAATTCAGTAACTCCTAAGCTAAGGTGACATATTTCATGTGAAATCGAACACATAATTAGTAAGTACCATATCACATCCTCATCGCAAGAAACTAATTATAGAAAACAAAATAACTGCATTTCAAAGGTTTGAGACAGAGACCTAGAGAAATATGCCAATTCATGCACTGACAAATTAAGTATGAATTGTTAAGTATCGATCTTCTTTATTAAAAGAGTGAACTTTCTTTTTGTTTTTTTTTTTTCCACTGTCTACTGCAATGCTTCATATACATAATATTCAACAAAAACACCACTCTGTAAGAAGTCAAATAGAATTTAGCGCTCTGTGACTTTCATTGTTAACTATGAGGCAGAGTGAACTATTTAGTGAGGAGAGGGATCTTGAGGATGTTGGGAAACTCCCCCAAAACTAAACACCACATCTTGAACAGCCTTCTGTTTGTACTCCAAAAATTTTACCTGATCGTGAATGTCAACCATCACTGCATTCTGCTGTGGTGGGTGAGCAGCTGGGTGCAACATACGAGGAGATACATTCGGTGGGCGAAAGGCTCGAGGCTCTTCTATTGCTTGCTGCTGTCCATAGGAGAGATGGTGATAGTTTTCATCCTGGCTAATAGAATTATGTCTAGACAAACGATCTCTCCTTGTTCTCTGACGTCGAACAGGAGGGCTGGAAACGCATTTAAAAAATTAGAGGTTATATAAATGACACAAATCCTTCTTAACAACTAAAACCTCAAGACAACAAAATACCAAGAAAATTTTTAAACTGGAAAATTTTACTAGAACAAGCTTACTAGATTAGAATAAAACTTTTAATGACAGAACTGCTACAATCCTTAAAAATTACACTTTTTTCAGTATGGAAATGCTTAACAGAGCATAGCTTAATGCTGTTAGGGAAACCAAGAGAAAAATTCCTATGTAAATACTCCTACGTAAATATTACCTTGTTAAAAAATATGATACTTGGATTGCCGCAGTAGTGTTCAAAGTCAAGACAGTAATCTTCACAGTATTTCCATGCCTTTATTCTATCTAGGTAAAAATCCTTCATTAAATGATCACAGATTTCCCCAGGGTCTTTGTTTCAACCATGGCATAGAATGATTGCTTGCTTAGTGACAGCAGAAAAAACAGCAGACTTCTTTGAGGAAACAAATTAATTTTTCAGCTCTCACATGTTCACTACATAAATGAGTGCTTTCTAAAACTCTCTCCAGAAGATCCCAGGAAATTATGATTGTGGTATTTCTTCTTTTTTGGGGTGAAGAACTTCTGTAGATAGATTTAGGCTAAAGCATGTAACTCTTTTGAGCAACTGATCTACAGGTGTAAGATTTGATTATATATTCTTATATAATCGTGTGTATGTTCTTGGCAGAGCTGCAAATACCTTGAGCTGAAACTTATATAAATCAGAGACCAGTGGCTCAGAAAATGATGCACAAAGAGGTGATAAACTTACTATAAGAAATTTTGAACAAGTCATTTCCCATTTATTTGGAAGGGGAAAGCAATGAAAGCACAAAATGATCTTGCAGTACTTCCAGCATATGCTTTCCAACCTCCACAATACACACAAGTCACAGGTCCCAGAAGCAACAGCAAATTAAAGCTACATGGAGAGAAATGGTTTCCCATTTATGAAACAGGCTAAAGGACCCAAATTGCAGAGAATAGACAAAAAGTATCTGTGATCATTATTAGAACATGTCCTCTCCAACAGTGCATGGAACAGAACTTCTGCTATTACTGAATAAAAATCAAATAAACCTGAAACCTGTTGGCAAATCCCAGGTCTTTCTCAGGTTGACTCCAACTTTCTGGCTGCATGAAACACACATACTCTGGGGAAGTGGGACCAATTCACCAGCTATCCACACGCCACCGTGAGTATATGATACAATCTCTCAAGCCACTATTTTTCAACCCTACTTCACAGAGATTTTGACATTATTGCCTGTAGAACTGAAACAAATACTAATTCTCAACAGGTCAGACAGAAGGCAGAAGACCAGGCTGTAACACAGCAAAGGAAAACTCAAACAAATTAAAAAATGCATAGCCACCTTTATTTTTACAAACTACCATGGCAGAACATACAAGCCGTGTTTACTTCTAAGCACTGGGAATCTAAATTTACATTCTTACTAATGTATTTTTTTCTTAAGTCCAGTTTTCTTTCATGAAGTTTTTGCTGCACTCTCTATTGCTATATTATTAATATGATACAACTGCTACATTCTCCTCAGGTAAAACTGGCATATGTAATTTCTAACCACAGAACTATTAATGCAGAAGATGTTCTCCTGTTTGGAGTATTAAGGTTCTTTTAAATTTGCTATTTCCTGCTATGAAATTGAAATGGTCTGAATATTTTAATACAAAAATGTCTGTGTGAGGATTTCTCTTTGGAAAAGCTCCAAAAATAGAGGAAAGTTACAAAAGACAGCACCAGTGCTTCAGAAGAACAGAAATTCTCTTGACTGCCACCAGCACTTAGACAAGGTAGCTTCTCAGACAAGGTAGCTCTCATAAAACTAGTCTTGCCTCTGTCTTGGTTAAAAGGCCTGGCTTTACTTTTCTGTGAACCCAAAATTATGAAAAAGCCAACAAAAGCCACCAAAGCTTCCAGAATGTCTTTTTAAATGAACAAAGAATATCATTCTCTGGTAAAAAGCAAAGCTGCATTTTTTCCTGCACAGAATTATAGATTATACTATACTTTCAGTCACGAAATTCAGAGTACCAGGATACATAGCTTTATTAGCTTCTGAATTTTCGGAAATTACTTCAGAACAATTGTTAAGACATGGGTATAAACTATTATTAAGCATCAGTAATGAACTTGTGCTTAAAGTCTTTAAAAAACAATCACAAAAAAGTTCTCTGTTACTACATGCACAGTATAAGCATGGTAAATGTCAGGTTAAAACAAAGAGACAGGATTAAGTGGTGAAAAAATTGCAGAAATTCCTACCCTCAGGTAAGAACAGCCATCAAAAGGTATCCATAACTGCAGTTAGTATGTGCAGATCTTAGTATTTCTAACAAGGGGGATTTCTTAGCAGTAAGACATTCTTGAATCCCTTCAGTTCAGAATTACATTCAAGACAACGAGGAAAGGAAGCACAGATGAAAGATAAGGCACAGCAATGCAACACATCCCCCCGTTTCACAATGACTGATAAATTGGAATGGCCTTCTCTGTTTCATATAGGCATACATCATACTTTTACATTAATAATTTTTCTGTACTATATATAAGTATATAGACAAAAATAATCTTTCTGCAAGTTTACACCAGAAGGCTTTCTTTCTTAATGAAATATTTATTTGCTCACAATGAATCAGAATAAAAAACTACAAAAAATTAGGGCACTATTGTGTTAGGCACAGTATAAAATCACTGATATCAAGGGGTAATGTCTAAATAGTAAGCCAGGTAATTAAAAAAAAAAACAGGGAATAAAAAAACCCAAGACAAACTGTCCTGACCAATAGGAGTCAAATGGTAGGACGAAAGAGTTAATGCTGATGACACTAGGGCAGTGATGTCCACACTAGACACACTTCATAGGTTTTGCCTGCACTTGCCCTAGCCTGTTTGCTTAAGCTCAGTGACCCTTTGCAGCTGGAGTGCACCTTTCATCTTATCTTAACCTGAAAACCTGGTGAACTCTGAAACCACTCTTCAATGAGAAGAGAAAACAAAGCAGGGAAAACAGGAATGTTGCTTCAAAAGCATATGCAGCACAACCTCACCGTGAAGTATTAATAACAGATGTACTCATAATGATCTTAAGGAACCGAACTTTTTATCCATGAAAATGGCTATTAGTTCTGATATGACTCCAGAGCATTCTTAAGACTCAAAAAGATTCCTGCAAAACAAGAAACACGTATGTGGCGTTCTCCCTAAAAATCCTGGCTCCAGAAGAAGAAACTGGGTCCAATGCTATTCTGGAACTGACCTAAAGGTAGCTCAAATGCAACACTGCATCCAAGCTAAAAAATGTCCCAACCCAAGTGCAGGGAAACACAGTACAGACACATTCATATGTCTCTGATTGGAGCAAAAACTCGTGTTATTACCCAGGAGTAGGCGAGCTGGCCCTAGAAAGAGTAACGATTTGTGCCCACAACACTGCAGCCAACCTAACAACTCCTGTGAGACTGAAGATGGCTTTGCAATGAGGTGTCTTGCTGTTCGCAAATGGCTCACTTGCAAAAGCCACAGACTACTACCTCAGTAACACTTGACTGCATCTGAATGTCAAGACACTTGTCCCATGCACATTCACCTCTTACACATTTCCCTTCTTATCCTCCGTCCCACAGTACATCCAAACTGTTGAGATCCTGCTATCCAGCATTTATCTTGTTAAGCACGCTGCTTAACTCTGCATGTTAATGAACACTGCAAAGAAATTCGTGTAAGCTGACTGGACACCAAACAAACAAACAAACATGACCAAATGCAAATATTCTGGGCATCTCAGTTCAAGCCATTCGAGGTCAAGATAATTTTGTGGACCAAATGCCCCTAACAGAGCATCCTTGTACCAAACTATATAAAAGGTCTGATCTTCTGTCTTCACAACAACCCTTTTAAGTTCACAATTCAACCTCTTTCATAAGTCTGACAAGCTACATTGAGAGCTGCGTATTTTGCATGACACTAACTGAAAGCTTTCAAATTCATGAAGCTGAAGCAAAGATACCAAACTAGCATGCTCTAAAACCCTTTGCTTCAAAATTACTGGCTGATCATTGCTGACAAATTTGATTTGTACAATCTGAAGAAAACTAGTTAAATATATCTTAATCCTAAATTTTATATTCATGAAAAAGTACACTTTTTTTTTTAGTACAAACCAAGCCAAAACGTTTCTCAGAAGCAAACAGAGACAGTGTGTTTTAACTTGCATAAGATGACTCAGTATTTTTGAGGCAGAATGTGAGGAATGAAAGCTTCTGTTTTGGATAATTTGTTTAACTAGAATAGCAAAAAAGTTTGTGGTTTTATGTTTTGCTAGACCGTCATCTGTCCAGGCACCAGTTCCAGTCTCTCTCTTCCATGACCACTGGAACTTATTCTGAAACCTCTGCTTTGAGAAGTTAATGAGCCACAAGGTAAAACCAACATGAAAATCTATCTCCTGTTACACGTGAATCACCCACCTCAGCAAACATTTGACACTATGCTAACCTCCCCAGCTAGTATCTCTCATCTTTATTTTGATTGGTTTTAAGCACAAATATAACTGTGACTTTAATGACAACGATGGTATTACACGAGTAACTCTTAACACCTTTAAAAGCATCCAGATGAGAAAGATTTTTCATTGAACTTTTCTACATGCTTTTTGCCTCAGTGCAGAGTAATAGAGAATTACATTCATAATAAAACATGTTTTGAACACTCTTTTCCTCAAGTGGACTATTCACATAAATTACACAACGATGCACAAACGTGAACTACTTCCAGTAACTTTTTAGTCACAAATGCAGTATCTTACAGCTCAAAGGAAATGTTAACATTTACCACATGTAATCCAGTCAGTGCTGCCCAAAATACACCTTCCTTGAGGTAAAATCGGAAAGAATAAGAACTTGTTTCCCAAGCTACATAACTTGCTCACCTCCTCCTGTTTCGTGCAGGTGTGTTGCATCGTTCCCCTGAGAAGTGGTGTTGGCTGGGTCGAGCCAAAGGAGGCTGCCTATTTGATGTCATCTCCCATGGTCGCATTGGTGGTGATGGGGCCGGTGACGCTGCTGTGTAGTCAAAGACTGAATGGGAAAGGCGTTGTCGCTTCGGACTAGGACTGTCTTCACTCTATGCCAGCGCAAAAAAAATCAAAACAAAAACAAAACCCATCTCCAGATGAGTGAATTACAATCCATACTTCAGTATTGCTTTGCAGCTAGCATTAGGAGTGACTTATTGAAGACTTAAACACCATTAAATTTATCACCTGCAAGTATTCACCTTTACATTGTGTTTATAAACACAGATTTTTGATGGCTTCCTAACCCCTGGAAGAATTACTACTAAATTTATACTTTGGCAGCATTGAATATAAAAACTCCAACATCCATGCAAAATCAAAACTCTATCAGAAAAGAGCAGCATGAAGAAAATAAGGCATCACCTATTTTACATTCCTCCTGCCTCAGCACTTACAGGCTACAGAAGCATGGAAATATGTGCAAACACAGTCTTCACAGCAATGGTATCTGTAAGGTCAGTAAGCAGCTGCCACACAGAGCTCACTCTCTGCATTGCATCCTTTTCCTATCAGGTCTTTACTTAGCTAATCAGACATTTGCTCTGTACTGTAGCCTATTTTAATTCTGCTAGTGCAGCATAGAGATGCTTCATCCTTCTAGTTATTCATGTAATAACAGCCATTCACACACATAACCTGAAAAAAACAAACCATCAATCTCTGGTTAAGTCTGTGTACTTCATTAAAATTCCACAGGGCCTACATAGTGCCTGAAGTTCCAGTGCTAGTGATGGGAAGGTCATTCACCTCCAAGGAATGTTTTCCCAGTTGGTAATGAACGCAACTGCTTTTTCTCTTCACTGTGTGTCCATGCTATCGAACAATTCAATAGAGCTGTCATTCTTCTCAGAAGTTCCCACCAATGCTCCTATGAAGCCAGCAGCAAATGCAATAAACATCCCTCCCCTGCACCCCACTATTCTGCCAAAATCAAAACACATCATGCTGTTAACAGGCATGACTACTGAAGTATAGAAAAGTACATGTCCTACTTCAAAGATCACCAACTAAACAAACAAAAACTAAAAAGACATGAGCTACCACTGGAACCATCCTTGAGTCCAAACATCATGTGAACTTCTATGACAGAGTTCCTTGTGAAAGCAAACTTACAGTATTTAGTTGCTATCCAGCTTGCCCACTCACTCGAACACTTCTGTTTCAGCCCACCACAGCACTGTTTCCATTACATTTGCATGTAATTGCAAATAGCTGAAGCAGAGAAAACAACTCATCTGCAATGCCTCTGGGTTCCAGAACTGCCTCCTTCCCCTAGATTGTTAGAGGTCTCACTTCAGACTTAGTTCTAGACTGGGCTATGGACCTCTCCTGGCTCCTAGCTTTAGAGGGGCATTTTATTTTCTGAACTCTATTAAGTTGCTTCTTGGTAGGTTGCCATCAACGTAAATTTGTACTCCAGCACTCTTTCCAGTGCAAGGACGCTCTTTCTAAGAGCTAGAAATTTTGTCCAGGTGTTCAAGAGAAAAAAGGTATTTTTCTTCTCTGACTTGTGGCCATTTTTAACAAAATTGTAGAGCCTTTCAGTCTCTTGCTTTCAAATACTTTTAACACAGATTGTAGTTTCCCCCTACTCTATGTCATCTAAAGCAGCCAGCTTCCCTTCTAGACTTCCTAAAGCAGTCAGCAAGGGAACCACCTTGATGATGTATGTATCCGTTTGTGGCTCAATCTCTTCTGAACTCCTTAATCAACTGCACTTTAATGTTTTAGAGAAAAATAGGTGAAAAGGCAGGTCTGCACCGAGCGGCTCATGACAGTAGATGTCCAGGTAAAGGGTGACTCTTCCAGAAGGCTGCCTGCCCTCAGAAGCTCAACACCAAAAAACCTGGAAGAGCTACCCAGTAAGTGCCTTGAGAGCACAGCTTCTGTGAAAACATGCATTTTATTAGATTACAGAGAACACTGCCAAAAGACAAATCTTAAAGGAACTATGCTACTAGAGTCTGAGGAGGACGATCTGTGGCCCAGTTTTTTGCACCATGATGACTAAGCCTATTTGAGGAAAAAGACAGGTAATAAAAATGCTGGTAAATTAGGTATGCTGGGATTTTGTGAGTGCAAAAGAAAATGTTAAATGGAGGAGGGAAAAAACTGGATTTAGTGAAGCTGGCAGAAAACAAAACCTTGAACTAATCAAATAACCCCTCCTGTCCTAATACAATCTATACATACCTAGGTGGGGATCTCCCACTGCTACTGCCCTAATTTAAATGTGACACCTTTCCCAAGCATTAACACTAATATACTCTGCCCTGCAGAAAGCAGTCTACTTTGGAAAAACAGTTCTTTTATTAGCAGTAGTATTGTTACTATTTTCCTTTTGCTTCAGGAGTGCACCACTTCAAAGAGAGTGGAGATGCAAACTGCTAAGTGGTTTGCCTTCATCATCACTCCAGATTACTAGCTCTCACAGATATTTCAAATTCTGTAAGTGCTAACTGCCCTCTGCAGTAGCAACAGTAATTTTAGTCAAAACTGTTTCCCATTAGCAAGAAAATAAAAGTAAAATAATTTTTTGGAACTACATGTACAGAGACTTAAAATGTAATTGTGTCTTTTTCTGTACTGAAAGTACAGAAATAACCTAAAGCTAAGTCCAACTTATCTGCAAACAGATGTTACAAAAAACCCCAACACAAACCCGAATTCATTGAAGACTTGGTGTTTTAAATTGGTTTATTAAGAAACCAATTCTCTCATGTGATGATTGCATCAAGATAATAATAGCATGCAGGAAAGTACAAGGAGCTAATAACAGACATAAATCCTGTATAATTTTGTTTTATGTTATTTTCAATCAGCATGTGGAATAACTATAAACTGACAGTATGTTTTTTCAGTCTACCCTATTATTGGTCATTAAGTTCAGTAGTTTATTTGTGGAATACGGTACTTTTCACAAGGACAGGAGCTCTCCAAATCCCAAATCACTCTAGTTGTTTCTTGTTAGTATTCAAAATATTTTCTGGGACTACTGATAGTTTTTCCAGCCATATGCTATGTATTTTCCTCATGTCCAACAGGCAACAAGAACAGACTAGATGACAGTAATCAAGAACACTCTGTCTAACGCTTAACTAACAAGATAAACTCACTGCCCTTCTTTAAATACACACTTAACAAAAAGAGCATTATGAACAGGAATACAGATTTCATCACATTTAAAGGAAGCAGCATCAGGACAAAGTTATCGGGCTGTTAACAGTAAAAGGAGCAGTATATGTCAGGCCTCTAAAACCTACAGTCTCATCCCTAAAAGTCAGTATTTCACTGACATTCCCAAAAGTTATCATTTTACTGACATACCCAGTACCGTTTTGTCTCATTCTCATCTGTGTACCCTACAGACTCTCATAAATGTAATGGTAACAAAGGTGAATAAAGACTATGCCTGCTTGTAAAACACCCTTTAAAAGTGTTTGTTCTATTTCTGTATACATTTCTTGCGGTAATGTTTCATCTAAAAGCTTTTCCACTTTATTTGGGTAAAACGAGGTATTCTCACCAAGACAATACCCTATCTTTTTCTCTGTCCTTTTCCAGTAAAATTATAAATACTGCAGCCACACACTGATTATCAACCATCACAGAAGGGAATTATTACCAAAGTAATTCCTGAAAATACCTGAAAATCACTTTCCTCTCCAAATCCCTGTATATTCCTACTTAATGGTCCTGGGAAGCACAAGCACCTTCTCCATATCCTCCATCTCAAATTCAGAAAATAAACTACATCTATCCTGTAGCCTGCAAAAGACCAGTATTTGAAAAGCAAACAAATACTTAAGGAGTATTCTCAAGCTCAGCCTTTTCCTATGGAAGGCTTTACACAAGAACAATCTGACGGGTACACCCCATCAAACCCTCTACCAGGCCGACCAGAAATCTGCAGCTGCATGTTTCCTCTTCATGAGTGCATACTGAAAAGGAAATTATTTTTCCTCATGATATACACTGGTAAACATCAACATTTATAAGCATTTTCAAATTTAACTATAGGCATCTAATGGGCTAGTAAACTGAGTACTCTGCATATCCTATCTGCTCCAACAATTCTAACAACTGTAATTTGAATTACATTTCAACATTTCTATTAGTCTGATAGTACGTACAGTAACAGTAAATTCTTGACCTGAACAGACAGTTACATCCAAATGCAGTGGCTTATTCATAATTCAAACCAACCTAACTGTAAGTACATTTTTTCAGCCTAGGTCTCGTAAGCTCTGTAAGAGCTGTGCCCCACAACCCTAAAACCAAGACAAGGGAAATGACTTATATGACTGGATGGAGCAATTGCAGCCCAGACGGCTTTGTAAGCATTTCTGCCTTCTTGCATCTCTCCCATGCAAAGCAGCAGAGGCAGAAGTTTAACTTAGGTGTGGCATTACAAGGCAGGGTTTACAAGCTCACACAAGTCCCCTGTAGCTGGCATTATAGATACAGATAGCTACAGCTCCTTCAGCTCCTGCCACCAAGAGCCTCACTCACTTTCACTGTTGTCACTGCAAACCCGGTCGGTGCCAACACCTCCAGTGAGACTCCAGTTGCTGGCCTAGTTTCTACTCAAGCTGGACTCACTCAGTGGCTGCACACACATGGTACAGAAAGTGAAATTACATTGAGAGGTAGTTAAGAAAACATCTAATAAAACAGGACAGACTGCAAGGATCAGGCACAGGGCACAGCCAGACAAGTGTAAAGACTGGCCACAGTTTACCTATATTGGCCCTTTTTCTGTCTGGCCCTGTTTTGTTCCTTCCCCAACTCCCTTCCCTTGTCTATCACTTCCTTAGCTAGCAGTCTCACTGACCTGCCCCAACAACCTGGACCCTTAGGTCTGCATCCTTATCAGTCACAGAATCCTTGTTTGTATGCACTTTTCTGATAGCTCATCACTTAGTCTGACAGACCAGGTTTTGTTTCATCTTTGTCTCCATTAAGTTTGCTCAGCAGGTTTGCATTTCTCTCCACATCTTGTTTATGGCTTCCTCTTTTCCCTTATAATGCCATTTGATGAGGTCTACAATCAAATAACCTCACTGAAATAAACATTCCCACATTCCACATACCCTTTTCAATTAGTGACTGATCAGGTTTGGACCTTTCATCTGCCTCCCTTATATTTTGGTTCAACAGATTTGTGCCTCAGAACATTCCCATTTATTTCTCCTTTTCTTACTATCTCCTCATGGCACTAAAAAGTTCCTTGACCAGACACAACTTATATGAGCTGATACTCTCTCCTTCCACGTTACCTTACAAATCACAAAACTCTTCCACTAACAATACACAGCACAATTGTAAGGACTCTGCTAGATACTACAATCCAAGAAGAGTGAGATGAAGACTACTTCTGAAAACAGTAAAAACTAAGAAGAATATGGGAATAAACAACAGCACTACAACTCATGCCCTGAACAAGAATATTTAACAAAAATGCAAAGGGTTGGTGTAGGGGATGAGAAGAATTCGTTATGGTAAACCAGGGAAGTTTGTCTCTCCTATCCCGATTTGTGAAGTCCAGAGGACATTCTATCTCCTTGCCATGATAATCCAGGATAGTTCACACACCCCCATCTGCAAAAACTTCAGCATCAGTACACATGACAGAGGCCAGCTGCAGATCTTGGAATCCAGACAGCAGCACCTGCACTACATCTGCCAGTTCCTCAATGAGCAAACCAGGACACTGCATAAACATCACATGTTAATAAGCACAGGTTTTATCATCCTTCCCTGCTGAGCTCTCCCTTGAGCTTCATTCCCAATCAGGTCCCCATTAGATTAGCACTGATCAGGACTCCCACAGTGGTAACTCTCAGCTTTCACGAGAGCCAAAGCTTTCACAAGCTCATTGTCCTGACTTACTCCTGAGGGATTCATACATGCATCCTGTGTAACAGTGAAGAAAAAAACAACAGGATGAAAAAAAGTGGGATTATATTAACTTGTAAACTGACAGATTAAAAGCTCTTGGGGACCATGAAGTTTGACATTTCCTTTAAGTATATTCTTAACATTCTAGCTTTAAATAAAACCAGAAAGGAGCTGCTATAAGAAGCAACTATGAGCAGTAAAGCAAAAGCCCTGTGCCACAAGTGGCAAAAAAGTAACAGATTTTATGAACAAGTGGACTAGTTCCAAGCCTGATGTGCTTTTTTCAAGACAAAACAAACAAGGCTTATCCAGTTGGACTCAGAGCTGCAGGACAAAGAACTTGTCCATGCATTAAGATTTGCCAGCAGAATCATACTGTAATGACATACATCTTTCATTGGCAAAAGCTCTTTAGAGGAACTTCAGCAGACAAAATAAACACCAGAAATAAGAATCTTTTGCTAGAATAATTGGATTTGCCCAAAGAATTTTGCTGGCTTAGCTGCACTGGCCAACATAGTGGGATTTTTCATCCTGCCAACTGTGTGCCAGTCCAACTAGAGCACATAACACTGCTTGTTCAACTTCTGCAGGGTAAGCAGGATTCAGAGCCTCTGCTTCAACTCACCATCATTCACATAACTGTTATACCTCCTTCCATGAATAAGAGAACACTTGGAACAGATACAGTGGTTTATCTGGTAATAACTGCAAACTTCATACACACAACCTTGGTACAACAGTGGTAAAGGTAAATGGGTACATGGTGAGAAAATAAAAATTCTGATATTGATGTCCACACCCTGCATCCACCAGGCACTACATATAAATCCTACAATGTAAAAAATGCTTCATTTTTTGTTTTTAAAGAACCATTTAAACTTTACCTAAAAACCTCAGTACCAAACATACTCAGAGGCATTTCTTTCTATCCAAGCTTTGATTTCAGAGTTGTGTCCAGAACATAACTTGGAAGTGTGGCTGTCCGGGTGCGTACTGGACAACTTCCTGATGAAGGAACACTAAGGGAAATCTGAATTTGGTCTAATAAAAATTTTGCAAAGAAATGCAGACCTTCCCAAACCTGCAAACTGTTAAAAAAAAAAAGCAGACAAATGAAAGGAAGGACAAAATGAGCCAATTCTTGCAGAAGTCCTAGGAGATACCACTGGGAGTACTGTATACAGTTCTGGGCTCCCCTCCACAAGAGAAACACGGACATACTGGAGATTTCAATAAAGAGACACAGAGATGATGGAGCACCTAGAGTCCCCCTTGTGTAAAGAAAGGCTGAGACAGCCTTGGACTGACTGATCAGCCTAGAAAAGAGAAGGCTCAGGGCTATCTCACCAGTGAGGCACAGCAGGCTCCATTTGAACATGAGTAGCACTTCTTTACGCTGGAGAGTGATTCAGCACTGGCATGGGTTTCACAGAGCCTGTGAAGTTTCTCTCTTCGGACTATCTCAAAAGCCTTGGTCCTCAGCACTTAGCTCTACCTAGCCCTGTTTCAGTAGGAGAGCTGGACCAGATGACCTCCAGAAGTCCCTTCCAACTTCAGCCACTGTGATTCTGCAATTGATTTTCATGCAATGCTAAACAGAAGGCTTTTAGAAGCCTTTTTCCTGTGAAAGAAGCAAAGTGCAACTCAAATAGTACTTTGAGGTACTTCAAGATGTACCTTTGAGACATAAAGTATCCCTGTGTCTATGGTTCCCAACTGAACACCTGATACATCTGAGTATTCAAAAAGGAAGACCATTTTTTTCTGCACTTCAGAACTTTTTCTTAATTTTTTTCTTAATTCTCACACTGTCAAGAATTAAGAAAATGAACCTGTAACTAGTACTTAGGATAAAAATTCCACAAACAGAGATCAAAACCCACTAAGCATAACACTAACTGTTTTCTATAACCACAGAAAAATTTCAAAAAAACCCCCCAACAATAAAAAACCAGTTAAAACCCCCATCGTCCTCGTGACATCTCTGTGGATTTACAAAGGAAGTATTTTGTATTTCAGACAGAAGAGTGCTTAGCAAGGCACATCATTCTGAAATGAAGCCTACAATATTTCCTTTAACTTGCTTTTGAAATATGATTATACGGTAAGAAGAAAACTAACCACTCCATCCTAAAATGGAAACCAATGTTCAATAGCCATGTCAGGTTGCTGGCACAAAATTTGCTGCAGCAGCCTTATATATATATATATATATATATATCAGGTTTCTTAGTAATTTATGTGAATTAAAGAGCCCTTCTTGCAGTAGAACAGCAGAACTTTCCGCAGTATTTAGTAAAAGGAACACAATTTGTAAAATAAGAGCAACATTACCAGACACGGTAAGAATATGCAAGTTCATCTCTTTTTTTTTCTTCCAAAGCTATGATGGTATATATCAATTACACTGTTACTATAGCTAACAACTGTACCAAGAACATCCCTCAGTAATCTTTCTGGCCATCCATAATTCACCCATGGCTAACAGGATTAATTCATTATTTACTGACAGTGGGCACAAAAGCCAATCTGTTCTTCAGCAACCAGAAATGACAAAGAATCCTCCATGCAAAGTTTATCTGTAAAGACCTGAGGCATGCAAAGGCAAATCGCACAGCAATAGCATAGAACCGTTTCAAAAAAAGCAGGTGAGTGAAAGAAAGGCCAAAATAAGCCAATTCTTGCAGAAGTCCTAACAGATCACACCTGGAGTACTGTGTGCAGTTCTGGGCTCCTACCACTAGAGAAACACTGACATACTAGAGAGTCCAATAAAGACTTGTTTTACTTATGGTCAAAACACCATTAAAAACCTCAATATTTAATTTGTTGCTTATCCTACATTGGATTGACATTTATCTCCAGTGTTTTCTCTGTATCAATTTCTTCTCTGAAATGCATTTCTCACTTAACTGGATGTTGAGGATATACAAAAAACAACATTCAGAGACTGCTATGTCTAAACTACTTAAGTTTTACACGGTAAGTAGTTGAAACAGTCCTAAGAATTTGATTATTAGATATCAATTTCTCATTCCAAACACTGCAATATTACTTTGCTGCATATGAATTTAAAACACACAAAAACATTAGGAAAATGTAAAAATATTAGCATCATATTTAGCACTGCAGGACTCAACAGCAAAAGAAGGAAATCATATTTAATAAGACTACACGTTTCATATTTTCAAGCTCTACTGCTCAGACAAAAGGGACAGTGAAACCTATATAACACAACTGTAGCACCTCCTTTTCTAATACTGAAGCAGGTTTAAGAACCCAGGCAGCACACTGCCACCTCTAAGTTCTTCAAATTGAATTTTATTAGTATTTGCTACTGCTTGCAGTACTTGCTGTGTGCAAACAAGAATCCTTTGAAATATTAAAAGGTTTTGCAATCATTTTTTGGAGAAATAAATCAAAGCAACTTAAATGCTCCAAACTCACAAAGGCATTAAGAAGTATTTATTTTTGTATCACATCACCGTACTTTTTCGGAATAGGAACCTACAAAAACACCAACCAAACATTAATACAGGAAGGAACCTCAGCTATACCTCCTATTTAAAAAAAAAAAAAAAAAAAAGTTGTAAAAATATTAACTTCATCTTAAAATCCCAACTTATGGTCTCAGTTTTCAATTCAGCTTTGTTCAGTGGTATGTGTGATAGAAAATGGAAAAAAATTGGTGCTACTTCTGCAGATGTTCCCTACAATTACTATGTACTATGACAGCAAACATTTCAAGCTTTCTTAAAACCGAAAATTTTAAGAGTTATGCAACTAACAGTACTAGTATCCAATAAGAATTGTAAAAAATATTTTCCATTGATCATTTTCCATCAATCTCCAAAACTCCTACCAAGATCTGAGATAAATTGTCCGTGTTTTGACATCAGTACCTTATACAATAGTACCAAAAGCTATCTCTCGGCCTCCACAGAGTCCTGATCTCCTCTTTTGTATGTAAGCAGAAGATAAATTTTTAATTAAAATCACAGAATTAACGATAGAGAAAGAAAACTAATTTTCCTATATACAAAGCTGAAACACATTAAACTTTGCATGTGTACCATTAAAATGTATTCATTACTGTAAAGAAGTTTCTTTAAATGTCATAAAATGTGCTGAAATTGACATACTTAAAATGCTGCCAGGGCAAGTGGTGAAATCAAGACAAGGTGTTCAGACATAGGCACATCTCAAAAAGATCAAGTTTTCAATTTTAAAAATAATTCTGCTCTTTCTGCTTTGATGGGACAAGAGGTCTGAAGAGAAATCTGGCTCAAAATTGCTTCACAGCAAGTATTCTCTACAGATAGGTTGCATATTCAGTGTGTATTCACTAATTATTTTGCCATTTAGGCATGTGAAACTAACAACACAGGTACCTCAGCTGAGACAGGGTAATTACGACAATCCTTAAAAGAAAAAAACCAAAATCACACTCTTTCCACTTCAAGATTTTTTTTCCCTGTCTTAAACTACACATACACAGATGCACACAGGTATGCACACACATATATGAAACACAACATACACAAATGAACAAGCAGTCACTTGAGCACTGAAGACTGAAATCTTTTATTTGTGTGAATGAATGTTATACTGACCGTATTTGTATACTGACAAAGCAACAAAAGAACATCCAAACATTTATACCAATAAAAACATTACTCACACTACTGTAACTGATGTCCGTAACGGGCACAAGGACAAGTCAGCATCTGAAATCTGTTCTCACTCCTCAGTGCAAGTGACAAATTATTCGAGATGGCAAAACTAATAAAGAATTGTCATATTCCGTTAACCAAAACAAGGAATATATGAGAAAACACTGAAGGTTCTCAGCTTCAAGGAACAGCTTCTACTTGTGTCGATCTTTTCATTTAGTTTAGAAAACAAGATTATGCTCACACAAAGTCACAGGAAGGTCTGTCAATAAAAAACCATGACACACATTAAATGACATGCAAAGGAACACAAGCCTCGCTCCCCCAAACACACTCAAACAAGTACAGTTTGCTGACTCACTTCTTAAACCTCATCTCACACTTTTGATAAGGAGAAAAAAAAAAGGCATTAAGAACTTAAACCATGTAAGAAATTTGGTGAGATGTGTCCTTCTTTAAAACATTCTCAAGCTCTGCCCAATGGTGAACAAAACAACAGGTAGCCGTAAACATTCACATACAGAAAGCAGGACCGAAGAACACAAACACTATACTAGGTCTCTGTATTTCAATTTGAGAAGAAGTGTTCTGACTGTTCTCTGATACAGTAAGGAAATGAAATAGAGAAGAAGAAAGCTTCACATATGGTCTCTAACCTATGCTCAGTAGAGCTTCACATATAAAATGACTAAATGCATACTGGTATCACCAGGTCCTCTGTGCCCACATCTGAATGTTTTTCTCAAAGCCATACTCATCCCCTTGAAACTTACTCATCTCCACAAGTTCCTTCCAGAACACTATTTTAAAATTAATTTTCTAGTTTTTCCTGTCCCCCATCTCTTCATTTCCCATCTTGCTTTATATTCGGTTCCAATGTTTTCCCAAGACACAAACACAGAACACAGATCAAAAATGCCCTCCTTCAGTACTTACTAACAAAACAGCCTTAAATCTCTTTGCAAGAGATTTATTTCCAATAACTAAATTTTCAAAATGCAGCTCATCAAAAATATTCATCACATCACAACCTTTTTAAAGAACAATCCCAATACAGATTATCTAAAGAAATAACATAAATAAGGAAGAAAACTCCTAAGTTTTTGTCTAGAAAGCCATCTCCTATGTAGTCATGAAGACTGCCAGACCGAGCATCTGCTCAGCAGCACAATAAATTGTGCCATGAATGTTCTCATTCCTTCTCACACAATTTACTGTTACTGCAGTGTGACCAAAAAAAATTAAATAAACAAAAAACAGTAACAAAAAAAATTGGCCACTTCTATCAGAAATTAACAAAGCTGGCAAAGACAGACCACAAGGCTAAGATAAAAGGCTCTGTAGAGAGAATGTAGCTGACTTAATGCAATTTCTGAGTTTTTCTAGGATAGAGGTGTTCACAGATTTTTCAACAGGAACAAACCTGCAAGACTGGTAAGATGGAAAGGGCTACTTAAACTGAAAGTAAACAAAGCACACCATATGTAGTGGCGCTCACATGAAGCATTTTTGTAGTATCTAAGGTAGTAGTGGGAAACAAAAAAAAAAAGTAAAGTTATTGAAAATAAACAGGGAGATAAAAAATTCTGAGACAGCAAACCTGGAATGTATTTACTGAAACCAGGAACTGTAAACATTAAAGAAAGAATGTCCCTATTTTCCTGAGAGGAGAAAAGCTAAGTAATCAGTGTTTTTACTGCTACAGTGCCAACAGAAGGAAAGTTATGCTGCTTACCTACTTTTCCACCAGGTGAGGTATATTTCAGTGCAATTCAGACAAACTGGTTGGAAGGCAAACAGCAAAATACTTAAGGTGTAAAAGGGCTTCCTTTCCCTCTTTCCACTTCCCACTGCTTTTAAATAGCTGCTGTTGTTAGCAGTTAGTGCTATTAAAGACCAAACACAGCACCAGTTTTCGATGTTCTGACAAACAGACATCAGTAGAGGGCACCAAAAAGCAAAACAAGTTTCCTTATCTTTAAAGAGCTTAGTAAAGAGGAACCTACCTGCTCCCAGGAGAAGATGAAGACTAAAAAAAAATTAAAACCATCCAGTTAAATCATAAACCTAGTCAAGTTCCGCCCACAGCAGAATTTAAATATTCCATATTAGATTATTTAACTGGATATCAATTCTTGTATAGAGAAAAAAGCCGCAAGTTCTCTTTCTGTATGAACTGATTAAGTCAAGCCTGCATCTTCCACATGTTTCAACAATCACACCTCCACAGTCAAAACAACCTTCTGACTGAAAATAGGAAAAAAGAAGTTCCACATCTTTCCTCTACTCTTATTTCTGCCTTTCGAATCCTTCTGGGGCAAGGGGAGGTGGGGATGGTAAAGCTACGTACGAAGACTAAGTGAGAACACCGGAACTCAAAGACTTGCTCTGTACAAATTCTCATTAGATTCCCCAGCAATTCAGCCCACCTAATCTCTACAAACAAACATGTTATGACAGCTTTGACTTACAACGAGGCTACAACTTCTTAGTACAAGACTACAGCTCAGCAGCAGGTCTGAAGAAGTAACATGCTTTCCTAACTGCACCATTTTCATACTTCAGAAAGATTTTGCTTAAAAACAATCACAAATCTTAAAGACTTTCTCAGCAAAGAACTGAAAAAGTACCTTGACTTCATCAACAGTATCACTTTAAATCATAGAAGTTGTCTCTTATTATAAAGTCAATAAACCAAATTAAAAAAATGTATTTAAATAAGCTGACACATAAACTTGACAAATCACAACAGTAACTGATTCAACTAATATCAGCTTCTGAGTCAAATCCTTGTATTTCAGAAAAAGAAAAGACAATTACATACACCACTACAGGTACAAAGCAAGGACCGATCAACATGCAACTTTAATTTAGTATTTATTATACTTTTATTAATTCAAAAACCCCACAAAGTGAATCAGATGAGAATCAAATGAAGTTTAACCTGTTCTATAAGTGCATGAGATAACAAAGTACGATTCACAAAGCACATTCATGCGATCTTTATAAGACCCTTTTATTTACATACCACTTTTCACAATTAACAGTTTTCACAAGTAGTGCATCTCCTAGTAACAGTTCCCTGAAAACTTCCTGCCCACGTTATTCTATGTGTGCATACATTTCGTTTTTTGCCAGAGATTTGATTAAGATCAGAAACATTATCAACTATCACTAGCCACAAAATATGACAAAGAACCTATTTGCTCTTCCATCTTGTACTTAATCCTCTAATGACTGCACCCTCCTCTCTTACTGCACACATTAGTACCCAAATGCAGTTTTTTACTCTCGGAACAGTAAGTCTCTATTCCCACAGCTGCAATACCCCCTTGAAGGTACAAAAAGTAATGTAATACAATGCTGCAAAGCAGTTAAGGAGTCTGTTGGGTCAGCAGATAGCAAGATCCCCGGGATGTGGATAAATACCATAAATTTGGCAAATGCAACCAAAGCAGTTGCTTCAGGGAATGACATTTAAGAACAAACACATTATCAGCAACACCAAATCAAACTGAAATGCAATTGTATTCAGTACTTGAATAAGGCAGACTTCTAGCAATCCTGTTCATCTTACCATTCCAGTTGCCCTATGGTACATGTGAAGAACTTATCAGAAAATACACATCTGCTTCAAATACTACCCTCAAAAATCTGTTTCAAAATGCAAATGCTATACATTCATAAACATTGTCATGACTTCCAGTTCAATGAACTTCCGTGTTCATAATAACTAAGCTACTTGTTCTAAACTGTTACAACTTGAAATGGATGTCCTCAGTTAACACCTCAATGCGCAGTCAGTTTAAAAACACACTTCTTAAGGAAACAAGATGCACCTTACGGTTTAAGCATGAAAAAAAAAGAAATCCCTTTTGTGTTATGTATGAGTAGGAATTAACTCATGTGAACTGAAAAACACTGAATGCCCTAACATGTACGCTTGCTAACACCAGTGTTCCCTTAAACAGCTGCTCTTTTGACTAACACAAGAGAATCAGAGATACCTAGGGACATCATTTTACTAGACGGATGGCAGGACGTTCAGTGCTTCAGAAACACTTGCTGCCGCCTTGCCCACTGAGCCTGCCTGAGGACAGCGCACAGCACGGCAGCCCTGCAAGGTCTGTTAATTTTTAGGTTCCAGTTCCCCCTTTTGTCAAAGCAGAAAAAGCAACTGTAACCGGATCAGACAATTCCCTAGCTCTCGTGCACCTCGCGGGCCGCCGCACGTGGAAGAAGCTCGGGCTCGCCGCCGGCCCAGGCCACAGGGCCTCCTCCGCCCACCACCGGGCCCGACGGGCGATCGCCCCTTCCCCTGCCCGGCTGCCGAGCCGCGGGCACCGGGCGGCGCCGGCGAGGCCCCGCCCCGCTCCCCGCGGCGCTCCCCGCCCGTGCCGGTACCTGCGGCCCCGCCGGCTCCGCCGCGGCTCCCGCGGGGGCTGCCCCGCCTCCACCTGGGGCCGCCGCGGCCGCCTCGGGCCGGGCCCGACCCTTCCGCCAGCGCTTCCGAGAGCGCGGCCCCCGCCCGCCGCGCCGTGACGTCACACACACGGCCCGCGCGGGCCGTCCTTTGTCTGCGCCCGCCGCGCGCCTAAGGCGCCTGCGCGGTGACGGCCCCCCCCCCCCCCCCCCCCCCTTTGGGCGGCCCCCCCCCGGCCCCCTTTTAGTTTCGGTTTCACGGGATCGCGGAGCCGGGAAACACCGCCGGGAGCACCCAGCCCGGCCCCGGACCGAGCTCGACCTCTTCCAGCAGCCCGTGGCACCGCGTGTCACGGCCAGTCCTTGCTGAAACACCTTCAGCGACGGCGCCTCTGCGGGCAGCCCGTCCCGGTGCGCAGCCACCCTCTGGAGAAACCCTGCCCGACGGCCGGCCCGCACCTCCGGAGTCACTGGAGAAACAGGATCAGCCTTCTGCTGGCAGTGCCACAGGGGGACGGGGCTCTGGATGCAGCACCGATCCGCACAGGGAGCGATCGGAGCCTCGTACAACTGATTCACTCCAGCTATTCCCCGTCAATAAGATATTACCGCCTTATTTTTCACCTTTTAAACCTCCCTGCACTCTCTACCTCAGCCTAATTGAAGTTTTCCCCAACTCTGATCCAGGAAAACAAGCCATCTACTGTACATACAGAGAATTAATGTTCTAAAGGAGATGATTCAGTAGGGGTGAAAGTGGTTGAAAATTGGTAAATTACATCCTTAGAGCTGCCAGAGGTGAAATGAAAAAGGCATTAAAGCTGGTCAGTAAACACAGACAATGAACTGGGACTAAGAGTGTGAGGGTGTGGGGATGTGACAACAGTACACACCATGAGGAATTAATCTGACTTGTCCTAATTGGGTGGGAAGATTTTTTTATATTTTTTAAATGGGAGGAGGCAAAAGAAATTCCTCCTAATATTCCTGTTTTTCTATGTACTGTCCCTCACACATTCCCCACAGGAGGTGAATATAGTCCTATATTATACATCACATATAAATAAATGGGCCCTTGAAATGTCTGAATTTGTGAATCATTTTTTGTTCAGCTATGTGTGAATTTTGTAGGCTGATGCTACCAGACACTGCACCATCCAAAGTGGAACACAAAGCTGGTAATTTTTACTTCAACTGGTAATTTTTACTTCAACTGGTAATTTTTACTTAGAACATACAAATACTTCCCTTCTTGTGAAAGCATCTTTTTAATGAGTTGACAGGCCTCTATTACACACTGAGTACTTGATGTCCATGATGATGTCCATTAACAGGCAAATGAGAGCAAGTTCACAGAAGCGCAGAACTGTTTGGGTTGGAAGGGACCTCTGGAGATCATCCCATCTAACCCCCGTGCCAAGGCAGGGTCACCTCAGGCAGGTGACACAAAACGTGTGTGGAAGATAGCTGGGAAATTTAAAACTTAGTAAAATAAATTATGTAGGTATGTATTTCAGTCATAAGAACCAAAAAGCAAAAATAAATTCTTTACATACTATGAAAGTAAAATAAATTAAAATAAGCTAAAAAGGAGAAAAGCAAATTACCAACCCCTTAGTAGTAGTGAAAAAAATTCCCCTGGATTGCCCCATAGTGGTTTATTTTTTTCATTACTACTGGGTGGTCAGTTTCGTTTTTAACTGCATGGAATAGATAACTTGATGAGATCTCTGAAAAGTTACATCACAAGAGTAGTTAAGGGTTGCATCTTTGGACTTTCTTTTCAAGATGAGTTAGCATTCTTTAATGGAAGCACACCACTGGTGAAACAGCCACCCAAGGGACAAAAACTTATTTTTAAAGCTAAATAAACTTGGTATGATTGAAGGGCTCTACAGGATGATATACTTGCATTTATCTCTAACACTAGTAGGAGTCCACTGCTTGAACATTAAAGTAATACACCAAGGAATACCAGTTCCTTCTTACAAGTACCTTTCCCTAAATGCTGCGCTCTATAAAGAAATTTATTCAGTTCTTTTATTTAATAGTTATACTTTTAAGCAAAAATGAAAGCAATTGCAAACATGAAAAAAGGGTGCCCTCAGTCATGCACTGCGGTTTAAAAGCTCCCACTTCCAAAGCAACGATTACTTTAACATAAATCTCAATTCTAATCACTTTGCTACAGCAAGTAAAATGGGAAATGTATTCTATACCTATGCTATATTAGATTTCTCTGTAAGACAAGAAACACTGCTTTTGGTGCTACAAAATTAAACAAGTTCTTAGTACTACCAGTAATGCTCTCAACAATGATACATCCCTCTTAATGTAATCAGTCCACACATGTAAAATCTTAGACTTCGGTTTCCTGCTGATGTCACTGAACATGAATTCAAGATTCTCATGTGCCAAGTCAACAAAATCAAGTAATTGGGGTGGAAGCCTGGGAATTGTTTTCACTAAGATTGCAACATTCCTTTAGCATGTGTGGTGTAGAACTTTTCCCATGCTGTTGCCCAGAAAATGACGATTGGGCTTGTGGAGAAACTACTATAAAATATATGCAGATTGCCAGTCAAATATTAACCTTTACATTTCTTCTAGAGTGCAAAAACTGGTTATGCGCAATCAGGCAAAGAGCAGTAAGTTATTTTGCCGGAGTATGCCTACTGACTAATCAAAGATATGTCAAACTATTTTAAATGCATGCTTTTCATAAAGTTTCTAGAACAAATACAAAAAGGCCCAGCAGTTAATAAATCTGTAGATAAATGAATCCATTAAATCCTGCATTTTTTCTTTAAATGATAATTCATACCAAAAAAACCAGGTGGTGTCTCTCAGTAAGGGCAGACTAGATCAGAATGTGATTTTCAAAGTAATTCACAGTGGAAACTATGACTGACACTGTCACAGGAATGTAGGCATATGCGAAAACAAGCAAGGAGTGATAGAGGATTGCAATTGTACCCTAGTATTGTAACAAGCTACTTTTAGGAAGCATTACTTATGATTTTAAAAAAGTATATCCATATACACAAACCCCTTGGAAAAAAAAATAAAAAAACCCCAGTCAGTGGGCATCGAAAGGGTAGTGGCCAGAAGCTAGAAGTCCCAATGGACATCAGTGACAAGTGGTGTCCCACAGGGGTCTGTACTGGGACCAGTGTTACTCAATATCTTCATTAGTGACACAGGTGAAGGGATTGAATGCATCCTCATCAAATTTGCAGATGACACCAAACTGAGTGATGTGGCTGACACTCCTGAAGGACAGGATGCCATCCACAGGGACCTGGACAAGGGGACTGTTCTTTGTTTCTCCAAACGAGTGGTTATTTTTATCAAGGAATCAACTAGAATCTCCTATAAAATCCAAGTCAAACAGCTTCATGTATTGTTACAGAAAAATCAAAACCTTTACCAAATAAAACTGACAGCTGAGGGAAAAACATGTCTTTTAAATAAACACAAACTCGTATTTTTTTCTGCTTTTTATACTAGGTCTACTTCACTAAAATTTACAGTTGGAAGTTCTTTCTCAGTTGGTGCAGAATCAACCCCAACGAGAAAGATTGTTTCCTTCCACCATCTCTAAATATGCAAAAAAATAACATTTGGCCTGGTTCCTCTATTAATATGGAGGCAGGTGCCAAACAACCACTCTCCTGAAATTTATGCCACACCCCTTCGTACTCCCCTACCCCCAAACCAGTGAAGCACCTAACAAATGGATTTTCCAACAAGATTAAAACCAGTTTTAATTGCCTTGTTATGAAATAATACTAAGGGAAGACAATCAGTGTAACACAAGAAATTATCTTCCACATAATGGCACACAAAAGGAAGAATGGTTAGGTTGGTGCAATAGGATGGCTCTGAAATGAAATTTTTCCCACCCACTCCTCACCCAAGAATCCTCCAGTGCAAAGTGTACAGGTCCAAAAAACAAAGCAGTGAATACTGTTGAATACAGCTAACCAAATAATCGAGTGGAAACTTAAAGTAATGTTGGCCATGTTCTGGATAGCATGTTTGATCAGTATCTGTAGGTCGAACCAGCAACCAAATCTAGGGTGGCACCTAAAAATAAACTAAAGAAACAAACCACACCAAAAAACCCCAACCCCTCCAAAAAAAAACCCAACAAGAAAACAAATACACACCCCCCCCCAAAAAAAACCGAACCAAACCAAACAACCCCCCCCAAACCCCCCAAAACAACAATAACCAAAACCACAAACAAACAAACAAAAAATCCTCACAAAACTGGAGAAAAGAGAGTGAGAGAGATAAAAAGATAATAAGGCAGTAGATCAGTAAAAGAAAGTTTTTCTGAAAACAAGTCTAGCTCTTGGATAAGCTGGAACAACTGTAAAATTAACTTACTCCAGAATTTCAAAACACAATGATTAGTGCACTTATTAAGGCGGTGCCATGCAGGTTGCATTTCATTTCCCAAGAAAAATTTATAGAATTTGACCAATACATGCCCCTTTCCAGGCATGTCAGGCCAAAAAGTTAGTTTACTATGAAGTGTCATACATGCATAAAATGTAAGACACATTACATGTTGAACAAAAGTTAATCAATTTGCATTATTTATGCACAATAAAGCTTAATTAAAGCCAGCCAGTCTCACAAACAGTGCAACATCAAAACTATTCCTGTCTGTATGCCACCATTACAGTAGTGATCCAAGTATCATTGACCATTTAATATCCAGTACTCTACTGACCCCAAGCAAGCTAATCTGCAAATGTGCCAAAAAAAGGTTAGGAAAACTCATGCACACGACTAGACAGGTTGCTATTTTAAAGCTGCACCACGCATAAAGTTCCAATCTGTAAAAGCTTCAATTCCCAATTCCAAACCAGGAAAATACAGCTACTCTGGGAAAAAAAAACAACAAACAACTTTGAACACTTAATTAAGCTCTAATCTCTGATGTCAGAAGAAACAAGACATACTACCTTATCTAGAAATTGGAAAAACCATTGCTGTTATTTATTAACTGAGGGTGTCAATATGGCAAATCACAAATGTTTAAAACAGCAAAGGAATACAAGAAAAAATAAAAATACAATACTAAAGACAAATTTCTCACTAACTGTCTAAAAGATTGTCTGGAGAATAATATGTATCTTATTATGCTACAGACAGTTCAAAAAGTAATTAAAAACCAACTGCTATATCTGCAAAACAATCCATCTTTGTGTAGTAAAAGCAATATATAAAAACCCTGCAATGCATATGCATCTTGTGAATGAAACATTCATGTAAATCTCACCTTGTCACTGTCATCAGTACAAATGTGATCTTGATGGATTGAGTGGCATTGAAATGATGTACCAATACTACCTGGAAAAGAAGGGGGAAGGGAGAATGAAAATAATTAAAATGATAACCCAATTTCTGTGAACACTAAAAATAAAGATAAATTTAGCAAACTTTCTTTTCTCCAAGATTTACTTGCCAAACAGCTAGGTCTGATAACAGAATAAGCATGAGAGAGATATTTTACAAGTGTGCCAATGTCTTCACATACATTTTTTAAGACGTTTAAGCAGAATAAAATTATAGCTTGTTCATCAATCCGAAACAAACAAATGCAGTAAAGTACATATGCACATGCACAAATAAGGAGAAGCTATGCAATTCAAATTTATATATTGTACTACAGAACATTTTCCGCACCCTGGGTAACTGCTACCCAGCAGTCTCATTGCAGCAATGCATTAAGAAGAAAAAAGGAACATTCCAAGGTCAAAGTTTTAATTATGTCCAGTTTTCTTGTAATGGAATTTCTGCCTGCTTCATGTCTCTGTAAGAGTTTCTTTATGCCTAGGAATAAAAGGAACAGTACACCCCTAAAAAGGCTTACCCCAGTTCTGAGATTTCTGTCCAAGGAATATATGAAAATAGTTTACAAAGCTTCTTTCTGACTTATCACTTCAGAAAAAATATTATTTTGCCATAGGAGTCATTGTACTGGCTTGAACAGCTGTACAGCATGATCATACTATGTATTTTTTGTAGGAAGGGAAGGCAAAGAAGAAATCACTTCTTTGAAGTTGAAGTTTCAAGGTAAAAAAGGAAAAAGGGAACCAGTTTTAAACTGTTCGAAATATGCAGTGCTCCCCTCCCACTTGATTTAGACTAATGCAAACCACAAGTGTTTCACTACAAACACTCCACAGATTTTCTTGAAATTGGAATCAATTCAAGCTCCAAAGCAAGCTATAAAACCCAGGAGAACCAGTAAAGGAAAGGCTTGATATCTTTCTGCCCATTAACATGAGGCAGAATTGAAGTAAAATACAACTTATTGAATTAGTCTAAGATAAGAAAATAGGCAACAAATGAAAATAGTTAAGTTCTGCCAAATTATAACCAATACATATAAACTTGTTTCAGGCATCTACACACGTGGATGATGAAAGGAATTTCCAGAGGTGGTGGTGCAGGGCCTACATCTAACCCTAACATCACCTAAGGCTTATTCCCTAACAAATTAAAATTCATAAATGTGGACCTTGCATTATACAGGCTATATTATATGCTTTACAGATAGGCTTTTCAATAACAGTGATCACATACACAATCACAATGATAAGCTGACTTTGTTCTAGCTGTAACAACTGATGTCAGCAGTAGCAACACAGCTCCAATAGCAGGGCTTCCAGTTAGTAAATGCAACCTAAAACACCTGGGAAGCTCATCACTTTTTATGATGCCACAGCTTCAATTCTAACAATATTCCACATTACCAAGAAAAAAATCTAGCTTGGATTTTATCTCCATGTTTCAGTCACACTGAACTGTTCTTCAGACAACCAAATGCAGTTAGCAGAAAACATGGCAATGTCTTCCTTTCAATTCTTTTTTTTTTCCTTAACAAGATCATTCATGGCCTTTACGACATATTTGTTTCATTTTCAGTCACCTAATACCCTACCGTGCAAAAGCAAAATATAGGACACAATCCCTAACTGCAAGAAGTGAAGGCTTTACTGACATCCTGGCTGCTTCGCACCAGTGAGCTGGCTGACCTCACCAAGAGCCTCACCAAAAGCTGCCTTTGGAAAAGGATTTACTTCAAAGACAGCACTGATAATGCAGTCCCCCTTGAATGGGGCCAGCAGAAGTAACAGATCTGAAGACACTGACACAGGACTACCACCTAAGGGCTCTGCTTCACAACAGTGCCATCTATAATGTTGAGTTACACCATCAGGAAATCCTGTAGGACTTTTCTGATCTTTAAAGTATTTTTTATATACATACACGTAAAATATAAAAGCAGTTTTTAGTAACTGAGTTATTGTGTTTTTAAAGCGTTTTCTTTCTGACAGATTGCACAGAGACAAACCTGAAGACAGGGTAACCACCTTTCACCCACCTGCAAGGAAGATCAGTCAGAATCTCAAAAGATGACCTCAGCAGCCCTCTAGTCTGTGTCAAAGACTTTTCAATTGTTGTTTAACCGTTAAAGATGCCAGAGGACTGAAAGGAACAAAAGCCAGTTTGCATTGCACTGACTGCAGGGAGTATATATCAACTCAGTTAAACTACCTTCCTATTTCAGACCGACTCAAGACTAATTGCACTCCAGGGCTAGCAGATCCTAGGGCTACAACAATCAAAGTTTTAATTCTGGCTGGAGAATTATCTCTGTGAAGGTGACTGAGAGTGGGGAAAATGCGATAAAGACTCCTACGTAAGGGACAGAATGTGGCACGATGCCCACTGCCCACAGCACCTTCCCAAACACACTTCCTTGCTACTGTGTTCAGGAGATGCAACTGTGAGATCTAATGCCAATCATTTTCTCAAGCAACATCCTATCCTCTCTCCCACAATCCAAAACAATCCCCATGCTGTGCAACTGACAGTGCACTTGTAACAGCCAGCTTGTCTTCTCAGACTCACAGCTTCTAATACCTGGGTGACAAAACAGTAGCCTCAATTTATGCTGAAACACCAGCAACAGACAACAGGCATCCATGAAACATCAGATCAGCTATCCCTTCACCAGTAGCGGTATCAAGCAGGGTAGAGAGCAATGCCCTTCAATGGATGCACTATATATATATGTAACAGTTAAAATTCTTTTGCACACCCTTCTTCAAAAAAAGTGAGATACCCAGCTTAATATTACCAGTTGCACTCCAGAAAAAACATCAGTTATTTTGGAACAGGCAAGAAACAAAGAGTGCTGCACTCCCCAGCTACCACAGGAAAGGGATTGGTTTTTCTTCTAAACCCACACATTAAACTGAACAGCAAAAAGAATCTTCAGAATTTCATGGGTTCTGTCTAACTTGTGCATCGTAATAAAAAGAGAATCAGTATCATGTTTGAATGGCCTACTCCATTCTTGCCAATTTAAACCATCCAAACATACACAATGCTAGTCCGAGGGAAAAAGAGGTGTGAATTCAAACCTTTTAATTCAGTAGTTTCAGAGTTACTGGAAGTATCTCATTGCTTAAATGCATGACACTGATTAATACATTCACTGACTGCCCCCTCCAGCACCACTCTCATTAGGAAATCATTTGTGTATGACACCTGTACTATTAAACCTACTTCATCTAGAGTGAAGCTGTTGAGTCTTACTAACTTGCATGAATCAGACAAGTTCCGGGCTAAGTGTTAGATTTGCAGACTAGAGTTTGTAAAGTAGGAAATGCATGGAAACAAAGTCCAAATTGGATCAAGTTTAGACTCTTAATTAACTGCTCTCTTTAAAAAACCTGTGAGTTGAATGGAGTATATATATATATATTCTGGTGAGATACAGCCATGCATGTCTAGTCTACTTGAAAATACACAAGGAAGGGAGGTTAAATTATCTGTGATCCAAGAGCCTCACGTTCCAACAAAATAATACAAACCACTCTTGCAGATTATTATCATGTGCTTGTCAACAATGTTCCTCTACCTGCAACACATTATTTTGATTTTACATGCTCTTTCTAATTCAAGAGCCATTCAAACCACAATGAACAAGTTACTTAATGGGTAAACAGAATACTTTGCTGTTACAACAGAAAAGTTAGAGATGAGTTCAATAAAAGATACAGCTACTCAGGCTGGTCAAGTAAGAGCAAGGCTGCAAATTATCTACATTATAATGCTTTTTAAACTTTTTTTCCTGTGTTTGCAAATGTGACCACGAAGAAGCAGCATGTTACACTGTATGCTAGCTGCATACAACGCATACTAGGACTGCCATTCTTTCCTTCTTTCTTCCACTCCTTTTTTTATGAACTCCAACAAATTGAAATTCTACTGGTTTCCCATAGATTTGCATTCACTTTAACTTAGGTTGCTGGAAGAATTTATTACACTCTAGGAAGAGCTAGTATTTTTCAGTTGCGTGGTATGGGGCACACCATTGATAATTTTAAGCAATTCCTGAGCTTAAATGGAGTACACCTATCTAAGACGCTGAGATAAAACTCTGGAACACATTCTAGCCAGGAAGCAGCCTAAAGCCACTAGAGAAGAAAAAAAAGGTAAAATGCCTCCTGAACTTCTCTCCTTCCCTTCCTCCTTCTTGTCAAGAAATCCATGCTCGTCAAACTGGAAACGGCATAGGTTTGCTTGTGTTTTCTGAGTTCTGGTGTCCCCTTCCACACCCGGTCAGCCTTACTGGTAAACCTGCCAGCCCCTTTTCCCCACCGCAATGCTCAGCCAAGGAATGCTGTCCACAATTCCACATACCCAGTGAGAATTTATATACAGTAAGCATCAGGAAGCATGGTACACTCTGCAAGAAAAGCTCCCTCAGTTTTTCCTGTTTCTGCAGCTATTAGAGAAGCAGACAGCATGCTTACTAACCAGCAAGAAATGGGATGAAAATGATACAACTGAGAGCTCAAAATGGGATCTGGGCCTATGTTAATTTCATATAAGCTAAGTGTATCTTCCAATCAAACTTCTGACTGAATGACACCTCTCAAGACATTTTAGGAGAAAAGGAGAGGAACCTAAAGGGCAGACTTCGTATTTTAAAACCTTAAAGTCTGACATATTTTAACAATGCCAGAGCTTAAAAAAGGAACAGACAAACTTACATTAATACAGCAAAAAGCCTGAATATGAGGCAGGCCTCAGTTTCATAAACAGAGCTCATCTATAAATCAATACTGAAGAAAGATCTGTTTACCTGAGATTTCTGCTGTGTCTCTACAAGACTGCATAAATACTTTTACTTCAAGGGACATCTAATTTAAATTTACAGGTACAAACTGGACAGCTTACTCCAGGAACAGTCCACAAAATGGCCCTCATAGCAGCCGTCTGAATATAACCCCATCTACACACTCTTTACCTTTGTGTTGAAAAGTTTGTATTATTTGGAAGTAGACATCAGTAACTTGAATTGTTAGGATGCAAGCTGAACTTTATCTGAACTACAAGGCTGTGTTGTGTAAGTCAAAGGGGTATTATTGTGAAACCTGGAGCTAACAATCTGAACATTAATAATAGGACAGACAAACGTAGCAACTTAAATATTACTTTAAAATAAATAGCTAGAGTAGACAGCCCACAGATTGTGGTTTATGAACTGTAACAACCATATTTCAACAGGGACTGTAAAACCAACAGAAACTCCCACCAAAACCAACCTAAGATGGTGTGAAGATGACCACATGGCAGCCACTTGGTAACAACCAACCAATGAAGAGCAACAAGACCCCAGACCCTAACATTGCTACATGTCCAGACTGCCATGTGAGATATAGCCAATAAACCTACCTAATGGAGATGGGAACGTATTGTCAAATATTTTTTTAACACTGTGCTTGCAAACAAGCTTATAATAATGGCCCCCTCCCCTCATACAAGGAAATACTGTGGCCTAGCTGTTGCCTTCTGCTTTCTGCACTAACTTTAGCAGCTACATGTTTTTTTAGTGAAGAATGAGAACAACCACACTTCAGATGGACTGGTAACCCAGAGTCAACCATATGGTTTCATCCCCTCCACAGCAGTCTGGGACAAGGAAAGAGGCTACTGCTTTGGCAGCCACCCAAGTTCACCTTGCAAGGTCCAAATTCTGAAAAGATTTGCATATTTTTAAGCTAAGCACACACCATCAACCTGCTTCCCCACATACCCTACAGTTTTGCAGCTCCAGTCAGGCATCAAGTACAACATTTAAAGATTTTTCCAAAGACTCAATAACCATGAAGTATTATAAAATTTGTGTTTTCATATCTTTACAGTGCACACACAAAAGGAAGGAATGTTTTCTGTAGGCTTATTGACAGCTATTTGCTTTGCTCTGGGGATCAGTTTTTGCTGCTTATTCAAGGAGCTGTTCAGCAAGAAATAATCCAGTGAAAAAATTTACAGCATCAATAAAACTTCAGGAAATCAGCTTAACACAGAAATACTACTACACCCATAAACAGTACCAGTATTTTACTGGTGCTCTTAACACTCAAAATGTCAAGACATGAACTGTAACTGAAGAGACTACACAGCCAAGCATCAACAAAACATTAGCAGGGTGTTAAGTCTGGTTCCTAGTAGTAAGTCACAATCGGAGAAAACAAACTACATAAAGAAGTAAGGTAAAAACACTATTTGTGTCAGATAAGCTATTTAGACCATTCTCTCTCTGTTACCTTTGTATCCTCCTATTTCTGATGAATTGAGTTCATAAAAATCACACAGTTTCGAGCTGTCTCATGCAACTGTCAAACATGGAAGACTGACAATAAATCAAGAGATCATTTAAGAACTTTGCAACCAAAAAACTCGCACCAGATGACTATTCAAGTCCCCTGAGAAAATTCACTTCTCATTCAATAGGGTACAAGCTAATTTCAAAGAATCATAGAACCATCTGGATTTTAAGGAACCTTTAAATACCATCTAGTCTACCTATCATTAGATCAGGTTGCGCAAAACACTGTTCAGCCTCACCTTTAGTACTTTCTGTGATGGAACTTCTACAACTTCTCCACAACTTCTCCACATGAGGGCAACCAGCTCCAGTGTTTCTCCACCCTCATTGTTAAAACTTTCTTCCTTATATTCCTGAATCTACCCTCTTTCTATTTAAAACCACAAAGACCCCAGAGCTGGATGCAGTACTGTAGATGGGGGTCTCAACAGTTGAGTGCAGCAGAATGAGCAGAATCGCCTCTCTTGACCTGCTGGCCATGCTTTTCTTAAGACAGCTGAGGACATGGTTGTGAGCTGTAAATACACACTGCTGGCTCATGTGAATGTTCATCCACAAGTACACCCCAAGTCTTTCTTTGCAGGGCTGCATTCAGTCAGTTCATCCACCAGTCCCTATGGAAATGGGGAATTGCACTGACCCAGGGGCAGGACCTTGCCTTCTAAAACCCCATGTGATGGATGGCATCCCCTTCATCAAGCCTATCAACTGCACCACTCAGCATGGTGTCATCCACAAACTTGCTGGGGTTCCGCTCAATTCTTTTATGCCACTGATTAAGGTATCAAAATATATTTGTCCCAGTAGAGACCCCTAAGAGACACCAATCATTACTGGCTTTCACATGGATGCTGAACTGTTGACTGTAACTCTTTGGACATGGCCAGCCAGCCAATGTCTTATCCCTCAAACAGTACATTCATTAGATCCTTCTCCCTTCAATTCAGCAACAAGAACACTGTGCAGGACCATGTCAAAGACTTTACAGAAGTCTAGGGAGATCTCTGTAGCTCTTCCCTTGACCACTGATGCAATCACTCCATCACGGAAGGCTGTGAGATTAGTCAGGCTTGATTTGCCCTTGGTGAAGCCCTGCTGGCTGTCTCTAGGCACCTCCATGTCTTCCTTATGATTTGACATAGCTAACAGTAGAATCTGTTCTATGATCTTGCTGGGCACAGAGGTGAGGCTGACTGGTCAGTAATTCCCAGGGCCCTTCTTCTTACCCTTTTAAAAAGAGTATGTCCAAAAGAAAGGCAAAAGTGCCTGTGGGATTATTGATTATAGATACATGAATGTGAACCATCCATACAGAAATAACACCTAATATATAAGCCAACCTTTGTGTGGGGAAGGAAGCAATTTTCCAAAAACTGACTTATTCCCACAACAAGTTTATGTTTCTTTAGGGGTTATCTACCTGTACACTGCAGGTAATCTCCATGCATCTGCAGGCAAGATGTACAGACAAGATGGAGATATTTTGAGTCAGAAAGTTGACTGCCATGGACATGGCAGTCAGGTACTTGAACCAAGTGAACAACACAATCACCAGCTCCTCTCCCTCTAAGCAGTCATTCTCTTTAGATCTTCCCTCATAACAAAATCATTCTGAGATGATTTTCTGAAGAATTCACATAAACTCAAACTGCATCTTGAAACATATGACCTCTGCAGCTAAAGCACAAAAACATACTTCCTCTTAACTGCTGTACTACAGGACTCTTACAAGACCCACCTAACAAAGAATACTTGAGACACAAAGTTTTATGCTTTAAAACACAGAGATGACAGACAAGTAATGTTTTATTTTCCATTCTGTCCTCCCCTGTGTACAGTAAGATTCACAGCTCCTACACTGGAGTTCTCTCTGACACGTAACAAAAATAATTCATAGTTTATTAACAAGCTAAAAGGAAACTGCCTTTCTGCATTAAAATTCTGCAAGAGAAGGACACTATTGGTATGAAACTCTGAACAGCATCTCCAGTTTGTGGTGTCTGGTCCCTGTGAGAGGTTTGCTTAGTAGTTAGTCACAGTTTCCTTGCTGTTCCCTGAAGGCTGTTTCACCAGGATTGTTTCTGTGCAAGTGTAGCCTAGTGAAGGATGCTCACACCCTTCATACACACATTTAATGCCATTCCAGAGAGAACAGTAACATTAATTTATACAGACAAAGAGTGAGGTAAAACTCACCAGAGAAAATACTGCCCAAGGGCCAAAATATAGCAGTGCCTTTTCATAAGGAGCCTCTTCTCCAGGAAGTTCAGTATCTACTTAGAAAGAAGGAAACTTTTTGACTGTTACTTATCATCTTTCGGAAGGAGGCTAACAGCAGTACCATAAGCCCAAAAGGCATCCAAACACAGTTACTATAAAGCACATGCAACTGCTAGAAAAGGAGAGAAAACAGGTATTTCAATAACTCAAGGCTGACTTTTGCTGAAAGTAAATCAATCCTAGAACAAAGAATAAAACTGGCAAGCCACAAAGCATTTAAAAAAGATAAAATCTTTTAATCTTGTCCTGGAATTCAGTTTTCATCAACCACTGTGTGGGAGCTGAAGCAAGAGATGCAAATACCAAGTACAACTACATTAAAAGCCTGGTATGAGCAGATAAGATCACACAGATATCCTCTACACTGTTCTGCTTCCATCTTTATAGGAATTTGAATTACTGGTTTTGAAAATTCAGTTGTCTTGAATTTCTGAGCCTCCTGAATGTAAGTTATTTTTCAAAAGCTACCTGAAATTTCAAGCCATTTGTTTTTCTCTGTTTGTAACTAGATTATTAAACTGATTTTCTTCAAATTAATCTTCTCTTGAGAATCTCATTTAGTCTCAAAAAAATCAGAGACTGCTTATAGAAACTTTCTGGATGCAATGCATAAAGGGCTTCTTATGGCTTACATTTGGTGTTCACCAACATAAACCAACCATCATTACAACAAAAACCCCCCAAACAGGCATAGAAGCACAACCTTAACTCTAAACCTTAGCTTGTTGTCCCCTGCCTGTTTCTTTATGGTATCACTCATCAAATGAAACATTAATTTGCACAAAGGCTGGGGTATTTGTTTGGTTAGGTGTCGCTGCTGTGCAGAGGATGGAGAGAAAATTACATAGACCCAATCCAGGAGGAAACGGAACCATTTATTAATATACAAACTCATTTATATCTTAGTGGTATAAAGTTATTGGTTCCTTGTTCATCCACCTCTCAGAGGGATTGGCTGAACCTTACAACATTTACTTCAAAATATTTCTTCAGTCAGTACCATAACAATACTGCATAACAATCTGCACCTGCAAGATAAAGGGATTGGTTTACAGAAACCTCTAACTGTTTTCAGCCAGCATCCATGTGAAAGCAGGACTTTCACACGTACACTGGCAGAAAGCTGGAAAACCTCTCTGTAGCCAAGCCTTCAGCATCCACAGTTAGGGTTCTCAGTTTTGATTGGATTCTTCTAATAAAAGTCTTAAAGCCCTCATCCAGCCTAGCCTGCAGAAGAGAATGCTTCAGTGGTAAAATTGGTGCCAATTCCTGTAGTCTTTGACACAGACAGGAAAGAGCAATCCAGTCCAATGTCAGTGAAATCCTGGACACAGAATTTTAAATGCACCTCAATTATTATATTCTTTTGTCTTTTATTTTCATTGAATATTCAATCAAACCATAAAGCAAAGGGTAATAAAGAGGCATTTCCTGCTTAGGAACTGGCCTTGCAAGTATCAGTTTGAAACAGAATCAATTCTGAAAGCATGGTTAAAGGTGCATGATCAAGCCATCTCTAGGAAGTTGTTTCAAATGAGAGCCCAAGCTCTCTCTAAGGACAACTTATTTGGTAAAATGTGAAAACCTGAACATAATCAAAACTGGTCTAACAGAGAAACCAGAGAAGTGGGAGTTAAGTAGTGCTCTGTTTCTGTGTGAGTTCTCCACATCCCTCACCTCCTTGCAGCCGATTAAGTGCTTACAACTGCAACTTACATTAATAATCAGTAAGGAGTGACTTGCCCTAACAAAATGAAAAAGTTAATTTATATTTGACAGGCCATGAAATAACATTCTCTCTTCCTGTCTTTTTTGGTTTTGTTCCAATTAGTGGGCATGTGTCCCAGTCTTGTTTCAAAGAAAACTGTGTTAACAATCAATGTTTTGTCTTTTTCTCATATGTACAGAGCATTAGGCCATTAGCACCCAGAGACACCACACCAACTTCTCAAAAAAATCATACAAAATGTTAAGGAATATTTCTGTCCCCTGAACAAGCCAAGCTATGATGATAACACAGAAGTTACTTTGGAGGAAAGGAACAGAAGATGGACAGAACAACTCTATTAACCCAACGCTGCTTGTAGTAAATGATAATAGAGATTTCAATTCCACAATATCACAGTTTTCCTCCCTTTCCGGATATATCCTGTCTCCAGCTGACAAGGCTTTCACAAAGAGAGAAACATTCCAAGGAACCTCAACTTGGTTCATCACAAGCAGCCAGTATCATTGTCATTAAGAAGACAAAGCTTCTGAGAAAATAAGAAGAAGATTTGACATCTACATAGCTGAATGTTTCTCTGAAAAAGCAGGTTCTAAGTTTTTGGAGTAACGTTCAGTAAGGAAATTACATTAAGCTTTACAGAATAACAATTCTGGGCTGATTCTCTCATGGAGAATTCTTTGCAACTCCTTTTTTTGTACTCTGCCTTTTAAAACCAAGATGGACAACCATATACTTTGTCCGATCTTGGTATTCCTTTCCTAAGATGCCTAGGCATCTCCACAGCTCCCAGTCCCCGTCACTTGCTCTTGTCCACACTCTATGCTCATTTTCAAAACCTTTTTCTTCTACACTGTCTATCCTGATGAGGGATATCAACTGGTATATAAAGTCCCCAGTTTTAGATCTGGTGCAAATATGAGAGACAGTTATTACAGGCATAACTCACAGTTAAAACTACAAGTAATTTAGCCAGCAATCAGATATGCAGAAAGCATCAGGTTTGTTGCTTTCAGTTTCTAGCATTTCACAAATCTGGTTTCTTTTCTGATGATTTTGAGTTTTAAAGGTTCTTTAATTTAAAAGGACATCCATAAGGAGGGTAAACCAAAGACTGGCACAAGAGACCAAGCCTCTGACAAGTTTCAAATCTGAAGAGCGCATTAGGTAACTAGAAATTTTTTTAATGAAGAACTACTCTGAGAAACTTACATTTAAAACCTTTGCTCCCTGTCCTGTCACTACAACCCTTGGCAATAAGTCTGTCTTTCAAACCTCCTTTTGAAAGGTCACACTAAGGTCTTCCTAGAGGCTTCTCTTCTCCAGACTGAACAGCCCCAACTCTCAGCCTCTCCTCAAAGGAGAGGTGCTTCAGCCCTCGGACCATTTTTGTGGCCCTCCTCTGGACGCGTTTCAACAGGTCCATGCTTTTTGTGCACTGAGGTCCCCCGCACCTGGGTGCAGTACTGCCACTTGGAGTCTCCTAAGAGCAGACAAGAGGGCCAAAATCACTTCCAGGATATGGTTAACTTTCTGACTCAAAATGCATTTCTCTCTGTCCTGGACCCTGGAGATTGCAGAATATATCTTCTAAAGTCTTCCCAGATTTAGCACAGGAAAAATCCTTTAATTTTTCCAGCAACAACAACAGACAGAAAAACTCTTCTGAAAACAACCACATGCCCTAGGATAGAGGTGAAAACCTTCCACGGTAAAATAAGCTTCTTTTTCAGTGTAAGAAGAACACCCACACTGCCCTATTGAGTATTGCAAATAGGGCAAGTTTTCAGCATGGTTGCATCAGTCATTATTTTTGCACAATGTTGCCTTTTCTCTTTCAAAAACAGAGAAATTGGCCTATCCATATTCCACAGGTCTTAGCAAGATCATTAAATGTTAACAGAAGCACCCTTCTGATACATATCCAACACCCAGATTAGAAACCTGTCAGCCATGGAATGAGTTAAGTTTGTAAACAGGAGAAAGTGCTTACATTTTACCTTTGTTAGACATTAATAACTCTCATAAAGGAACTCTGGAAGCTTTGATACTTCAGAACACATAGATAATCTTGTTGCAGTACTGGTCAATAGCAATTCAGCCTGGAGAGAGCACAGATGATAGCACTGTGTTTCTCCTTCTTTTGGCACAGCCTTTCAGTTCATGAGAAACAATAGTTCTGGGACCCTGGACCTGCAGGTCGCATGTGGATGGTGTTGACAAGTGAAGAGTGATGGATCCATCCTCCATGAATCTGTCCAACTATTCTCAGTCCTATACTTTTCATAAAAAATTTAAACTTCATTTAATTTTTCCCTTCTAATAATCCTTGCATTTTCCAAAACTCATCTAAGGTTCCCAACAAAAAAGAAAACCTTTTTTTTTTGAAAGAGCACATTAACAAAATTAGCTCTGACATGCTGTTCTGAAATCACTGCAGGTAATATCTATCAGAAAGGTAATTTACCTTCCTGTCAAGAATCTATTTAAGCAACACAAGCTGGATTGCACCCATACGTCTATGTTAAAAATTTGGAATCAAATGGCCTAACACTACCAACATCAAAACTAATGGGATGGGTAATACCAAGGGTAAAGGTTAGCTCCCTTTGGTTCTGTAAAATATGCAGCATAACAACAGTTTCTCATTACTTCACAGCATACAGAATACATATAGAGAAAGATTCTTCCATCTGGAAGTCTGCTGAGACTCAAACAGCCACACAGCCCCATTTTTTGGACTGTACATTCAACTCGTCAGTATTTTAAAAGATAAGAGTACTGAGAAGTTCTCAGGAGAGCATTTCTATTCCAAACCCTTTCATAGCAAAAGACAAAAAATGAAGAACAATGAAATGCCACAGTAACACAATGTCCAAGAAAAATCATGGTGAACCAATATAAAAATTGTATGGACAACCTTGCTTACAATCCCTGATCCAAAGAAGAGGCTTTGAACATCAGAAACAAGGAAGTAAAAATAAATAAGTTTAGCGTAAGACACTGTATTTAAACTTAATCAAAGCTATTTTCAAGTGTACTTGAAATTGAAACCTAAGTTGTCTAGAACAAAAACCAAAAAGTAATAGAGTATTTCAGACAGTGAACATTAGTCCTGAACTTTTTGGATCAGTCAAGCCTCTGGCCAATCAAATGAAGTCAGAGATGCTGAGGGTATTCTTTCAAAAGTTGATGCCTTTTGTTCCTCCTTCCATCAATAAGAGTTTTTGCTCATTCAAAGTTAGGAAATTTATTACAAATTGTAGGAGAAAACAGGTTAAGTTTTACATATTGGAAAAAGAAGGCAAAGTGCAAGTGAATACTAAATCACTAGTTTTACAAATACTACATATCAAGAAAAAAGTGCTTAAAATTTGCCTTTGCCACAAATACTTTTGTTTCCATTTTCCTGATTTGTCAAAGCTGCTTTATTCTCAGCATACTGACAAAACACATCTGCCTTTCAAGACTGTTTTAACAAGCTTGTTGTCCAAATTTAATTTATGTTTCTATTCAGTAGAAGCCCATCATCAATTAAGAAATAAAAACTGATCTTATCAAGGAAAACAAAGTAAACCATGCAATTTTTCAAAAGATTAAAACACGGAACATAAGAAGCCAATAAAATGTGCAGCTATATAAATTCTTTAAATGTGCCTGTAATTTACCTCCTTTCCTCACAAAATTTAGCAAATAAGAGTTCAAATGTTATGTTCAATAGGAAATAAGACTTATTGACTAGTAAGATTCAAGTTTTCTCTATATGAATGCTCCAAAGTCAAACTGAAAATCATAAATCAAAATAGTACCCTAACTGGCAACTTAAATTAATTAAAACCAACCCTACCCAGTTTCCCTGTGAAGGCATTTTTGTGGTGGGCTATGGGTTGTGCTTCAGGCTTTTTTCCCCACATTAAAGGTGAACACAAAGCATGGACAACCTTTATGAATTTGAAAGAAGCAAGATGTAAGGCACACTAGCGAAAATATATGCTAAGTAAAACCAACAACAAAGGAAGGGACATCATATTTTGACTTATAACAGCATTTGTTTTCAAGGTATGAAGTTGCAAAACCTAAGCAGATTGTTTCTCTGAAATGTAAAGCAACTTGCTAATTTGTTACTGGGGTTGGGTGGTTGCTGGATGCACTACCAGATAAACAAAAGACCTTTGAATGGAACAATAATGAAACCACAATATAACTTATTTTTAAGAAACTACAGGATGATTATTAAAAACGGTCCTGTAAAAATGTTTGAACTGTTAACTGTATCCAGTATTTAACCCGTAGACACCTGGCATTTGAGAGGTTTTCCAATTACCAGCCTCCTCTCCTACAAGCTTGTCTATGCAGCAGTATGTATATTCATGGCCAGGCACCACACACGTGCTGAGCCTTTCTTTGCTACTTCATAACTCCTACATCAGCCATCAGCATGAGCAGCCTGGGTGGTATACAATGAGGAGAGAGAGCTATGACCAAGAATGTGCACAGGAAGTCCAGGATCTTGCAGCTAGCTTCCTTGATCAGTCTCCAACAGACCTGCTCAGTGATTCCTGGCACAACAGTAGAAATATTCCTCTTTGTGCATTCACAGCCTTCTCAGACATTGTTTAACTCCATGCTCAGCAGTCACCAACTAACCAAGAGGGGCATCACCTGAGAAGCTGGCATAACTTTTACCAAGCTCAATTGTAAATGGGATTGTCTCATCTGGAGCAACTTTGACTAAAGTTGCCACACTGCAACTCTCTGCTATGAACAGAAAAACCACTCATTGTCCCCTCCACTATAAACTGAGGAGCAGCATGAGAAGAATAACTTAAATGATTGCTCATTTTTTAAGCATCACAAGTATGATGGATATAAAGAAATTTTTTCTCTCTGTCCTAAAGGCTGCATTTACTTTAAGTCTATAACCTAGAGAAATTGACTAACCAAAGTTTCCCAATGCAGAACTGTCCTCTGATGTAATTAAAACAGTCTTGTCACTTTGCTATATTTAGGAAAAATAAAGGAACAGAAAATCAAGAAGCTTCAAATGCTTCATTCACAAAAAACATGCAATGCACAGAGTTTGCTTGTGAACCTGTCCCAGTGCTATTCCACCTGGCATTACAAGGTAACTAAAACCCAGTAAAACTAGGAGTAGCATGGTTTGTACTGGACAGGCTTACCAGATGTTAGGCTGAGAGCAAAGTGCCTTCAGCTACCAAACAAGTGAACTAAAATTCTCAATGAACTACAGGGAGCTCACTTTCTTCTTTCTTTAAAGCGTGTGTCTGTAACTATACCTGCCTGTTTGATAGTTTGTAAAATCTGAGAGTTGCCTCAATGCAAATTTTAACTTTACTACTTTACCATCAGCTTTAAAAAGCCAAGGTAACAAACATAAACATTGACATAATTAAAAAAAATATATATATATGTTACTTTGTTTCACAAGCAAACCTAGGCTAAAGATAATTTTTATGTATGAGACTGAGACAGTTTTTCCCAGCAGAATATGCTTTTGCCAATATAAACTGCCTCAGTGCTGTAACCTTGGTTTCCTAATCACACCGGTAAACTCATTCTAGCTAAACTCTGTCATACAACACCCCCACAACTCACTACAAAACAAAGTATTGTTTATAATCCTACTCCAGCTTTCTCTCAACAACGTACACTCTGAAGGCCACTTATGAGTACAAAAGGTTCACCTGCACTTCTCCAAAACTGTAGAAGCTAGCAAACAAAACTAGAACTTGATGCAGAACTACCAACCATTATACAGTAAACATCTGCTGAATAGGCTTCTCTCAAAAACACCCTCTTGCAAAGTAATTCACAAATAGAGACTTCCTTTGAATCACCTGCTCAAATCACTGGGTCACTGCACAATGTCTGCAGCGAAAAGAACTGAAAAGAATTAAAAACAATAAGAAATGTGCACCCACTCAGATGGCAGGAGATGCAGCCCAGGAAGGCTAAGCTATGCTATCAGTCTCACTGCAATCAGTTGAGAGGGCTCACAGGCAAACTGAAGTTGCTGAAGTCACAGCCCTGTTCTTCCAGCTACAGCAGATTCTGTGTGTGTGCATGGCCTGTTTCTGTGTTTGTAGGGAAGCAATAAAATGTATTCAGATGGTTATAAAAAAACCCCGATACATTCTCAACATAAGCTTGACTGTTAGTTAACAGTAAACATTCAAGTACAATTTTAACACTGCGTACATATAATGGAAACAAATTAGATCACATTATTAATTACCCAGCAATTTGTATACAAGCAGAATATAGCTGCAGGAGCTACAAACACCAGCCAAAAAACCTCTACTTTACTCAGGGTCTTTCAAATGAAAATGAAATTATGTTTTTAAATAAAAAAAGAAACAAAGAAACCAAACAGTAGCATTTCCTTGGGCTCTGGCCAGGAGTGCCAAAATCTATTGCCTGCAGTATGTTTTCACTGGAAAGTAATAAATTCTGCCACGGAAGAGATTATAGTATAAGCAGCAATTTCTAACACAACCCTAGTAATAAGAACAGCCTTTAACACATTTCATGAAACTGTTAATTCTATTTTAAGATTTGAAGTTGGTAACCAAACTCTCGTCCTTTTCCTCTCCTCCTCTTCTTGAACAGCCTTAAAAAAAAAAAAAAAAAAAGGCAAAACAACTGAAAAACCCACAAACCAACACACAAGATTTCGACAAGGGAGGTACCAGTGATTGCCATGGGCAGAAGATAGTCAGTGTGAATGGGTATTATTCTTTCCACTTCCTTGCACAGCAGCATTAGTCAATTTTGCACATCAATTTTCACCAGCTATGTTACTTTCAAACTCAACATCTCCAACTGGAAAGGGAGACTCATAGATAAGTGAAGAACTGGGGAGAAGCAGTAGAAAGAATAAAGGACCCTGAGTGACAAAAATAAGAGGCACTTCAGGACCAACATTACAGGCTGAAGGGGGCCCCTGTCTGAAGTGTACATGCAACACATCCAGTCTGAAAACACACAGGAGGAGAAACATGAGCTCTGCATCCAATCACCACACAACGTGACTGGAATAACAGAGATGTGGCAGGAATGACAGAGCTGTGATGGACACACAGATGCTCCTCAGGAAATGAATACAGGGAAGATGAAGGTGAAGGGTGCCTTTTTGCAAAAGACCAGCTTGGATATATGGAGCTCTTTCAGGAGACAGCAGGTGGGTGAGGGTTTGTGGATTCACGTGAGAAAAGATGTCAGGAAATATGGCATCATGGCAAAAGACCTTTTTATAGACCTCCCACGTAGAAGGAGCACCCTGAACAACCTGAGGATTGCTCTTGACCACAGTCTTGATTCTTGTGAATGATTTGAATCTCCTTGACATCGCCTTGAAAAATCAACAGAGCAGGTGGAGACACACAGTAAAAAGAATAGAATAGAATGGAATAGAATAGAATAGAATAGAATAGAATAGAATAGAATAGAATAGAATAGAATAGAATAGAATAGAATAGAATAGAATAGAATAGAATAGAATAGAATAGAATAGAATAGAATAGAATAGCTATAAAGAATATCTCCTTAATACAGGTACTGGACAGGCTAACCTGGGCTGGTGTACAGCTGAGTACATCTGTGATTTGCTAGCTGGGAAGTGCCAGGTAAGGATATAAAAATCATTGGCAGCCTCAGTGGTAATGACTATGACACAGGGGAATTCTAAACCCTGGGGGCAGAGAGAAAGGTGAGCAGTAGAGTAGAGACCATGGACTTTTGGAAAGCAGATTTGGGGATTGGTAGCACAGGAACAGTCCAGCCCAATACTCAGGAAATCAAGTTAATGTATCAGCCAAAGAACTCATGGTGGAACTCTGCTGCTAAAAGGCAGTATACAAGAGGTGAAAGCAATGTTAGGCTATGAAGGAGGAGTTTACAAACATTGCTGGGCATGCAGGAACGGAATAGGAAAGGCAAAGCTCAGCTGCAAGTAAGACCTGTGAGCATCAGAAGGATAACAAGAAGAGTTTCTACTGCTCCATGAACAGTGAAAGGCTGACCACTGAAAACATGAGATAGGTACTGAATGGAGTAGGTGATTTAGTGTACCCAGGAACAGATAAGAGAGAGGTACAAAATGTCTTCTTTGCCTTTGTTTTTTACCTGCAAAGTCCTCCTGTTCTTATAGACAGGGTTCAAGAAGGTTAAAAGAATGGCCAACGGCTGCTGCTGATTTTGTCAGAAATTGTATAACAGAACTTGAGCCTTACAAATCCATGGGCTGAGACCTGCTGAGTCCAGTGGTACTGAGAGATGGGCAATGCCACAACAAGGCCCCTCTCTCACACATCTCAAGGCATGTAAAAAGCATGGAGATGAGGGAGGCTGCTAATGACTGGGAAAACCAAATGTTACACCTGCCTGGAGGGGGAAGGCCAAAAGGTCATTGGAGAACTGCACAATGGTCACATTCACTTCAATCCCTGAGGAAATAATGAAACAAGTGAGTTCTCTGAGCATTTCTCTGAACATACAACTGGAAGGTGACTGTGAACAGTCAGCATTTGCTCCTGTAGTCCTCACTCTATCACTAGTCAACGGGCTAAAGTTAATATGGAATCTCATGCATATCACTACCTGCAGCTGAAGGCAATTAAAGAACCAACATGGGGGGATCAGAGAAGAGGATGAACACGACTCAAAAGCACACATCTCTAATTGGAAACCTCCACTTAAAAGCTGGCTATGGAAGTATTAATCCAGATCCTAAAGCTTACATTCACTTTAACACCTTTCTACAGCAAACAGATAAAACAGTGAAATAAATGAGACAAATTTCCAGAGAAACTCGTTTTAGAGAAACCAGTTTATCACAGTTTTTACAGTAAAAACAACAGAAAAACCTCCACTGGAATCTCATAGAAGTCTCAAGTTTTTAGGAAAGAAACTGCTCTTTTAATTGTCAAACTGTCAGTATTATTGCAAGCCAATCTCTGACAATGAAATCCACCAACATACAAACCCCAACACACCTCCTTAAACAGAAAGAATGAGCTTTCTTTTTCAAAGAGGAATGTTAGCAGGTGTTCCAGAAAATTACTATCTCTGGCAGCTGTAGGTAGCTCTGAAGAACTCAGTACCAGCATCCTCCCAAGTTTCAAAGCATGACATGACAGCACTCCTTGTGTTCTCTCACACAGACCACCCCTCAGAAAGAAGAGGCTCGCATTCTACAAATGCCAGCTGCTCCCTCATTACAATATTTTTGTCCAGAAACATTCACTAAAAGCTTTGAGCAATTTGCAGCCTCACACAGGTCCTCTCTCATTCCACCTCTACATTGTCCTTCTTGTCTATTATACTGGTCTAAAATTACTTACAGAAAACCCATGCTCATGTAACAACATCTGTGGTACAACAATGGGATTAAGTCTATTATGTAGTTTTGGTTTTTGCTTTAAGAAATAATTGGGATGTAAGAAAACCACATCCCCACCTGCTTTCCGTGAGCAAAATTTCAAAAATAAGTATCTTCATCAGGCTGATAAATTTTCTTAGTTCTTATACCTTATTCTTTTTAACCAAGTGCAAATATTCCTTTCATCATTATAAAAGGAAGAAAGGAAGCCCAAGATGAAGGCCCTCATGTTATCATATATAGCACCAAAAAAAAAACCCTAGAAACACATTAGATCCAGCATAGATGTATTAATCAAAGCAATAAACTGCATGTTAAAACACAAAACTAAACCTCTGGGTATCCCAGCTTCAGTAGACTAGGTACAATGAACCATTTTTACCCTCCTGGCTTACTCAGAAAAGCTGAATGAAACTCAGATGACATTCAAACTTTAAAATGACACCACTCCTACACACCCCACATGTTAAACCGAATAGAAAAGGAGTGACAGAATTATATACTTGTAAAAATAGAAAGGTCTTTCCCAGCAACATACAGAACTTCTGTTAGGCCTTGACTACTACAGTGTATAAATCACATTTTTCAGTGATTAACTGTATGTCAGGAAATCTCACACACACAAATATTGTTGCATGCAGGACATGCTGACCCTCAATATGATTTCTAATTCTAATGTTTGATGCACAGCTATAAAATCACAAACTGAGAGCTGTAGAATGTTTTACTGGGCTTCATAAGAAGGGAAATCTAACAATTAACCCAACTTTTAGCTAGTGAAAACCACTTTATGAGGAAGCTAAACTATTTTCAAATTATTCCATATTATTTGGAAAGGCAGAGAATCACTTATGAAAATTAGCTAATATGGTGACTGAAACCAGTATCTACAACATTCAAGGACAACACTGTGGATAGTCCTTTGGCTGTTTTTAGATGAGGAACTGGGTTTAGTGAGGAATTTCACAATCTGAATGCTACCAGCATTCAGACTTGTTTTTCAAGTTTTTCACTTCTTCCAAGTTTTCCTTAGCCCAAGAAAATCCAAAGACGTTTTCACTGTATAGCTTACCAGTATGCTACTCAGTAGGAACAGCAAGACTGAAAGCTACACACACACACGGGACAGCCCAGCTCCCAAGTAAGGGAGGAATCACGAGGACATAGCTAAAAACCAGGACAGAAAACACAGCTGAATGCAGTACATAGACAAACAAAGGGCAGTCAGAGAGATTATGTCAAGATGTAGAAACTCACTGAAAAAGCTACACCTGCACCCTGAAGTAGTTTTGTCTCTCAGGACTAGTCTAAACGACTATCCAGCATGTGACAGGAGCCTGAAGAAACATCTGTAACAATAATTTTGTTACCAGCTTTTGTTTCTAAGATACTCTGTTCAGGATTCAGTTCAGGAAATTTCTTCCCATGTTAATACATGAAACAGATAAAACAAAGTAAATGAAATACAGCATCATTACTAAATTGCACCCTAATTCCTTCTGCCCTCTACAACCAGAATAAAACAGTCACTCTTCTTTCTGAAAGGCTGAGAGAACTGGGATTGTTCAGACAGGAAAGGAGAAGGCTAAGGGGTGACCTATTTGCAGTCTTCCAGTACCTGAAGGGAGTCTGCAAGACAGATGGAAAGAGACTACTTACAAAGCCATGTAATGACAGAACAAGGGGCAACACCTTCAAATTGGAAGGCAGCAGGTTTAGATAAGATACTAGGAAGAAATTCTTTACTGTGAGGATGCTGAGGCACAGGTTGCCCAGAGAAGCTGTGGATGCCCCAACCCTGGAATTGTTCAAGGCCAAGTTGGATGGATCTCTGAGCAACCTGGTCTAGGGGAAGTTGTGTCTGCCCACGGTAGTGTGGGAACTAGATGATCTTTGAGATCCCTTCCAACCCAAGCCATTCTATAATTCTCCCATGCTACACTAGGGATAACCTAAGTCAAACTCTCTTTTCTCATCCCAACAGCCTTGAAATAAGTATATACATAGCCTCCATTTAGAATTTTATGCCACATGGTTGTTAAGTCTCCTTGGGTGAAAAATGTCCTCCTGCAATTGCCATTGAAGGGTCTAAGGGTTCATAGCCCTCACAATGCTCCCTGCCATGTACACAAGCAGCACCCTCTCTGTTGGAAGGCACCTGTTGGCAGGCTGATAACATCAGTAAATGGGCCTGCAGTGACACCCACACTTGACACACAACTCAGGCAGCAAGCACACTGTAGTTCTTTATAATTCCTTCTTCAAACCTAGAAAATGTCAATGAGACCTGTACACTAGGGTCAGGCTCCCTTTTGTTTGAGTTAAGCACAAAGCTACACATTTCACTAGCTCTGTAGGTAAGAAACAGCAAAGAAGTTTGACTCCCTGTCTTTTCCACAGTTAAATGCATTTCAGCTATTAAAACTCACTGATCATACCTCAAGACAGAATGTTCAAGCAATTTTAAAAAATCATACCAAATTTGCCATGGAATTAGAGACAAGTGAGTGAAAAACACTATTAGGTTTTATATGGGTATTTACACCAGCTGCTAAGCGGGTTTGTAAGTGCACATAAAAGCAGAAGAACATCATTCTCCTTGCCCAACTGATACATGAAAGAAATGCGCCAAGATCACCAGAAAATATCTGAGGAAGTAGATGAAAGTACTAAAAAATAAGACTCCATACATCAATTGTCATCACATATTTAAAGTTAACCAATTAGGAAAAACATTCCAAACTCTCCCAAGTGCTTTCTAAACTTGTTAATTTTAAATGTTACACATAACAGCTCATGATTACAGTTCATAGAAACAGTGCAAATACATACAACTTGTAAAGGTCATGGAAGCAACATCTGCATTCTGTCTATGTATCACAACAAAGGATACACATGCTTAAAAACAAATTGGAAGAAGTAAAATAATAAAGACTTAACAGTAGTGCAATTTGGGGAAAAAGCTATTCTTTCTCAGGTTCTTTTCATGAAGAAGTGATGTATGTATTCAGGAAGAGGTGTTATTTGGTTGATTTGGGGGGGTTTTGTTTGTGTTTTGTTCTGGGGTATTTTTGGTTGTTTGCTTTGGGGGGCATTGTTTCTTTTTTTAGGGGCTTTTTTTTGGTTTGGGGTTGTGTTGGTTTGTTTTTTTTCGTAACAGTGACCAAACTTATTTGGACTACTTAAGCATTTTTTTCCCACATTAGTTTTGCTGTCATAGGGAGGCCCTGTCTCCATATCAAAATTCACAGCAGCATCTATCCTGAAATCAGTTTGGGGATATGGGGATATTAACAAAATCCAAGTGGACACTGGCCTGGCCAACCTGTTCTGGATGACCCTGCTTCAGCAAAGAGGCTGGACTTGATGATCTCAAAATATGCCCCCCAACGTCAAGCATTTTCTGATCTGTATACACTGACAGAGCTTACTTTTGGCTAATTGAGGAAACTCCAGAACAAGCCACACTATCCCAAGCAAACATGTGGTATTTTAAAGCTTGCCACACATTCCTTTAAGGACAACACTGTATGAAATGCCATTATTAAAAATAATAACAAATTATTCAAGAAGAGCACAAAAACCTATTATTAAAAATAGTTCAAGGTATTCAAAATATTATCTGATTCAATTCACGATCACTCTGTCATTCTCCTGCCGTATATCCAAGTACAGAGCCTGTATCTGTATTTTAGGTAACTTCTTTATAGATGTAGGCAGACTATTACTATTTAACCCTGCTCTGTAGTTGTCTTTTCTCCACACCAAGTAAGTCCCCGTCCCTCAGCCTCTCCTCACCCCAGATGCTGTGGTGCTTCATAATTCTCTACTGAGCTCAGTCCAGTTTTGCATCATTTTTTCTCATACTGGGGCATCAAAAGTGGATGCAGTATTCCAGCTGCAATTTAACAAGTGGTAAGTGAATCCCTTGGTCTGATTTCCTCGTTATGCTCCTGTTAATACAGCCCAGGGATGCTGTTGGCCTTCGCCTGTTGCAGAGCGCACTCTTTGTTCATGCATGGCCACTGTCACCCAGGACCACTAAGAGCTTTTCAGCAGGGGCCAGTCAGCTCCTGTCTGAGGGAAACAGCATGTCCTGCTGCCTATGACTCTCTTCAATTTCACAATATGCCTGTTGGTCCACTCTTCTAGCCTGTCTAGATTGTTCTGGATGGCAGCCCTTACTTCAAGTGTATAAACTCCAAACCCAGAGCAGAGTCATTCACAGATTTTAATGACGTGCGTGATCAACAGCTGAACAAGGAGATGTGAAGACATGAGTTTAGGACAGACACCTGTGATATTACTATCTGGAGGCCAGTAGTACTACCCACTAACCACTACTTTCCAAGCTCAAGCATCTAGCCAGTTTTTCACGCACAGAATCATAGATCAAAGAATCACAGCACATGCTAATTTGGGAAGAATCAAATCAGGATCATCGAGTCCAACTCCTGGCCCTGCACAGGACACACCCAAGAGTCACTCCACATGCCCAGGAGTATTGTCCAAATTCTTCTTGAACTCTGTCAGGCTGGTGCTGTGACCACTTCTCTGGGAGCCTGTTCCAGTGCCCAGCTACCCTCTGGGTGAAGAAACCTTTCCTAGTATCCAACCTAAACCTCGCCTGACACAACTTCAGGCCATTCCCTTGGGTTCTGTCACAGGGCACCACAGAGAGGTTATCAGTGTCTGCCCCTGCTCTTCCCCTCACAAGGAAGTTGCAGACTGCAATGAGGTCTCCCCTCAGTCTCCTCTTCTCCAGCCTGAACAGACCAAGTGACCTCAGCCATTCTTCACAGGACCTTCCTTCAAGGACTTCCACCATCTTTGTTACCCTCATTCAGCAGTTTTTCATCCATCTAGACTTTACCATCCCAAACTGGATGCAAGGATGCCATGGGAGACCATAGCCAAAGCCTTGCTAAGAATCAAGGCAGATGACAGCCTCTACTCTCCCATCATGCACAGATCTCGTCATTATCATCACAGAAGACAATAAGGTTGGTGAAACCTCCTACTTCATGTACCCAAAAATGGCTTCCAACAGACTATATCCCACTTAGGACAATGTAGTCTACTTCTTTCAAAATGGAGATTACTGTGCTGTTCTGTTTCTTTTCTTAACTAATTAAAGATCCGTATCACAGGGAGAGAATGTACTCATTCTCCAGCCAAAGTGAAAGGAAGGCTGTAAATATTTTATGAGACGTGTCTGATCATATAAGTAAAATTGTAATACATAAATAATAGTAAAAAAAATTGCTAAGGAGACTCCCCAACACTGCCTTGTAACTTCAAAGTCAGTTCCACTGTCAATTTCACAGAATCCCTGTTTGTTGGTATTGCAAGGTTTGTATCTTCTCTTGGTGTGTCGTGCAGAGCTCTAATATTATCTTGCTCTGCTTTAGTTTTACCATCTGCATTTAGAGGAGTGAATGCCTGCTTTTGGCCAGCAGACATCACAAGTGAAGGAATCCACTCACAGCACTGGACAATAGGGTTCAGTCATTTAATCCTCTCCTGCACTGCACACATCTAGCATGTACGCCTAAAGTAACGCAAGCTGCCTTATGGAGCACTTTGGGAATATTTAAAACTGTCGAATGAAGTACCAGAGCTTACCAACAGGTCTACAATCCTGGGTAGGTTGCTTACTTAACTGCTCTGTAATGAGTGAGAACTCCTCGTACAAGCCAGACTGGTACAATCAACATGCACTTGACCTCCTCTAGTTTTTGGTTTGCATGGTCTCCAAAGAAAAATCAACAGTCTTTTGATATACACAGCTACTACTGTCAAGCATTCTTAACTTTTCAACAGTTTTGAAAAAGACATGTGATTGAGTTCAGCTTCTTCAAACTTCCTTGGATCTTTCTTTTAAATGTGTTTTTTCCTCAAAGGGCAAACTGGTAATAAAAACCAAGACTTCTAATCAATAAGAACAATATACAAATTTATGCCATTCCAATACTCAAAATTACATATAAACCCATGGGATAGTTACCAGCTTCAGGAGAGTTCACTCAGCTGAGATTGACAACTAAATGAATGACAACTAAAAACAATTTTCCTGTCTTCTGCCAAATAGAAAACAGCAAGCTGTTTGAGCTGATAGAAAGCAGAAAGGCATTAAAGACAAGAAAACACAGAGGGTAATTGGAGGGTTAGAAGTAGAGCAGGCTGGGAAAAACTCAGAATAACTTAAATTGGAATCCGCCAACTAGTAAAAATCATTTGGTTTTGACAACGTTTCAGTGAGTTCCACTGGTCCCTCACCATAGCAATCCTCTGTGGCCTGCCAGCCAGGTTTTCTGGGAGTCTGGACCACAACTCCCAGGCTGTGTCTCTGGGGCCACCTGCAGGACTTGCCCAAGACTCCTGACTATTCACAAACGCTGCAGTAATCAAATCCTCCATAAAACCCAGTGTTCTCCTCCCCAACATATCCTGTGCCCTGCTGATTAGGGAGCAAGTAACTACTACCTAAACATGTTCCTATTGTCATCCCTGCTTTTGCGTGCTTCAGAATTAAGAGCAAAAGTAAGGAAATGGGGAAAAAGAATGCATGTTAAATTCCAAAATGTAGTAATACAAACATGGACAAAATGGAAGGGCAACTCTGAATGAGGTATGTGTTAGAAAATCCATCTGACCAGTTAGAGGGTGAGGATGTCTGGGAATGAAAAGGTAGGTCAAAGGAAAAGAAAAGTTTCTAACTGATTTTGGAGAAAGACAAGTTGTTTTTGTAATGAAAGGGGGAATTTTTTTTTAATGGAGTGAAATGCCGTTTCAACTCCTAGCCATAGGTACCTTCCCCTCAGGAGAAAAATATTTCCATGCAATGCAAAAAATTCAAAAAAACAGTCCAAAAGCAGAAATGCATTTTACCTTTGGGGAAACATCAAGAATTTCTGTGCTTGTGTCCTAAAGCTAAACTGGTAGCCCCTTGGCTGTTTGGAGAGTCTCTTTCACTTTGACAAAAATTTAGAGCATTAGAAAAGGCTTTTCCCTGACACAGACCAGTATGAGGAACACCTCTACAGTAATGCAACCCATACTGGTGTTTTTCACATTCACCAACAGTTTGTAAGTGTTTCAGATACTAAACTAACATTTTCCAATAAAATGCACAGACTCTTGCATTGAAAGAAGTGGGGTCTGTGTAGGTAAAGAGCAATAAAATGCTGTACAAAAATCTGATCTAACTTCAAGTCCTTTTAAGTATAAAAGGACACATGCAGCACTTCACCTGCAGCACTTCTAAAAGCTGCTACACCATGGCAGTAGTCAGTCACTGCACAGCAGATGCAGTGTACAAACCTGCAGGGCTACTGGCAATTCCACAACGTGAAAAATCTGTCAGTGAATCTACCCTGCAAAGGAGGACACCAGCCACTAGAAACATAAACTGCTACTGGCAAATCAAACAACCATGCATGTGACATGCCTGTGGCCAGGAAAACTGCAGGGAGCAGTCTAAGTGAGCTCAGTCGAGTCTTTGTCACTGCACTTGGCTGGAGCTCCAGTTTACCCAAAAGTCAACTAACAGTCCTTAACTGTTGATGTGGAATTTTGTTAACATATTGTTAAAGAGCACAAAGAAAATATCAGTACAACAGAATTATGAACCACTTCAGTCTGCTTGATTTCTGCTGTGGGATGTGAGCAGTTTGATACAAACCTTCAAAAAGCTGCCACAAAATATGAACATTTGGTTTCTAAAAAGAATAAAATGCTTTAGATTACTTCTAACACAAATTCTACCCTCACCAATATTTGATTACATAAGTCAGACAATATCAGAAAATTGGAGCAAAGTAGCAAAAGTCCAACAATGACACACACACAAACCCCCTGTTCTTTCCTTATGTTTTCTGAACAACTTTCAGAGTTGGAGTAGCTGCAATAGCCAGTTACCAAACACAGGACCTCCAGCAAATATTTTTTTGACAGCAATCCACAAAACAGCCAGGTCAGAAGCAACCACCGGATTTCCACAGCACACAAAAAGTGTTCACCTTATTCAGTAATGCCATCTTTGCTAACCCAGGATGAATTTGTTATGATCCCTGTGACTGGAAACTGTGTAGCTGTTGCAAGGTGTGATGTGGATAATTTTTCTGAAGAGCTTCACTTTTTTTGCCAGCGTCCTCTGCAAAAATGTCCAGAGTTCATTTCTGTATGAAAGCTCTGGTGAACAAGCTGCTCATACCACCTCCAGATGGCAAACTGCTTCACAGACTGCCAGCCCACCCCCCACCCCCCACCTCCCCCAATCATTTTTGCTGCTAAAACCTAAAATTCACATTCATGGTACTTAACAAAAGCTATGTGGAGAAGTGACAGTTTGTAAAAGTGGCCCAACAGATCTTTTTGTCTTGTACATTACTCTGGAATGACATGAGCTTTTTTTTCTGGCAGCTCTCCTTTCATACTGAAGGAGGAAAGTTCTTGCAAGGTAAAGTACTACCTCAGCACTTAATTAAAGAATACATGAACAGATTTTCCTCAATAATCAGCAATTTTCATTGCTGACACATCTGAATGTGTGCCTTCGTTGGACCACCTCATCTATTTGGCACTCCAGAGGCAGAATATGCATTTTCACTTTATACACTCATCAGAAATACCTCATTTTTCAAATAACTTTTTTTCTTCTTTCCTAAAATCTGCTTTTATCCACACATAAAACTAAAGAGCTTTAAGACCTTATCATCTCAATGCAAAAACAAGTATATGACCTTGCCTTCAAAAAGACTGCCATAACACAACAAGATGTTTCTGCAAGGAAGCCAGCTGGTTTGATTTGTTTTGGGTTTGTTTTGGGTTGGGTTTTTTTTGAGCCAGCTAAATCTTGGAAGGTTTCTGTTGTCCCAAGAGAAGTAGTTCTCAGTCTCACTGTAGGAAACCTTGTGTCACTTATTTTCTTTTCATGGAATGGGAATTCTTCCGGTGGGTTACAAGTTAGACCACACTTGTTAACTGACAAAGCTTTCAAGGGCTTATGCATCTCAGCAACATGAAAAATTATGAACAGGATGACAAATTCAAATCAAAGCCATTCAGTCAAAGCATACCGCTCGCCTTCCTTCATAAAATTCATCTGATATGTTACAAAAGGCAGTCAGAAAAAAGTATTTTTGGTCTCTGAAAAGCTGTCAATTCTTACTTAAGTTCCAAATTAGAGCAACAGCTGACATTCTGAAAAAAAAAAAATTGAAGTTTAAATTTGCCAAATATATTACTAATGCAAATGCTTTAGCACAAATATGTTTTTGCTTCAGGTGTCCCTCTCCTCCAAAGAGCTTACTATGGGAAGATGCCTTCTCCAAAACAGAAGCTGGGATAGTCTGCCTAAACTGACCTTCATCTACAGGCCCTCAGCTGAAACTTAATATTTGATTTTGACCTTCTGAAGTTAGTATAAATCACTTTCTGGGAATTTTTTTTTTATTTGAAATGCCTCAAAAGTCACTTCCAATATTAGAAAAGAAAGCACTTCTGGAAGAAAGAGAACATTTTTTGGAGGTAGGAACTTCCCATTTCATGCTTCAAAGAAAAATGTTGACAGCTTTTTTAATGTGGAAGAAATAATGTGCCATCATTGCCGATTACTATGGAAACAAGTCTGCTGCGAAAAAGACAAAGAATCACAGAATCACAGAATAGCTGAGGTTGGAAAAGGAAGGTCATCTTGTCCAACCCCTTTGCTCAAGCCAGACTACCCAGAGCAGGTTGCTCAGCGCAATGCCCAGATGAGTTGTATCTCCAAGGTGGGAGACTCCCCAATCTCCCTGGGCAACCTGTGCCTAAGTGCAGTCCCTTTCACCGTTTCCTGATGTTCAGAAGGAAGTTCCTGTGTTTCAGTTCATGCTCACTGCCTCTAATCCTCAATCCCACAACCAGAAGGATCCCAGTCATAACAGAAGGAAAAAAAATTACTACTTTTTCCTCCAAATTTCAGCTGTTTTGGCCACTTCTCAAGATAGCATGTAACCCACAAATGAGGATGCAAGAGCATAATATATTGTCCACTTGATTTACGGAGAGACTATACTGAGGCAGAAGAAAATGAAATTATTCCAAAATCATACTGCTGTCTGCCTACTTGGAGAGCAAGGAAGAAAATCCATCAATACTTTTTTTTCCCAATGTGCATTTGCAACCTTCTCAGTTGCAACATCAAAATACAAAGGCATTTTTATCCTCAGTAGGAGGTAGTGTACCAGAGGAAAGGAAATGTATAGCAAAAGAACTGTTAGTTCCCCAACTACACACATTCAGACAATCAAAAGGCATAAATTTAGAAAGCACACTCAATTTAAAAGCTAACTTAACTTAGAAAAGTTCAGTGCAAGAACTAGAAATGACTGTGCCCTAATTCTTTTTTCCTTCTAAAAAAGGCATAATTTGGGAGAAACTTGCTGAGCTTACTGGGTTGTAGTAAAAGTTCTGATTCCACAATTTTAACAATGCACAAATGTTAATTCTGGCGTGTATGTGACAAGAAATAGGAAGGGCTACAAGCCTTGAACAACAATTGTTTATTAGAACTTGGAAACCTTATAAAAGCCTTCCACAAAGTGCTCCCTTTTATCAGTTTGTTGTTTTCTGTGAAGTTTAAGTAAAAGCACTACAGTTACCAAGTTGAGGACCCTACCTAACTGCCTACAAAACAAACTGAATGTAATGCCAAATATGTAATCATGGTAAACACAGAATTTACAGACTTATCCAAATGCTCTTCCAGCAGAGTGATAAAGCCCATGGCACAATTTATTTGTATTAAGGAAATCCATTACAACACTGTTCACTATCTGTGCTCTCATCTGAGAAAGTTGTAATTCAATACAGTCATTGAAACTAAGGAGTAACTACTAGAAATAAGCAAATTAAGTTTTTTGAATTAAAAATGCTTCTCTTCCAAAAAACCAGCTATATATATTGGAGGTCTCTTGCAAAGATTCTGTTTCTCACAAACTTAAAAGTCCAATTAACTTCAAAGAGAAAACCTGAAGATAACCATGTGCTGAGAGAAGACAAAAGATTAAGTTTCAGTAGTGCTCAAAGAAGGGAGTCAAGTGCTATTTATTGCACATACCAATTGCTAGTTCAGACTGTCAAAACTTTGTTGTGAGGTCACACATGAGTAACAGAAACCTTAATTTATTACTAGGCAAAATGAAGAAAGAATTCAAAGATATTTTAAGTACAATGTGAATTTTGCTTACAGTCAGGAAAGTCCTTATACCCTCCAAATGACTATATTTGATATGGAAATGAAGAAACACAGAGAACTCAACTGTACAATCTTTCCAGATTTAATAAGCTTTCTGAATCACTCCCTACATGCAATCTGTACACTTAATGAAGCTAATTATCACGGTATTGGGATGAGCACTTGTATTTTTAACAGGCTATTTGCCTAGTGGTTAGTGCAGCATACCCATGCTAGACAAAGTCTACTAGCTGAGGCTAGGCTAGCTGAGGGTATCACAGCTTACCACGTTCACTAGGAGGCTACAAAGAGGATGCCAAAGCAAGGCTTAAAAAGTTAGGAAAGTTAGGAGGTAGCAGCAACACACTCACAGCCTATTTCAGTTCCACATTAATACACTTCTCTCCTTCTCCAGCTTTCAGTGACTGATGTGTGGAGATTACAAGAGAGCTGAATTTGTCCAGGAGGCAGATGCAGAGCAGTAAGAATCAAAGGCACACACACCAGGTTATGCTCAAACCTGGCAGACAGCACAGTGACATGGAGCAAGAACAATCACAACATGAAGAGATCAAAAAAAGACAAGTACATTTTAACTTAGAAAAGAGGTAACTAAAGGACTCTACACTTAAGCCTAAAAACATGAAGTCATAGGTTTACATAACAGGATGAAAGTCAGTGATCATATAGGGAGGAGTATCTCTGAAAACTACAGGAAAGACACCCCAAAAAAGAAAGCAAAAGGTCAAGGGGCATATTGTATGTTAAGGAGGGCAATTTTGCAACAGGTCTAAAAGAAATTACTCAGAAGAAGCTTTTATACAGAGGAACTGGAAAAAGTCCTAAGTGTATCTGGCATGAGATAAAGATCGTAAGAATTCTATTGTTCAATATTATTACATAGCAAATATTATAATAATTTTTGGGATAATCACACATCAGAATATTTAACCTGCAGTTTCCTAACTTACAGAAGATGTTTTAAGACTTTACAGGGACAAGAAACTGCAGATGTTGCTCACAGGAGAAAAACAGTAGAGGAAAAACTTCAGGTAACTGCCTGAATACTGAGGAGCTGAACTGTGATCATTAAACAATCTCTTCTAACTCAGAATGGAGAAACAGGGAAGTTAGCCTATGTTTTCATGGCTATAGCAGAAGTTAAACCACAGGACACAAGTTTTTTGAGTACTCTTGGAAGCTCACCCTTCAAGCACATATGGTTCAGTATCATACATAATTGCTTTAACTGTTCATTTTTCTTTCTCTGTTAACCCCAAATGTGTAACTATGACTAGATCTGCTATAACACTGTACAGAAATACCAAAATATCCATTTCTCTCACTGCAGCAGTTTTAAAAATTTATTTCACTTATCCTCCTTTGTACCTGAGCACATTGCCAAATAATAAAAGACTGACAACATGAAGTTAAACATCAACTAGTGTGCTAGTGATAATGTACATCTCACCAAAGACTTCTTTTTAACAGAAAGTGTTAATGCTATCCAGAGAGAACACTTCAGCTTCCTCATCCATCAGAAGACTCAAATATTCACCCGTTTCTTAAGTTGGACAGCAAGCAGATGTTATGTATCAGAAAGCTTAGAACTCCAATCAAAGCTTATTTGGAAAACATGAAGGACACGGCTGCCACATTGAGTACAGCAACTCCCCAGGGTGAATCCTTTTGCCTCTTCTTTTCCCAGCAGCTCAACTGCAGATGCAAGATATGAATCCTGCCTCCAGCACTTCCACTACTGCAGAAGTCCACATGAACTTAGTCCATCATTATTTTGTGACACTTACCTCAATGAGAAGTGAATATATTTACAAGAACATTGTCAGAACATAGTTTACTTTGCCTCTGAAAAACGAAGTTCTAAGAACAGGAAGACTGTCCTAGGTGTACTACTACCAGTTAGTAGTACTACTAACTACTAGTGTACTACTAATAACTAGTAACTAACTAATAGTAGTAGTAATACTACTAGTAGTCAATTACATTCAGGAGACTTCTCCTCAATAGCATTGTTTAAATCTTATTTAAGAAATTTACAGTTGTTTACAGTTATTTACCCTGCATTGTAATTACCACCTGCCTTTTGTTCTCTGTCTAGAATACAAACAAAGCAGACATGAGATATACTTTTTGGTATTGCTAATTTCAAGGAAGCAACAAATTGATTTAGCTAGTGAACAGAACCCAGACTTCTCAAGCAGGTGCAAAAACACAATCTAAAATTGGAGTACAGCAAACAGCTGGAAACACTCCTCAAAGAAAACCACAAGATTTGTGGGGTTTTGTGAGATCTTCCAGTCTCCATCCCACTCTAGTGCAATTACAGCTTTGTACTCTCTGGCTTAACAGCAAGATTTTCTATTAAGATATCTCTTAGGAATGACATGGAAAAGAGGCAATCCCAGCAGTGGAATGCGGAGTGAACATGTTCCCAGAGAGCAAGGGAAGGAGAGATCAGTAGATTCGCTATGTCATATTGACGCAGCACTGATGGGTTACTACAAAAGCTTGCTCATTATTCATAGCTATTAAAAACCAAGGCTATTGACCCAGTTACTTATCATTTTAAAGTGGAAAAATCATTTAAGTAACTTCATAAGTAAAAACAGGGAGAAGGCCAAAAAATGCCTTCAAGGAGATGAAAGGAGGAGCAAGAAGACAAAATCATGACTGAAATCAGAGGAAGTTACTCCGTGCAACCTTTGTTCCCATTGCCAGGACACGGCCTCCATATTTCCAGAATATCCTCAGGACACACTCTATTCAGGAGCAAGCAGAGCTGCACACTGCCAGTAAAGTAAATGTGAAGACATGACCCAGCCAGTTCCATAGACAGGCAAATATGCTTGATTAAGCGTGGGCAGAATTGTTCAGCTAAGGAGTGTTTATCCTCATCTGTCTAACATGGCTCTGCAATTAAAGGACAAAGCCTTCAAAGTTTCAAAGCAATCCATTTCAAAGCAATCCTCATTTTCTAATCTATTAAAATCAGCAACAGGCATGACCTGGGGTCAAATGGAAGAAAAATACAACAGAAGTATGACAGGATTTAACAACAGCAAGTGAGGGGCAAATAAAGTGACTGATGAAATTCAGTGCCAGTAACTACAAAAAAGTCCACGCAAGGAGAAAAATCATCCCAGCTACACTTGCGGACCAAAAACTTCCTTTTGCCTCCTCCCCTGAAATGAAAACATTCTATTGGTTCATCTGTTAATTTTATCAGAAGTTCTGCATTGAGAATTACCAGAAAAAGACTACAGAACAAGACTGAGAAATACCTCAGGGTGTTCCAGTACCTTGAAAACTGCATTCTTAAGAACCTGTAATTAGTCACAGAACACTGATAAAATAGATGGGTGTGGGGAAAAGCAGGAAGACAGCATACAGACCTGGACTCTTCAGCTTTTAAATTAAGATGATTGAGTGAGTATAATACCACCAAAATGAACGTTGATGAAAAACACTGTGCCTCAAAAAAAGTCCAGTCCACTGAATACGATATGCCTGGTAGAACTTCCCCCTCAGGACCAGGACTTCTGAAGCTTGGTAATATGATGGGACGGGTTCAATCTAGCCTGTCTTAGGACTAGCTGGTATCTGAAAAAACAAGAACAATTTGCTCCAAAAGCCATTGTTCACTTTCTACAAACATTCCTCCAGACTTTTAAGTCCATTTGTAGATAGGCTCCAGGTTTTGGAAAATTCTTCAGTACTTCTGTGTGGTATCAATAAAGCTGCAAGACAGAACAGGGCACCATCAACAGGACTGACAGCAGTGCTTTTCAGGAAAAGAAACTCGTTACTAGACACTGTGTGGTTACTGGGGACAAGCAGTTTTTCACAGCCCTAGTAGTCCTATCAGACTGGTAAGTGCCTGAACAGGGCAAAAGAACATTCCTGACGCCAGGTCAGATAAAATCTATACAACACATTTTCCCCACTATGAAAGCAGTCTGCTTGATTACAGCTTTTCTTTTTCGCACCATCTATTTGCAGCACTTTGCAAAATACAGCCTCTCCAAGCACAACAGCAATCTAAGTAAAAGGATTCTGCCCCATGAAGAAAAAAGCATTGCATGTTGTTTCCTGGATCAGAAGCCCAATACCAAGCCTATGATTTTCCTGAAACATGACCAAGCATCAGCTGTCAATTTCTAGCAGTATACAAGCACTGAGGAAAGGCTGAAATCTTTAGCTTGCTCAACACTTAGCACATGATAAACCCTTCTGGGCTCAGGTGCGTGGAAGCTGAAATCAGAGGAAAGAACAGCAGGTAATATTACGGTTACGGAAGTCAAAAAAGCAAGAATTTTTGGAGGAAATGATGTCTTTATTTCTCCTCTTCCTCAAGACGCATCAGAGGTGATGGATGGCAAGACAAGTTGGAACACAGGGAAACATTATTCGGAATGAGGATCTGAATATCAAGGAAATAAACAAAAGTATGTGTGGCCAAGACTAAACAGTGGGAAAAAAGGAACTGGAGAAAACTCCCAGACACAAGCTCAACCTGCCTAATACTAAAAGATTTCCACTTCTGCCAATAGTGGGATGTTACAACATCTTCAAATCATCCTTTCAAGAGAGCTGAACACAGAGCAGCAACTAAAGTAAGTGTTCTCAGTACAATTGCTCAGAAAGATTGAAAGCCTTTCTTAGTGCTCCTAATAGACCTAGGTCCAGATCTTCTTTCAAGAGCCACTTTGAGAGAGAAAAGCACAATTCAGATTATATAACTCAAGCATCAGCAGTTTGCCTCAATAAAGCATTTAATTTAATGTTATTTCTCCTAGCATCAAATGACTAAGCTATGCTCTGGATTTCTAGACACAGATCCTCACTTGTCTAACTGCCAATGTGTCTACATTATTTTCATAACAGAAGCAACATCTTATGATGGGAAACGCGCTCAGTTTTTACAGGAAATTGTTTCTCTCCAAAAATGTCAACCATACTAAAAAGCTTATGAGAATGAACACTAAGTTGAAAATAACTGTGATGCTAAAATGTTTTTAATGAACAGTTCAGTGGGGGGAAGAAGTGCAGTCAAATGCTCGGTTTTGTAAGACAGGGTTAATACATTTCTGTGAAATGATAACATGCTTCTGAGTGATAAGGGCAATTCAGGTTTTCTGATTTTCACTTGATATGAAAGAAAAGCTGTCTAATATTCATTATATGCCTTGTACATGGTTTACATCATATTTGCTTGTGTGTATCAAGTACCAGACAAAAGGGACCAAGCCTGTCCTACTGCTGTACAGGAGGAAAGCACTGGGGCTACATGAGCAAACTGTACAGCAGGGTCAGGTAAAAATTACATTCAGCAGCTGAGGCTGACATTTACCAGCCTGCAAGCTTACGCTTTGCAATATTATTTGGGGTCAGGCAGGAAGGATCAGTACCTCAAAGTGAGAGGTCTCTAGCTTCAGGCCTCTGATTTGTGAGGATTACTCAAAACTGCAGTTACAGAGTCCCTAAGTTATTCTCTTTGATTCATGAACAATCTGAATCACATAAATGAAGGTTAAGTTCAAAGAAATATCTGCACACTGAGGCCATTGTGTGTGTGAAATTTTTCATTCACTTCACACTACTGCAGAACTGTATTCAATAGAAAAAAAACTTTTCTTCCTGAAAAAACAAGTTTACTCTCTTTTTATCTTCCTCCCAAGTTCCCAAGTATATGTACCTTCTTCACCAATGCTATCTCTATCACTATTTCCACATGGGGAATTTTTTTAAGAGCCAAAAATATAAAAAAAATCAATGCCATCACTATTTATTTACTTTTACAAAGCACTTCTTTATTGTCTTTACTGTGTATATCCTATACATATCCTAATAGCCCTCTAAAGACAATCAAAACAGATTGCAGTAGGTACAATGGATGACAAAAGGAAGAAACAAATATCACCTGGAAGTTATTACACAGACAGAAAAGAAATGATTGCAATCCCTTTGCTTAAATTTCTTGATCCCACGTTACAGCAGCACTACCAATGAGGGAAACACTTCCAGATTTCCCACATACTGTAGGTATACATCTGTAAGAACACCCAGTGAACCCGCACAGGCAGTTTACCTCAGTTAATACCTACTGCTAGTGTTAAACTGCAGCAGTACATTCAGCCACTTGAGCAGTGAGGTGGTCAGAAACCAGGCAATAATGTGCAGCTACTTCTGCTGCTCCAGCTGCAGCTTAAGAGTGCATGAAGTTATTACCCTAGAAACACAGTTTTTGAGATATTCCTTATACTGTTTCTACATAGCTAATAAAACAGTATATTCCTTATACTACTTCCACATCGCTAATAAAAGGGTGGATGCCTGATTCAGAGCTTCACTGCATGAATTAGAGAAAACATACACACACACAAGGCAAATTATTTATGAACCCTGAAAAGAGCAAAGCTGTCCTTATCTCCTTTAAACAACCGATGCCAGCCTAACACTTGAAAAACCACCACAAACCAAACCAGCTCTTGCAGCATGTCTTGATTTCACCTTCTTCCCCTGTATTGTCACAAAGGTCCACAGTACCACACTCAATAAAAAGAAACACTGAAACACTTCCAGTAATTGCTTCAGATGGTGTTCTTTGAAGACACTGCGCATCACCACAGCGAAAACTTCACAGAGTTCACATCTACCTAAGAGTTCATAAAAAGGCCCCACACACACTCATTCCAGTGAAAAGTGGATCCCTTCAAACACAAATCAGAAAATTTTCTTCAAACAATACAGATGTATTTGATCACTTTGGAAAGGCTAGAAATGGGCAAATTTTCACCACAGTACAAAATACAAGATGGGTCACCTACAGCAACACCAAATGATCCTTACAAACACAAGATTTTCCTTGGTATGCAAACCAAGTGCTACTCAGAAAGAAGCACTTCCATATAAGCATGAGGACAGAAGTAATTTCTCTTTTCTCCTTACTAATAAACCCATGCACTCTTCCAGAAACGTGGTTTCACTGCTGAGTAAAGTTTATTACTCTCTATTCCTGTCAACAACCTTGCTGACCTCTGTCCTTACATGAAAATATGTTATTGAAGCTCTCTCTGTCCTTGTGATGGATGTGACTGCTTTCTGAAGTTTACTCTGAACATCACAGACACTGACATTTTACCAGAAGATGGGTATTAGATAGATATAATCCACTTAAAAGATTGTTGCAAAAATACACTCAAAAATCTAGGTACTGTATTTACAAAGACAACAGAAAGTGCAGAAATTTCAATCAAATGACAAAGCAGCAGGTCAGTCATAAGTAGATTTTACTGAAAATCAGAGATTAATCTGAACACTACTGTTTCCATTCCACTTATATTGTTGGATTATTTCTGCATCTTTGTTAGTCCTGCAGTTGCTTTCTCTCTGATGTGTGGGGGAGAAAAAAAACAAAACCCACAAAAAACCCCAAACAAATACCACCACCACAAAACTCCCACAACTTTCTGAAAGCCTCCAAGGTAAAGCTGAAAATCTGAAATCCCCGAAAAGCTAAGCAAAAGACATGATACACTAATCCATATCTAAATCAAAAAGTTTCCGTTTAGCATTTCAATTTGAATTTCATTCTTTTACTTTTTTCCTAGTTCCAGACCTCTCCCCAATGGCAAACTTACAAGTATATACAGCATTTTTATTTCTGACAAGTGAGTAATCTAGTACGATTCATAGCCTTTATCTAGATCCTTCTGTTTATACATATTTCTTTTTTCAATATAATGGCTGCAATGCCGTCCATTTTCAATTCTGGATGCAAGCTATAGGATGAGAAACCCAGAAAACCCTGCCTTTAGGGTCAGCTTACATTACCCTTTTCAGCCACAGAACTTTTCTAGGTAGCAAACTGTTTAAGTCACAAGCAAACACAAACCAAATAATACAACATGTTGAATTCACTCTATTTCCCTCCATTAGCTTTTCCACCTAGTTCATCATACAGCTTGTCTTGCTCCAGGACACCCTATGGAAAGAAGCTGTATTTCCTTCTTCAAGCAACTGTCTTGGAGCTGTGACATAATCATGACATCGAAATCTTTGTGTAGCCTAAGGTCAGACAACACACACATATGGGCAATGTTTGTCTGCACTGGTTTACCTATGTGGATAATTAGAGATTTTTTCCCATCCTGTGTGGCAAGGTTTCGGTAGCTGGCTACAGGGATAACTTCTGTCAGATGATGTCAGGAGCTTCCTCTAAGTACAAGAGCCAGTGCAGCCAGCTCCAAAACAGAACCACCACTGGCCAAGGCCAAGCCCACCAGTGACAGTGACTGCATCCCTAAGAGAACAAATTTGAGAAGGGAGAAAGACTGCTGCACAACAGCAGCAAAGCAGACTCCAAGGTCAGTGAAAAAGGCAGGAGAGGAGACACTCTAGGCACGGGAGCAGAAGTTCTTCTGCAGGCTGTGGTGAAGACTATGATGAGGCAGGCTATTCCCCTGCAGCCCACTGAGGTCCACGGTGCAGCAGAGATCACCAGCAGCCCACGGAGGACTCCACATCTGAGTAGGTCCCTGAAGGAGGCTGTGACCATGTTGGAAGACATACTAGGGCAGCTCATGAAGAACTGCAGCCCTTGGGAAGGACTCATGCTGGAAAATTTGGGAGGGACCTCATGCTGGAGTATGGGAAGAATGTGGGGAGGGAGGAGCAGCAGAGACAAGTGTGATAAACTGACCACAGCCCCCACCCCTCATTTTCTTGAGCCACTCAGCCAGAAGAGGAGGAGAAGGCTGGAGCTGAAGTTGAACCTGGGAAGAAGGGAGGGGAGGGGGAAAGATGTTGTAAGGTTTGTTTTTATTTCTCATTATCCTTCTCTGACTTTTCATTGGCAATGAATTAAACTAATTTCTCCAAACCAAGTCTGGCTTGCCTGTGACCATACTTTCTGAACCTTGTGTCATACTTTTTCTTCCCCGTCCAGATGAGGAGGGTGAGTAATAAGAGTGGCTTTGGTGGGTGCCTTGTGTTCAGCCAAAGTGATCCCATCACAACATAACCTCCTTTCTCCACTGAATTTTATTTTAGTTTCCATATTGTCTCTTTTTTTTTTGTTCTGCAGAAATTAACTATACTCTGGAATTTGCTTCATGTCTCCTACAGTAACAGGCTACAGAGGTAACAGTGGATTTAGTATTTCCTTCTCTGTAGTTGCCAATTCTCAGCTTGTGATATACTCTTTGACTTAGTAAGGTGAAGCATCTCATTGCTTGGTGACCTTGCCTGCCTAGTTATCACCCATTCTCACTCTGTTCCATCAGGAATTCCCACAGCCCCATCACACTCTTACCTTTCTCAAGTAAACAAGACCCAGTTCTCCCAAACACTCCTACTACCATAGCTCCTTGTGCTCCAACTGATACTCATGGTAACGTCTGAAAGCAAAAGCAGCAACACAGATGCACGTCAGCCAATACCTGTGACACATCCACATAGCTCAGCAGTTTTCAGTTGTTTGTCTAGCAGCTTAGCAGCCAAAATATCCCTTTGACATGAAAACTTTGAGAAAGAGGACACAAGTTACTGCACTTACATCCAGGCTATATGGTCATTTTAAGAGACTAACTTCTTTTGATGGGGATTGTTATTACCAGTACTTTTATACAACTGAACAAACTACCACTGTTGCTCTTAATGAAGGCATACCTCTCTCCAGTCCAGAACACGGGGCTCCCACATTTACACAGAAAGTACATACACAGATTTAAAGACACATATATAGTCCAGTTTTCTTTTAGGCATATTTCAGCTGAAGCCAAGATCTCAGTAAGTAGCATACAGAACTGGAAGAGAAGTGTCAAAGTAGCTGGGTCACCCAGTCCCAATAGCAAATCATTAGCTATACAACTGCATACTGTAGACAAGTTTCACCAAAAAAACCCTGTAAGTTTACAATGCATTCAACACACATAATTCTAGGAAACCATAGAGCCAGTTTCAGCAAACTTTTTTTTTATACCTTACATAATGCTCTGAGGCATAATTAGAAGTGAAGGACTGTGGCCATTGCCAAATGGCAGATCTTTTTAAGAGACAGACAGACAGGTGACTGTTTATATATCTGAGGTATCTAAGTTTGAGTGTCTGTCCGTGAGCATTTCCACATGTCTCTAGAAGCAAACAAACTCAAAGTATGCATGTCAAAAGAAAAAAGGTTAGAACTTAAGACACTGGATTTAACACCAGTCATTTCATCACCAGTTTTGAACTCTCAAGCCTTCTTTAAGGTCACCAGTATGTTAATAACAGTAATAGCTAGTGGTAAAATAGAGGATAGTCAACAGAAATGTGTATGTAAAGGAGACTTTGAATGAGTAACAACCTTGTGACTTGAGAGATATCCATTTTTTGGTCCAGCACTCTACCCTTTTCAACTTCAGCAGCTTCTGTGTCATCTTCAAAGCAAAAGAAAGCTTTCTAACAGCTCTCTATAGTAATGAAGGTCAGCCACTGAACTGGTGGAAGAATGTCTCTAGCCCTTCTCTTTACAACTACAGATTTCAGAGTACAATAGCACATGACTCGTTAAACATAGGTATAAAGAGTGAAATCAACACAGACCAGTAGATCACACATTAATCCTGTCTTCATGATACTTGACTTGCGAAGTTCAAGCACGACTATTTGTGGTTTATGGTGAGAATTATGTCTACACTTCTGAAGACAGTAGTGCAAATTTGCTCCTCAAAACCTGCCTCCATCTGATCTGTTTCACAATGCTTTCTGGAAAGTAACATCTGCAGTGCTTGGATAAGTAAATTTAGAATTTAAGCTCTCACTACCCAAGTTTTTCCAAAACAAAATATGCTATAGCCAGAGCAAAACTCTACTAGTTCTGACTTAACCAGAGATCAGACTGCCACATTTCTTTTTAATATATGTAACAACCAAAGCCCACTTCCCCTTCTTTCATAAGTAATACCTTCATAACAATAGCAGGCTGCTTCATGTCCAAAAGTCTTTCTTGGTAACATCATAAAAAGAAAGTTCTGAGCCCAGTTTTGCAGTTCATACAAAATCCTCACAAGGGATCCAAGCAGTTGAAGCAAGACAGCATTCTGTTTACTAGTGCTGAGAATCACTTTCGCATCCCAGAAATGTGTCTCCCAGGACATGATTCTTCACCCTCAGCCTGCTAGCTGTATCTTCCATTGAGCACTCTGGGCAGCCCTGGAGAACATGTCCTGGTTTCTCCTCTCCCAAGACTTCGTAGTAGTGCTCCCATTTTGATGTCACTGCTGCAGTGATAACATAAAAAGCTGCAGTGGTCACAAGAGTGCTGAACATAATAATCTGCAAGAGGCGCAATTCAGCCCAACAAAGGATTTTTACTACACTTTGAAATTTGTTCCTTCAGCAATAGCCTTGAAAAGGACAAGCTTAATTGGCCTGGGAGGTAGCAAAAGCAAGGAAAAAGCCTGGAAAGCCATGAGAACAATCCAGGAGGTTCCAGCATGACTCCTCAAATGAGCTGAGGGGAGCACAAAATTTTTAATCACAAGTAGTGGCAAACCCAAGACAGCAATAGTTAGGCAAAGCAAGGTAAAGGCTTAAAACACAAATGTTTTATAGGAAATCACCTCTGAATTTCACCACATGGACTGATTGCAAGGAAGAGGCAACTGACACACACACTCCAAAAAGGCACCACATGGGCCCCAATGTGGCTGGAAATTTCTTTTCAGTACCACACATAGCTGTTAGGAACTTCAAATTTCAAGCATCTATAAGCTGGTGATCTACATAAGAGAATAGGCAAGTGTAAGCCACAATTCTGCAGATGCACTGCGTCTATAATCCAAGAACAATGGGATTATTATACTGAAATGTTCATATTCATGAGTTACCCATTTTCTCAAAATCGGACAAACTCTCCCAGAATGAACATTTCAAAGTCACTTTGATGTCTGAAAAGACCCTCCTTCCCCCTTTGGATATAGTGATTAAGTTAGCACAGCATAACTTTCTAGCACAGACAATCCCTAAGCAGTAACTCCAAAAGTACTGCATAATAAATATCAAAGCATGTCAGTGTACAGATATTTAACAACAGTCATACCAAAGGTACTAAGCAGTTGTAAAGTATTCTCATCTGTTGCTCTCTACAGAGATCATCAGATCTTTCATAGTCATTCCAGACCTTCCTCCTAAAGAGATGCAATAAACCTTAGACAACATTTCTTCTTCAAATTGTGTAAATTCAAGATCTTTAAAAGATCAAAATTAAAACCAGTCCAGATGGCAATCATTCAGGTATCTCTTTTCTGGATAATTAACCCTAATTTGAAAATCCATTGAGACATAAAAGGCCATAACTAGACATGGTGCCTTGAAAATAAAGCTCTGTACAGTGGCAGAATGATCTCCTATGTCTTTCCTTCTCATTGCAAACGATTAGACTGCTCCTTTACCTGTCTTGCTACTGGAGACCAAAAAAACCCAAAGGGCTAAACCAGCAGAAAATGGAGAAACACAAAGGTACACAAGAGCTAACTTGCTAACAGTTATCTCTTGATGACATCAGTCACAAACAGAAAACGCAGCATCCAAGATATAACTGATAGGAAACAAAAACTTGACATAATGCAGAAACATAACACTACAGAATAATAAATTAAACAAATGGCACAACTCTTTGTTTTAAAATGCTTTAAAACCACTTCTGCCCCAACCTAGCTGAAGACTCAGTAACTCTAGAACACTCTGGCATCCTTGTTTGGCTTCACTACCCACCCTGCCACACAGCCTCCACGCAGCCCACAAACAAGAAATACAGATGATGCATCACTTAATTCACAGTAAACAAGCCCATAACAATATGGACAACGCACTTACTTTGAAAATTCTCTTTTATGGCACAGATGTTTTAAGAGTGACCCCCAAAAGAAATCAGTTGTTACATGAACATCAGAAATAATGAAAATCTGTGCTCATGGACTTTCGTTCCATATTTTTTTCTCCCTGCAATAACCCAGTTTGCCTCCAAATCCTTACAATTACCATTCCATGCAATTCCCTTGGTTTCCCTAGTCCTCCAGATCCTCCATTATTTCCTGTGTCCTTGTAAGAGAGACTGTACACTGCAGCTGTTTGGAAGCAAAATACTGTCTAACTGCCCAACAACTACCTATGTCCACGGATCAATATGTCAAATGGAACAGCATCAGATCCCTTTAAGCTGTTTGCTTCAGAGAGCAGACTAATCTATCTGCTACTTAACCAGTGATTTACTAGAAGTCTTCTTAAAAACCTAAAAAGCCTCCCTCAAGTTTGAAGCTATTTACAGAGAAACAGGACTAAGCTAACAAATATGACAGCTTTACTTAAGAATGCCAATTTCACTTTTACATGGGAAGGCAGCCTAAGGAGGTCAAATACCACAGTTTTTCACTTTTCCTACTTTCTGCTGTGTTCATATTTTATATTATTGACTGAATTCTCATTTGTACCATTCGCTCTTAAAAATACTATAGAAAATTTATACACTAGTAGAGTCATCATATCAGAAACACTGATTTGGTAAAGACTAACTAAAAAGGATAAAAATACATCAGTGAATATATTTTTATTTTTTTACATACCCTCCAAGCTTGGAAACCCCCCCTCCCCCCATTGCTGAACACATCTCTCAATTAATTTATCTGGCATTTTCTGAGAGTGTATCAAGCATGACAGCAAAGACAGGACCCAACACGCCCTATACCTCTAGGACTGAAAAGTAATAAAAATTAAAGTGCATACTTTTGTCTGTCAGATGAAAAACAGACTGTTTGTACATAAACCAGCAAGTAAGTTAGGAAGAAGGGCTGAGAGGCAGAAATGTAGCTCTGCTTTAAATACAAAGAGCTATTGATGCTTTACCCAGAAGCATTTATACATTAAATACCCATCACAAAAGGTACTGTTGGGTGTGTGGGGAGGAAGCATATGAAAAAATCAAGGTTAAAAAAAAAAGCAGTCTCACAGGACTGAGGTGACATTTGTGTGCCGAAGCAAATTGAGTTCTCACCATCACTTCTGACCATGTGCAACTAAACCAGTCCCAAATTGCTGTTCTCTCTCTATTTACAATGCCTGAAGCAGGCATCCCCAAGCTAAAGGTAACACGCTCACTACACAGTGATAGAGAGTTATTCAGGCTGCAAGAGACTGCTGGATATCCCATCATTCAATCCCCCTGCTCAGACCAGGCCAGTTTAGAGCAGTGCCTTGCCCGTCTAAATTCTGAATCCCTCCAAAGTTGTAAGGTCCATAATGTCCGCAGTTCTCTGCTCCAGAGGGAAGAAAGGTTCTTCCTAATAACCTCACATATTCAGGTGTTTCAGCCTGAGCCCTCTTCCCAGTTTCTTGCCCTCCAGGCTGTCAAAGTCCCTCTGAGTAGGGCACCTGCGTCCCAACACACTGACTGGTCTTCACCATATAATGTAATCTGCCAGAGAGCTGAGGATCACTATCCCACCAGAGATGTTGTTCCACAGAAGGGTTTTCTCCAGGTTTGTAAGGTGACACAATCCTGGTCACTATTGTGTAATTTTTACCATATTTACCACTTTCATAGCAGTTCCCCAATCTTTCATGTTCAGAATGCCTTATCAAATAAAAAGCTGCCAAAATGCAACAAACTCTCTAAGTTATTTTTCCTCAGTGTCCAAATTCTTCATCAGTAGTATTTTTTTGTACCTCGTGGCATAAAAGCAGAATCAATACCCTGTGCGCACAAGAGATTGACAGTGTTTTAAAAATTAAATTAAGTTCTAATAAAGAAAATAATATTTTTCTATCTCATCCACTTTTTCAGTCCAACTCAACAGGCCCCTATGATGAACAACATCAAATACATCTTGAGTCTCACTTTCTTGAAATATGCCCCTGCCGTATATACCTCAGTTTGCTGATCTTTATCAGGATAATCACATATTTCTTAAGTTTGAAGACACTTGTCACACTGGTGACTAAAAGCCTTCACTTCCAAGCCTCCAAAAATCAAAACAAATTCCTGAAACAACTCAGAAGTCTAACCTGTACCCAACCTCCAAAATAATCTGCAAAAGCAATATTCAGATCATATCATAAACACTTTATGTAAACTTGAGCAAAAATACACACAAACCACAATGATCACAGACTCCCAGGGTTTCTGTGCCAAAAGGCTCAATATCCTACTGCTAAATCTGCATGATAATTCTTTCCAAAAACTACTGCTTACTCTGCTTGGCTTTGGGCCATTTCAACTTCTAAACAGGAAAAAAGTGATGCCATGGAAAAGTTCTATACAGAAAGCCTGCACACACTAAGAAAACACAGATAAACACATTTTCAATGGAAATTCAAAAAATCACTTTAAAATGTCGACTTGTAGGCAGGGAGGAAAAAAATTCACCACAATTCAGATCCCACAACCATTTGCACAGGCTCTTAATGAAAGCGGAAGTATCCATGCGCCTAAAAAACAAAACTTCACAGAGCAAGAACCCAAGCAGAGAGTAAACATAAATCTCTAATATTTTCACTCTGGAACCTGAACATACTTTAGGTGCCAAGCAGCAAAAGATAAAGAGGTGATAACTTTCAGCTGTGCTGAAAAAACAGGCAGCAAATGTTTTCAAACTGTACATTGCTGTTCCGTGGTGCAGGTTCAATCCTACGGCATGGGAGCTGTTCCAAGTATTCTCTGACAGACCCAACAGTTCCATATACACAGCTAATGTTTCTAGCCATAGTTTGTGGTTTCATAGCCATTCCTCAGGCTCTTACACAACTAAAAGTCATGAAAACAAATAAACTATTTAAGGGTAGTCTTCCTAACAGGGAATTTTCCAGGCACGCAGATTACGAAGTATTTTAATAAGATTCATAGAATTCATACTTTACTCCTCCACAGGCTGGCTGAAAATTTATAACGTAGCAATCTTCCTCATACCCTCCTTCCAAATAAATGTGCACAAGCACAAATCACATTTTTTGGAAGCAGAGAGCGGTAGTATTACAGGAAGAAGTGCAATTCCACCATTCATAAAGGGTATCAGAAACAATCATGAACACCCTCTAATAGTTTAAGCAGTGTTCTTAACTGATACTGGCTGCACACCCTTGTGCTACAGCTCTGTTCCTTACACAGAAGAACAGAAATCCAGTTAAAGACTTAAATAAGTTTTTCAGGGGTTTATTTTGCTGGAATTTTGTGGGGTTTTGGTTATTTGGGGGTTTTTAGGCTTGGTTTGGTTTTTGTAACTGAAATGTCAGAGTACGTTTCCTTTAATATTTTAATTTTCCGTTTGGGATTGTCCTAGAAGGTGGTGACCAAGTCCAAATGCTTAGAGATGTGAGCTTTGAAATACTACAGTGTTGCATTGGAGGCTGGTTATTATGACAGCCCATGTTCAAGAAAACCACACCAGCTGCCAGACAATGCAGCAAGCAACACAGATCATTTGTGTGGGCGCAGAACCCCAGTCATTACAAAAGACATTAGAGAAACATCTTGACACACTTTCCCACCAAGAGACTGGTAACAGATGTTACTTTTTCATACATCACGGTGGCAAAGGGTTTGCATGAGAGAGATGATGCAGAGACTCAACCGAAACACAGTGCCAGGGATAATGGGAACAGCAACTCAGGAGCTTAGAGCTGTGATGCCAGGCTCTTCACGGAGAAAATCTAAGGAAAAGTGTTTTAAGAATGAACATTTGCAGCATGTGTGTGCGTTTCAGAAGCTCAGAAAACACTGTATATCATGCTTGCTTAAAATAGTTGTGAAAACACCTATGACTGACGGTTTAAAAAACTTCCTGCATCTTTCCTTAAGTGAAGTATGCGTTCTTTGCCCTACATAACAGATCAAGCAACTTCCTGAAGGAAGCTTTATTTTAAGTCATCAAAGCACAAGAACAACAGTATTTTTCCCATCAAGAATGGAGGATCTTTCCTTTATGCAGGGAATTCCAACAACCAAGCATTTACTGTACTTCACATACACAAACAATAAAAAAATGGTTTAGAACAAGCATAGAAGAAGGCAACCAGAAGGTGTTTAAAAAAGGCATTTAAAAAGCCATAACATAAAATAAACAAAACCAAGTAAAACAAAGGTGGGGAAAAACAGTACTATCATATTAAAAGATTCATGTGAAGTGATCTCCCAGTGTGCCATGGTTTAACCCTGACTAAGTGCCAGCATCAGCCCTCCATCACTCTCCCCCTTGGCCACTGGGATGTGAGCTAGAATCAGGATAGGTAAAACTCGTGGATTGAGATAAGAACACCTCAATAACTGAAATAAAGTAAAACTAAAACAGCAATAATGTTATAGTATTATAATTATAATGAAAAGGGAGATTGGGGGGGAGGGGGTAAGGGGTGGCCCAGGAATAAAACCCAAGAGAAACAAGTGATGCACAATACCATCACTCACCACACGCTGCCTGATGCCCAGAGTGCCTGCAAGGAAGAAAATTAACTCTATTCCACCCAAAACCAGGACACTGCAAAATTCTTAGCACTCTCTCTTATTCTGGTACCCTACCTTCCTGTTAACCCATCCACATCTTGCATCACACTGACAACCCTTATGTTTAGATGACACATCTCCATTTGAACTTCTAATATGAAGCAGATGCCATACCAGACCATTTAAAATACCTAAGGTGCAAGACCTAAGAAAAAAGTTGCAAAGCTATTGGTTGAAAAAGATTTAAAGCCTATCTTTTTCAGGGAAAAAAAAAAAAAAAAAAAGAAGGAAAAAAAATGGTCAAAAAGATTTTGTCTGCATGTGGATTTCATTTTGCCAAGATAATTTGTGGGTGAAAAAAGGGCTGTATAAGCAACAAAACTAAATAAAAAAAGGCAAAGAAAAAACACCCGAACCCCACTATTATTTTTTAATTGAACACAGCTTTTCCAAGAATTTACAGTGTTCTCAATCATGCTTATTAATATTCTTTAAAGCAGTTTCTCATTTTAACCTTTCTGCGACAAGGCAAACATATTTCTCAAACTCATTATCTTGATGGCTTAGACCAAAAGGATAATTTAGATTATTTCATAAGCAGATGTTGCAAAGCAGAGCATGCATTTCCAAATTAAAGACATATCTCTGGTCTTCTTGCTATTATAAACTGAAATTTGTACTTTAGAGCATATTCTGAATTTTTTATTTCCATGCTTTTGTATATTTTACAACTAATATATGCCAGATTAGACGAGAATCAAGTTGTTCATGCTGTATGAACTACAATTAAAAGAACTGTATATTAATTTTATATGATATATTTTCTTTAAAATAGATTTATTTCAGTCTCACACTATCCTTTAATACTTATGTTGGGGGCAGGAGGTGGTAGTCTATCAACACTTGCTAGCATCCACTTGAGCTGCCTTGATGCTGGCACCTAAAAGGCACACCTCCGAAGAACAATTTAAGGGATAAAATTATAATTTCCAGTTCCTATAAACACTACAAAGTGAAATAAAAATATAGAAGTGATAGTCACAGAGCATGGCTTTAAATGAATGCACATTATCTGAAAATAATTGTTAAGGAAGTACATTTGCCTTTATTTCTCAAATTAACCCTATAAATATGTAACTCGTATCTCTTATAACCAACTTCTTGAAACAAAGATTTATTATATGTCTGTTAACATTAATTCTGCAATTACTATAATCTATTCAAAGTACAACTAATTTATGTAAAAAACAAAGCCTCCTATCTTCCTTTATAATTCAAAAGTAGCAAAACCAACATACCAACATTATAATAAATAATTCTGATATGCTAAAAGTATTTGCAACCTCGTGTCCAAAACAGATCATGCTCAAACATGCAGAGCAATAGATTTACAATATTGTGGTAATTCTAACCAAGAAATACCATCAAACCATTTCTTTACATCACACTTTGACCAAATTAAAATGGACATGCTCCAATGATAGTTTCTGGTTTTGGTGGGGTTTTTTTGTTTGTTTGTCTCTTCTCTCTTTAATATAGCAAAATCAATTGTAACTCTTGAAAAGTCTCCACATATTGAACATGCTTCACTTGTTCCTACCAAGAAGCTATCTTTCCATCTCACTTTATTTTATGTGGTTATAAAGCTGTGAAGGCATCACCACGTCATAAATAAAAAAACTAGCGTCTATCTCCAGGCATGCCAGAATTAAATATGTGACTCTCACTGTAAAGCCACATTAACTGCTCTCCAGTTCAAGAACAAAACCACAAATACCACACAGAGATGGTATAACTATGCACAACTGCTAAAAGCACAAAAGTTTATGTGTCAATATGAACACACAATTCTATTACAGCTGCTCAGCATATACAGCATTAAGCAGAATCACTATTTATTCAGCTTTCTACTGCACTTAACTGACTCATACAATCTTTACAAGAAGTCCAACTCCCCACATTGAATAATCATTTATGTATGAAAACTGGCACCAATCCTTTCAGCAGAAGTTTCAGCTTCTCCAAACTGAAAGACTTAGCAAATGCATAGCTATCTGCCAAAATAAGCACCTTCCATTACCCCTCTTAACCTCGTGTGCACCTTAAAAATCAACTAAACTAACTAACTACTTAGCAACAGAAGGAGAAAAAGCAATATTATGTAAACTTAACAAAGTTCATCAGATGACATCCAAAGAGCTGATATGAGTAACAAAGATGTTTAAGAGCAAAGCTGTTTTTGCCAGTTATGGACGTAACACTGTATCTTAAATACAGCAAAAAACTTTCAAAAGCCATCTTTCCTTTCCAGATGTTGCAAAACCTGAGAACATCAATACAGACCTTAAAAACAAATAAACAAAAAACAAATAAACAAAAAACACCAAACCCAAACAAAATAGAAAGCAAAACCACTAAGAATTTCCACTACAGACACACTTTTCCTAGCTGACAAGTCCTCCTCTAGGTGAATTACTCTTTTTCACCAAGGGGATGCAGGTATCCCAGGAAAGGCAAAACAACTTTATGGACAGTCTTTTAAGATCAAGAACAATTTTCTGAATGAAGCAAAGAATCAGCAACATTTCTATATCCAACATCCTTTCACATTTGAGAGCCACGAAGGGAGACTTTACATTCTGTTGACACATACTAGAAAAAAACACGAAAGAAACAACAGCAGAAGAGACCCAACCATTACTGAACATTTTTCTGCTGGGATAAAAGACATAGCAAATATTCTCTTAACCTTGCATGTAAACTACAGCAATTTTATTATCCCTCAATATTTTAAGATTAGATCACAATACAGGTTTTTATCAAAAGTTAATATATTAGGATCATGAGTACGACTAAGATGATGCTCAGCAAAACAATCCAAGTTCGGCCACAATGCCTGAGTTTAGTGCATCATTCTTCCCCCTGGTGACAAATATTTGACTGAAAAAGGTAGACCTTCATGAAGAGTCTTTCCCTTTAGGAGAAAAGGAAGCAAACAAACAAACACTTCTCATGCCAAATCTAGATATCTCCCAGATTTGTCCGAAAATTATGACACTATTTCTAAATTAGAAGATGAATCACATATCATACTATTTGAATATGTTTCATGTATTTTTGAGATGATGACTAGCAATAAGCATTCACCTCCTACTGTGACCTAAGTATACTGTAAAACTTAACCTTTCAGTTTGGGTGTCTGCAAGAGCTCTTTTGAGCAAAATCATTCCGGGTACTGCAATTACCATTAAGCACAGGACTTTTAAAGGCTTTTAAACTAGTGCTAGTGAACACCAAAACTTCAGCACAAACCCAAAAAAGGCCCTTTCTGAAGAATAAAAAGTCCGCCATTCCCTAATCCAACACTAAGGTTTTAGTACACTAGACCTGTGAAGAATTAATTCATTGTATGATAAAAGTTACAGCTCTTTTCTCCACCATGACTTTCCAAATCATGAAAAACACAAAAGCTTTTATCTCCCAACGGTAGCATACTAGGTCAATTTGTCTATAGGATTGCTAAGAGCTTAAGAAGATTAGGAGAGGTTTTGAGATCAGGCTTTAAGATAAGGTTATCATCTACACCAGGAATGTCCACGCAATTTTAAAATAAAAAGTTGAAATAGAGCTTCATCAGGTAAAACCTCCTTTTACAACTAACATATACTGGAAAAATATTTTTCTCCAATATATTTTATTTGGAAGGCCTGGGAGAGACTAATCTGCCCCATGTACTGTGTGGTCTCAGGACACAGAAAAAGCTGCTTTTGAACTATATAATACAATGCAAAGGTAAATTTCCAAGTTCTCCCTCAACTTTCTGCATTGTAATCCTTTACTATGTTGTCAATCACGAATTTCAAGAGGAGCTTGTCTATAAAACCTACTTCATTACAGAGCAAGATTTCTATCAGTATAAACACCCATACCACAGACTCTGGTAAATCACCCAACTAAGTGCCCAAGACCTAAGCACCACTAAAAATACATTCTAAGAAAAGACTTAATTAGACACCTCGTTTCTTCACCCTCCAGGCCCAAAGAATGATGTTTTGTTTTCTGACCTTCTCCCATACCAGTTCCTAATTAGTAACTTCATATATGCATAAACAACTTCACTCTGGCTGCCATTCACAAAGAACAGCTTAGGAAAACATCTAAGGCCCTGATCCCAAAACCACACAGACACGCGTTTAAATATAAGCATGTGGGAAACTCCAGCACAGCCTTGGAAGCGGCTCTTGTGTTTGACTATAAACAAGCACATCAACCCATATGTTGGGACCACAGTCCTGAAAACATCGAAGCTTCAGGATGAACGAACCACATGTCAAAACCAGCTCCTCAAAGGGACCCTGCTGTGGGGCGGTTTCTAAGAGGAAATCCAAGAACACGTCTATGGGACTGACGATGAGAGCCCCGAAGACACTCAAGGAGGGTCTCACAAGGCAAGAGCCTGACTTGCAAATAGCATTTTGGAGCTCCACGCAGGAACTTGGTATGACCGGTCACTGTGCTCCGTGAATTCCCGCAGTTACCGGCAGCCCGCTGCGAGGGGCGGAGCCTGGCTCCGGGCACGGATACGGACACGGACACATCGCCTCCCCCCTCTCTCTCTCTCTCACACACACACACACACACAAAAATCCTTCCAGGAGCGGGGCACAGCCGGCAGGCTGCAGCAGGCCGGCGGCCGCTGCGCAGGGGAGGAAGGGCGGCAGAGCCGGCGAGGCCCCGTCGCTGCCCAGGGCACATCCCAGTGGGATGAGACGCAGGCGAGAGGAGCGCGCACGATGCCCCGCACGGCGCAACCCCTGCGGCTGCGCCGGCGGGCAGGGGCGCGGGGCTGGGGAGCGCTGGCGGCGGCGGAGCGCAGCCGGAGGCGCCCGCCCGAGCGCCGGCACTGCGGGCCGCCCGCTCCGCTCCGCACCGCCGCATCCCGACCGACCGTCGGGGAAAGAGCCATCGCCGCGCCGGCCACCGCGCAAAGGCGGCCCCGAGCACTTCGCTGCCGGCCAGGCGACACATGGCCTGCCGCCAGCCGCCGCCGCGACTCGCCACGCCGTGCTCAGAACAGCGGGAGTTTACCCTCCGTCCCGTCCCGTCCCGCCCGTGGCCCCCACCCGGGGGCGAGCCCCAGGCGCTGCGGAGGGCAACTCCGCGGCCCTGCGGGCCGGCTGCGCTGCCAGCCGGGGCTGGGACGCCCAGACCCGCTCCCCGTCCCCCGGGGCCCCTCTCCCGCTCACCTGGTGGCGGGGCTCTGGTGCCCGGGGCGCCGCGGGGTGCGCCGTGCCCGGCGGGGCTGCCCCGGCCCTGGCTCCGCGCTCCCGCCTCCGGCAAGCTCGGCCCGTGGAGGGGCGGCGGCGGGCAGAGGGCGGCGGGCGGCGGTAAGCGACCGGAACCGCCGCTCATGGCGAGTCCCGGGAAGCCGGAGCGGGAGCGGACACGGGCGCGGGTCCGGGGGAGTGCCGGGAGAAGGGAGGCAGCCGAGGGGGAGGTGGAGGCGGCGACGGCGGCCCCAGCAGCGGGGGAGGAGGCAACGGAGGAGGCGGGGGGCGGCGGAGGGGAGGAGGAGAAGGCAGGCAGGAAGGGGGCGGCGGAAGAAGCCACCCATCTGCCGCGCCGGCCCGCCTCGCCGGCCTGACGGAGGTGCCGCTCGCCGCCGCTCTCCTCGCCGTGCGGAGCGGCGCCGCGGTCCCGCCGGCGGGCAGGGGCAAGGAGCCCGGCGTCGGGCTGCGCCCCGGGGGCTGCCGAGCGGGCGGCCACCGGCATCGCTTCCCGCTCCGGCCGGCCGGCGGTGGCCGCCGCCCCGGGAGCAGCCCCACCACGGGGACGGCGGAGCGGTCAGCGCCAGCGGGCACGCGTGGGCGGCCTGGGCGGCGTGGGGAGAGTCCGGCCGGGGCGCAGCCCACCGCCGGGCGGGGGGACACGGTGCCCAGCCGTGCCGGCCGCTCCAGCGGAGAAGCTGCTTACTGCTGCCGCTGAGGAGGAGGAGGAAGTCTCCCCGCCTGCTTCCTCCCTCCCTGCCTCCCTCCTTCCCTCCCTGCCTCCAGCCCCAGCGGCCCGCCGGCAGCCCGGCGCCTCCCCGAGGCCTCTGGCCGCTCGCAGCAGCGCTGCCGCAGGGCGTGACGCCCCGCGGGGCGCGCACAGGCGCGGCTGCCCCGCACTGCGGCGGTGCCTCCTCGGCACAGAGGGAGCGGGGTCCGTTCCGGGACCCCCGGCCGGCCGCAGCCCTCCCCGAGCAACCCCGGCGCGCAGAGCCCGGAGCCATCCTCGCCCTGTCCCGCGTTCCGCCGCCGCCGGCCCTTCGCCCTCGCTGCTCGGCTCCGCGCCCACCGAGGCGGCACGGCGCTGCGGGGACGGGGCGACGGCCCGCCGGGGGCAGGGGGCAAAGGTCGCGATCGACGGGCGAGCCGGCCCCCACAGGCACATGTAGGGAGCGGGGACCGCCCCATCCAGGCGTCAGCGGGGGGCGGTGGGTACCGGTCCCTCACAGGGACACACAGCGCCTGCCGGTGTATGCAGAGAAGTCAAGGATGTCGGTAAAGGGATAGGTTAAGGACGGGGATGTCCTTAAGATGTCACGGTGACGCCGGTTTATTCCTTCGTTGTCAGATGAACAGCATTCTAGCAAATGCGTTTGACATGAGAAGACACCAGGGACGCAGCTAAGAGTTTCTCTGGAAGTGAGGGAAATGCCTCTGTGCGTGCGTCCGTGAGTCCCTGCGATGCGGAGAAACAGCTGCGTGTGCAGTGAGCCCAGCGGGTTTGGTTCTCAGGAAGAGTGGAATAGTGGGAAAAAAACCACATGCATTAACCAAGAAAATTCACAGCGAAATTTACTACCTAGGGGGGTGTACTTGCTGTTCTCAGCTGTACAACAGTAATTCTCTGAGATCTAAATGTGCAGGCAGAGAATTCATTTCATTTTGCACATCACAGCAGTGCTGCCTTCTGTGCAGTGCTGTGAGTGGGAAATGTTTCTGCAAATCATGCCTTTGCCAGCATTGCCCCACTGTGCCAGTCTTTTCCCTCACTCCATGTCATTTGGTTGAGTGTGGGAGCAGGTGACCATGATTCCCCAGAGGATTAACAACTCTGGGGTTTGCAGCAGACTAGTGATATGATTTTTGCATCCCAACAATTTTTTTAAGGTCATTCAAAACCTTTCTAGATATTTTTGCTTGAGTGTGATGGAGTGTTAGTTCTCCAGCTCTGAAACAGTAAACAAATTTAACAGCTCCTGTCTCCTGATTCTGTGGAACATGAGGGTCTGAAGTACCTTCCTGAAGTATCTTCCACTTCACCTTTCTGAGGTGTCTGCACCCCTTTCAGATTATTGCTCTCTGGCATGCACACGCAGCCTGCATGAAGCTCCTGGCAGTACACAGCTGGCAGAAAGTGATGAAGAGAGCCACTATTGCTTTTATGATGATTCATTTTTCACTCACTTCCTGGGGGGAAGTTGCTTTAAAACTACTCCCATGCTGAAGGTAATACCTGAAAGTGCATTGTGGCACAGACTTCCTTTTTTTGTGAGCCCTCCAAAACCAGCAAATTTGAATACTAATTTTACACTACAGGAAAAGGTGTGAAAATAGCACCAGTCCTTCAGCTAAGACAATCTTTTTAATCTTTTTGTGTGTAGATTGTCTTCCAGAAATAAGCAAAGATATTTCTGCAGTATGAAGCTACTTGAACTATTAGTCTAGCACACACTCCAGGCTACAGGCTATCTGGAAGTTCAGGAAGGCTGTTTCTGTCCAATTTGGGGCAGGACTCTTACAGCCACAACCTGACAGTGGTGGTGCACTGCACTTCGTTTTCTTCTGGAGCTTTAGTGTTCCATTTTCCTGTTGGTTCTAAATTTAAATAAAGCCTTTTCAAGATAACATCATTGCAAAAGCTAGATCCAGACTTTTTTTTTTTTTTTTTCTGGAGTGTCATTTTACTCAAGTAGGGTAAGAGATACTACCTTTAGTCTAATACCCTGTTAGGGTAAGTACCACATTTGGAAAACAGGCAAACTTTTAGCAGTGTACAAAAAGCCTTCTTCAGATCTACTTAAAGTTTTCAGGTACTTAAAGACAAGGTTTTGTCTAAGGTTTAAAACAACTGTTAACTCGTTTTTCTAAACAGAAACATACTGATGGATATCCAGAGTTACATTCCTTGGAAATGTATATCAAACAGATCTAGGGAAAGTTACAAAAAGCTTCCCCCCCCCCCGCCCCGTTGTGATTTTTGTTTTAATGTTTACAAATTTGAAATGCTGCAATGATTGGAGAGCCACCACACTCAGTATTTTAGGCTTCTTTTGGCTTCAGGTGAATTAAGATTTCACTGGTTTGAGTTAGAACAATCATTACAAGAAATCTGACACTGATGCAAGCTCTTTGCAGAACAGGAGTACTTTTCTCCCAACCTCATAACCAATTCTGCCTAAAAAAACAATACAAAATTGGAGTCTAGGTTTCCATACCTCTCCCAGTCATCTGGAAGAATCAGTTACATTTATGATTTTTAGGGTTCTTACTGACACAATGTTGAAAACTCTGGAATTAGATATATTGTTTCACTAAAAATTGACAAAGTTAAACATCCACTGTACCCAGACCATCTCTTAAACGCTGATGGCTGGAGTGGTATAAACCAGACTTTGCAATGGGATGATTTCTGTCATGAATCCTTCATTATCTCTGTTTTGCTTCTGTTGGTGCTGCTGAAGTGCCTGATTATTAGACAGACATGTAGAAAAAAAATTTACTGCAAGTAAGTCTGGCAAGATTGAAAAAACGGATTATGGACCTTGAAAATTGATGTGGTAACTGACCTGAGGGATGCCTCGAAGGCACTGGGGAGTGTTCACCAAAAGAGGTGAAACAACCTGTAACCCAGGTGGAGTGCCCGTGTAGCAACACCCACAGCATGGGTAACAAACAGCAACATCTGGAAGCCACTGTGCAGCTGGAACACTGTGGTCAGTCACTGTCACTGAAACCTGGGGGGACAAACTGCATGGCTGCAGCATCAGGGACTATGAACTGTTCAGAAGGGACAAGCAAGGAAGGAGGCAGGGGCAGCAGTGGGGAGGATGTTACCCTCTGTGTAAAAAATGGATGAACTACACAGAGCTGCCATGGAAAACCAACAATGAACAGATAAAATGGGTAAAAATTTATGGGTAAAAATTGAGGTCCAGTCAACAAGGGAAACCTCATGGCTGGTAGTTGCTACAGGCCACCAGATCTAGGGGAGGGTGTTAATGAAGTGGTTTTACTTCAGCTACAGGAAGATTCACATTCCAGGCTCTGATCCTGATGGGGGCCTTCAACCACTCTGAATTTGCTGAGAAAGCAGCACAGCAAGCTGTAAGCAGGCCAGGAGACTCCTGGAGTGCATTGAGGTCTTAATCCAGGTGTTAGACAGTGCAACCAGAGGAGAAACTTTACCACAATAATAGGAATAATAAAAAGGACTTCTGCAGGTATGTGCTCAGAAAAGGAGACCAAAGAAAATGTAAGCCCCCAATAAATAAGACTGCAGCCTGCATGAAGCTCCTGGACAGGATAATAAGACAGGATAACTGGTCTGATACAGAAAAGGCTGGGGCACTCAACATTTCTTTGCCTCAGTTTTCAGTGGTTAACTCTCTCCCCACATCTCTCAAGCCCCTTGTACCTAATCTAAATTAACCCTTCTTCAGTTTAGAGTAACTTTTCCCCAATAAGTTTTGATTTGTACTGAAAAAATATGCAGTTCAAATGACTATGAGAAATACAATGTGGAAGACAGTGCAGGCAAAAGGATAGGTGGTTTCATCATGCATTTTACTTTATCAGTGGCAGGATGTTTCTAATCCTTTCAGTTGCTGCTCTGGATTAAGCCTGATAGTCAGGCTCTATGTAGATTACAAGATTTTTGCTCTGTGGTGGCACAGGTTTCTCACAAGAAACCCAGGTAAAACAACTTCAGTCATTCTGAATTTCTTATACTCTAGTCATCAGGTATATTAAAATGCACATCAAAGAGGGATGTCGTGAAGCTCTTCCATGTTACAATGGAGAGTATGGTGTTATTTGTAGTAGATATTGCAGCTTTATCCCGCACTGTGAAACACCATGCATGCATCCCTCTGTTTCTGGACAAGTCGTAGCAGAAATATGAATGAGCTTTTTCAAATGACTGTTACACATGGTGGCTAATATTTAAACCCCATATGAAGTTGCATGATTGTCATAGCTACTGAGTAATGGTAGCAGAGTGTAGCCAGACTGAGTGGAACATCAAACTGAAGAAAAGTAGACCTGCTATTCCAGTGTTGAAGTGCAAATGTAAAAGCTAACCTTTAGGCAGTTAGACTCCTGGCCTGTGTTCACTCACCTCCTGCTCAGATTTTGGCTGGCATGTATTGAAGGGACAGGCATGGGTGGTCTCATGGGGAAAGTGGGATGAGGTGCACCACCACCCTTTGGCCCACAGTTTACCTCGTGCAAATACATCCCTGGCTGTCAATCTGTTGGAAACAGCTGCACCTTTATCCCATAGCAATCTAGGTGATACTTCACGTTACAAGTTACCTTCTAACACTATCCATCCTGTGGACTGATGAAAGAATTAGATAATTGAATTGATATGATTTTGCATTGATATTGATAGAAGAACTGATACCATTAATATTATCATGAATTGATAAAAGGACTAGAGGAGTGGAGAATTGTTATCAAGTTTCATTCTCCCTGTGTAGCTGCCAGTAAAAAAAATGTCATGGCACATGGCAACTGACAGTAGATTACAGAGCCTTGAACAGTGTCCCTGAACCACCCACTGCAGCTGTTCCCAGAAAAAGTGATATATTTAATATTCTTAATTAATAAGATGCATGTACTGAACAACACCAGCGGTATACTTCAAATACCTTGTGGTGTCCAGGAAGTCAGGGGAGGATTCAACACCTGTCACTCAAAAAACACTGAGTCACTTGGCTGGACTTTCAAGGGAAAGGAATAAGGGAGACTGTGGATACTGTGAGAATGAAACTAGTCATTAGTGAGGCTTGGATACAATCCAAGACTTAAGTCTTCTTTCTTCTCCACAAGGAACTGATAAATGAACAAGTGAAAGCTGTCATTCAACCTGCGTACTACAGAAAGTAACCATCTAGAAAGTATACTAAGCATTCCCTGGAATTTTATGAATACACAGATGATGAGGTGTTATAACTGGAGACAATGCTGACAACGTCTAAAAAGATAGGAAGCTTCAAGTATCAGGCAGTGGTAACCCTTCCATTGAGAAATCTTGTGTTCTGTCACGTAAACCCACAGAAACTCTGCAGTAACTTTGACCATGAGGTGCAAATACCAGAAATCTCACATCAATGCCAGCAGAATTCTGGACTTCCACTTGGCCTGTACCCTTAGGACCAATATGGAACACAGCATACTCTCAAACTGAAGAACTGGAAACCTTAAAAACCAGATATGAAAAGGCTATTATATAACAAAAACAACTGACTGTTGCAATCACCCATGATACCTGCTGGAATTTTTCAAATCGCAACAGAAATTCAACAAACTGCTGGACATCATTGGTGTGATACTTTTATGGGATTCACACCATCTGCATCTGGCATATTGCATCTTATATTACATCCTATGACCATTGTATTATTGTGTTGTATTTTATTAGCTTTTTTATTCTTATGCTGATATATTTGCTTATTGCTTTTCTCTCCATGTTGAAAATACCTCACATTTAATGCACTGATTGTTAAATGATTGCCTGCCATTGAGATTACAATGTCCTTCCAGATGTTGCATCATAGGGTATATGAAATGCATATATATTCAATAGAAGACCTGCAAGGACTACTTGAAAGCTAGGTTTATATTTGCTTATTCACTGACAGGGCTCCAGAGCCTGCAGTCTTGAACTGTGGCCAAATTTCAATTTTTAATTTTTTTTTTCCACAAAATACCTTTAAATATCATTGTACCTTCCCTGTAGTGCATGGAGTTTAGTTATAGAGTGAGAAGAGGACAGGCTAGAGTGATACACCTTGAGCTAGAGCTTTGACAGAACGTTAGAACTGGTGTTTTTGTTTAGGTGACAGAATTTATTGTCTGCCTTGTTTAATGTTTCACAGGTTTTGTGTGTACATTCCCATCAAATACACACTGAAGTAATTTCTCTTATCCCAGGCTGAAGTTTCCTGAAGAAATAAAACCAGAAATTTAAAAAACAGGTTTGAATGACAGAAACCATCATTAGTGGCTGTGTGAGTCTGAGGCACAAAGAGAATTTACAAGATGTCTACATTCACAATTGACAGGCTCTGACTCTCAGTGCTTCTGGAGGCTGCATTTCACTCTTAGGCATATTTAGCAAGTAGTAAAGAAATTACCCATTCATCCACCAAAACCAGAAAACACACCTACAGAGGGACTAATTACACTGTGACATTCATCTCCTCACTTGACAGAGCTACATATTTCATTGATAAACACACTTGCTTTTTTTTTTTTTTGCTTTCACATGCTGCATCACTTCAGTGAAAAGAAAAGATTCTGCCAAGAGAGCAGTAGAACATCTGTCTCTGTTAATGGAGAACCTGTACTGAGTTTCCTTCTTTTCTCCAGTTAGACCTCAACAAATGAATTACCATTTCCATGTGAAAGTCCATGCATACAGAGAAGCAAACCTAGGTGGCAAAGATTGATACTGCTTGTTTTGCCTACTAGTCTTTGAAGGCTTTGTTATTTACAAACCAGAAAATACTTTCTAGAAAATTATCAAATCCAGATATTATCACTAATATATGCATATACATACATATATATGTATATATACACATATATTTATACATGCATCTACTATGAAGTTGACTGAGGACTGAGACAGAGGAATTTGTACTTAAGCCTTTAAAAACTTTTGAAATCTTGATGGAGTTAAGACAACCTCACCACTTTCTGGAATTACTGTGAGATTCTCTAAGCCAATTCATTTTAGTGGGTTGATTTAGGTTCAGACGAAGGCTCCTGCTAGTGTTTGGTGAATTGCTATAATGGGGGGAGAGGATGTTTGTGTGTGTGCATGAGCACATGTGGATGGATGTCCATGTGTACAGTCTGTATAACCATTTTCCATCCAGAGTGAGTGTATGAAAAAACAAACCTCCTTGTGGATGCAGAAGGAAAAAACTCCAGGCAATTCCACAGTCTATTTGTCAAGGAATACAAAGGAAGAAACTAAAAGAAGACTTTGTGGTAAAGTGTTGGCTGACATATGAGCAAAGAAGATGGTAATTGATCTTCATTGTGTTTAGGCAATTACCTAAAGAATACACAGGTAATGACTGTTTCATTGTACTCCTTGGGGTAAATTAAACATGTGTTTTTACTGAAGTATAAAGAGAGCTGATGGGAAGTGCCTTGGACGCAGTCCTGCTGTCACTGGTGGTTCTCCAAGGAGTCTACAAAGATGCAGCATGGGCTGAATCGGAATGTACATTTGCACCTGCAGCCACCATGTGATGGTTGGCATGGAGCACCTCAGCCCATGGGTTAATTGGGTTAATTCCCCAGCAGCTGTTCCACCTACCAAAGTGGCCCTTGACCATTTGAATTACATGATCCTGCAAGATCACAGTGGAGCATTTCTTTTCCCATCAGCAATGGAATCTTCACTCCTTTACATGGTGGTTGATCTGTTTTTGGTATTCCCACTTCCAGTCAAGTTTAACCAGGTCTGCAGTAAAGTCTTCACAACTTGTGAACTACATCAGGTAATGACTCTGTCACAAATTGCCATTGCTGAGCAGTTGCCATTTGAATTTTTCCTTCGTGACAAAAACCCCATTTGGTTTGATCTGGGGAAATCATCCACATGTCACCAGACTCGCTTTTTAAGGCTAAGGTTATGGAAGTGTTGTACTTATGCAACCGTGAGGTATGTACATAGTTCTGTGGGGTGGTAGAATTATTATATATTATAGAATTATTGTCTGCTATTACTTTCAGATGTATGAGACAGAAAGAGCCCTCAGGTGCATTCAGTCAACATGTGGAGACAGTTAAGCAGTGAAGCGTATGATAGTTTAAGTGTGCTGTGTCTTACCCAATTTCTTAATGTGTCTCTGTGGACAGCAATATTTCTTCTGTAAAATCATCTCCAGAGCAAGGTGCTGCTTATGGCTTGGTTGAAAGAAGCAGGACAAGGCTATAAAAGGAGGGTCCCTCACTGGATGACATGCTTGAGACGTAATGAATATATTAATTTCTCTTTGACTGAGATGTTTTTCCCTCCTGATCAGTACAACCCTGCCATATCTCAGGACAGTAGATTTTCTGGATGAGTTTGGCCAAACCAATGCCTTTTCATTACTGTCAGCATGTTGTTGGTCTGCTCTTCCACTGAGCCCTTTTAAAGGCACTCAGCTAACCAGATGAAAGGGACACACTGGAGGACCACAACTCTTGGATTAACACCTAAAACGAAATGTCATTTGTGACTTTATCAGCATGGCTTATGAGCAACATAATACAATAGTGGCTGGTGCTGAAACAGATTGAACAGCTCATACCCCTCAGATGTTTGTGAGAAGATGTTTGCTTGCTGGCATTTGATTTGCACCAGCCTAGAGTGATAGTGCAGGGCAAGGTATTATTGTAACAGATAGCAGACAGATCATAAGTCTGCATGTAGTAGAACTGGGAGCATGCAAGTTTCTGAGAGGGTTTTGTGACAGAACACGCAATATATCCAGACAGTAAGGAACAAATCCTCCCAAGCATCAGCTTTCGCTTGTGTATCAATAAGAATACAAATCTTCCAGGGTCTCCAAAGGTCAATTTCCTGTTTCAGCGGTCAATAAGATATCAAAAGAGAGTCCAGAATCACTGTGTCAGGCATGGATATAGGAACATACGTATGCACTAACAGGTACCTGTGTACGCAAATAGATCCAGAGGCATAAAAGGATGAAACAAAGTCAGGATATGTAGAAACGTCATAATCTCTGAAAACTCCTCTGCAAATAAGATGTCGGTCCTTTTTTTTTTTTTTTTTTTTTAAAAAAAAAAAAAGAAATCCAAAAACACTTTTGCCAATAAGTAGTCATGATCACTGCTAAGAGGGACACAAATCCCACTCTGCTTATTGCTGCTTCTTAGTTCGTCACTAAAAATGGCCCAAGCAGATGAGTGCTGCTCTCTGCAAAATGCAAATTCCAAATCTATGTGCTGGCTATATCTTAATGCTAGGAATTCTAATGTTCTTCTGCTTTCAGCACATAGAAGAACATCAGCTGTGTGAGGGACTACTGTTACAGTCTTCATTTTGAAGATGTGGGCTGATTAATGCAGCGAAAGCTGCTTACACCCCCTCCTTCTCCAGTCCTCCATTCAGGCCAAGCAAGATCACATTCTGATTTACTAATGAGAAACTGGAAGTCATTGGGCAACTCTCCTGACATGACAAGTTTATTAGTCTTCCAAACAGCAGAAGCATTTTAGTTGATTAAACATTAGAGGAGTAAAGAAGTCCAGATAGCTGGAAAAGATTTGTGAAGGAAATTTTAATTTTTGTTTTGTACGTTGGTGATGATTATAGGTAAAAGACACATGATGGAGCCCTGTTTTCCTGGAGCCTGCTAATGGGAAGTGGTGAATGGATACTCTGGTTTTCTTTGCTTACCTGTGCAGATTTTGCTTTACCTATTAAACTGGTTTTTATCACTACACATAATTTTTCTGCCTTCAAGCTTTCTGATTGTCTTCCCAATCCCACTGGATGGGAGTGGTTATGTGGAGTTTGGCTGCCTGCTGGGGTCAGCCCATCACAATCTGCCAGCAGTAGGTTAACTGCCATGGTATCTGAGGTGGAGAGCTTTCAGACAAAGCAGAAGAGGCATAAGACATGGCTTATAGGCTTTTTTTTCTGATGTTGCTAATTTTAACTTTTTATGCAGCTCTGTAACTTCTGAGCAGAAACTGTGGCTGTTGTCTGCAGACACTTGTGCAACTACAGTGACATTCAGGCACACCACTGGTTCCAGATTCTTCAAACAGCTTCAAAGCTGTTTCCCTGGGTAAAAACACAGGTCCAGACCACAAAGTAGCATCTTCTGTTGCTTCTCATGGTGAACAATGGCACATGCTCTTCACATTTTCTTCATCAGTCTTATTAGTTCAATTTCTTCACATGTGCAGGGGACATCTAGCACTGGCTGTTCAATGATCTGTTGAGCCTTGAGGCTCAGTGTGAGTGCTAAAGAAATAATTCCACCAGTAGCCTCATATACCTAGTGGGATTACCTTCTCAGGATTCACCAAGAGGGAGCTTTACAGGCCTGCCTACCTCTCTCAAAAGTAAAAGATTTAGCAGGAAATGCTTAAATGTCTGCACAACTCAGGCATCAAAGATGTTCAGAGATGTTAAGGTCCAGCTTGACAATGGCAGTCATGTGCCAAACTGAGATTTGAGCAGTCATTGTGCCAAGCAGGAGTTCACACTGGCTGGATGAATGCACAGCCTTAAAATTATGACCTTCAGGAATCCCACAAGAAAATGGCATTTTGTGAAAATGGCATTTTCAAAGTAAAAAAAAGTAATTTCGACTCCTTCTTTTAATGGTTATCTATTAGTTTTCAGTATTTTATAAATCTATACAGAACATCCATTCAGCAAAATGTAGTTAAGTGTTTACCATCTTCAGAAACCATGCTTTAAGGAGCTATAACAAATGGAATTAATAATGTTAATTAAAAATTTAATGCCTTTAAACAGACTGAAATTTCAAGGCATGATTAGAGTATTAATGACAAAATCCTGCAAAAATGAACAGTGCTAAAATTTGGAAACTGACTGAGTTTGGAAAATTTGCCAGACTCAGCGTTATCATGGAATTGTAGAGTGGCGTGGGTTGGAAGGGGCCTTAAGGATGATCTAGTTCCAGCCCTGTCCACCATGGGCCACAATGTCACCCATTAGATTAGGATGTTCAAGGCCACATCCAACCTGGCCTTGGGATGCAGAATTCACAACTTTCCTGGGCAACCTGTTCCAATACCACACCACTCTCTGAATAAAGAATTTCTTCCTACCATCTAATCTAGATTTCCCCCACACCCCTTTCTTTTTTTAAAATTTTTTTAAGCTTGAAACCATTTCCCCTTCTCCTATCACTATCTACCCATGTAAATTGCCATTAGAAGTGTGGTCTGACCACCAGTGACCTTTCCTTTGGCCCTGTACAGTAGTACATTTCAGCTTTGTCTGTCACCATGAGATGAGGTTTTTCCTCATAACCATTAACCCTCTTCATCTTATGTGATGGACCTGCTCTGGGCATGAACAGTGGTTTCCCCACCCCCCTACCTTATTTTTTAAAAAAGCTTATGGCAGCATGTTTGTCAGTTTTTACCACTGTTAGACAAAACATCAGTTCTTTAATTGAAAATATTAACTACACAATGCAAAATATTTGCATTGTCTAAATCAGCAGAGATACTTTTACAGTTTCAATTAACAGAGAATATCTTTGAGGCAAAGAAATATAGTGACATTTATATGTACTGCTCAGCTGGCAGTGGAAGCTGTGCAAAACATTTTGCATTTCCTCTCCATCACATATACATTCCTTACTGAGGATGAGTGTTGGTTATGCTGGTACAATTTCCCTGCCTTTTCCCTGTTTCCTTCTGTTTCTGGCTTCTGGTATTTTTTTATACCTGGTGGTGATTACAGAACTACATTGTGTGGGCCTTCAACATATAAAATACTCTTGTGGGTGCCTTGGGTGGAGCTGTACCTTTCCTTACACTGGAGCCCAGAGATCAATTAATGAAATGGTACTAAATGGGAGGCTGAATCAGAAATATTATTGAGCATGAACACACCTATATGCAGAAGTATGTAAAGCCCTTACATACTTTCCTCTACAGTGGTCAGACTTTACCTAAACCCATTAAATATTTATGGCTGCATTTTCTTCAGCGATGGAGTAGAAATGCCTTAGACTGTGGATTACACCTTACTGGAGGCTTTTGAAGCCACCCTTATTTGGATGCTGTAGTAATAGACAGGAGGCTCTCCAGTGCAAGGCAGTTCACAACCCTTTGTGGTTTATGATAAACACAACCAATCAGCAAATCAAAGACTGGAATAAACCACAAACTTCTCTACAAGCTGTTCTTGGTAAGCTGAAAGTTTGCTTCGAGCAACAAAGAGTGGTGAACTGCCAGTGTTAGACAAAAGATCAGTTCTTAGACGTTTCCAAAACTGGTCTGTGTGTTGGATGTAGCACCACAGAATGCAACAGTAAGTGGCAAAGAGAGGAGAGGAGCTTACTGGTTGGAGCAGCATTCTACCTGAGCATAACCTGACTACAAGATAGATTTTTCACTTTATTAATAGCTATGTTCATTCTACTAACAGCTTTCGGGGGGAAATGGGGTGTTTGGATCAAATTTTAAACAGTTGGTAATTTCATTAGTATATTAGAGTATTTTTCTATCAATAGCTACACAGCAGTATTTTCACAGAAGTGTCTCAGCATAAGAGAAAACTGCAACAAATTCATACACAAACTAGGCATGCAACACTTCTAGACTAGTGAAAATGCAGGTTCAGCACAGTACTATTCTCTGCAACCTGAGATTCTTAAAGCAAAAGGAGTGAAAATGAGTAGCTAATGATATGGACTAATTTCCATTGTTCTTGTATTCCCACTGCCGTTATGCTGATTAACATTAGATGTGCACACAGCAGTCAGCCAGACATGACTGAAAGTCTGCTCCCTTTTTAAAAAGATACAAAATCTACAGTATCCACACTGACATTATAGACCTGGGTAAGCCATCTGCCAAATGTACTACTTGAAACTTAGCAGTTTAAACTCCCATGGCTGCTGTCTGCCTTGACAGAATAATGGTTTGATATTTTTTTGCTCCTGACCTGGGGGCTTAGCACCTTGCTAGACCACATTCCTATCTTGCTGTACAGAAGAGGAGATGCAAAACACCTTCTTCTGGCAGCAACTGCACTGCACTCAGTAAACAGGAGACAAACAAAGCCTGGAAACCACGGATTTAAAACCAGGCATAAACCAAACGTGTCACAAACACCTCTGGGCAGGTCCAGTGTCACAGGCAGGACTAGTATCTGCTCACAACCCTGGAGCAGATGCTGTCACATACATGGAGTGGAGACTGCAGGAAATCGTGCAGACTGTCCCGAGCACTGGAGTGATAACTGATTCTGCACGGTGCAGAGGTTTCCAGCTTCTCCATCAGTTCTTGGACCCCTTGGGATCTGAATGTCCCATTTCTCAAAAATGTGCCTGCTTTTTCAAAGTGGACCTGATTTTTTTTTCATCAGGCCTTGAAATCTCAGCATTTCACAGAGTCATAGAATGGTTTGGGTTGGAAATGCCTTAAAGATTGCCTGGTTTCAACACCCTGGCATGGGCAGGGACACCTCCCTGGTTTCTCAAAGTCTCATCCAATTTTGCTTTGAACACTTCCAGAAATGAGGCATCCGCAACATCTCTGGGCAACCTGTTCCAGTGCCTCACCGCCCTCATGATAAAGAATTTCTTCCTAATATCTAATCTAAACTTACTCTCTCTAAATTTGAAACCATTCTCCTTTGTCCAGTAACTACATGCTGTAAAAAGTCCCTTTCCAGCTTTCCTATAGGGCACTTTTAGGTACTGGAAAACCCTGTAAGATCTCCCTGGAGACTTCTCCAGGCCTAAGAAATGCAGCCCTCTCAGCTTGTCTTCATAGAGAAGATGCCCCATCCCTCTGATCATCTTTGTGCCTTTGCTGGACTCATTCCAACAGGCCCAATTCTTTCTGGTGCTGGGGATCTTGTGTCGGACTTGTCTAAGGGTTGTCTGGCAGTTTGCTGCTAGCTAAACTGACCTGTGTTCTTCTGTCCAGTAGCTCAGAACCATAAATTTGAATCCACAGTCAGATCTGGTAAGAAGTCAGCTGGGAAGCAACTCCAGGAGGTATCTTTCAGTTAGGGATTCATTATTCACTCCTCCTTCTCTCTGTAGGCCACATCAGGGAGGGTTATTCTTCCAGCAAAAAATGTTAAGGACATATGTTATATTTTAGACTTTGGAAATAACAAGTTCTTAGAGAGCACATACTTTCAGACCCAGGATTCATTTGTTAGTGAACTGAGTTGTTAGGAAACTGAGTAGTTTGCAAATGTTTTCACTCATTACTTGTATAAAGCCTTTCTAGTAGAGAAGAAGTGGTACTCTTTGCAAGTTGTTTCATTACCTGCCTCTTAAAAACACAAATGTCACCACCTATTTAAATGCTTGTTTTTCAGAGGAAGAAAGCCTGAAAACAAAGAGATAATCCTGTTTAGGACTGTATTGCTAGTTTGAACTGTTTCTTGTGCATTACGGTTTTTGGAAGTGTATGGCTTAGGTGTTCAAGAGATGAGACATGTTAGACTGAGTTTTAAGACAAATGGAGAATTGTAGATGTTGGCATCCTTGTGGGAATTTTTGGCATGCAGGAGCACACTGTCTTCAAAGACGATCAACAGTCACCTTGGTATTTGTTTTTTAATTTGGTCCTTCCTGAGTTATTGTCCACCATTACCTGAACTTCTATCAACAAGATAGACTTTTTTTTATAGATGCTTCAGGCTCGTTTTACTCCAGGATATGTTTTTCAGCTGGCCATAATTTCCATTGGGGCATAATTTCAGTATGTCGACCAAAAAAATTTATTTGACATTTTCATCTTGTTGTATCTTTTTGTTTACCCCTACAGACTGTTTTTACACCTGGGCTTTTTCTCCTTGAGTACAAATCAGTCGGAGACCCTCCTGCAATATATAGTAGCTATAGTAGCTAGAAACTGAAATGTGCATAGAAAATGAAACGAAACATATAGTACGCATGAGAAGCTTTACCTGTTGAGTTTTGAAGAAACTCTTGTGCTAGATCTATGTGTGCAAGGAGCAACACAAAAATGTTCCCCAAAATTCAGAGTTTGGCCAAAAGAGCTCCTTCTCATTTCTGCATGAATTGACGTGATTATCTAATTGCAGAAAAATGCAGCACTGTTAGTAAACTTGCTTGCACCAGGAATTAGTGTTTTCTCTTGCTCTAAATAAATCTGATTGGTTTGCTCACCACTTGCAGAGGAAGTGGCATTATAGCTGGAGTGAGGGCTATCAGTACTTTTGTCCAAAATACAAAAGGAGAAGAAGGTACCTTGGCAGTTATTCATGAATCTTGTTCCGTGAGTTACACTTGCATAGAAATGAGTGTGGTATTAGAGACTGTAAATTACAGGTAGCAAACAAGACTGAATGAGGCTGATTAGAAACATCTGTTTGCATACAGATACCACTTTTGGTGACAATCAACAAAAGGACTAATAAGTTGAGTAAGGTTTGGTAGCTGTTTGCCTGCTTGTGGTACTGGATCTCCTTTTGTGCTCAGATGCTTATGTTCCAACTTTGAATAAATATTTAAATTCTCTCTCTAGTTATAAGAGAAAAAGCTAGATAGAAAGTGGCACAATATCCATGATTTTTCATATTGATACTTGGGACAGACCTGCAGGCTGCACAGTTTTTTAGAGAAAACAGGAAATTGTATCAGTCACTTAGGAATGAGAAATACATGTTGTTTAAACCACCCATAGTCTGGCACAAAACCTGCAGTGTAGTTCCTTTTTTAATGTGAATACCATTGAATAGGATAAGCCAAGTCAATTTTGCAATGTTGCTCTGTTTTTACGTAGCCGTGCAAAGCGTAGAAAAAGACCTTCGATCACACCACAGTACTCCAGCTTTCCTCAGATGATTGTCATTTTACTTAGAACCCCTTACACATTTCTTCTAGAAAAAGAGAAGGTTCTTCTAAGAATATTAAATTTCTGTTTCTCCTTCTAGAGCATTGGGTATTAAATGCTACATATATTCCAGTTGGGGTTTTCTTTCTTCTCCATCTATATGCACAATATTTTTTTTTTCCTAGAACTTTAGCAAAATCCTGTCAACATGATCAGTCAAACACTGCTGCTCTAGATAACCTGGAGCAGTAAGAAGTTAGAACTTTTGTATTTAATATTCTGAATGAAAACACCCTCCTTTCAAGTATCAAATCCCTCACTTTCACATTTGGATAGTCCTCAGTAAGGTAACATCCTAGTCTCAGATGAGTGGTGAAAGTTTCCTATTTCAGTTTTTCTCCTATCTTTTCCCTAGAAAAGGAAAATTGGAACTTCACCTTTTTTCCTTTTTTTCCTCTTAATTGTGATCTGCTGGTTCTATCTTGAAATATTCAAACAGAATAATCAGTCTTACAATTGAGAAATTATATTGCTAAGGTCTATATGTGAAAGTGTGATTGCTGATCTAGTCAAGAGGATATTTACCAATTACTGCCATGGAAACCAGCATAGATCTGCAAAGACCACCTAAGGACTATAGCTGTTCTTTGATTTTGGAAATAGTTTAATTTTTTTTCCCATCATTCCAGATGGTGGGAGAAACTGTGATGCTTCAGGCCTGCCAAAAAATTAAAGTGGAAAAAATGTGAGCAATTCTTTGGTGTCAGCCTTTGCCCTGAACATTCTAGTTGCATTACTTCTGCTTGGGGTGGATAAGTCTAGTAGTGGTCACTTTGATCTGGCAAGCTGGAGATTTTTCTCCTAAATGTCAGATTAATTTAGAAACTTCTTGTATACAAGTTTACCTTCATCTGTTCTGCTAGCCTGGTTCTCACTGAGGTTCATGCCAACCCTTCCATGAGTATGAGGAAGGAGTTTTCCAACATGAGCCTTCTTAGCCAGTAAGTTTCTCATTACACATTACAGGTCTGTTAGGAAAAACAAGTTAAGGAGAGCAAGTTTGTGAGTAGAAAATTAACATTTCCCCTTCTGTCTTCTGGGATGAGAAAATAACTATGATTACTCAGTCAGGGCTGGCAGAAAGGGCACAATGCCTGAGGAAGTGAACAGTGTTGAGGCCACAAGCAGTCAGACTGAGGGAAAGAAACTTGGAGCTTCTCCAAGCAGTCTGCAAACTGCTGTTTTGCCAAGACCAGGCCTTAGGCTGTCACAGCCTAAGGACCCAGGATCTGGGGCCTCCCTGATGTAAGCACAGTTCCTGAGTGGGGCCACCTGGTACTCTAAGGACACAGTTTTCCTCTCAGACTCATATAGCCATCCTGAGGACCTGCAGTCCTCGCACACCACCTGTGAGAAAAAGTTTTTAAATGCACAGTTTGTTGTGGAAAGCTCTCTTTTAGAACATGATGACAAACCAGCACCATGAAAGGGAGTGTGAGACGAGCCATACCCTGTTGTGTTCACATTGCTGCAGAGAAGAGAGGTAGACTTTGGCTACACACCAATCAGTGCCACCTGCTTTTTTAATACCGAAAATACCGAGTGGTGCCATGCTCACATGGGCATAACAAACACCTCTCCACTCATAATGTTGGAAGAAATGTAGTCCTTTTACCCAGGGAGGTTTCAAAGCTTACATCAGAGAAATCCCGTCGTGCTTCTTCTGTTTTTTTTTCCATACAAATTGGTGGTGTGAATTCTGTAGCTACTCTGACAGAAGAGTTGCAAAATAACAGTTAAGACACAAGGATAAGCACATCTCTGTGACAGAAAATATATTCACTGCTTGACCTTCAGTGATGTCAGCTGCCATCATTGCCTCATGGCTGATCACAGTAGTTGGACAGACTACAGGCAGTAAAAGTGGTCAGAGGTCTGCAATTCAGGCTTTTATTAATAATACAGCCTAGGAAAAACCATGTGTGAAAATCTCTTGTATGTGTCATTTCCAGTTAATAATTCCTGGAAAATAAATATATTATTTCAAGTGCTCAGATTATGACAAGGATATAGTGTCTCACCTCCTCTTTAAGTAATGTATTCTGAATATAGGAATTGCCATATATTGGAGTGCCAAGCAAATGATTTATAGTCAAGAGACGCCTTTGCTGATAAGGTTTGAGGTAAGGAACCCAGACTGGCACTGGTTTCTGGCTTAGGAGGCCTCATTCCTTCTGGCACCTCATCAAACTGCCCTCTGAAAAATTCAGCTATGCTTCTCTCAAAAGGTAGATTGGCAGCCTGTCACTTTCAGTCCTGGGGGCAGGCACTGCTGGAACCTCCCTGCTCCAGTGACCTTCCCAAATTTCTGTTCTAAACTTATTGATAGCAAGTCTGTACTCACTTTTTCTCATGCCAACATCAGGTTTTAGCTCAAAAAGTTCTTCACCCAACACAGCATTTTGTAATCTGATGTTTTTACAGAAGGTAATCAAGTGCCTTCAAGCCTCCTCTTAACTGGGAGAAACAACCATGCTTTTCCTGTATTCTTTCAGAAGATCCATGAGTCTGCCCAGAACCCTGACTGTAACACTGGGCAGTACAGGAAGTATTAGGACTTGTTTGAGACCAGGTTTGCTTCAACCTGTGAGTTGAGGTTTCTGAACCTCATGCTGTGTCTTTCAATTTTCTAACTGCTTTCTCCTCAGTTGAATTTTTCTGTTTAATCTCATATTTTGGTGCCCAGGATACTCTGAGGTCTGTGAGTGGCATGAAGAAACAGTTATATCTCCATATAACAGTTATATCTTGTTTTGAATAAGATGATTTCTTTCAATGATGTCACAAATGAGTGATTAAGGTAATTTAAAGAATCACCATTGAAGGTATTGACAAAAGCGCATTCAATATAAATTTGTGAAAGCGTGAGTTAACAAAGTTTGGTGGCAAGGTTCACTCCATTGCCTACTATATAGGTGTATAGATACATAGGACAATCAGATTATGAAACATACTTAAAACAATTGGATTAGAATCAGTTTAGAACGATTCACACATAGACTGAGGATGCAAAACGATAAGGATGCAAAATGGTAAGAGAGACCCTCCTGTTGAGCCATGAAGTTCAGTGAGGACCCCCTTGACTTCTAAGCCCCTGATGGAGCCTAGGTGCAGCTCCTAGAGCACAATCTTAGTCCCAGCCCCCTGGTCAATGGTTTATGTGTAAAAGATTTGACAGTGCATGATCATTGACAAATTTAACGTTTAGAAAGAGAAGCAACAGGATTTACTACAACTACAACAGTGACTTGATTATAGATTCAAGATGGCAGACTCATACTACACTTGATAGAGGGTACTTGAATCAATTCAGACACACACAAACACAGATGTGTATACGAATATACACGTAAAAAGGTGCCTGTTAAGATTGACACCAAATGTCTTTGCATCTCTGTGGGTGAAGGACTGAGCCTCAAGGAGTTGAATACCAGCACAGGCCCCATTTTCAGTCTTCAGTGGCTGTCCTGAGTCTTCAAACCTTTGAATTGGTGAGCTCCAAGAGACCCTGAGCAAGATGCTGGTGCAGCCACTGCAGCCCAGGGCAGCACAAAGGGCCTCACTAGGGACTGTTGTTTGTAGGGCTGGAAGTTGCTTGGCTTTAGTCATCAGTGAGTCTCCATCCTGGCCTCAATCCAGATCAGTAATTTTCCTCAAAATTTCAGTAATAATAATACTGTTCCACTTGGGCTATGATTCAGGCAAGTCATGTTTCAAGGCTTTCAGGGTTATCTCTTGGTTATCTCTTGACCCCTTCATTGGTTAGGCAACAGAATTTCCTGTTATGGACCAGGATAAGATGTTTCTGATAAGTTCAAGGGGAGATTCATCACCCTGGTGCAATTAATCCAGGACAAAGCCTAACAAGAATTCCTCAGATCTCAGAGAAGTCTAGGAGACAGCAGGAACGCACCACCACATGTGCTAAAAGTCTCTTTTAAAATGGTGAATTTAAATGAGCTACAGATTAGCTGATATGAAAGGAGACTGTAAAACTAAATTACAGTGCTTCACATATGTATTTTTCACTAGTAATCTGGTATATTGGCTAATAACCTTATTCATATATCCTGGTTTTGTTTTCACTGTTTTTCCTTTCGCCTCTGAGGCTGTCCTGGTTCCATGCTGGCCATGATGTTTCTCGTCTGGCTGGTTCTATCCTTCTTGCATTGTGTACATGGAATAAACAGAAAGAAAATAAGGAAAAACAAACAAAATAGTTTATCACTGCAGTATAAATTCCCTGGTATTACAGATCTTCCATTCCTCACTAAGTCTTGTTTTGGAAAACATTATCTTCCCTCTTACTCAAGCAATTGCAATAAAAATAAACAGTAACCCAAAGATACATTGACATCCAGATTTTAAAAATCCTGGCCATTATCATATCCCATTTTCTTCTCCTGAGAATGGGGGACAAAGGAAGAATTTCCATTGTTTTGAGTGGGAGGTGCCAGGCTGTGAGTTAAACACTGTGGTGTGAGCTGAGTTCTGTAAAACCGAGAACTCTCATTTATGAGTGAGAATGCCTGGGAGCGGATTCCCTGGCCCTGCAAATATATCCACTAAATTATCCCAAAGCCTTTGCTATCCAGGAAATGCTATAGTGCATGCCTCTGCTGGAAAGTTTGCCCACTGAGCTGGTCACTCAGACTGCTCTAGCAAAGGGGCCAAGAGGCGATAAGAGAATTTCACCACAAACGAGGTGTACTGGGCAGGAAAGCTGCCCTTTTGATGCTGTCCTGGAGTGGAGTTTCTTTTGCACCTTTCTGTAACATAGCTCCTACTTAGTCTTCTGACTGCATTATCCAAAGTCAGGTTCATGTCCACAGCAAAGGCAAACTTGGAGAGGAAGCACCACCACTACAAGCAGTGCCTCAGCCTCTCCAGTTGGCTCTCATGCTTCTCCGTGGCACGAAGACAGTAAAAAGCTCACACAAGTCTTGACTGGCTCCAGTGCTTTTGTTAAGGTTGTGCCAGATTTTTTGCTTTCCTAGGAAAGTTGGAACATAAAATACCATTAAATGAGTGGAAACTTGAGATTAGGAATGCAGGAGCTGAACTAAGAATTTTCACATGGATTTTGTGCTGGGGAAACTCACTCTCTTTGACTTGTTTCCTGGTTTTTCATATTATTTCAGGACAACAAATATCTTGGCTTTGCCAGATATTTGCAAGGTTTCATTGCTATACTAACTTTCATCTTCTGTATTTTCGTGTTCCATAGATGGGTTTTCCACTATGTTATCCAGTCCTATTGTATTAGACCATTAAAGCAAGAATTACAATTTTTTTTTAGTTTTATAAAGCACAAAAACATTTTGGAGTCTGACCAGGCATTGAAAAAACAAGTGATAACAGCAAATAGAAATTTAGATTAAAAACTGCAGTGGTCAACGTCAATGATGCCTAACTAATTATGTTCACATTCCTGATTCTATCCTACAGCTCAGATCCTATTCTACAGCTGTGTGCTTAGGTAAACTCAAGACATATTCAGGAATATGGAATGGGCCACTGTAGTGATCCTGAACAGAACATTATTGTTCAGAGCTAGTGATCCACAAAACAGCTCTCCTGAGTAGATCCTGGACAGTGCTTGCTGCACTGTGCAGAATGGATGTCGTGGCCTTCAGTCCTTAATTGGTTTGACTTTTGCACTTTGCCTTTTCCACCCAGAACTCTGCATCTATTACATCCTCACTGATTTTGGCAGCCTGTAGTGAAGGTACAGCCCAACTCATAAGATTCTCCTGTGAAGCTGGATAAAAAAAATCATCTCCACTTAAACTTTTCCATATATTAGCCACTGCAAACTGACTCTCCCCTTCATCCTCTTCTTCCTCAGAATGACGAAAGACAGAGTGCATGGCCAGGTCTGCAGTGCTAAGGTCTGAGTGCTCAGGTGATTTTTAAAGAAATGTTTTAGTTAGGCATGAGAAACACAACTTGAGGTCTATTGAAAACAAAATTCTAATCATAAGCACTGAGTGCTTTAAGAACTCGATCATGTCATATGGGTAGTGAGTAGAAAATCCTGTTTTCACTGATTTTCCTTTCCCCTCTGAGGCTGTCCTGGTTCCATGCTGGCTATGATATTTCTTGTCTGGCTGAGAGTTTTGAACTTAGAAGCCAGCAAAGATCCTTGTGTTCCCAATGTTTAAATCATCTTAGGTCAAGAAAAGGCCTGAAGAAAAAAACATGTCATTTTTAAGTGGCTGTGCAAAACAAGTTATACAAATGGAAATTAACCTGAGAGAATAAATTCATGTCTGGGGTTTCTAGCTGATAAAATATACTTCACTGGGCTCTAAATGTCATTGAAGTCTTAGTTTCAATTAAACATAAATTATTATGGTTTTAATGTGACTTAGTCATTATTTCTTGTTATTGGTCACACGACTTATGTGACAACTTTCAGTTTCATGACTGTTCACTTCGCAAATTGCTTGCTCTCAAGATGAGTCAGCTTCCAACATGCAGCATGCCATGCAGCAATGGCCCATTGCAGACATCATCCCTTTTTGGACTTACAAGCAGTTGCAGGTTTGCTTGCAAGGAACAGCTTTATTATCATTTATTTCTGTAGTCAAAACTGTAACAAAGTGCACTTGAAAGCGCCTTTCTGCACCATTAAAGGCAGGAGTTGCAATTGCTACTTCCAAGTGGGATGAGCAGGACACTCTTGCAGGGAACTGGCTGGGTTTATGCTGCGGCCAAGAGATTTCCACATCTGTGGGGCCGTGCCATACATACAGACCAAAAAGGGGTAACAGTTTGGGTTATCCCTGCCTTAGGCATAGCCAAACCCATCTGTGGGATGCCTTTTGCTTAAGAGCCTGGGTGCACCTGGTGGGTAATGCAGGAGTATGGGGAAGTCCAGTGTGTACCTCAAGGGGTTTCATCTTGGGTGAGAATAGCTGATGAATTAAACTGTGTGATGTTATTTGCTACATGCATACAAAGATATACACACTGTTTATTATCATTTCCATGGCTGCTATACACCCTTCATCACACTGGGTGCCTCACAGTATCCACCTCCTCAACTCCAGATTTTCAATCGCCGCATTAATGAACTTTGATAAACAACATGAGCACAGTGGTGATGGAATCAGAATTGTCTGCATCGTGCAACAATCAGACACTACACACCATCTTTTCTGCCTGACTGTTATGACAGTCCAGGGTCATGGACTAAATGAATGCAACAGACTCTTATAGGGAGGGTCTATGGACTTAGGGAATGATAGCAGTGGGTATATCAATCCAAAGATAGGAAAGATGATGGGGTGCTGGGGAACATGGGACCTGGCATGACAAAAAGGGTATGGAATAAGAGGCGGATCCTCGCCTGGTTTTTTGCTGGGATAGAGTTAATTTTTGTCTTAATAGCTGGTACAGTGCTGTGTTTTTGATTCAGTAGGAGAATAATGTTGGTAACACACTGATGTTTTAGCTGTTGCTAAGTAGTTCTTGCTCTAAATCAAAGACTTTTCAGTTTCCTGTGTTCTGTTCTGTCATGTGAGCAGGTGCACAAGAAATTGAGAGGGGACACAGCTAGGACAGCTGATGTGAACTGGACAAAGGGATTTTCCATCACACAGTGTCATGCTCAGTGTATAAACTGGGGGGAGCTGGCCAGGTGTCACCAGTCACTGCTCAGGGACAGGCTGGGCACCGACCAGTAGGTGGTGTGCAATTGTATCGTGCATCACTTGTTTTCCTTTAGTTGTATTCTTTTTTCTCTCTCCTATTTAATGCTGTTGATGTTGATATTGTTGTTGCTATTTTATTATTGTTGTTGTTATCTTTACTTTGTTTCAATTATTAAACTGTTCTTATCTCAATCCACAAGTTTTGCCTCTTTCTTCCAATTCTTATTCCCATCCCACCATGGGACAGGTGTGAGGGAGCAGCTGCACAGTACTTAGTTGCCAGCTGGGGTTAAACCATTACACCTGTTTTACACGGGTTGCACCTGCTTAACTGAAATTATCTCATCACAGAAAGACCAAGTGCATGCTGCAGACGTGGTGTTGGTACATCAGTGAACCTAGTGTAGGCAAACTGAGCCAGAAGCTTGCAGAAAATGAACTTGGAAGATCGGTTCCTTTGTTTGTGACAAAGGCAAAGTGATACGGAATGTTCAGGGTATTCTGAAATATTATAAATAGGTTTAAATAAATTGTATGCATATTCATCCCCCCAGAATTAGTAAAAAAAAATTTGCAGTGTAAACTCTGACTTCTAGAAATATTCAGAAAAAAAAAAAACCAAACAAACCAGGAAATAAGAATATCTGGGCAAAAGGAAAAAAGGCAAATAATAATCCAGGAGTGTAACAATTAGTGCTAGTAATCCATAAAAATGCATGTAAAGGCATCCACTCAGTCATTATTGGAGTAAAAACATCTATCTCTAGGACATGCCATACTATTTCAAATAATCAAAACTGTCCAGAGAACATTGAATACTAAATGAGGTCCGTTTCAACCAATGTAGAGGATAAATACCTCACCACTGCTATCTGGGTGACAAGATAATATGGCATGAGCAGTTTCATGGGATTCCTCAACAATTTTTTCAACAATAACATGAAATCGAAGTCAATCAAATAACTTACTCTTCTTCGGATCTCATCTCCATGCCCCAGTTCTGCAAAATGCATAATCATTGTTTAAATCTGACCCACATACTAAGACTCAGCTTGAATCTGTGCAAAAGCCACCCCAAGAAAGACAGATCAAAAAGCTGTGTTGATGCTGTTCTGAGCAGAAGCAGGTGCTGAGTCAGGGGTGGTGATTCTATTTTCACTCTTTGTTTCTCCTGCCTCTTACTGCCCTAATGATGCTGTGTGTTGTTCCCAGCCTGTGAGGTTCAGAGGACAGCTCTTTTTGAAAACACTCTGTGGCAGAGACTTTCAGATGCTATTGCTAGAGGACATGTGAAAATGCTATTCATGCAAATAATTAGCCTTGTGCTTCCTGAAGCCTTCTCTCACAGCTGGCCTCTGGGGGAGCAGAGGGGCATGAATATGAAATAGTTGAAGCAAGTATTGGGTCAACTATAATAACATGACTAATTTTTACCTGGAAGATAATTTCTTTCCCAGCTTTCACCCATTTCAGAGAATACTACCATTTGTCCTCCAGTGGCTTTGGGAATATTTTATTCTCAATTTCCTAATATTATGCTGGATGTCTCCCAGATGAAGGAATATCTTTCCTTAGTAAAGACATAGGCACATGCATTTGCACCCATTCTGCTTGTTTTACAGCAAATTAGACTGGCTGCATGATATGACATAGGAAAAATAATGAAAATTAGATAATATAACTTATGCAGAAATCCAGCATCAACATTGCTTTACATTGGAGAGACATGGCAGGCCAGATTCAGTTGTTGTCAAGAAAGGAAAAATGCTTGTGAACTTCCCCTGGTGTATCCAAGGTGTTGTATTGCATTTTATGCCACTAAGACAGCAACAATAACAACAACAAACAAGCATGCCAGTCAGACACATGTTAATGCAAGGTGAAATGACTGCTGTATGCCTCACTCCCTGTTAGAAAAGTGTGGAAAGCTCACTGAAAAATTTCCGGACAGCACTGATCTGGGAGAAAGAATGTGGTAAATTGCAAATCTGAGACTTTGGATTATGGTTGAGCACAGTCATAAGTGTAACAACTACCTGGATCTGTTCACTATCATCTGGTGAGGTAATTTCAATGTTTTCTCAAGGTGCTATGTTTCTAATTGCAGGATATCTGAATGCTGTACAAGGGTAAAAAATTTTATCATTTTTCTCAGAGCTCTGAGAGGTGGCAGTTGTGCGCTGCTTTTTAGAGTAGCTGCCTAAAGATTCATTGCATCTGATGATACCTTATTCCTCACTCTTTGCTCTTCTTGAGTTAAAAACCCCCAAAGAGACACGTATCTCTGGTTAAATTTAGTGCTGAGATATTTCCCCATTTGTTTTCATTTAAAATTCCCTGATCCTTTTCTGACCCATTTCTTACTGAGAAAATGAGCTCAGTGGAAATGTTGGTGAACCCAGACTGATCACTAATGAGCTGGAGCTGACCTCTGCACTTCATGGAGAAGAAATTTTATCTTGCATTTTTTCAATTATAGGGGATACACACCATAGAGTCACCCCAAGACATAACCAGATCCTTGGAAAAAAAAAAATAGGGCCTAATACACAGATAACTGAAGGCAATAAAACTTTTAAACATATTTTAAAAGTCCTTGGATGAATTTATTTATGCCCCTTGCATGTGCATTCTCACTGAAATCTGAAATTCAAGCCATAGAAATAAAAGGTCAGTATTCTAAAAAGAAAAGATAAATAATTATTATGTGCAATTGAAGAAAAAGTATCTTGAATGGATAAAGGTTATATCTGACCTTAAAACAGATCCATTTTTCACTGCTTATCTAGACCTGCCAGTGCAACCTGAAACACTCCTGTGAGATCATCAGCAGGAAGATTTATATCTAGCTGGGATTCACTTAATCTGACTGAAGAAAACCAAAGTCTAAGAGAACTTCTATAGGAGATCTGGTTCTTACTGGTATCAGTGTCCTGGTTTCAGTGTGATTGAAGCTGCCCTGATTACATACCACACTAGCTAGGTAACTCCCAGCTGCCACCAACCCCATCACTGTTACCTGGGAAGCCCACATGGGCCATGCTGGTCTAGCTCAGTCCAGAAGATGGTATCTGTCCTCAACAGCTTTGATAAAAACCGACAGCTTAGCAAACCGGCCAGAAGCCCACGTGACAAGAATTTGGCATGAAAACACACCCTGAAAAGGCAGACACAGCACTGTGCTGTGAGGAGCAGAGATGCAGTTAACACAGGCTGCCCCCTCTTGATGGCAGCATGAATGCACTTTGCTGTCAACGGTGGTTTTACTACAAAACGGTAAAAAATTGGGAGCGGTGACCCCTGCACTGAGAGTGTGATTCCCCTCTGGAAGGGATAATTATGCATGGGCTGTTACTCTTGGTAAAACAGTTCAGTGATATCCATGCCACTTGCAGAAAAGCCTGGATGAAGTGGGCTTTCCCTGTAAAAGCATGCAGTAACCAGGCAGATCCACGTACCCTTTCTCCCTCACAAGCGGGCGTGGAAGGACTAGATGGCTAGAAGCCGTATTTAGCTCCTCCAGCTGCTTTCACTTCAGCTGCCTGTGCAGTTCCTGCAGTGCAATGGGGCTTGATGAAATTACATTGATATCAATTTGACAAGGTGTTCCCATGTCTGTTGGGATGCAGACAGTTTCATGAGTTTTCCAGACTTGTAAGGCATTTAATTGGGTAGCCATAGCTCCTAGGAGAAGGTATTTTTAGTTCTGTAGAATAATGCACTCCCTCCGCTGGTCTGATTTATACCATACTCAAGCTATCTGAAGTGTCATGCTTTTCTCTTGCATTATTGTTAATTGCATGATAGATCACACTGCATTTGTCCAAAGTATGGCAGCACATGTGCATTGCCTTGGCATCTGTCTCCGGCTTATTATTTTACATCTGTTGGTTGTCATTCAGAGCTCTTTCACATTTAAATGCATGTGCTCACCAAGAGCTAATCACCAAAGCTTGCCCAGAGTACCATTCTAAAGATGGAAAGATTGGATGGGATACCATTCCAAACAGATTATTGGCCATATTGCCATGAGGAAAATCTCATGAGGAAAACCTCTCCTTTGATTACTCTGCATGACTTTCCCCTTAATGCAATTTTTAACTGTCATTTTCAAATTTTTTTTGGCACCTTTTCCTGTAACATCCCATCTTTGACATTTTTCTCCAAGCACCGAATCTTGTAAAGGTCTCACAACATCTGAACTTCTCTGTTACATCATTGAAGAACATGCTTTAAAGAAGCCATTCATAATTAAATCCTGCTTTTTCACATCTTCTGTATATACAACCGTAACAGTTCTTTGACATACTGTAGTTTTCTAGGTGGATTCTAGAGTCCGTGTTTTTTAACTAATATTATGCTGGGTCCTTCCTAAATTCACAAAGGACTCTGCCAAACAGGGAGACCTTGTACCAATCCTTCCTTAAGCCAGTCCTCCTACCTAGCACTTGTGTGGTTTTTATTCAGACTGCCTTCTCAGTTTTAAAAACACATTATTAGAGTTTTTAATGACTGATTCGTCTATTTTGAGAGAAAATCTTAAGCTGAATACTTTTTTATAAATTGCAAATAATATTTTCACTGACGTTTTTCCGCCATGATGCTTACAATACTTTAAACTGGAATAAATATTCTAGCAGAAAATGAACTGCAAGGAACAGATTTTTGATGAAAGATTAAAGGATCTATTGCTTCATGAAAGAGTCTTCTTGAAAACAGAACGTAAAAATGAAGACAGTTGCTTTTCCATAAAGAAAGGTAACTTTCACCATCTGAACTAAATCACAGTCTTCAATTTGGAACGTATTTTTCATTCTATGTTTTTTTTTAATCAATTCACAGCATCACAAAGCTTCCCTAATATAATGACACTCCCTCCAATATTTTACTCAGTCAGATGACCAAATTCCACTTAAATTAATCGCAGTTCAAAGCCAATCAAATACAGTAGTTTTCTTTCTACGTGTGATTACACTATGGGACTCAGGAGATAATTCACTGCAAGAAAATACAAAATTTTGAAAGCATTTTACAATTTTAGGTACCATTGAACTTGAAAAAACTGTTCTAAATATTTCTGCTATGCTTGAAGTTATCTGGAATGCTACCAAAGAGTTTCTAAAAGATTTTCAGTCTGAAATTGACTCCCTTTATATAATAATAAAGATCTAATTGTAACTTCAGCGCTGTGACTCATTCTAGACCAGCAAAAGATCTTTGAAAGAACCTGTCCCCATTGCACTAGAGAGCATTAGGTAACAAGGACCACAGGGTGAAATGCCCAACAAAGCAGCTCCAGGACTAGAAAAATTTCTTCCTGGTGCAGGAAGTGCTGTCACTATTTCATTCTCTGCAGAATTGGAACTGTGAGGTGGGTGATGGAGACAGCACTGGCACCAGGGCTCAGGGGTTTGTGTTGGGATCCAGGCCCTGAACCCACAGCACATCCACGGCTGGATTCCAGAGGAATCACAGCTTTGGAAGGCCCAACTAGTTCTGCAGTATCCCAAAGCAGCTGGACAGTGGCCCAGATCAAGGAGGGATGCCTGTTGGGCTCTCATTTGTGTTGCTGTGGAAATGCTGCCTTCACAGGCCTGGTGGCAAAGCTCCCAGAAGAGAACAGAGAGTGGGAACAGAAGCCCACAGAGGCAGGGCTGAGGTATGAGCTTCAGGGCACAGCCTGGCTGAGTGCCCTCACCTGTGCCCATCTGTACTTCCTTCCTCAAAGGAAGCTCAAGGCAGCAGAGTATTCCCTGGCACTGGGAGGAGGCAGATGCAGGTTGCCTGAGTGGAAATGTCTTCATCAAGGCAGAGATGTCAGGAGCTGACAGAGGCAGGTAAGCCAGCCCACAGCAGGCTTACGAACAGCTGCTGGCTGTACCTCAGCAAAGGGCAGCAGTGCCTGGGGAGAGGAAAGCTGCCATTCGCTCTGCAACCTGGCAGCTGCTCCAAGGCACAGCTCTGCTGAAAGCCTGGCCAGCTGTACACTGTGTTTCCCTGGAGCAGACACAAAACCTGTAACCCAGTTTTCACTGCTACAGCTGCCAGCAACTGTGAGGACTGACCTGCTGTGGCCAGTTAGAGAGCCAGATCCCATCCCTGCTGCAGTCTTTGCATCTTTCCAAAAACGGCCTAGGGACAGAAGGCTCTGGGGCAAGCAGACCTCTGATGAAGGCAACTCTAGGCCCATTAGGAAGCAGAGGAACAAACCTTCATGGCTGGGACAGGCAGGTCCTAGTGGTTTGCTGCCCTGCTCCCTGGGCTTGGGGAGGAAAGCCCAGCGGAGAGTGGCCAGCAGTGCCAATTGTCAGCTGTATGGAGGAAGGAGGTTCCAATGCCTCCTCCTCTGCTTTGGGGAAAGGGAAGGTTTTGTGTGAGGGTCAGCCTGGAGTGGCAGAGGACAGAGCTTTCCCTAACATTGCAGGGGTGAAGTGGAGGAAGATGGGGTTCTGATTGCATCTGGGTGACACTGGACTCACAGACGAGCATACAGGGTCCAGCTAGGATGGAGTTAAATTTCCTGGTAGCAACGATTACAGAGCTGTTCTTTGATCTTGTAGCTGTGTACAACAATGGTGTTGATAGCACACCAATGTTTTGGTCATGCTGGACAGGCCTCGCACAGCATCAAGGCTGTTTATTCATACTCCATCCAATGGCCAGTAGGCTGGAGGTGGGAAAGAGTGTGGGAGCACACATACCCAGGACAGCTGACTCAGACTAATCAAGGACGATATTTTGTCCTATATGATGTTGTACTTGGCAATAAAATAGAAGTTAAGGATCATGGGAGGGATTTGTTATTAAGGTGTTTGTCTTCCAAAGTAATCACTACACATACTGAGGCCCTACTTCCCAGGACACCACCTGATGATGAGAAAGAGAGAACAAATATTTTTGCTTCGCTTTGTTCCCTGCACAGCCTTTGGTTTTCTTCATTGAACTGCCTTTATCTTGACCCACGAGCTTTTTCATCTTATTTTCTCCCCTGTCCTGTTGAGTGATAGAGCTCTTTGTGGGCACTTGGGATCCAGCCAAGGTCAACCCACCACAGTCCTTTTTGGCACCCAGCATGTGGATTGAGACAACTGGAGTTTTGAATTGAGCATGCTACTGCTATAGCAGTTATTAATTGGCAGGTTTCTGTATCTTTGAAGTTGGCTTGCCGCACTGAATACCTCTTTATTTTGTTGAGCTTTGGAACATGTTAATACAAACAGTGGCCTTGTGCACTTAACTATGCTGAGGAAGTTATCTTGCAGAGAATGAGAGAATGCACCTTCCTCTTCACTGAGATGGATATTGGTGATTTTACTGCATGGACTCCAAGGTTCTTGTTCACCCTTATGTGAGGTGTTTAATACTACTAAGTGATATTGTTGGATTTGTGGCAAAAACACCCTATTTTGGACAGTCCTGGAGGCCCCACGTATCCTGGGCATAGGCTACCTGAAGTGTACTTCAAGGACCCAAAAATGTACAAATGGGCTTTTAGTGCAGCTATCAGGAATATAGAGAAGATTAAACAGCTGACTGGCTTGTGTGGACTCTCAGAACATTCCTCTGTTGTGGCCGTGCTGTGGGCAGATGAACTGCAGGCGCTGATTGCTACCACAACAGTGCATGCACCAGTGCACCAGCAGCAATACTGCTGCAGCTGAGATTCCCTGGCTGCCACCTGCAGGCTGATTCACCCACTGGAGACCCAAAGAGCGATCAGCATCTTTCAAATACATCATATGGCCCATGCGAAAGTCTGGTGGAGGGTGAAAGTTCACAGGGACTATTGTGTCCTGAATGAAGATACCACGCCACTGCTGAGTGCTGCTGTACTTGATATGCTGGAGCCCCTGTGCCAGCTGGAGTCAAGGACAGACAGGAGGTGTGCTACAACAGATACTATCAGTGTTTTTTTCTCAATTCCTTTGGCAGAAGAACCAACAGTTTGCCTCCATGTGAAGGAGTGTCAGTACACCTGGAATGAACTGCCCCAGGCTGGAAGCACAGTCCTACCATTTGTCATGGACTAATCAGAGCTGCACAGTTACCAGGATGACCCCCTTGATCATTTATTATACATCGACTACATCAACAGGTGGGATAAAAAAGCGTGCTAGGTGGGAAGCAGGGTTTATAGGGGTGGGAGTCTGTGATTTGATTTCTAATGAATTAAACCACAGAGTCTCCAGAATCTGGTGAAGAAGTCAAGCCTGAGTTCTTTTGGCACTAAGAAAAACATTTGGGGCTAGCAGAGCAAAGTAGGGCTAGTGAGCAGCAGGGTACCTGGGCTTCCTGGAAAACAGCAGGATCTAGCGCTCCTTTCCCCAGCCTCACCTCTTACAAGATGCATCTTCTGCCAGTTGTACCTGTGCTGAGGGTTGATGGTTATGTCTGTTTCCTCGGTGCTGCAGGTAGTTTTGCACCTATGTCCCATTACTTAGCTGAACCTGGAGCCTCAAGTGGCCGTGCTGAAGTCTGCCTCATGAGGGAGCTGTGTTCCCAGGAAAAGACAGCGAGTTGATTTCCCCCAGGCTATCAGTCCTGGAGACATAGAATGGGGTTGAAGGAAATCTCCCTTCCCTCTCCCTGTACTCCCTTCCTCCTTTCTGTAGAGGAGTGCCTCTACACAGCCTCCAGTTGTGTCCCACAGAGACACGGGAGCAGAGAACATGAGGATTTAAGGCTGTGGGGGACGGGATAAGGGGAAAACAGGATCACTGCTTGCCTATAGGAGGGATCCACTTCTGGAGGAATTTCCTTACGCTCAGTCTCTATATTGAACAGGGCCCCACCTCAGGCCAAACTGGGGAGTGCTCATTCCTCACAAGGCTGGAGGACCTTCCCTGTAACCCAGTAGTGTCTTGGCCCATTTAGGTTAGGAGACTGTTGGCAGTTCTGGGCAGAGAGAACACAGAGCACTATCCCCTCCCTTCAGGGTCCTGGGGATTGCACTGTCTGGCTGGCTGCATCAGGACCAAATATGCTGGGAGTGGTCACAAAATTTCATTTTGCATAAAAATGTTCATAATTTTTTTTTAAATTTTCCAAGACTCAAACCAAAATACTTGACAGTTAGATTTCAGCTTTTCAAGCAGGTAGGCAAAAGGAGGAGGAATGGGAGATTAAGATGAAGGAAGGAAAGAGGAAACACATCTGGAGAGACAAATATAAAAAGAGAAATTAGCACAAGCAGGCCAAACACATCTTTCATTTTCATTGTTGTTGTTGGAATAACCAAAATTCTGGGATTCAATAGCAAAATTTAATGTGGAGAAAAATCATGATATGATGAACATTAAGCTAGGATTCAGCACAGATAAAAAAAAAAAAATTAAGAAATCGTAATAGTCCCCACTATAAATGCTCTGGATTTGGTTAACATGTCATTTCTTTAAAAGCAAGAAAATTTTGTTTTGCCCATGAACCAGCCTCCTTCTCCAGCCACTGGGTGGCCACAGCTGTAAATGGAAGACATAAAAATTGAAGGATAGATGCACATGCCAGTACTCAGCACCTCAATGAGTAAAAATCAGAGCAGTTCAGCAGCTTTGGCCATCCCAGAATAATATCTCTTGCTGTCAAGTTCCATTTTCACATGACCTCTATAGAAACTAAACCTACAGATGGAACAGGAGGTGGAGTTATTTTTTGTTTATCTCTTTGCTTGTTTTTTCAGGCATTATTCTGAGCCAGCAAGTCAGTCTCAGTCCAGTAGTAAAACAAAAGGTGCATAGGGACACAGAAAGCCTGAGGCTAAGCCCGAAAACCAAGTCAATGTGTCAGGATCAGGGTCAGAGTCAAGGAGATACAAGGCACTGAGTTAAGTAAGTGAAGATACCACAGAGTAGCACAGTTAGGGGTCAGCAGTAAAGTCTGAGCTTAAAAGCAGCTTCCAAGTGCAAGAGGGGTGTGCTCTCACCTTTAGTTTTCCTCACAAGAGCTCCTGTTAGTGACAGAGCAGACCCTGGAATCTGCAACTCAAACTCTTTAACTCAGCCAATACTCAGCACCTTAAAATCAAAATTATTCAGGCAGTCACATGGTGACAGCACAAAAGACAAGTAAGGGAAGGGACTGTTATTTGTTTAACAGAGGTGAAGAATGGCCTATTATAGCTGTAAAACTGATGCAGCTAATGGGTGGAGGATGTCTGGGCTGTAGTAATCATGAGAGTTTTTGAGTTTCAGAGAATTAAGGAATGTGGTAAGGAGAGCTACTAGCTTCCATAGGGAAGACTTTGGCCCAGTTGACAGAGTCTCTTTGGAGGCACTTCAAAGAAGGTATTGAGGTGCTGGTGTGAGTCCAGAGAAGGGCAGTGAAGTTGGTGAAAGGTCTAGAGGGTAAGTCCTATTAGCAGAAGCTGAGGGACCTGGAGTTGTTTAGTCTGAAAAAAAGGAGGCTCAGGGGTGACTTTACTGCTCTAAAACTTCCTGAGAGAAGGCTGTAGCTAGCTGGAGGTTGGCCTCCTCTCCCAGGAGTGTCCTGAGAGGACACAGCCTCAAGCAGGGGATGTTCAGGTTGGATGTCAGGAGGAATGTCTTGATGGAAAGGATTGTTAAACATTGGCAAGGGCTGCCCAGGAAAGTAGTGAAGTCACCATCTCTGCAGGTGTTCAAGAAAGGACTGGACATGGCACATGGTGCCATGGTCTAGCTGACAAAGTGGTGATCAGTCAAAGATTGGACTTGGATGGTCCAGAGGTCTTTCCCAGCCTAAATGATTCTGTGATTCTGTGCAGACTTGAAGGACAAAGGAATCTAAGCAGGCTGGCAATTTTTGAATAAAATAATCTTAAAGGTGCAGAAATACCATCCCTGTATGCCAAAAGACAAGTGATGGAGGTGGTGGGTGGGGGCGTTGGGGGAAAGAAAACCAGTCTGAACAAGACAGTTTTGCTTGTGACTCAGTAAAGGAAAGAGTTTATGACCTTTGGAAGAAGTGGCATGCCACTCAGGAAGATTACCAAGATGCAAGTTTGTATGGAGAGAAAATTAAAAGAGCCAAAGCCCAACTAGAACTTCGTTTGGCTACTGCAGTAGCCAGAAAAATGTTTCTATCAATACATCTGGTGATCTGGAAGACACAGATGGGGAACAGAATGATGGCCTGATAATCCAAGGAGAAAAAATTAGCAATGGGTACACCACTTAGACATACACAAGTCTATGAGGTCAAATGGGATCCTCCCAAGGGTACTGGTGAAGGGAACTGAGGGAACTGGTGGAAGTGCTCACTGAGTTATTTTTAATCATTTAGCAGCAGTCCTGGCTAACCAGGGAGATCCCAGGAGACTGGAAGTTGGCCAGTGTGATGCCCTTCTGCAAGGCTGGGAAGGAGGATCTGTGTAGTGCTGGGGCACTGTAGGCCTGTCAGCCTGGGGAAGGTCATGGAACAGAGCACATGGCACATACAAGACAACCAGAGACCAGGCCCACTCAGCAAGGATCTAAGGAAGGCAGGTGCTACCTGACCAACCTGACCTATGACAGAGTGACATACTTAATGGATGAGGGAAAAGCTTTGGATGTGGTCCACCTTGACTCCAGCAAAGCCTTTGACCCTGTCTCCCACTCCCATTCTCCACTGTCTCCTCACAGTTCATTAACTGGCTTGGATGGGGCTTGGATGGGGCACTTCATGAACTGGCTTGGATGGAGCTTGGATGGGGCACTGTTCAGTGGGTAACAAAGTGGCTGGATGGCCAGGTCCAGAGAGTGGTGGTGAGCGGAGTTACATGCAGCCAGCAGCCAGGCACCAGTGCTTTCCCCAGGGGTCAGCATTGGGGCCAGTTTTATTTAACATCTAATTCGCTGGTCTGGATGAGTGAACTGAGCACAGCCTCAGTCATTTTGCAGACAACAAACACCAAGTTGAGTGGAAGTGTTGATCTGCTGCAGGGCAGGAAGGCTCTGCAGAGGGATCTGGACAGGCTGGATCAATGGGCTGAGGCCAAAAGTATGAGGTTCAATAAGGCCAAGTGCCAGGTCCTGCCCTTGGGTCACAACAATTCCACTCGGCACTACAGACTGGGAGCAGAATGCCTGGAAAGCTGCCCAGCAAAGGACCTGGGAGTGATATGGTTGACATCTGGCTGATCATGAGCCAGCAGTGTGGTCAGGTGGCCAAGAAGGCCAGTGGCATCTGGCCTGTATCAGCAATAGTACGGCCACCAGGACCAGGGCAGGGATTGTCCCCCTGTACTCAGCACTGGTGAGGCCACACCATGAGTTCTGTGTCCAGTTCTGGGCCCCTCACTTCAAAAAGAACATTGAGGTAGTGGAGTGAGTCCAGAGAAGGGCAATGGAGCTGGGGAAGGGTCTGGAGCACAAGTCCTGTGAAGAGAGGCTGAGGGAACTGGGGGTGTTTAGCCTGGAGAAAAGGAGACTCAGGGAAACTTTCACTCTGCAGCTACTGGGAAGGAGGCTGTAGTGAGGTGGGGGTCAGCCTTTTCTCCCAACAAATGAGGGGATAAGAAGAAACAGCCTCAAGCTGGACCAGTGGTGGTTTAGACGGCCTTAATATGGAAATGATTTGTCATTTCCATATTGGAAATGAAAGGGCTGTCAACCACAGACCAGGCTGCTCAGGGAAGTGCTTCAGTCACTGTCCTTGGAGATATTTAAAAGGTGTGGCATTTAATGACATGGTTTAGTGGTTGATTTGGAAGCCATTAGGTTAAATGTTAAATGTTGACTTGATGACTTAAATGATTCTATGTCGATATGTTCATATGGAAATAAAATAGTCTTAATGTGTAGACACAACAGACAGATGACAAGATCTTATAGGCTGTCCTCTCTATAAATGGATCTACTTACTGGAGGTAAATAATAAGATGATTTCAGAGGAAAATTGACTACATTTGTGCTGAAAGATTATGAATGAACAACAAAAATCAAAGACAGTTTATATGGCCCTTATTTTCACAGAACTGGTAATAGGTTGAAACCATGGTCCATCCTGGCCCTACAAAGTTACTAACTAGAATCCTTTTATTATAATAATTTAACACAATTATACCACATAAGTTTGTATTTGAAAATAATGAACAATAATTAATTAACAAGAAAATAGGGAGCGCAGGGCTGGTTTTTGCAGTTAAAGACCAAACCGAAAGTGCAGAGTCTAAATGAAGCCAGATCCAAAAACATTTTAGACATGGATGTGTGTGATGTCAACCACGAGTAACATGACCTTCCTGTTCCACAGAACAATCCAGAAGAAAAGTTGGTTTGATCAGTGTAGTGGTTCCTAATGTAACTTCCTTGTCCTATGCGGGAGACCACATAGTCTGAGAGAGAACTCAGGAGGGTCAGTGTAGCAGTGCCAGCCTTACCATGTGTACTCTCAAAGGATGTAGGGTCCCCTGTGTTTCTCCCAAGGTATTCCTGAATTCTCCCCTTTTCCTCCCCAGGGTTTTGTTTGAGCTCTTTTCTGAGTCTCTCTGGATTCTCATCAAGTTTCTTTAGTCTTTGCTCCTAATCTCTTCAACTGGGTTACCTCTTGTAGGTCTCTTTTGTGTCTCTCTTGCAAGACCCTGGACAGTATCTGCTAGAGACTGGTCGAGAATGCTTGATTCCTGATAGACCTCTTCAAATTCTCTCAGTGCCTCACACTTGGCTCTTGCCTCACTGGCATTCACAGTCTGCCCTTTCTGAAAGCATCTCCACACTTTCTCCATGACACTTTTACAACTTTCATAGCAGTTAACAAGCTGTTTACTTGTAAATGGTTCCCTTATTCTTCTTTATTCTTTCATAGCTAAATTTCAGCTAAGTCCAGCCCATACCACCTGACATAATCTAGCCCTTATTTCATGAACAATCCTCTAACTCTTCCCCTGTATTAATTTCATACAATCGTCATGTTTCAGTCATCCCCATGGCTTATGAAACTCAGTAGATTTCCAACCATGCTGTTGATATTTCTACTGTAGTTAGAATCATTGTTTCTTGGAGGCAGACTCGGGGAATGGGTTAATATAATCAACTGCCAACAACCTTCACCAAGCTTGTGTCTTGGAATTGTCAGCAACAACAAAAGCAATTCAGGGACCCTGAAAGCAAAGGCAATGTTTGGTCTAATCTTATCACTGAACTAAATACAAGGTGCAGAGCACTGAAGTCTTTACAGCATCTCTAGACTGTACATACCTGGTTCTCAGAGGAAGCTCAAGGCTGAAGACAGGAAATCACATGCTGCAGCAAATTGCATTGTTCATCCCTCGCAACATATGAACTTTTTTTTTCAGTAGGACTTCTACTGGCTTCATTTCAGATCAACAGCTTTGTTCCGCTGCTGTGATTTCCTTTCTTACTTTCTTCTTACCTTTTTACTGGGGACTCCAGAAATAAGTAATAAAATAAAACAAAATGCAGTATTTTATGTGGGATCATTGCAGATCATTAAAAAAAAAAAGTACAATAACCAGTTGAATCCCCTTATTTCCTTCACCCCTTGCTGAGACCAGGAGTACAGACAGTTCTGCTTCATCTTTGTTCTGTTTTACCCCCTCTCTGGGAGACATTGTGTGGGCTGAGGTCTTTAATTTGTTTATTTAAACTTCTGTTAAGACCTTGCTTGTTCTGCTCAGGCACCACTTGAGGTACAAGCCAAGGAGAGCATGAGTAACTTACAGCAGCAGAGGATTGAGTCCACCAGAGTATAGCTTAGCAGTGTAGCAGTGTCAAAATGGAATTGGAGCCTGGTAAAAAGGTGTCATTTGTAGACTCCACCAACACTGCCACATGGTATTTGTGGCCAGCTTGAGCCATGACATCAAGATAAAGTGCAAAACCCATTGGGATGGTGAGGAGAAGCACACAAATGTGTCATCCTCCAAGCAGTAACCAGTTTTCTTCAGAGTACAGACCCAGGCCATGTTCTTTGAGAAGGTGAAAATGTCTGTTTTGTACCTTGGCACTCAAGACAGCCCTGCATTTTGCATCCTGCCTCTGAAGACTTAATTTCAAAGTAAGAGAATAATCTGTTAACAAGTACGGAAACCATGGTGATGACTGTACTTCCACAAACCTAAATGATTTTTCCAGTTGTGGAAGGAGCTGTGAAATGCAATCTCGGCCACTAAAGCTCTCCTACACATCATATAGATGTTCACAGCTTACCTCATGCTGTGAAATACTCATCAAAATAGAAGCCTAATTAACACCTCTTATAAAGTCTGCAAAAAGTGACTCACCAGTGTTATGCTGTGAGCAGCAATAACTGGATTCCTTGGACATCACCAGCAATATCATGCACCCATGTCAGCCCTTGTAAAGGTGCACATTATCAAGATAATTAGTCAGGGTAGAACGGAGACATATGATTTTCCAGACTCCAAATTATAACCTTATGATTACTTTCACAACACAGTTAAGACAAATGAACACAAGTTGTTCTAAAAGGCTGCTTCAATTATTAGCTGTTCATGACCATCTGAGTACACAAGGACAATCAGAGGAAGAAAAGGGAGAGGTTTATATTTCTTTTTAAAATAAACTTTTAATGTGCTATATAGGCATGATCACTACAAGATCTTCCACCTATACGCAATACTACACACTGTTAACACACTGCATTTTCACTGTACATTAAAAAATCTGGGAAGAATATTCCTTCACTGGAAAAATATCATACAATCACTTAAATAAACAAAGACAACATTACAGTGCAAACAAAATCCTGGTTTTATTTATTCTGCAATTACTGAATACTTTCTAAAAGTCTTTTAGAAAAATAATAAAAAAACCTTCCCATGGACAACCAATACTTTCTGAGATGATTTCCTCTTGCTGAACCAAGAACCTTGATCTGATCCTTGAAGCTGTAATAAGCTGTATACACATTCGTATGATGCATATTTCCATGATTTGTATGAAGCAATGGATCCCAACCCAAAATCTGTAGACACCAATAAAATGGCACTTGCTGGCTTAATCTGACTTTTGATCAGACCCATGACAAGAAAGGTCTGGTGCAATAGTTATCCCCATGAATTAAAGACAAAGTGCTTAAGGAAGCCAGACAAGGCCTTGGTTAATGATGCTGTTGGTTTCTACTGGTAATTGCTGTTGGACAGAGTAGGGGCATACATTTTTTTTTTCCCTTTAAAGAAGAAAAACAGACCATGGAACAGCAACCATGCCAGATTCAACATGCAAAAGAAGAAATATGACATATTTCTGTCCCAAAGAGCATAATAGTGTTGCTCAAGCCCACAAAGGCCAAGATTCAGACAGAGCAGATACCACCTGATTCCTAATCTGCATGAGCTCTGCCACCTTCATAAACTCCTACTCTGGTGAGAGAATATACTAATTTAAAAGTGCCTGGATGCTCTTGTCAGCTGGGTGATGTTAAGAGAATAAAGAGTTATGCAAAGACTTTAGAGAAATAAAAAAAGCAGGTAGGTGAGTACATGAAAAAGGGGATGGTTGTTTTCACTTGGAGAGGAATGTTGTATCTTTGTCCTCCACTGTGCCACCCTACTCAGAAAACTGGAAAACCTATTTCAACACAGTTTCCGATTCTGGGTGAGACAGAGACAGTTTGACCCGCTACCATTGCTGCACAGAATGACACTGGGCTCTTCACATACATATGATCCACTTCTCTTCAATCTGCATTGGATGTCATATAAAGGATAAGGCAGGCTTTAAAAGGAAACAGAATATTTAGCACCAGTGACAGTATATGGGTCATCCTTGAGGTTCTCATCAGAGTAGACAATACAATGAAACACTACTTTTACAGGCAGTAAGTGGTTATTCCATTACAATTTTCAGATTTGCACTTCTTTCTAAGCATACATAAAAAAATAGTAGTAGCTGAGAAAGCTGAATTAAATAGCACACAATTTCACAGTCCTGTTGCTGTCTGTAAAATACATAACCTGCATATAACCAGTTTGCTACTATACCAGCTGATGGGTTAATGCACAACATTCTAGACGTATGTGGGAGATGGCACAACATGAGGACTATAAGGCTATAGTTTCCCCAGTTCCAGCTTGTGTACAATTATAACTTTTCACTTATCTCACTGAATGAGCACACAGAGCATGTAGAAAATATGTCCCAAGTGGATGGGCACTGAGTTGGCAGGACTAAGATACAGAGCAGCTTCTACAGTGCTTCTGGCTGTCAGTGACTGAAATACACAGCAGGAGGCAGGCTTCTGCTCATGGTGGGAAAGAACACTGGCCAGAAGGTATGTGCCAACAGGGCTGTGCTTTAAGAATGCCTTGGTAGACCAGAAAAACAAATTCTGCTCTGCTACATACCACAGTTCTCACAGCTGCAAAAGCCATCTTGTGGAAAGGCAGTGTGACATGTGTTAGCCTGCTACATCAGTAGCACAGCTCTTTGATCCAGATGAATGAGCAAGTGAAGATTTTGCCTACTAAAGCTTTATAAAAGCCTTTGACCACCCTCATGCATAAATACTAACCCACATATCAAAATTACTTATCCTAACTACTTAAAACATTATGGTGTAACTGCCCCAAACAGAATTAGCTGCCTGTACCTACAAATGAAACTTGCAAATGAAGACAGTAAACATTAAGAGATTATTGTACCAAAAAGGATAAAAATATATAACAAACTACTGTTTAATTACATCCCCTATTTGTAAGTAATTGACCATGATTCACTCTCACAAAATTATTTTAAGTTTGTGTGTCTAACAGAAGTTCAGTATTTGACTACCCTGAGAAACTGCATTAAAAAAATCCCAAACCCATCAAGCTATGTGACCAGAGCCAGAGACTTGCCTGTTAAGCAGCTCCTTCTCAGGTCCATCAAGAACACCCTAGGGTCCCTCAGAGTAAGGTTACTCTTTCTCATGGAGAAGTTTCTCAGGGTAGCAAGAGAATAAAAGTTGTAGGTTTTTTTACTGCTGAGAAGAATTTATTGATTCTTCTCAAAACATGAAGGAAGAACTTTTGTTGGGAAGCACTTTCATTCACATAGAAGGTCTGGGATGGTTATCTGCTCTCCTTGCACTAAAATAAGTGTTCTTTCTCTTATGCAGCAAGGCAGTTCTAGAAGCATGCTGCAGCACAAGTGTATCACATACAAAGTCCCACACACAACTCTGCAGAGAGCCCACATTCACAAGACTAAAGGCTGCCTCTCCCCATCATAGAATCAAGCGCTGAATTCTGGCAATGAATTTTGTGCAACCCAGCTTATCTCTCACCTCCCATCCACAGGAAGGGGTGAGACTTGGTTATTAGAGAGTCCGTACAGCCACGGGGTAGAGCAAGGACAAGTGTTCTGCTCCTTTGATAGGCAGCTTTTTTGTGGTGTAGTAGTGGATGACTTCAGGAACACTGTCGAAGGGAGGGCTATTCTGACCCAGGATGTATTTCTCTTTGGTTTTCATCAGCTTCATATGCATAAAACCTTGACTGCTCCTGCAAGGAAAGCAAAGTGTAAGTTAGTTCATGCTTGTGCATAGGGAGGAGGGGTGCAGCACCATGACAGGCTCTCCTCATGGAGGGGAATGCAGGAGAACAAAATGCCAGTTGTTGATAGGTGACAGGCTGAGACAGTGACCAGACTTGACAGAGTGACGGCTAGTTGCAAACCTCCATGGACAGTTCACCACAAAGGCAGCCTAAGGTAGTATTTTGTTTTCAGCACCTGTGCTGCCTGGATCCATGTGCAAGGCTGTCTCACCCAGAAAGTGATCCAGAGGTGTGCCAGAGGACAATCCATTTCCTCCCCATGGCCCCTCCCTCCAGCCCCTTCAATATTTTCCTATGAAACTTAGTTTTCACTATTGCAAGTCATTACTTATGGACCCAAAGATATCTGTGGTGTTGGCCTGTCAGAGGCCTGAGGGTCCCTTCACAGGCATGAGTGGGACATAAACCTTGCTCAGCTAGGCAGGATATATCCCATTCTACCCTGCGGATACCTCAGAACAGACCTTACCCATCCCACCCTGGCAGTAAACATCCAGAACATGTCTGTGCGTGCAATCTGGTGGCTTCAGTGGGAAAACTTCTCCAGATGAGCATGTTCCCAAGGTTCATGGTATAATACTGCACTACACTGAGCACTATAGTGAGAAAGGGCTGCTATCCCGTGGTATTTCTGCAGGCAGAAACCACAGTGTGACTTCCACAGCAGAAGCATTCAATTCCTAGGTGACCCGTCTGCCTGCACAGTGCACTGCCTCTTTGAAGAAGGCTCATGATTACACAGGCAGGAGAAGTGTCATGGAACTGCCCTGCCTGCTCTTGGCAAAGCAACCTGTCCAACATAATGCCACTCTGATGGGTAGCACCCACACTGCCATACAGCACCAGAGGTAAAGCTCTTCCCAAAAATGACCCTTCAGTGTTTGCTGTCGTAACATAGCATTATAGGCTACTTAAAGAGTGTAGAGTTCAGCCAGGACAACACAAGCACAAAGACCAGCTCCTACACGTGAAGATGTTAAATGAGGCTTAGAAGGTTTTTACAGCTTGTTTGATGTCCCAATCCCAACCTTCTGGCTCCAAGCCATTGCATCTTCTAGGTGTGTCCAGGGGCAGACACAATAGCATTAAACCTGGAGTTGGTCTGTGTCAGCAAAGAAACCCAATTCAAGATGACACAGAAAGATGCAGCAGGAAAACAAATTAACACCAGCTTCTCTAAAATCTGCCATATTCCAGCTGGCAGGTGCAGCATTCCCTTTGTAAGTGCCTGTATCATAATCAAGCTCATGTCTTTCAGATGTATTCAACAGTTCTCTGATGAAGAAAAACTTTCTGGTGGGCAGAAACCACTGCAGGCACTGTAATTATGGCTCTACATGCTTAAAATCTTGCTTTAAATATCAATTTCTTAGTGGGAAAATATATCTTTCAAGGCATAATTGATCTCTAAATTATTTCCCTTAAATAAGAGCGACATCTTTAAATACTTAAGAGGACAGATGTATTGCTCTGTTTCTTCAGTTCACTATGAATCTGCTTTGCTACAATATGACTGGAAAGTGTGCAGATGAATTAATGGAATCACAGGTGCATGCTAATTTCAGAAGTACAGCAAGGTCTGGAGAGCAATCTGTTAAGTGCACTTTAGTGAAGAAAAGGAAAAGACTCAAGCCCTTTTTAGAACAGGAAGACAATGCACATAGTAGGAACTAATTGCTACAAGCCATGTATTCGTGACAGACAGCTGTTGCTTCCCCAAAAACGACCTATGTATATACTCAGGTTTGAGTAGCACATAGTCATTGACCTTACACAAAAATAATCTCTGCTATATCATGACAGCTGAGCCTTCTCAAAGGTCACACTGTGAAGATGAGTGAAAAAGAACATGAGCTAGAAGTCATGAATAGCAGGCTAATGGAATGTAGCCAAAGCAAATCTACAGGTTCTGCTCTTGGGATAGAACAAACCTAAGCAGCAGCCCAAGCTGGGGCACAATGGGCCAGAAAAGGAACTACGGTAGGGAGGACACATGGTGGGAAGGAGAATGATTTGATGGACTGCCCACAAAGGCCTACTGCAGCCTGGGCTGCATAGCAAAGTGCAGCCAGCTGCTGAAGAGAGTGACTACTTCTTCTACAGAACGCTTGTGAGGCTGCATCTGTAACTGGTGAGAGGGGTGTCCCGTAAAAAGAGATGTCAATACTGGAGCATATCCAGAGCAGGACCACTAAATGTGGTCTGCGGGTGGGAGTATATGATGTACGACGATGGACTTGAGGGAATTGTGTCTCTTTAGTCTCCAGGAGGAGAAAAGGTGAAATGGAGGGTGTCAGGCTGCAACCACCCATTGCCTAAAAGGGAGAGTTACACAGAAAACAGAAGTTTCTCAGTCAACAAGCACAGGCTGCAAGGGAGTTCCCACTGGACATAGGTACTTCTTCCTCATAAGAGTGTTAGAGCCCAGGGATCAGGAGCAGGCAGGTCAAGAGGGTTTCATCCTCACAAGTTTTCAAAGCATTCACTAACCAAGTGTGTACTGCTTGGAGCAGGGGATTGGACTAGACTCCTCCAGAGGTCCATTCACAAGGCAACTGGAAGGTGTGTGAAACTGACTTCAGAGATTTGCAGTGTCTCACAGACAAATTTTCTGTTCATAAAGGAGTAGAACTGAAAGGCAAGAACTTTCAGTCAATGAACTGATTTTACTTACTGCTAGTGTTTGCAGCCAATACCACATTGTTAATGATAGACCTGATTTCCATCCTGGCTACTTTTCTGGGTGTCCAGACCTCTTTAAACTGAGCCTTATTTCAGGCTTACTGATAGATGAAAGCAAAGATTATGTTTTCAAATATTTTCCTCCTTCAGTCCTTTCTGCCCTCTTTAAGTTTCAAATGAACTGTCACTGGTTGCAAGTAAACATAACAAACCAGACAATTCTCATCTTCTGTAATGCAGAACAAATTAAGTTGGAAGAAAGTCAACTTAGCACCTTGAAATCATGCCCTTGAATTAAACACTTTCAACTGTAAACTATTCTGTGGAACTATTCACATCTATACCAAGGATCCTTCTGTGCTGTCTCATCTTCTCTCTTTGTCCTTGAAATGTGCCTCACAGTCTCCCCTCTTCTGGTATGCCTGGACTCAGAGACTCAGTGCCTTTAGAAACAGGTAAGGGCAGAATGCATCTGCACATGATTAACAGCACTATTGCTGCTAGACCTGTGACTAGAATTACAGGGACCATGTCAAAAAGGAACCTGGAAGTCATACTCCCTCTTCCTCTCCTCCAAACTCTTCCTTTCAATCTAAGCGCTGATTTTAGTATGAAAAGAAATGACTGAAATTTCATGGTAATGATGCGGAAAAAAGCTTCATGGTTGAAGTGGCTGTAAATAAGTTTCTGCTTAGTTTTTGAAACACTGTTGGAGTCTACCTGAACAAGTGCCTGACTAAGCAGTCCTGGTTTTGGAATGCCTATTTTTCATCTCTTTCAACAACAGTAACTACTAGAACCTGCCAGGCCCAAGGGTTTCAAAGAAAAGAACCCAAACAGCAATCCCAAATTCACATATGTAAACACTGATGAGAGCCTTGAAGAGATAAGACATACCCATTTTGCAAGAGAAGGTGTTGGGACCATACCTAAGGCATGTGATACTGTTATCATATGAATTCTGAATGTCATGGTGGTTTTTCAAATGTTGTAATAACTCTTTCCCACATTTTCATGCAACTGAGGGAAAATAGTGCTACTAGAGACAATATTCTATCCTGTCTTTCCTTTCTGGAAGAATTCCCATGAGTTTCAAATACAGAAGAAAACTGCTAATTGATAATCCTTGCATCAAAGTTCTTTGGAACGCTCAAGCACAGATGTTTACACAGACACAATACTTGATACATGACTAATAATCAGCCACACCTTGTTTATAATGTTTGGCAACACAATCGTAACACCAAGGGACTTTGAATTACAATTTCCCCACATATTTTCTTTCAGTTTTCAAAACCCAGTGAGGATGGGAAAGGAATCGGGCAGACAGCTGATCAGAATGTGCTTTTTTGATCTTATGCATGAAGTGTAATAAAAGAAGGTTTAATAAATATTAATTAGATATTAAACCTAGTATTTTTTTCCAGGAAATATCAATGGCTTTGAAACATCATTCAGTGTTCACAATCAGAAAGTTTGGCCAAGTCTTCTGAACACTATTTTTGCTGAAGAAAGCCCTGTTTTGTCAAATAGTTCTTCTGCATTCATTTTGATGAAATGTCACTTGCACAAGGAAAAAATTAATAGCTTTGTAGTAACATCAGAAAAAAGAATTCTAGCAACGTAGGAAATACATGTTGTGTTTTTTTTCCATTCAGAAATGCTTTTCCTTTTCATAATTTTAGCTTACATTACATGCTGTTACTTTGAACAAAGCCTATAATGTCTCATGTCAATGTATAACAACAAGAAAATTAAATAAAACCTCCTCTGAAAAATAAAAACCCACTACTTAATCTCAGACAAAAAAAAAAATTGAAAAATCATTTACTGGAGACATTCAGAGGCTGGCCTATGAACTAGTTTTCCAGTTTCAGTTTTGCTTTTTCAAGCACATTATACACAACACTGTCATTCTACACCTGACAGATGCCATCTCCATGATAAAATAAACAATGTCTCTTCCCCTACAAACAAGGTCTAGAAGTGTTCATTTGCACCCAATGTGTGAAGATCACTACTGAGCCCAGGCTCTATTCTCTATAACCAGTTTTCATCTGCTGCTTTGAAGGTAGTGAGAATGTTTAGCTTGTTGGATTTTCTGTAGAAGTCACAGAATCCATGCTTTCTGCTAACAGCTGGGACCCATTATGGTTTAGGCTAGCAGCAGACTAGTAATACACTTAACATATTTTTATTCAATTGCTGATTTAGAGACACATCAAAAATCCCACTACCTCTTTGTAAATTATACTGACAGATAGAAACTTGTCATTTTCACAATATTACAAGAGTTACTTCCAAGAACAAAAATCAACAGAAAGGTGCAAGTCCAGCATTTATCCAAAAGCCAGCACTACCCAAAGTTTATGTACTCAACTTTGGAAATCAGGACCACTTCTATAGACTGTGACGACAAAAAAACATAGCTTGCAGCTTCCTTTGCTATTCAGGGAAACCACATGCCTGTTTATGAGTCTACAGGATCAGGATGTCAATAGGCACCACCCTCTCTGAACTCAGCTCCGTACTTCCAGTAGCTATGATTGTGCAGGAACAGAAAGCAATGCCTGTCTCTGTTTTTACTCACAGACCGCACATTTAATTAACTTGCGAGATAGTCCTAATCTACAATTAAGAAATGTGAGTCAGGAGATGAAGTGAGCACGGTGCACACTGCTGCAAGAGCCTTGGGAAGGGGAAATCCCAACTCAAAGGTCTAGCTAGTATAGCCCACTTGGTGCCTGGTCTTCACTGAGCAAGACTGAAACATGACAACCCTATCCTGAGTTCCTGTTCCATGGTTACATCATGAAGGCACCTCTAGTGAGCCTGATGTGCACGGAAGTAATTGCTGAACACCTAAAACGTTTACAAGTAAGAAACGGCTCTCCCTCTTTAATTTGCACATCTACCTTTTTCACCAGTCTGCTTGTTAGTAAAGAACAGGTCTCAGACAATGAAAGGCATTTCAATAGCAGCCAGGAATTCCTGGTCACAGCACAGTTACCAGGAGTATAGGTCTCCAATTTTTACCCAGCCTTGTGCAATTAAAATTGGGTTTAAGGAAAAAGTGGGTGGGTATAAGTGAACCAAATATCTACAGTCCTGAAGGAATACAGAGAAGAGGAAACACAGGGAACAATCCAGGGCTGAAAGGAGATTCAAGAGAATGTACAGCTGCCCCTCATGCCTTTGGGATCATTTTGTTCTAGCAAGGTAGGTCATATTATTTCCCTCTTCTGCTGTGGAGAATGTAAACAATGCTGACAAGGAGGCTTAGCTCTTTAGATCACCATCCAGAGAAAGATGCTTTTAGCTTCAAACACTTGTCACCAACAATAACAATTCCTTGTTTCTAACTGAGATGAGCAACATAAATGTGTACTTCAATAAGACCTTCTTTGATGCCCCCAGAGATAGCTAATCCACATGCAATTAAATTTCTCTGGGCAAACCACACCATCTCAAAGTGACAGGCACTGACATGAGCACCTTAACCTACCTCAATGATTGTTCTATACATAGACGTATTTTAATTTAGCAATGCAGCTATTTTCAAGCTCATTCCATTCTTTTCGGAATGATAAGTTTTGAAATTTGAATCAGACAAATACCTCACACAAATTTCCCATGCAAGTTAAGCCTGTCTGGCCCTCTCAATGTCGACAGAACAAAAAAAGGTTTCCTGCTACAGGAAAAAAGCGGTCTTCAGAAATGTCTTCATTGTGCAATATTCAGTTATTTTAAATGAAAATGAGCAAGTTCTACCATCTTTTCACTTTTCTAATACAGGTAATATTTGGGTAGATTCTCATTGCTGTGTTCTTGGAAACAATCTTTTGTTACTAGAGAAAAGAAAACTCAAAAACTAGAGTGAAGTGGTTTGGTTTTGGTTTTTGCTTTCTGTTTTGTTTCTAGAAAAAGCATGTCACATGAAACAGAAGAATTGATTTCAAATCACTGTTACTTAATCTCAGTACAAAAATCAGGGTGTGATTCTTACTTTTTCCCTGAAGCAGAAATGAAACATCTACCTGACAAAAAAAAATGTTGACTCACACATGGTAGTAAAGGTCCCTGAGAAGCACTAACACACCTAACAGAGAACAGTGAACCCTGTAGTTCTGTGCAAAGAGACTACCAAAAGATACTAAAGGTGTGAACTCAGCTGTCCAAAATAGCAAAATATAAATTTAACTGTCACCTTTTCCTCTGGAAGTTGTGCTCTGGTTGAATAACAAAATTCACTGGGCTGATGCAAGAATTAAGTGAAATACTTTAAAAACAAGGTCATAGTCCAAGACTTTAAATTTTTCGGAAAATTTAAACCTGAGCGAAAATTTATTCCAAAGACTGTGCCATTAATGCTTCAATGTTTGAAAATACCTAGAAGACACCTATATTGGAGAATACACAAATCAAATGAAAAAAGAGACAACAGGAACTGAACCACAATTCTAAAGCAGATGTGTTCCAGCTCAAGGGAAACCTCTGTATTACAGAGAGATCCCAAAAATTATAGCAAAGGAATAATGACTTAAAATATCCTACAAAATATTATTCTTCTCAAGTCCTAGAACGGAATCTTAAACTAGTTTAACTGAAGCACGTTCTTTCAACCCAAAGTGGGGATATAATATCAGTCTGAAATGTACTATTTAGACCATCAGACAAACCACGGTAGGGTAGATGTGGGCCTATGTTTCTAATGAACCTATGAATGTGAAAAAAAGGACCAGCTTCGGTGCTATTTATAAAACTGCTTGTTACCACCAGGTATCACCATCATTCCCAGCAGCAAAATGTTTCTCCAGAACAGACCTGTGAAGAAATGGCATAAAAACCAAACTGGCAGGAGTAATGCTAGTGGAAAGGGCAAGTTTGCCTGTATCCCAGACCTACTTGGAAGGTTAGGTTCCACATCAGACCCTGTCCTGCTAGGAGGAAAGAAAGGAAACATTTCTCTTTGCAGCTGTACAGCCTATACCAAAGTCAAGGGGCTTCTTTTTCTCCTGCACAGAAAACCTTGACAATCTTCCTCAGCTAGAAAATGAAGTGAACTCATGGTCCTGTCATGGGCAGGAGAGCTGGGTTAGATGGTCTTTGATCATCCCTTCCAACCCCAACTGTTCTAGGAATATATTTTATGGTATTTTGAAGACAACATCTGTAATGTACCCAGCTCAGCCTAAGCTAGATAAAGCAAATTCAGAGCAGCAGTAAGACTGGAAGACTGCTCATTTCCTGATTCTGTAGATCTTTCATCCTCAATCTTGCACTTTTTACTTTGAAGAACTTTACTTTCTACAGCTTTACTCCAGTAAAGCACACAAAACAAAAGGAATAAAATCTCCAAACAACACAGTTCCTTATTCAGCCTAAAGCAGAAGCAGCAGGAGCATTTCAAATTAGAACCAGAAAAAATTAATCCAAGTTTATTTAGTTAAGTGGACACCAAGTGAAGACTAAAAAATCTCTTAACAACTCCAGATAGAAAGGTACTAATTCAGTGACTGTATCTCTACATCATGCAGGCTGACAGTCCCAAGCTCTCTGGGACCCCTTCAGAGCTAAACCAGTGCAGCAATAAACTGGATCATTTTCTCATCCTGTACCAGAGAAGTTAGGGCTTAAAAATATATTCACCATGTTTTACTGACAAGTACTTACTTCAGTGAAAGGGAATAGTCATGCTTGCTTGTTTGACTATTTCTTACAAGGTAGCTACACTCCTTACATAAACGTAACAGGTTTTCTGCATCTGTCCGACTGATTGCTCCATGATACCATCTAGAAAAAAAGCAAAGAGGTTAATACACACACAAATATTCCTACTCATACTGCTTTCACTACTTTTTAAGGTATGAATTGTTTTCAATAGCATATGGCTACCTTTAAAATCGAATATATTACAGAAAAAGCACTAGATGAAGTTATTTCAAATTGTAGAGGCTTGTATTTCCTGTCATCTGAGGGGAAAAACTCAGATCAGGAGACCACACGGTCAGGCTGGTGTACATGTTTATGTAAGAAATTCCCATTTAAAGCAACACATTAAAATCTGTCTTGCAAACAGCAGATCCATGATATTCACATCTGCTCCATTTCATCCCTGGGATACATCAGTTTTTAAACTAATACATGAGATAAAAAGACAACAAAAGCAAAGAAACAGAAGATCACACATGGAGAATATGAACAGTTAACAGTGAAAAAGATTTGCTAAAATAAATCTTTGAAAAAGGAGAAGAGTGATAAAGTGTGAAGATCTATCAAAAAGACACATTCTAAACAAAGCTGTGGAGGCTCTGAGAGCCTTATATAAATCTCTGATGGATCTGTGGAGTGGGTGTGAACAATTAGGGGAAGAAAGGAAATTGGGAGAGGAGAAGTGAGTCCTTCATTAAACTAGCTCCTGCAAACAAGGAAGCTTCTCAGCACACACTGCTCTGTATCAGCTTTCAAAATCTCAGACTCCACAAGTAAGCACTTTGACCCTTCCCCTAAGTTTCCAGAGCAATGTAGTGTGTCTGGCCATGTACTGGGTCGAGCACGTCCCTGAGGAAGATCTCTCCCTCCCTGCAACTACCAGGTGCACTTGGAAACACTGTGACACTACCACATCTGCCTAAGCAAGACAATGCACACATTAGAAGTGCTGTCTGTTCTTACCAGGAACTGTTGTTTGCTTTGTGTTAAAGAGTTTTATTCCATTTGTTCTTACTCTAAGAAAGATGTTCCAACTAAAAGATAAGTGAATAAAGGCAAGATAAATCTCACTGACAGAAATCCTACTCTTCACTACTTTGTGCTGGTGTCTCCATTGTCAAATCTGATGAGTGTGCTAAAAAAAAAAGTTGGTATTCAAATTAAAAATTCATTGTGTGCTTGATTAGAATGAAACTCTTTATTAGAGGGAACTAAAAAGAGGTTATACTTTGTATAGTCAAGACAGACTAGAAAGGGAGGTCCTGATGGCTTCATCACTTCACAAATAAGATGGAGACACAGGTGCAAATGATTTCTGGCAGTGTCTTTCTTGTCCTCTCCCATCAGATATTTACTGGTGAAGGATATTTCTCAATAAGCAATTCAAAGACTGGACTGCCTTCTGAGTGTGAGGGAATAATATAAACACATGTGTGAATCAGAAAATGGATTTGGGAGAATTTAAAAACTATTCCTATTAAGCTAAAATTATCTTTATTTTCTTATCTCCCCAAAAGGGCCAAATTAAACGAAAGTGAAATATTACCTTACCAAAACCAGGGAGATATCCTGGACTCTGATATTCAGAGAGAAATGGAAAAAGAACACAGGGCTGGTTTGAGGAAGAAAAACTTGCTTTTAAGAGTTGAAAGTAAAACAGTTGATAAGAGAACATCTGATTCAGATGTGACGTCTGGAAGCTGTTTTGGCTACAGCTGACAGTGAACAGCAGTATCCAGAAGTGTAATTGCTTGTGAGTCATATGTAATGTCATGTAATTGGGACACTCAGATTGCTCCTGTTCCAGCTACCTAGAGTGATAAGCACGGTGCGATAATCAGCTTTAAGTTCCTGAGTGATTTGCTGTTCAACTGTATTGGGTCTGTTTGTCCTGGGTGTGCTTATTTTTTTAAATGTCAGCATATAGGCATTTGTGAAGAAAGGTCAAGGATTCAAACATCAGTGATGAGGCCTTTAAAAAGTGCAACGACAGCTTGCGAAAGACACCAGTGCAAAAGCATGGAATAACCTGAATGTCTTCTAAGGTATCCTGGAAAATATAGGCACACAGTGCAAACCTGGAAGCAAAATCCCAACATAATCACACACTTTGTTATCAGGATCTCCTCCCAAGTTAAGTGCTCTGATTGTGGTTTACAGAATGCTCTTCCTGATGTCCCTTACTTTGTCAATGGTCAGGTGTCAGCCACTAAGGGGCCACAGCTCCACTGAAGGCAGGAGAGCAGCATCAATTATACAGTAAATATAATAAGTTATTGCAGCTTACATAATGCACAACACTACTCTACTTCTGAGTTAGAGCAAAACAGGAAACCACCAGATCTTGATTATAAGGCTGGGAGGGATTCACTTTCAGTAAGACAATGGAAACAGCAGAACACACTTTTTCTTTACACTGTTATTGAGGAAATAGAACAAATTACTTTGATTCCCTTGGGTCCATGAGTTACTAAGTTCATAGTCACAGATTCCTCAGTCACAAGTAACTAAAAATATTTTCTTGATATACTAACACACCTTGGTATTTCTGCCTGTTTGGGGAATGTCCTAACCTACCTATCCACTTGCCAATTTGTGTGCTTCCTTTCCTTTAGATCTTGCATTTCTTTCTGCAAAAACAGATTCCACTTCTGCAGAAAAAGAAGGAAGGGTTTGGTATGTGCTGTGGAGATGTCTCACACTACTAAAGCTTGAGGAATTTGAATTATTATGAATTATCTATGGTACAATAAATGTAAACTCTTCCACTTTCTGACACATTATTGTCAACTGTGCATTCATTTTAGGTTTGATCCATCATAAGTATCAAAAATAATCTCATGTCACTGGCATTTGAATAGTTAAAGAAGGAAAAACTAGACCTGCACTTTTCAGTTGTTACATGTAGCTGTAGTTACATTAAAAGACAGAACAACACAACAACATATTTATGAGTCAAAAATTAGTTAACAGAAACTTACCTTCCTGCAGTTATTTTAAATGTATTTGGGGGGAGGGGAGCGACTTTGGCGAGCTGGAACTGCCCAAATTGGAGGACCAAATTTACAGTTAACTTTATAGCCTTTTAGTCATTTACCTAACAGTATCAGTGACTGATTTCACAATAATGGTTGCTACTTCCTCTACTGGAGATAAGCAATCTGTCAATGGGCAGATGGTTCAAAGGCTGAGGTTGATTAGATGGAACATGACAACATACAGATGATATTATTATCTGTTTCAAACTTAAGCTTCCAAATACTGCCTAGAAAAATAGAATGTGAAGAAAATGCAATTTCTGGAACTACCTCCTCTCAAACACTAGGAGAGGATTCCCTCCTATTGAGGATTCAAAGTGTGAAAGGATTGTTAATTCTCTTAATACCACTAGCATTAAGGAACAAAGTATTCTCAAAAAGGGCACACTCACATCCATGCTAAATTATGCCCTCCCTCTCCAGTACAAAGAAATTCTGCCTCTAACTCAGAATGACAGTTTCTAGAGTGGACTGCCTTCAGGGATTCAAGACACATCTTCTTCACTTTACTGCATGAATCCACTGGCTTCTCAGAGCCCAGAATTATCAGTCTACCCTTTTAAAATTGCTCCACATGGGGATTTTTCTCTGTGTAGCAGGAATTCTGGCCCCTCCTCGGAGGCTGCACCTTTGGTACGATACAGGACACTGGGTCATTCCATCACACAATCCAGTCTGGCCAAATTGTTCAAGGAAAGGCAACAGTGAGGCAGGACAGGGGCCACTCTTGTGGATACCAGACGTCTGCCAGAGGGAATTCACCCAGAACCTGAATTTGGAGCTGTCAGAAGTGCATCTCAATACCACTCTCAAGTCTGATACCAGAAGAGTAGAAATAACACTCTCTTTTCTGAAAGCTTTTTGAGTGGTCTTATCAATCTCTCCCTGGAGGAGAGATGCAAGGCACATTTGATGTGTTAGAAACATGCTCTGCAGACGCAACTATATGGAATTCATGCAGCTTTTAAGCAGAATTTGGTTATATGTGATATACAACTTTTTTTCCCTAAGTATAAACAACAAGGTTGAAAATGGAATGACTGCACATACTTGACAGATAAAATTCACGGATCCTGAGACGAGTTTCCTGTTTAACATTATTTTGTTCCCCCACAAAAATTACTTACACTTTGCAGGACTAATAAGAGTAGGTCTTTGGGGCTTTGGGGATACTGAGGAGGGAAGCTCGACGCTAGGATCTGGGCACTTGCTGCTCCTGTAAGTGGGGAGGTAAAGAGCTAGAGAGCAATTACTGTGCTTACTTACATCTGCTTTTCCAGTTGAATAGTTGGATCTATTCTCTCTCCCAGGATCCCACAAAATTCTGGACTGCCATGTTTGATGGGTTTAAAGCCTCCTCCAGGTGGTCTTAATTGCCTGTGCTGGTCATTTGAGGGAGAAGGAGATGCTTGCCGTTTCCCACTTCCATTAAACTGGGCTGCAAGATACACAATAGTTACCTCTCCAGGCAAGGTTAGCAAAGACCAAAAGACTTGTAGCACTTCAAGAGGTTTTCACACCCTATAGAGAATAAACATAGACCCACTAACTTTAAGATGCTTTATCTACAAAGCTACGTGTATCATGTGAAGTATTTCTTACTATGCAAAGTACAGTCTGAAAACTCTCTTGCTTTTCCAGTAACAAAATTCACACTCTTCTAAACCTTGTTACAATAACGAGTGCCTATCTTAACACCTGATACTTTGATCCTCCAGAGACGATGCTATTAAACAAGTAACAGTAACAAGCCTTCAGTCACCTGCCATAATTCCAAAAGCAAGTAAGTGAGAACATCAGTTTGCCTCAGTTTATGTGGTATCATCCTAACAGTGATCCAAGTGCAAATCAGGCAGCTAACACCCATCTATCCATATCAGAAATACTGTCAAGCAGCAAAGAATTAACAGTGCATTCACTTACACACTGCTAGCACAAAGCTTTTGCCTTTAAAATCTAGGAAACAGAGAGGAAAAAAGAAAAATAGCCTTTCATCATTTCTCTCACTAACTATACTATTCCAAGAAAAGCAATACAACTTATTTTGCAAAGCTGTAACTTATTAGAGCACTGCAACAACTGTAGCCAAGCACATGCTAATGATGTCAGCATCCTCATTCTACACCTACAGATTCCACATATTTACAATTTTAAAAAAAATTAAAGGACAGAATGTTCACAGGAAGAGTGAAAGAATCTACCCACACCATATTCCTGACTCTTGTTGCCTCCTATGGTTTGCTGCTTCATCAAAAACTAACACTCCCAGCTGCAGATGATTTTATTTTAAGGTCATCTAGTGAGGACAAGGCAGAGAACCTTCACTGTGTCAGGGGGCCACAAGCACAAACAGCTCAATCAGCCACTGTGTGAGTTTCAACAGCAATAAGGGGAAAAATGTTACAAGAAAAACTGAAGGGACTCCCTAAAAAACTTACAGGCCTCATGCATTTACAAGTGAACTTACTATGACACACAGCCAATTAGGCAAGTGGGTGGTAGCATTTAGTGTTTTAAAGCACTCTTTTAAAGCAGACAGCTGCAATGTCTGAAAAGTTTAAAAAGATAATACACAGAGACATGTTGGATGAGGAAAGTGTTCTGGAGCTGCTTTTTAAATTTTTTTTTATTGCAAAATTTATTTTTTTATTGCAAAATTTGGGTAAATGCATTAAATCACATTCCTAAGTATGCATGGCAGAAATATACTGATTCTTTCTTAATATAAAGTCAGATTTAACCTCATTACTGGATAATGAGAGCTGATTAGCATAACAAGGAGAAACATTGCATGTGTATACTTGCCCAAGACATACATGAGCAGTATTATTATTTTAACTAGGGTACTCTCTGAAAACCAGTGAGCTTAATGTCTCCTTCTAAACAAGGAACATCTCTCAGACACCAAAAAATTCAGTTCACAAAACAAACTGAGTTCTGTTACTGGCTATATCTTTACAGCACAGAATCATAGAATGGCTTGGGTTGGAAGCAACATTAATGATTATCTAGTTGCAACCCCCTAATGGCAGGGAGATGCCACAGTAGGCAGTGATTTCATCCACTAGACCACATTGTTCAGAGCCCCATCCAACCCGGCCTTGAACAGTTCCAGGGATGGGCCATGCACAATGTCACACAGAGCAACATGTTCCAGTGCTTCACCACCTCTGACTAAACAATTTCTTGCTAGCATCTAATCTCAATCTCTCCTTTTTTAGTTTAAAAACACTCCCTCTTTTGTTATCTCTACATGCCTGTGTAAAAAGTCACTAACGTGATGGTTAGAGGTAGGAACTGTTCTCCAAAAATAGTACAAAGTTAAGTTTCAGATGCTTTTGAATGTTGGTGGTTTTTTCCTCTGTTTGAAAAGTTCAGATATGTCTCTTGACTTCTGGCCTTTTCATTTTTTTTTTGTTTTGTTTTTGTTTGTTTTGGGGTTTTTTGTTTTTGTGTTCCTTTTCTTTGTGAATTAGTTTGTCAGGAAGAAGCAGTCTTGAAGGGATATCCAGGCCAATTAAAGTGACAAGTGTGATACCCAGTTAGGTACCTGCCCACCCAACGTTGTAATCAGGTCTGAGTTTTGGCTGTTATGAATCCTCTCTTTAACAAAGCTATAGTATATTCAGCCATTGTGGTTATGGAACTGACTGCAGTACCTGGCTTTCGCACTCTCTACACAGCCTCACTTCCACTGCCCTGTAACTCCTGTTACTCCATAGCCCTGTGACAGTGGCATGCCAGAACTCCCTTGCTTTATGTCTCTCAGGGTCCTAGGCACCACCTTTCTGTGCAACAGCAGTAGAAGCCAGCAAAAGCCTGGCTTTTATAAAACCTCTTTCCAAGAGTTCATGACCATTGCTGGAAACTACTACCAAATGGCCCTCTTGATCATTGAGACCCTCTTTATAACAGAGGGCCACATTATTTTGTAAAGCAATACAAAGATAGGCTTTACAGACTTCAGAGGCGTTTCCTTCACTGAAAAGTTTCCTATGTCCACACGACAGCCTGAAGAGGACAGATTTCTCATAACTCAGTGGATGCCAGTGTCAGAGTGACATTCTTGAATGGGCCCTCTAATGCCCATGCTATCTTCTATCTATCCAGTGGGCTCTCCCTGGTGTTATCTCCATTTCTAGCCAGACTTGTGTACCTGAAAGCTACTTTATTTCTGTTACTTTGCCAACCTCCACTCTTCTGGGCAAACCAGTCTGCCCAGCTCAGCAGGAGTTCTAACAAGACCTGCTCACTTCCCATAAAAGCCATCAAAAACACATTTTAGCATCAGCTGTACAGCCCTCCCATAAAACAACACCAAATCTGTTTGAGAAAGAACTCCAGCTGCAGACAGTCAAAATGCTGCATTCCAGTTCTGCTACACAGAGATGCAACTTTTAGCACAGCAAAATCCGTAGGCTACGTACAGCTTGTTCCATCCACAATGCCAGCATGACACCAGCCCCAGCTCCAAGCTTAGGAGTCAGAGAATAGAAACACTCCCATCAGCCTCAGCACATTTCATAGCTTATGCACACTTTCCTTCTGACAAATCTCAAAGTCCAGGTTGGATATACACAGGTTTTAGCTATGCTTCAGCAACAAATCCTGAAATCATGGCACAAGAACAAATTTTTTCCTTCAAAGACCTGCATGAGTAATTAGGTTCATGATAATTCTAGTGTTACTTGCCGTTTTGGTTTGTTTCTACAGTCTATCATCTGACAAATCAAAAACATTCGCTGCACAGGTCTCTGTGTCTGCAATTCACATCACAAATATCTGCTGTTCCCTTCAGATGAATTTCTCAAAATAGGAAAGTTTCAGCAGAGGGTCCCTCCAGGATCTTCACAGTTCCATGTTACTGGGAGATGGTAATTGTGGGCCTGTAAAGTGGGACTTACTTACTGCTAGAATTTTTAATAGCAGTTAGACCAACACTGCAGTTTTCAGAAAAATCCACCTCAGCTAAAAACCCTTTCCTGGAGAACCACTAAACTACAGAACCACAGAACAAATCAGAAGAGCACTTCATACATCTCAGCAGAGGGTCAACACTTCTCCATTGCAAACTTTCCACCATTTCAAACTTCAAAGCTGAGCCTCTTCTTTCCTTATTCTAAACATTACAACTCCTAGGACCAAGAGGAAGTCTAGAGACACCAGATGAAACAGCAGCTTGCAACTGTGCTTGAAGCCAATCCTTAGACATTTCTTTGTGACAAATAGCCTTTTACCTAAAACAAACTAATCTATAATGAATGGCAGATGTAATCAGAGAAATCTAATTAATCTCAGAAAGTGTTTACTCATTTTAAATAAGAATTCTCCATGCTGAACTTGTAAGTAATCCAGCTATATCATAATACCACTTAAGTAAACCTCTCTTTAGTCTATTAGTTCTGTAAAGCAATATTTTGCTCTGCGTGTTTTCATAACTACATAGTACTTTAAAGAATATTTACACATAAGCCAATTGTAAAATCTTGTATTGGACTGACCTTGCTAATTTACAGTTATATGTAAAAACTGAAAAGTAGATACAAAGAAAAAATTTACAAACCTAAGATTCTTTTTGAAAAACAGCTTAAAAAAACCCTATTTCAGAATTTACCTGATAAAGACCAAAAAAGTGGGTATGAAGATGAACACAGAGCTTAAGACAAAATCCAAATGAAGTACAACTCATCAATTTCATATAATATGACCAATACATAAAGAATAATGTCTATGATTTACATATGCACAGATATGACTCTTAAGACTTAACTTTTAAAACTAATAATCCAGTTTCTATAGCTGCTGTATTACTATTTGAAAAAGTTGTGAAATGTGATCTCAGTGGAGACAGATGTATACTGGTCACACAGGTGGTATCTCAGCATTGTTCAACAATGAAGTTGCTGGTTTTTGAAAGAAAAACTACTTCTGGGTAGCACACAATCACCGTCCTTGTGTGGGAAACTATGTTATCAGATCAGGTTGTTTATCCAATCATTTCTTCACATAGGATGAAAAAAATCTGAAGATGGAGACTGCAAGAGCTCATTGAACAATTGTTTCCAATGCTTAACTGCTCTTGCAGAGAAAAAAACAACTTCCTATATTGAGTCAGAACCTCTCCTGATTCATCTTATATCTCATCTTCCCATCACACACCTGCTCATTTGTGAAGAAACTGGCTCCATCTTACTGAGGATCTCCTCACAGGCATTAGAAAGTTCCCATTATGTCCCACCCAAAGTTTTCTCCTCTCCAGGCTAAGCAAGCCCAGTTCTCTCAGCATCTCTTCGCATGTGCTGTCATGTGCTGCAGTTTCTTGCTATTTTGTTGGCTCTGTGCTGACATCATTTATCAACATCCTTCTTATATCAGAATCCTGCCACAGCATTATGCATAGTCCAAGAAATATAAAGAGGAACAGTCACATGGCTTCATCCACTGACTTGCTCCTATTCACACAGGCCAGCATGCTGCTAGCCTTCATCATGGTGAGGAGCATTGCTACCCACATTTAGTCCACCTTTCCCCCAGGACTCCTTAAGCCCCTTCAAGCAAAGCTGCATGCCAGCAAGCAAGTCAACCAGATCCAGGTCCATATCATTGTAGGGGGTTAGTTTCCTCCAGATGCAAGTCTTTGGGTCTGTTCTCATTAGATTTTGTATGCTTGTTGTCAGTGCATTTCTCCAGCTTGTTCAGGTCCCTCAGAATGGCAGCTTTGCACACACCCTCCCCTCCCTTGGCTGTTATTCCAAGTTTGATAAGGGGCATTTCCTCTCCTTCTGCTCTGGGTTACTAATAAGTATGCTAAACAGGAAGGGTTCCAGAACATATCCTCGGAGGAATCACACTTGAAAACAGATTCCAGGAAGGGCATGAATCACTAACACTAGCCTTTGAGGTCAATGTACATGATAGGTTTTCATAAATCTACTAGTCCACCCATGTAGGCTACAACATTCCAAACACAGCTGATGCCACAGCAGGACATGCTGAAGCTAAAGTCAACATAGATGACACCAACTGCTCTCCTTCCATTAAGAGATCTAGAGTTTTAACAGAGAAAGCAAACAGGTTTGTCAAGCAGGATTTAGCTAGGGTAAACGCACACTGACTACTTAGTAATCATTGCTCTCAGGCTTCTTCCATGCTCACTCCCAGAGCCACATCTCTTTTCTTTCCTCTCATCCCCAACACTTCATCACACTATGCCTTTGAGATCACTCCACAGTTTCAGGACACTGCAAAGCAACTTCCTCATCATAGAGACACTCAACAATAAACACTGTTTACATCCCATACATTAAAATGGGGGTATGGACAAGGAGTGGGAGAATCAGAAGTTTTAGTAATATGAAACAAGTGCTAAGATGATTGACAGCAGGTTGGCTGAAGTACCAAACAAAAAGTGCAGAGTTCCATATTTCTGCAGCAGGTAAAGATTTGAGATGACTCACATTTACTTTTCAGACATTTCTTCACACACACAGACATACACATCCGAAGAGCATAAGTGCCTATGCTACAATTGTGACAGAAAATTTTGAGGCTGGGATCTAGGAATCCTACCTGCCAAAGCTGGGATGGTGACTTTGTTCCACTCCCACGGCTGATCATACTCATCAGCAGGCCTGTCATCATCCTGTGGCAATTTGCTTTCTCGTAAACGGTGACTCACCACACTTTCAGAATCTGATTCCACACCACTGCCTTCTGGTTCATAGGGTGTGTCATAGAGCTGCATGTTTTTCTGATGGGTCTTCATGCCTTCCTGCTGTTGAAACTCTGTTGGCAAAGAGGAAAATTGCATCAGAATCACTACAAACCATGTCTTATCATTACAGTCTATAATTTTAGAGCATTCAACTTCCACCCATTTCTTAACAGCCACATAATTATAGAGATGACAAGCTTGTACAAGACTTCTAAATTCTACCTCTACATTGGTAACTGGCTGGAAGCAAAAGTTTGCTCCAGTTAACAACCGCAGCTTCATGCCTCCACCAACATTTCCCAGCTTGTGCAGAGCCAGATTGCAGGAACCACACAATCCCTGTCAGCCAGTATAAAGCACACTTAGAAAAAAGTGTATATAAATTCCCAGGAACACTGAAATTTGTGTATAGTTAACTCTTCAGGAGGAGATTCTTCTGAAGGGCAATTTGAAGGCACAAGGAACATAAAAAAATAAATCCCACAGTATAATTTTATATGCTGATTAAAAAAAAATTGCCTGCATTTAGGCCTACAGAGTATCAGCAAAAGATGAACTAGGACTAGAGTAAGAACACTAAACAAAAGCATTGGTAACTAGAGCTTAGCTCACATCAAGGGGGTTGTAAGAGTACCTCTCAGCTGCCTGAAAAGCAGTCAGAACCAAACCTTCTTGGGCAGAATCAGAAGAAGCAGAAAGGAGAACCAGGCACAAGAGGTAGTTCAAGAGATCCAAGTGGTACATTGGGTGTACCCTCTTCCCCTGGTGTGTGGTGCAGCCCTGGGACAGGTTGCCAGGTAGGTCATGGGAGGTGTCTCCACTCTTTGGAGTTCACAGAGCCTCGGTTAGGCAAAGCCACGGTCACTCCATCTACTGATACAAAATTGGTGGAGTGAGTGATAGACCAAGTGGCTGTGCTACCATTCAAAGGGACCCGGAGATGCTGGAAAACAGCAGGCTAACAGGCTGGGAAGCTGCTCAGCAGAGAAGGATGTTGGGGTCCTGTACGACAGCAAGTTAAGCGTGCGCCAGCAATGCCCCCTCAGAGTAATGAGGGACAACCTAACCTGGGCTACATTAGGAGTGCTGAATGCAGACCAAGGGATGTGATTCTTCCCCTCTACTCAGCAATGGTGAGGCCACATCTGGACTGCTGGGTCCAGTTCTCATGTGCCCAGCACAAGAAAGACAGACAATACTGCAGGCAGTTTCAGCAGAAGGCCATGCAGCTCAGTAACAGGACTGGAGCACTTTTCGTGTGAGGAGAGGCTGAGGGAGCTGAGACTTGCTAGCTGTGAGAAAATATGTTTTAGTGGGGACATCATCAATGCATATAAATACCTGATGGAAGACATTGAAGATGGAGACAGACTTTTATTGACAGTGCCCAGTGACAGGCCAAGATGTAATAGGCACAAAAGGCACAAATCAAAATACATGCAATTCCACCTGAACACAAGAAAACGCTTTTTGACTGTGATAATGGTCAAACATTGAAATGGGTTGCCTGGGAAGGCTGTGAAGTATCCATCTTTGGAAGTATTCAAGATCTGAATGGACACAATCATGGGCAACCTATTCTAGCTGATCCTGCCATGAACAGGGTTTTTTATTAGATGGTATCAAGAGGGCCCTTCCAACTTCAGATGTAGTGGGATTATACTGACCACTGCAATGACAAAATAAGAATGCCAATAACTGTAGCAAATTGCAAAGTTACTAGAAGACTCAGCGAGAGAACTTTTTAAGCTACAAATGAAGCAAGGATTTAGAGCAGTTCTCTCCATTACTATAACAAAATTCATAAACCAATTCATATATCAACAAGAATATTATAATCAAGTAATTTCTGCAGACCACTTCAAAGTACAGTGAAAAGCCTGCAAAATGACAGTGCCCTTACTCCTTGAAAATAATTATTTTATTTATACATTAAAAACCAGTAAATTTGAAGAAATATACACCAGAATTGATGAAGATGTAAATACAAGCAAGATATGTTCTGTTAATTTCTAGTTAGGAACAACCACATTAAGAAAAAAAATGCTGCACTGACAAAAAACTGTAATATAAAGGATATACAGCTCTCTTGAATACTCTGGATCAAAAAGATAAACATTTTATTTCTTCTAAAGTCAGAAAAGTGGTATGTATCTGCTTGTGTTTCAGTACTGTGGAGCCGGTCTACACCAAGAAATGTGCATTTCTCAGGAACAGAAGCCATGATTCACCCAAATCAGTTTTAAGTGCCAAACACAAATTTGTGTGCCAAGTACAGCTATGCAATTGGCTCCTTGTGTGTCAGCATGTTTCAGTACAAGAACTCTTGACTGACATTTTTCTTTCACCCAGAAGACCAAAGCATCAGACCATACAGAAAAGTTTACTAGTAAATAGAAGGTGGTTCATGTTCACAGACCACAGTTAGAGAAATTACAAATATTTGATCCTAAAGCAGAAAAATTTTTCTAGGAAAAGCTAAAACCTAGAGGGAGTGAAGTGCAGGACCAGGAGTTTGACTTAATGATCCTTGTGGATCCCTTCCAACTCAGCATATTCTGTGATTCTGTGATGCATAAAAACATATGTGTGTATGAACATACACTTACACATACATGTTTACAATCTCTTTTGTAAAGCTTTGTATTAATATGCTTGAAAATTTATTTACAAATACTCTTAAAGATGAAAGTAATTTTACTAAAAGTTAAATCAGAGAAAGTTCCTTTCAATAAATGACAGAACAGCTGAATCTGTACCATAAGCAGTATTAGCATTATACACACTGATAGCTCAATGCAAACTTGATATTCAAGAATCAGGTAGTAGAAGACAATAGAACATTTGTGATGAAGCACTTCCCATGGTAATTTTACAGTCTCTAATAGTGGCAGCTCTAAGGGTTAAAACAGTCATTGGAATAACTAGGAAGTCCAAAACTGTGTTCATTTAACTTTTTCTTTAGAAATTCACTTTTATTAATGATTTAATTTGAATTCTTATCACTGATAAAAAGTATGTTTTTATACAGTTCAGCATTAAGTTAATAGCAAACAGAAGAAGTAACAATTGAAGTTTTGAAAGCACTAGTTTTCCTAGCAGTCTGGAAGACCCCACAAGAAATTCTTGTTCTCACAGATCAGTGGTTATAACTGAATCAGGCTCCAGAAGTTTGGGCTCCTATGTAAAACCAAGAACCTGACCAGGAGAGGTACAGAAACTGACACAAGACTATGAGATACGAGATTCAACTTGATATTGTTCTTCCCACTTGGTGAATAATGCTGATACTCCCATACAGAACAGAACTCCACAGGACAAGCAGCCACATCAGCCACACTAAACACCTTAATAGCCCTAAATAATTCAACAGCATTACACATAGATGCACTGTATTCCTGAAAAGAGTTTGAAGAGAATTAGGGGATATATTGTCAGGGAAGCAGAACCACTATAAAGCCAACAAAAGGAAACATTCAAAACATTACTACTTGCTTACAGAACCCAACACGTGAACTTCTACAGCTTGCCTTCCGAAAGGATGCGACAGACTAAAACATAACCAGATCATTCTATAATGGCCAGATGCCAATAGATATTTCCTTCATCTCAAACTAAAGCATGCAGTAACAAGAGGTCAAACAATGTAATTGCACTAATAAAAAAAGTTCTGATCACATAAAAACATATTTTCGCAGATGAAGCACATCTGTAAATGTCACCAGGCAGTAATAAACTCAATGCCATTTTACAGCCCCTTTGTAACATGTCTTCTGATGAAACATCAGACAAGAAAAATGCAGGAGTCTTACTGCCACAATTGTGTAAGGAATGTCAGATACAGAGAGATTCCCTGAAGTTAAGTGCTTGCAAGAGTTTTTGTTGTCCTGTGTGGTGAAAAGACAATGAACAAGACTTTCTGGGCAGGTTGGGAAGCAAAGACAGGCTCCTGCATCACAGTAGCAGCACATTTTGCTTGTCTACATCTAATATGCAGGAAGAGTCTTAACCTGCAAGAGAAAAAAGCACTAAGTTATATCAATGCCCTGATTTTTTCAACCTCTACTATTCTACTGGGAAACCTTTTAAACGTATCACAGCATCGGTGGTAAGACAGACATATGTGCTTCTTTATTGGTCTGACAGCAAACAGTAATTTATGTATGCTCCACTGAAAACCAGGGAAAACTATAATGCAATTGGATACAGTCACATTAAATTACAGATCAATCAACAGCAGCACAATAAAGCTGTTTTGCCCGGCCGGTATGTCACATTTCAAAGTGTACTGGCCCACACATATCAGCTGCAAAAGCAATAAACCAGACCCATCTCCATCTCAGCTACAGCTTTCAAGACTAGTGCCAAATTAAAATGATGGTCCTACCAGTTCCTCAGCTGCTTTCTCTAGCCAAAAGCCCTGTCCTAGTGAGACGAATCTGACTATGAAGGTATCATGCTGGAAACACTACTAAGATGCAAGGTCAGCTTTTGAAAAGCTAGCACTGAAATTGTCTTTTAAGCAAAGTACAAGGGTTATCAACACCCTTTGTATCTGACAAGCCTTACAGCAATACTCAGGACAGAGAACAGAATTCTACAGATTGGATTTTACAGGGGACATTTAGCTGCACTCATCTCCATTCAACAGTATGGAACTCACAGAGTTTATCTGGCCACATTGCTGAATAAAGTTTCATCCTATTTTAGAAAGCATGAAACAAAATACTTGGAAATACTCCTAACCCCAGCAAGCAGCTGTTGCTAGAAAACCTTTAATGTAAGTATAATGACTTCCAAGGTCATTTTTTGCATGCACTTAAATTTACTCAGATACATAGTTATCTGCAGGAAGCCCAGTATATTTTTCATTCATTTATTTAACACACATTAACACGTAAACACTATGCTGGAATAAGGTTGTACCGAGTACAGCTGTCAAGCTGTCAGCTTTAAGAATTTCTGTCCTCCTACGGTTGGATTCAGACCACAGGTCTCCTCCAGATGGTTGCTTCTCCTCTGCTCTCTTTCCAGAAGTCAGCATTTAAACAACTTTGATCCTACTGACCTGGATTTAGTCTCCCACTGACCAAATAAAATACACAACCTGCTGTTAACTACATGCAGAACTGTAACCAGCCTGCAGTGAACACCAAATGCCGTGCTGCTATTCTCACTGCGTACAGTTGTGTCACCCAAATCTACCAGATAATTCCAGTGATAAGGATCTCAACATTGAAGCGACTTTATCTGGAACTCAGAAAACTTTTCAAGGCACGCAGGCAGACCAAACATTTATCATCAGAAAGATATGGATATTTAATTAAAGCAAGCAAGCTCTATACCCTGAACAGAGTCCACTTCTTTCATCTTATCCTCCTGTGTACAAAAAATTCGCCATAAGGAGAGGGAGTGCTTCTGCAATGAGAGAACAGGCTAAGCTGTCTTCAACTAGGATAGTCAGAGCAGAATTATGAACAGCACAACTTTTGGAATGTGGATTCGAACACTTTGTATTCAAAAGCCCTAAAAGGGTAGTCCACAAAGTGTTTGCAGGACTTACCATAAGCTGGCTTTCCATGCATAAGCCTGGGAAAAATACCATATATATATATAAAACAAAAGGTATGTGAGAACAAAACTCAGGAACAAGGCCTGTTGGTGGACAACAGCCAATTGCATTCCTTGTATTCTCACTGTCACTGAAAACCAGAAGTTATCAGTGGGAGCAGAAAGGAACTTGAAAATGCTCAGGTTCCCATTGAGAGGTAGTGGTGAGTATCTGATGCATTTCCCCCAACATTATCCTGACAGCCTGGCAATCTCACAAAGGTCACATCAGAGCCAGATCTGATCACAGAAAACCAAGTCTCATCTGCAAGACTTCTTGTTATCAAGGAACAAGTTTTTCTGAAATGGCTTACACCTCTGCTTTATACATGTTCTGCTCTTGAGGCTTCTAATGGAAAATCACTGAACTGGCAAGCAATCACATTGAAGGGCAGTGAGCTGTTTGCTCCAGGTGTATGGGTAGGCAACATACCAACCAGTAACTTGCCAGTTTGCCAGAGGCATAAGACAGATCATTAATGCAAAGATCACCCTGATATGAACATTTGCTTCCCTTGAATTAATTCCCAGATAAACAGGTCAAAATACTTAACCAACTGCTTACTTAATCCAAGCCTCACCACTACTGTTTCTTTTCACATCCATTTTGGAAAGACAATCGGAAAGTATTTCAGGCCTTTTGATGCAGAATTCTCATTTTATTACTGCAAAGTCTGTTCACTAGAGAAGCTAAGTTTTATCACTGTTCAAATTTCACATCAAGTCACCAGAAATCAAACTGATTTTCAGTCTGCTTCCAGATCCAGCCAGATGCCTCCAACTGCTGGGACACAAAGGAGCACCAATTATATTCCAATGGCAGGGAGGGCTGCTTTGCTTTAAGACTGCAGCAACTGCCACCCAATGGTAATTATTCCAGATTTTGCTGCAGGAAAAGCTGGATATGAGAAGATCTTCCTTCCCTCATCTTTTTTTCTGAACAGAAGCCAAGTGACTCAGAAGCGAGCCACTTTCCAGGAATGAACAGACATTTGTTCCCCTGCCTTGATGTGAGGGCTTGGCATAACCCCATGATGTGAAAACCAATGTCTTCACGTTGCCTGCATCATGCCGGAAATACTACTAAAGTCCAAGTATGACTCATTACCCCAGGAAGAGGCATTCAAAGCAACCTTACATTCCAACAATCCTGATAAAGAAAAGTTGTTAGGCCAGTCAGAGCAGGGACAGGCACGGAGAAGACTGTTTATGATAAATACCAATAAAACAGCTAAAAAAATCCATTAATATTTTCCACAGAAGGTATGTACCAAATTAAAACAAGCAACCATTACCCTGCCCAAGAAGACAGGAAGCACACTTTTGTCTTTGTGGGTGGGAAGGGGTGAGGAAGAGGAGGGGTGGGTCTTGGTGGAGTCGAAGGAGGCTGATTAAAAAAACAAAACACGTGGGAAGAAAACCTAAATCCTGGTGGCCTGGAAGAACAGCAGTACTGCTTCTAAAGCATATGAAAATTATCCTTGGAGATGTATTTCTCTTTTGGCAGAGGCAAAGAAATAAAAAACTAAATTTCTTCAGTTTCCTGGAGGCAGAAGTTTATTCTACAAAGCCTTCCCCCTCAACATCATATTTTCTGATAAGTAAGCAGTGATTAAACTCTCTGTCAGTTTAAAACTCTCGATTTCTGCAGACTTTGCCTCTTTGGAGGTGCTTTGATGCTGCTTACCTACTTACTCCTTGCACATTTTTCAGTAAGACACAGAAGAAGAGTAGGGATGTCCTTTTTATTTAGATGAGGGGACAAAGACTCCAAAAAACTCCACAAGTCTGTACATGTACTGCTGCTTGACCAAGAGCCAACTCCAGGTGCTGCTACAGCCAGTTACATTACAGTGCTCTATTCCTGGTTTGTTCATAGGTTTTCTTGACCTGTCTGGAGTACTGACCTTTGGGATTCAAGGATCATTGTTTCATGACCTAAACAGAGCAATCCAAGAGGCAACAGTGCAAACCAGAAAATTTAAGATCCTCATTCCATACTCCAAAACTTCTAAGCTGTGTAAAAGAGCATTCATTTCTTGTGGTAAGAGGAAGTGGAAGCCCACTGGGAAAGAGAGTGCTGTGCTGGGATTTCCATGTACACCAGTTAGTACAAGGGCTCTCATCAGCTCAGGACACAAATGACAGTGTCTCAAAAGATTTGCTTTAAGATTAGCACAAACAGAATAAATTCTCCTTAAAAGCCATCCTAACAACCAAAGTCTAAATGCCTATTTTAAACAATCTAAAACTGTCCTATGTCAGAACAGAGAAGTTTGTAGTGAATATCAGTTAAATCAGTCTCACTGCTCATGACTGCTACTGATGCCCCCCATGCCCTTGTCAGTGCTCTTCATGAACATAGTATCTTACCTTCACAGGAATCACCTTGAGAGCAGAAAGGGGTGGAAGAAGAAACCATTCATAATTTAAATGCCTTTCAATACTCAGACAGAAGGAAGACATTTTCTTGCCTTAGGTCTGCCTGTGAGAGTCTCTGCTAAAAGCTTACTCAAAAGAATCAAATAGAATCAAATGAGATAAGCACTGATCAAAATTATTTTTTATTGAGTATAAATATATATATTTATATACTCAGGATGATATTGCAAGGAATAACCAGATGTGAGCAAAAGGGAGTTTATATGGCCAAGACAAAATACGCAACTGTTTCCTGATAGTTGGAGGTTTAATTCTATGAGAATTATGCAGAAGGGAGTTATCTTTTTTGCATGTAACTGACTTTGAGCACAGCCCTACTAGGGATGTGGGAGAGGCCAGAGAAGGGTAAGCAGATAGAGGCCTCACTCCACACTTCCTCCCTGCTATGCCCTGTGATATAGTGGGAAGAAGATCCCTACAGGTACAACTTACATGGCACAGTACAGTGGTAGACTTATGTAGCCAGAAGAAATGCCGTATCTGATTTAACAAAGTCAGATGGGATGTATTCTCAGCCAGGTGAGACACGTTATCTTCTTTTAGCCACCTGCTAGCACTTGCCTTACAGAGTACAAGGCAGGGAGAAGAACTGATACTTAATAGCTCCTAGAATGGATTTATTCCATAGACCTGGTAGCTACATCATTAAAAGGAACACAGAAATGTGAACTGTACATTGTTTTCATCCAGCCTGTGAATGATTGTGTCGCTATGATTAAAAAACTGAAAACAAACCAAACAAAAAAACCAAATGCCAGCTCAAAACATAGCCTGAAACCTCCTTGATGACTAATGCCCATTATTTTATTAGGAATTTTTTTTAAAAATGCTAAGAAAACAAAGAGAAGTCAAGCTTTGGAAGAAGTATCTGATGCATTTACAAGAGCTCTTTCCCTCGTCTCTTCCCAGCCAGCATTCCAGGAAGAGCAGGCACTATCAGTACTGTTTCCTCCTTTGGCAGGACTTAAAAGCCACACTGCATCTGCATGCTCAACCATCTGGTTTTTTTCCTGTTCACTGCAAGGAACAGCCACAGTGATTCTTTGCCACAGTGATAAGTTGTAAGTTTGCAACTGGCAAGTTGCAAGAAGCAGAGATCAGCCACTGTGGCTGATCAAACCTTTATCTGCAATTTTCCCCACCTCTACGTGCTTTCCCCAAGGGAAGTGTTGTCCTAGTTGCAATCTTTCTGTTCTGTCATTCAAGCTGAGTTCCTGGGATAATCTAGGAACTCTGATCAGCACCTAAGCATGTAATAAAGATGAATCACCACCTCCTGGACATAAAAGCTTTCAGATAGAACTCCAAATGTTAACTGCCAGTGTAAACTTAAAAGTCCAGCATGGTTCTGCCCATGCATACAGTAAGGACCAATAACGTAGACATAAAAAATGGCCTACATTTGCTGTTTAGCCCTGGAGAAAAAATGGTTTAATTTAGCATTCTACCTTGCCATGATTAGACAAAGAAAGCTGCTCAGTTGTCATTACATGCAACCATAGATTTTAGTCATCACAATCCAAGGTCTTGCATGCATTACATGACAGCTGACAGCACAGAGTGAGTGACAGGGATATGAACACTGAAATTACTGGGAAAATGTTTCAATTCATCCTCTTTGGCCTATGATCTCTTTACTCATTTCATCAAGTAGGTCAGCAAATGATGGAAGGAGAAACATGCGTCTAGCATTTGTAGGACTTCAAACAGCTTGCACTAAGCTGTGCAGCTGCCAATATTCAGTAGCCTGTGTTTGTAGATTTATCTGTAGTTATACTACTCAGGTAAACGCTGACTGGATGTCCATTCCTAGTTAAAAGCCCACTTGCAGAGTAATCTGTCAGTTACAAGGTGTTGGGTTTTCCTCTGGGACAAGACTTATATAACAGTACAGAACACGAAGCAGTGTTTGAATGTATGCAGTATACAGTCTATCACATCATCACTCGAGCATTTGTGCTTACACAGATACATAACAGCAAATAAATCTGGTTAGCACTCAGCACAGATCATTAAGAAAGCAAATGACAGTCATGTGCAAACATCATAAATCAGTACCTTTTTTCTCTTCTTGCAATGGAAGTATCGCAAAACCGGAAGGGCAGTATTTGATATTTCCCACTTAGGTCAATGTCATGTTATAAAAATTCATTGCAATCATGATCCTGGTGCATACAACTGAGTCAACACTTTCTGGTAGTTTTTCCAGTTACACTCTTATTTTCCAGTATGAATCTCTAAACCACTAACCAGTGTGCATGCAAATGTTTACAATGGACAAAACCACACCCCTGGAGACAATTGTTGAACGCTGTATTTTTTGCTGGGTTTTGTTATTTGTTTTAAGAGAAGGACACAGAAAGATCCTTTAAAAAATGGTTAGGAGAGGCTGTCTTTTGATACACTCTATACTCTACCATGTTCTCAGTAATGGTGCACCTCACAGCCAAAGGAAAGGGCAATAGTATGTGCTACTCAGCAAAAATATAATACAAAATCAAGGGTACATATGAACAACATCACCTTTTTTTTAAATTCATCTCACTCTTCCCTTTCTGTTTCAACTGAGGCAGCAGCACAGACACCTAGACAATCTCAGGCTACATTAGAGCCATAACTGCTGCTGCTGGACTTGCTTATAAAAAGCTCACACTTTTCTTTCTTGCAGCCCATCCCAGACAAGTGCAGCTGTTGTTAGTCTGCACAAAAGACAAGAGCCAGAACAGCACAAAATGCTCTGCTTCATCACAGAGATTTTCAAGTTATTCACTCCACAGAAAATTAATGCAGAACTGAAAGCAAGCCAAGTTCCTTCAGGCAAACCTAATTCCCCCCAGGTTTACCTGGGTTTCTCTTAATTGTTACTGTAACCTGCAACAGCCTCAGCTTTGCATGCCTACATCCTGCTCCATAAAAACAAGATGTATGTGGACTCTCCCACCTTAGGGCACCAACACATGAAACCGAACAATGCACAGCCTTGCTCAAACCCAGACGAAGACTGAATACTCCCATCTTCTATTTCCACATTGACATTATTCAACAAATTTAGTCTCAGTAGCACAATACGGTCCATCAGCAAGCAGAAACATACTGAAGGCTTCCTAGGTCTATACCCCACTAGGGATAAACAGAAATTAATGCACATATCAGCACACCAACACACACCAAAACCAGATGAGGCTTACCTGACCCCAGCCAGAAAGAACAGGCTGCTCCTGCAGGCAATCGTCTCTAATCATTTTAGCAGCCAGAATGGTAAGGAACAGCTGAGTTTACATAGATATTTGAGCTGCTCCAAAGGAGCACTTTCAAGCAGAGTTCTTCATAGCCAGAAATCAGAGGAGAGAAGCTGTATGTTTTTGCCAACCTACATAAAATGCACAGAGCACAAAAGCTGTGTTTCTCACCACTTCCCACTGAAGTTTTAAGTTCATTTTATGACACCGCTGTGATGCCACATTAAACCATTGGTAAACTGATGTGGCAAGTTCAGTCTCTGTGGCAAAAGAAGTTACAGAACTAACTGGTGGAATCTTCAACTCTCGTTTACTTTTAAGAATAGGAAAGCACTCATCTGGTTTGGGTTCCTAAACTGTAAAAGGCACAGGAGAAACTGTAGCTACTACATTACAGCTGATGTCACAAACAGACTTCATTTACTGAAGATTTCACTCATATTTTGCCACTAGGGACTTTCGGAGTCTGGATGCAAAACCAGCAGGCAAAAATTTTATTCCTTTACTAGCAAGCTAAGCACAGCAAAGATGACAAAATATCAGAGTTGAAAGGGTATCTTGTTCCTTCAAAGAACTACTCTGTTTTACCACATGCTTAATACTTAATTAGTTAATACTACCTGCACTAGGGTTTTGAGCTCACTTAACTCTTCTGTACAGTGCAGATAAAAAACCCAAAGTGATTTGAGTAAGTGAGAATATAATATGAAAAAACGATTGAGAAAGTTCTTCTGAGAAAAAATCCTCACTAGTTTAGGGGGGGGGAAAGGACCCCCAAGCAGGACCTTTGTGTTGAGCACAGCTAGCTAGGGAAAGGGTAGAAATTCCTTCTGACTTCACAGCATGGGCAATGCCCACTAGTTTTCGTAAAAAAAAAAAAAAAAAAACAGGTTAGGCTAGAAATATCTATTCCCAGGATTGTCATCCTGACACTAGCTTGTTTCTTGAAAGGCTGCTCTTAAGCATTTTCATATTTCCTTTGGCTAAAAGCCTCTTTTGCAAAAGAGTAAGAGGAAAGAGAAAAAGAAAACAAAACATTATTTTGAAAATACATAAAAATGTGACAAGGGATTTTTGTATCACTTTTTGTCCCAAGTGCAAGTCTCATTTTTTCTTTTAAGTATCACTATTCCAGCTCCATATAACAAATCCCTGTAAAACTAATCAGCAACAGTTTACATCTCCCATACACTGCTGATTCTTCATGTAACAAATTCTCTGCATTCTGCTTTTGAGCAATGTTGCAGGATGCAATAGAGCTGGCACCAGTTTGAGAAGATTGAGAGGTGAAGTGATAAGCTGGCAAGATGTATCCCTGATGTCCCCCTGTCTAATAAAATAACACTCCTCCCAGTCAGACCCAAAAATGAGTTTGCAGTGTTCCCTTCCTTTGCTGTGGCAGACCATAATGGTATCAGTCACCTATGCTTCCATCACACCTGCACCTGGAAAGCACCCAGAATTCCTGCCAACAGAGTCCAGAAGTGCACACACAGGCTGAGTCCAATCTGGAAGCCCCCTATGTTCAGCCTCTGCTCCTTCTCCCCCAAAAGTGAACAGCTGTCAGGAATCATACTCCCTTGCTGCAACAAGCATGGATTCTACTCATCTAGGGTTACCTCCACAAAACTGGAATATTTGTGGATAAGCCCCTGCTCGAGCTACATTTCAGCAGAGTGTTTCCTTATGCCTCACAGTCACCTGTCTGGTCTTCCCAGAGATAAAGTTTGAAAGTATTGCGAACAGACTGTCATGGTGGGAAAGATGGAAATCAACTGAGACTAAACAAACATGGGTGCCAGCAACCTAGCCTGGGATATGCTGACTCTCACAGCCACTTCTCACTTTCACCAATCAGTTGCAAGATCATAAAATAAGCTAGGTTAAACAAGGTCTCAGGAAGTCTTCTTGTTCAACGTCCTACTCAAAGCAGGTTTTAGCTACGAAGTCAGACAAAATTACTCACATTCTGGTTTCTCAGTGCAGTCTTGAAAAATTCCAAGGATGGAGACTACACAATCTCACTAGGCAACCTTCTCCACAATTTGACTGTCCTTACAGTGCAATTTTTTTTTACACTGTATTCAATGAACCTCTTATTTCAGTTTATGTTTACTGTCTCTAAGCCTTTCCAGGCATGGAAAGGACAGATGGAACACTGATTAAATCAAAAGGGATCGCAGTCTACAGAGGTCTGCTTACAAGGGAAAATGCCAAAGAGTTTCATTTTTTATTTACTTTATTCAATTTAGGGGTTCACACAACTCACAAATCTCTACAGGACAGTCAGAGGATCCCTTAACGGCAATATACCTTCATGTTCAGGCATGTTCTACCTAAGAGAATCCTTTGCACCAAGATGAAGTACATCTTTTCTATCCCACTAGATGACCAGAGAAGTGAGGCACCTTCAAATTCAACATACCTGGTACTAGAGGGTAGGGGCTGGGGGTAAGAGGGTAGAAGTGAGGGAGGGAGATTAAAAGGACTTGATCAGATGAACAAGACGCAAAATGAGGAAACAAGTAGCTCTTTCACCTTTGTAGCCAAAAGAATACCAATATTCCAATGAATACTTCACTGAATTTTTTCACTCTAGGATCACAGTTCTCTTTTTTAGTATTTCTCAAGAGACAGCTGCTGGAGTTCTAAAATTACAGATCCTCTTGGACCACACAGGCCTCAGTGCTACTCAAACTGCTGCCAGTAACATCGCTGTCTTGAAGGGACAGGCAATTCACATCCAAAATTGAAAGCACCACTGTTCTTAAGAAAAGCAGCTCAAAATCTTGAAACTTATCGGGGGATGAGGGGGATGGAGTAGACGGAAGACCAGTGGTAACTGGCAGGTGAAAACAGACAGAGAATCCAAGCAGCATATTAAGAAACACAAATATAATTCCCTATGCCACAGGCCACGCTGCATGTAAAGCACACATAGGCACCAAGGAAAAAGCACCTGCATACATTACACGTGTTGCTTGCACTAGGAAAGCAGACAGATTTTGTCAAACTGACCCTCTTGATCAAAAGTGGCTTGAAACTACTGCTTTTTTGCCAACACGAGTCCTCCAGACTACAGGCAAGGGTTGAACAGCATTTTGAGCTCATTGGTTTCTCTTTCCCAAACATCCAAGCATCCATTCCTTCACTTTGCTTTTTGTGGAAGTACATAGGCCAAATTCATCAGACAGTGAGCAAGCAAATTGAATGAATGAAGTTACAGTCCTTCAATATGCACCCTTAACTAGTCTACTAAAATTCTGATGTACCTTTCCAAAGTTCTGGACTTCTTGCTTCCATTATTTTGGGTGTAAACTTTGTTTGAATGAGAACAAGTGTCAAGAAACTGTGAAAAACTCAATTTATATTCAGGCTTGTGATTCAAGTTTCACATTTAGTCCATTTCCAGACTATGTCAAATCGTAAGAGCAAGATGAAGGTGTTGAAACGGAAAAAAACCCACAAACAAAACCAACATTAAATTAAACATATAGTATTAAACATTAGAGAGAACATTTTAAATCTTTCTACAGGAGGAGACACCTTTAAACATAGAGAAATTTTATTAATTTTATGCACAGCTGGTTTCCAGCCCAGTTACACATCTCATCATAGCAATCACAACACACCACAGTCACTCCCAACACAAGAAACTAGGCTCTATCCTTTCTGGGTTTATCTTCTAGCAATCACGAAGTGCTCATGAAGACAGGAAGAGAAGTACTGATGATCCTGGCAACTGGACATGCTTCTAAATTGATGTGGTTTCACAGTACATGTGGGAGTGATTGCTTTGCTCAGAGAAGGTAAGGACTTGTGTTGAAGCAGATCCAGCACAATTTCAAACATCTTTCAATTCATGTACACTAGACCTAATGCCAACAAAGAACTTCTCTTCTGTAATTGTTCCTAGACAATTTCTTTCTTTTAAATCGTTGCCCAGTGGAATCTCTGTCCAAATTCCAAATGAAGAAACTACTTGAAATAGATGCTGAAGCCCAGGAGGTTTCTAATTAACATTACCTCTAGCATACTTTAAAGAAGGAGCACAGCTGTTCAGAGCACATGTCCTCACTTCTCACGGGCTGCAGGGAATTTTGCACTACAGGATAGCAGCAGGTGACAGTAACACTAGCACTATGCTCCAAATGATGGGAATGCTCAGAACACATCAGACATCCCTTCTTTGTCACTTCTAGGAAGAGCCCCCCAAGATTTTCAGTGCTGCTCTATAGGAAACTCCCAACATGTAAATAAAACCATCTTTTTACCAGTCACAAGCTTACTTTTGTGTGCTACTGATCTTCTTCAAATCTTACCCAATGGCTCTCCACATAGGAAATGTGGAGATGAGAGCACATACACATCAAATTTCAAGAGTGAAGAGTTACCTCGCACTTTTCCACACTTCTAAAAGGATAAAAAAACCTTAAAACTTGTTCTACTAGGATGACCAGCATGTGGTCTATTCACATCGTCTGGAAACAAGACAATAAACACAGTGCTAGTGAGGAATTCACAATACCACACGAGGTGGATTGACAATGGTTGATTCTCATTTTAGGCTGATTTCCAGTCATGGCTAGCCTATTGTTAGACCCTCAAAGAGAATTAGAATTGAAACACACAAATGTAGGAACAAGAGAAGGAGCGTAAAGCTTTTTGAAAACTATACCAGCTGCTGAGCTTAGTGGACAAACACACTGCCTCTTCTGTGTTGGCTACAGCTGTCTGCCATGTTCAAATAGAGTCAGACAGCAAATCTTACACAGAGCCACTACAGTGCTTAGCGATCTGGTTAGCTGCTAGGCTCAGTAATTTTCAACAGGCCAGAAATATTCTTCCTAAACTTCCCATGCTGTATGTGTTAACCTAAGCATACTAATCAAAGCCTTTATCAAAATAGTTATCATTGCTCTTTTTGTATTGCAGTTTGTAAACTCAGTGCCAACAAGCAACCTGCCAGAGGCCACTTGGTAAAGAATTTTACAAGATCTGACTCACCACCAGTGTGCTGTAGTGACTATTCAGATGAAGTTACATGTCTGAACAAAAAAACAGCCTTTCCAGTTAAAAGGGAAACTGACACCCAAGACCTTTTGAAGTAGGTGCAGGTTCATGGGAATGCTGTTTTCTCCATACTCCCAGCATTTCTGTGATAGCTTGCATGCAGATGGAGCTAATTCTCCCAGCATGTCCATGGGAAGCTCCCAGTTAAGGCAGGTGCACTGTTTTTGCTAGGCTGCCTGTCATGCATTAGAGATTCCATTGTGATGCAGCCATGGACTCTTACCTCAGTCCCTAGAAAGACTCAGCAAAGTGCAGGAAGGCATTTACTCTTCTAGCACTGTCTGCAGCTGGAGAGGAGTCTCAGCTTTCCACATCCTCAGGGAAAGAAGGCCAAGCACAAAATCTTTGAGTGTGAGCTAGTCAGACTTGCTCACTGCTGTTCTACTGCATAGCCAAGATGATGCATATAGAGACAGCATGATAAATACATAGAAAAAGAAAAAAGGAAGATGATGCTAATATTGTGAGCCTATGAACAAAGCTGTGGTTTTTCTTTTAGAATTCTAATATCCCCTTGTTTAATTTTAAAAAAAGCTCCTGTTGACAAAATGCTCACACTCATTAAAGCCCCTCTAGATGAAAACCCTGCTCTTCCTCATCCTTAGTTTATTCTCACTTTTGCTGGTACTGCAAATGTGTCATTGCTCAGGCTGAGGAACACATTGAACAACACAGGAAAGAAAACAGGTATCTCTGTTCCATGATCCTAATGCTCTAGAGCATCCCTAGGAATAGATTCCAGCTCTTCAGGTCCAGTACACAGATCCTTCTGCCATATCATTCACCTAGCCCTGGAGCATGCACACAAATTCATCTATTCAGTTTGAAAGCTGAATTCAGCTTTCTATTTATGGCCAGAAGTCTTTTTGTAACTCACTTAGATTTTCCAGTCTTAAAGCACAAGTGGCAGCATGCTTCTGTGTTGATTTGGGACTCACCAAACGCACATTGAGTACTTTCCCTAATGTCAAGGGTTAGCAAGATCCAACGTGCACAGCCCCTAGGACAAATGTGTGACTAGACTGTTGTGAGAAATGCATCAATAACAAATTTAATTCCTTTTTACTGAAACACCTACTTTGGCTCTTCAAAAAGATATTTTATGCCCTGAGTAACCTCTAAAGTTACCCTGATGAGAACAGAGGCACTGTGCATATTTTATCAACAGTGCTATGACTATTAGCCTTCTTAAGTCTGTACACAACACAGGATCTGTTCCATGAGGAATACCACATGGTATGTTACATCTCAGGGAAAGTAACTGTTTTCAGAAATGCTGCCTATTTAATTCTTCAGAATTCTGAGACACAAGAAGAGGGTTTTCTCCCTGGCTACCACATCCTTGAGGCAAGTGCATGAACTAGAGGCCAGAACCCCTTAAAGGGGCTGATGTCTCTGGTACAGTCCTAGGTCATACCTATAAAAGCAAAGGAAAAACATGACGTACATCAAAACAATCAGGGCACAGACCTGAGGCATCCCTAGGTCTCCAAGCAATCAAGGCACTGATGTACCACATGCTTAGCTTTCTAATCATTCTCCTAACTCAAGGGCTTAGCCTTCCCCATCTCTCCTTCCCTAACCCTTCTAGAGAACAGAAGATACAATTCCTGATTCAGAAAAGACAGAAGTGATTTTGCCAACACACATTTCTCATGGTAGGCATCATATCCCAACAATGCTTTCTACTTCCTCTCTTACCAAACAGCCCCACCTCCCCTGCCCCTTACCCAGCCATTTCTGATTATGTGGTTCCAAATTATTTTGAAACTTAAAATTACCTTAATTTTATTGCTGTTTAAATAAGCTGAATTTTACCTTATAGCATGTATCATGCTAGGCACCTCACACTCAAGAGATCACAAGCTGTTCTGATCAGGGTAACTTCAGAGGTTACTCAGGGCATAAAGTATCTCCTTTTGGAAGCAAGGGGCTCTCTTCAAATCCAAATATCAAGAAGGACAACAGATGCACTTTATTATCTTGTTCTTGTAGCCAGTATTCCTTATCATACCTTAAAATTACACAGTTCTTTGTGGAACAGCTTGCCTGACAGCATATCTCCATCTGAATGATGATCCAAAATGTGATCCTTCTCCAAAGGCAAGCTTTAGATGCACTCTATGATGCAGCACACAGAAGGCTGTGGTATAGACAACCTTCATCTGGCATTTGATTGCAAATGTTTCATGCAATCTGAGGACTGGTGTTAATTCCTTCTGAAATGCAGAGATGCCTGGAAGAGCTGTGTCAACATGCACAGCTGTCAGGAGAAAGAGGAAAGGCATGCCTGTAAGGCTATGGCAAGAATAGGGTCTTATTTTGAGTCATTTTAAAGGCAAAAAAATGCACACATTTTCCCCAGCCATAGCCATAGTCATATCCATGACCTGAGGAAACCTTTTCTCCTCTCAGGAAAGGGCTTGCCACAGAAAACAAACAGACCCCTCACCAGGATTTGACATTCAGTGCAGGCTGATGGCAGTAAACACTCAGGTGGAACCTAACTTCTCTTCCCCTAACATTCCTTGAGAGGAATGGATGACACAGAAGCCTGGATGTTATGGTCACCAGCAGTCTGACCTGACAGTGCCTCAGCCATTCACTTCTGTTCACATGCAGCATCTCCAGCCACTGCTTCTCTGGAGACCTCTCTCAGAAGCATGAAGAACCTCCTACATCTGATCCAAGCAGTGGTGCTTGGCTACAGTCTAGGTAAAGCAGCACAGGTTTGTTCCTATGACAGGCCACGTGTCACTGCAGCAGCTACAGACTGACACCAGAGGAAAAGTAAGGTCCATCCTGATTTCTCAGGATCCTGAGAAATCAGCATCTTAGCTATCTCTATTGCTGTCATGCATGCATGATAGTGGCCAGTCCAGAATCTCATTCCATGCATACTCCAGGATATTTTATGTCAGATATGAAGATCACAGAGAACTTCCTTTATACATATGTAGTTACTCTGGGACATCAAATCTCCAAACAGGTTGTGGACAAGGCAAAGATGCAACCACTGTTGCCGTGGCTTTGGGTGCACACCCAGCCAAGCTGAGACTCTCACCACACAGCACTTCAGGAACTGGATTGTCAGGGATTCTCTCTGAACCTTTGGCAGGGACTTCCTGAAGATAGAACAGACACTTACGAATATCAATACCACGGCAGATGTGTTCGGCTGACAAGAGATGATAGCTTCTTATCAACATGCATTCATTATCAACACACTCTACCTTAGCCTCAGGTCAAGTCTTTCTTCGAGATGTCTTTCCAAACCTTGTCACAGTGGTTGCTTTTCTTTCAGTCATAACAACTACAAATCTGGGGACACAGTATTTTTGGGGGGCACTATCAGCAGAAGACACTTCAAGCCCGACTGAACCCAATTCTAACCACAGACAACATGGAAACAGACAGACCATTTAAAAATTAATTGAAATAAATAAACTCAGGGACTGCCTTTTTTTTTTAAACTAAACATCAGCGCAGAAGAAATTGCCTGACAACTGCAAAACCACAGGACTTTTAGGGAGAAAGGACAAGCTCTGAATAAAAACATTAGTTATTTCAGACATTATGCGTTTCTATTCAGATGTAAGCTTACTTTCTCATATTGAAATCATAGGGTCTTATTTCATATGGACACCTGCTTTTGCCTAATCCTCCACTAACTCAAGGAGCATGTAGCATGCACAAAAGTTTCAGGGTCCTATTTCAACTACCCTTGCACTGTGTTCCCGGAGTTCAAGAGTTACGGTACACCACTAAACATGAAATAACTGATAAAAGCCTGTTTTATTGTCTGTCTCTCCTACAGTGCATTCCACTGGGGTATGCAAATTCCCTCTTTTTAAGATTAAGCCATGTTAAATGCAATCAGAAGGACTTAATCAGATTAGTCAGGCTGAACAGCCCTCTGATGTGCTTCTATTCATCAGACAACAAAACTAACAAACACAACAAAGCAGTAAACATTTTGAGGCAAGTCAACCTTCAGTCAAAAGGTCTTCTTCAGAAGCAGCAGGTACATAATAGAACTCACTCAGTAAATACAAACGGAACCTTTAAAAACTCTCCAACAAGATGCCTTTGGATTTGCATTTATCAAGCAAAGTGCAAAGGCAACACCTGAGCAAAAAAAAAAAAACCCACACATAAAACTACATGCTTGCATACAGTCAACATAACCTGATGTCATGGAGGTTTAGGGGAGACCTGCTCTATCCACATTAGGACAAGATGACTGGAAACTAAATACCTGGATCTCAAAACACTAAACATCTTCACAGGTATATCAATCATCTTCTATTAGCTCAGTCACATGCATATTCACAACACTTACTCTATCATTATAATCAATTAAACCCTATTTTCAAAAAATGCCTTTAGAAAAGTGCCTTTAGAAAGCATCTTTGAGAGCTCCTCGTGCTTCCTTTATAATAACATGGAGCAGATATTACAGCTTATCAGTTGCACCATGCACAAATTAGGCAAAAGGGTGTCTCTTGTAATTGCAATGGCTCACAAACCTACTGTCCCATACTGCAGCTAAGCCATCCAGTATTGTCCACTAAATCATCTCATTTGTTTTGGCTAATCTGGAAATGGAGAGAGAACAAACTCCAGTCCTAAATTCAGGAAGAAACAAGCCAATGCGCTACAAACTTCATAGTTGAAATTACAAATGCTCTGCTGTATAAAGAGCAAGAAATTATTTGGACTAATTTGTTCTTCTGAGAAATTCCTCAACTTAAAATGATTTACACTAATGAGAAATAAAAGCTCCCAGCCCTTCCACAAGGTGCTGAAAACTTCCCAAGAACAGTTTCCATGTCATTTCCTGTGTCTCTCTTCAGAAATGCTTTAAGAAAAGAAAAATAGGAACACTTGCATGAAAAAAGGATCTTTGCATCCAACAGCCTCATCTTCCCCCACTGATTAATTTTTCCTGAGGGCCCAAAACAGGAGCTGCCAATACAAAAGGAAAGCATACAATCAACTTAACTTGGCACAAGAGTGACTTAACCCCAAAATGAGAAAAAGAGGACCTGCTGTACAAATCCAAGACATGGACAATTGATCTGCACAAAGATGTGTGTTGACTGATCAAACTGTCACAAATTAAAAACATATGGCCCCATACCTCAGAACATTTTACAGACTGCACAGCCAACAAGTAGGATATTGATCCTGATAAGGAAAATACATGGAAAATAGAGTTGCATAATGCCAGTACAAGGGGTTCAAACAGTCCAAAGGCATACAACAATGTCACCACTAACCATTTCCCTACATGACAGAAAAGGAAGGACACTACCAAGAATAGCAGTTAAAGGCTCACAGGCATCCTATAGTGTCTCATTTTAACCATGGGTAAAAAAACATCAGAGAAGCAAGGAAGGAAAGAAGGAAGCTACAAAAAGAGGTAGCTCTGCAGCCCTCCTCTGACACCAAGAAGTCTGAATGTGATTGAGGAAAAAGTCCATAAGCAAATTGATCAACTGTTTTTTAGTGAAACAAGACAATGTCATGCTTTGGCCGTCCCTACACATACACAGACAATAGCCTTCACATTGCCAAGATGAGCAATACACACTCCAACTACCATTGCTCTGATTTTTTTCGTCTTATCACATGACAGTGTAAAACATCTATATTTAAAAGCGAGGTACAGAGTGGTATTTTTAGGTATAAAGGCACATGCAGGAAAATGTAATGCTTCCACAGCATTTGCTGTTGCCTACCTAAGCATCTTCAGAAACACAGTTTTCCATGCCAAAGACATTTCTGGTTCATAGCATATACTTTCATAGCATATAATATATGTGTGAGCTGCCATGCAACTGGAGCTCACATGTGCAACCGTCTTTTCTTACCAGCCATTATTCTCTGGGCTTCATATGGTTCCATATAGCCAGTGTTCTCCCCTTTTCCCATTCTGTTCAACTCACTTTTGGCATCAAACGGATCTGAGTAGTCATCAGCTATCAATACCTGAAAGACAGGAAAGTAACTGTTACTGGAGTCTCCAGTCAGATATCCAAAGCAGAAGGCAATAACATCCTATCAGCAAATAAAATCAGCTTTGCATGGTTGCATCCTGTGCCATCTTCAAAGTACAGTCTCAGTTCAGAGGACAAATACACAATTGCTACAGATCAGTTACTAAATGGTACTGAAAGAGAAGTGTGCTACTATTCATACTGGAAACCTCGTAAGGGCAGACTCCATGTCAAAAAGATTTCTGACTAGCACAAGCAATGGAATAATTGGGATGGACGAATTAGAAAGAGCCAACCAGTCAACAAATTCAATCCAGTGCAAATCTTATCAGAGAAGTCTTCTAATAGTCAGAAAAAAAAAAAGCATACTTTCCCTTGCACATATTCATCTCCTCTGCTTTTAAGGTTTATCAGCTACAGCTGAAAATATTGCTAAAAACTTGTAAAATAAATATTCTAAAGCTACTCTTTTCACTGCATTAATAAGAAGCCTTATAATTTTAAGCCTCACCTGAAAAAAATCATGACACAAAAACTTAGATCTTCATGCCATTCTTTCTCTCAAAGGAACATTATATTTACTTATATTTTGTGAACTGAGACAGAAGGCAGCAAAAAGAAATTATCTGTCAGAACATGTTTTCTTCCTCCACTAGGAGACTAAAAAATCTGAAGGTTAGAAAATCTCACACTTGACCTTACATTGCCATGCTCTCCTGACTGCTGCAAAATCACTGTATGCTATGTAGGTCCTAATTAAAGTCAGAGGAACTATTTCTCCCTATAATTGAAGTGGTAGAGCTAATCTTTGTTTCTGGGATGTGACAAGGGGACTGGGGCAAAGAAAAAAATCCTCATATGAGAACTATTGCAGAGCACAGAGACGTAATGTACAGCAGGCAAGAGTCTGAAGCAAACAAAGCAGACAGAGGCAGGCTTCAGCACCAGAATCCCTACAAAATTATAAAATTATTCAGGTGAGAAAGAACCACAAGAGATCACCCTGTCCTACTCATCACTCAAAGCAGGGCAGGCCTAAAGGGTTCCACCCTGAAGGCTTACTCTGTTTAAGAGGGATTTTTCGGCTGAGTTATTTTCCATTTTTAAGACCAGCACTAGTAAGACTTACAGCACAGTGCTATTCCAACAGCTTCAATCTTTTCAACAAAGAACCAGGAGTACACTGCCAGCTAAGAGACTGAAGCTGCATCTGCTTCTGTCTCCTGCTGCCAGCATACCCCACCAGACAGAGAAGAAAAACAGGACACACAAGTATTCACAGATCAAACACCTGCACAAGTGTCACGGAATAAATGAACACTGTATTAGGAAAGGTAGAGATCTCCTTTAAGATTAGGAAACAAAACATCTAACACACTTCAGAGTCATTACTCAGGCCCTGTAACACTGGCACATTGCAATTTTATACCACTTATTTTGCTTATTTTACTACCAAGACTGATGTTTTAATTATATTTTTTTGTATTTTTCTCCACTCTGAGTTTTAAGTGACTGGAAGCTTTTTCTGGACCAGAAATCACCAGACTGACATGGATCATAGAGAGAGGCAAACACAATTCTTTCTTTCACTTGGTGTCCAAAATTACTCCCTCATTATTTCGAAAAACAGTTAACACAAAGGGAAAAAGTCCCCTCCCCCCATTTGGCAACATATGCCCAAGCAGCAAATCAAGTGACGGCAGCTGCACACACTTGAGACAAAGACGACAATGTGTATCATGCAGCAGTAATTTCTCCTAGTCACAAGGGCAGATTTATTTCCAAAAGGGGTGCAGCTGAAATGCCATCCATGTTGTCCCCTGATCTGATCCTGTCAAGAGCTGCTAGGTGGTAGCATGTGCTCTGTGCTGCTCTTCTTTGCAAATGTTGACACATAATGCTCGCCGATCCTTAGCATAACTGTACTAGAAACAGAAAGCAGACTTAGCACAGCTATTTGACACTTCTTCTCCATTTGACCAAAGTAAACTAGGAGGAAAATCATACATAAAAGATGCTGTCAGGCAAGACCACGCCCCAAAAAAGCCACTCAAAAAACTCCAACCTAAACAACACTCTCCCACAGCAAATCCCAAACCCACGTTTCAGCGCTCAAGTCAGGCAGAAAGAGGAGTCTGCTCCACCTTTCCTGGAACTGTATATCTCATTACAAGTGGATTTACAATGCGGAGCTGTCAGAGGGCTCCCCAGCTGACTGTTACTGTTTCCATGTATACTAAAATTCAGTAATTTTCAGCCTAGATGTAGCAGCTGGCCAGTGCCACAATTTAGTTCCTTCTATACTTGCTAACAGCTACAAATTCTCCACTTCTAGGAAGTCTCAAGTATTTCTACTTCTTTCAAAACAAACCCAAGGCTTGAAAACCTCAAATGAGTATGATTGCTAGTTCTAACATACTTACTGTAAATGTCTGAACTCCTTTTGACAATCCCATTTCAAAGGATTATTTCTCCTGTTTTCAGAGATCTCAACCAGAAAAAGAGTTCCTACTCTGCAAGTCTTTTGCCATCTCCACAAAAATTGCTTTTACTTTAATGAGCTCACCTTCCAAGCCTCTATGCAGTAGGTCAGACAAAGAACAGAAAACAAAAGCTTTTGATGAAATAGAAGATTCTGAGTACATGAATTTTCTAGTCATTTACCAATAAATAAAATACCTGCTTCATGATAGGTGTCATTAATACACTGTCCTCATACCCCTTCATGCTATCCTCAGAAGCAAAAGCTTGCCAGTATTACACACGAGTTCTCTTCACTGAGATCATGGGTACAGGCCTCACATGTGCAGTGGGGTTCTGCAGATCCTGACCTTAATCACCTCAATGCCACATAGGGAAGATGCACTGCAAGAACACCATGCTGTCACCTCTTCCCCACAGTCATGCAGGAGCAGGTCTTTCTGTGTGATAATCAAAGAGGAGCCCCTGTGATCACCAGAGCTCATTAGCTTTCCAGAAAGGGATATTTGGTGTGCATTTTGTTTGTTTGTATTTCTCCCAACAACCTTTCAACCACTGCCCAGCAAACTGGTCTCAGTCAGCCATTTGTTTTCTACAGTCCAGGGGCCAAGGCCAGCACAGGAGATCCCAGGTTAGGGCCTGCATGCAGTGCCCCTTTCCACACCTTTGATTTGGTGCACTTCAAGGCAGGTGGCTAAACTCATTCAAATGGTCTACAAATTGATCTTTCATGTTACTGACTGACAAATACTGGACAGGAGGTAGAAGATAATGGATGGCATCTATCATCTACTAATGCATCCCTCCTAAAAGTCTCTGCTAGTCAGATTATCCAGGATCTAATGCTGTATTGCCACATCTACCCTGGACACAATAAGAGGAATGGCAACATGTTGAAGTTTTGTAAGCACAGCTAACGACATCATTCATACAGAGCCTGACCTTTGGAGCAGGACACATTTAATTTGGCTCCCTGCCCTGCCAAGTCCTGCCACCTTCCTCATGAGTCCTACCTGTCAAAATGAAAACACGGCAATCAGGAATCCCCAGAAGGCAGTCATTCAGATTTCAAATTAATGTCTAAATCAGCTGCATTTGTCAGGGTTACTGTCAAAGACCTGTGGCTTATCTCTTCACAGAATGCAAGACCTACATTCTGAGAGTGGACTGTGAGCTCCTACAACTATTGATTCCTGCTCTACACAAGCCTGCTCTATAGCATCCCATACACATATTATACTATTCTCTATTTTTGTACATGTAGTAGTAGTAGTTTGAGGCATCAGTAACATCAAGCAAAAGAAATTTGAACACGTAAATAGAAGTGCAGTGATCAAAAGAAGTCAGTAAGGATTTAGAGAACACTAATAGGGGGTCTTCCTAGTAGGTTGCCAGTTAAAAGACATTGAAAAAGCATACAGCTCAGTTACCAAACGAGTAGACAAATTAAACACCATAACTCTAGCTAAAAAGTTAATCAGCAGATACAAGATCAAAAAAACAATAATCCCGCCACCCCCCAGAAAATTAAATACAAGCTGAGATCGTGGTTGGTTTATCCCTCTATTGTATATTAACTAAGTTGCAAGCTTCACTGCTGATGCATAGTCTTTGTTCTTCTACAGTCTTAAAAAAACAGTCTGACAAATATTATCATATTAAATACAAGTTTAAATCGGTATTTGCATATACAAGAGCATGATTTGCATATGCAGCCACAGGAAGAAACCAAAGAACACGCCTAAATGCATAATTTCACAGGTATCTCTCTCTGACTAAACCCAACATTTTAAAGGGAATGAAAAAGAAGAAAACAAATGAGAACCTATCACACTGAAAAAGTAGGGATAATCCCTTTTTTGAATTGAAAGGAAATGCAGAAGATCAAGCTATCTTTAAAGCAGCAACATCAGCACAGAACTGTTAGCTATTTCACTTATTTGGCGGCTCTTGTGAATAAGGACGCACTATTCTAGAAGAATCCAAGAGGAATTATGATAAACAGCAGGTAGCAAAAAATCTAGAAGACTTCTCCTGCCCACCAGGCCTTTGGGGAATTTATTAGGGAGGACTTTTCTTTGTAAGATTTATTATTATGAAATAATATATATTATTATATTATCAATATTTAGATCATAGAATGGTTTGAGTTGGAAGGAACCTTGCCAACCACCTTGCCATGAGCAGGCACATACTTAACTATATAAAGGTAGACCATATATTCCTCTTTCAACTTTTGTGAGTTCCAATTAAGTCCACCAATATCACACATGAAAGCATGTGTCTGTCAGCAGATACAGAATGCAAGGGCACTTAGAAACAGTGAATATGTCTCTGAGAACACCAACAGTTAAAACATTTAAAACAATGTAATAAAAATTCTTCATCCTCTCTGAGAATTTGTATTCACGAAAGACCTGTCACTAGCTACAGCAGGTATCACTCTATATTATCACAGAATGGCCTGCTTTGGAAACGACCTTGAAGATCATCTCGCTCCAACCCCCTTGCCATAGGCAGGGACACCTTCAGCTAGACCAGGTTGCTCAGAGCCCCGTCCAACCTGGCGTTACACACTTCTAGGGACAGGGCATCCACAGCATCTCTGGGCAGGCTGTGCCAGTGCCTCACCACCCTTACAGTAAAGAGCTTCTTCCTAAAATCTAATGTAAATCTACTCTCAGTTTGAAGCCATTCCCCCTTGCCCTGTCACTACATGCCCTTGTAAAAAGTCCCTCTCCATTTTTCTTGCAGGCTCCCTTCAGGTACTGGAAGGCTCCATTTAGGTAGCCCCAAAACCTCTTCTCCAGGCTGAACAATCTCATTTTTCTCAGCCTTTCCTCATACAAGAGGTGCTCTATCCATCTAATCATCATGGTGGCCAACAATGATTAACAATATTACATGGAGGGGGTGGAGGGGGTTGTTGTTATTTTGTTTGGTTGCACTTGTGTTGTATTGGTTGGGGGTTTTTTTGTGAGGGATATATTTGGGGTGTTTTTACAACAACCACATAAAATTTTTGACAAACACCAAATTTCTCTCTTTACCCCCAAGCAACCTCCAGGTTTCCCATCTCAAACATGCCCTAAGCAGATGTTACCCAAAAAATAATATTTTCATGTAATATTCAGGCAACTACACATCAGAAACACCTCTAATGTTGAAGCCTGGACAAAGCTCAGCCTGCATACAGCAGGACTGTGAAGTTTGGTCTTGATTTGTTTTCCATATTAATAAAGACTTCCACTTAAGTTTTCTTCCATGAAGCACTGAATTCAAGAACCTGCTGGATAATTCTCCCTATAGCCTAAGCACCACGTTTTATTAAAAAAAAAAAATTCACAGTCCCGGAAAACTTGCTAATAGAGTGATCTGTACATGGTCGGATTCCCGAAAGAATCAGGAAAAATAAATCAAGGATTTTTACTATCTTGCTAACAAGTCAGAAATTTAGGGTATGATTCTAAGGGACTAGTCTACAGATGAAGTGTGTAGAGAGCCTTTCCTTCTAGTCCCAAATTTGAGTACTGGAAAGTCTGGCATTAGCTCTGCCCCTAGAAGGAATCACAGGCCTCATTCATAGTGGTGACTTACAGCGACTGACACATCTCTCACCTAAAAGGTAATTGAAACACAATTTGGGAAATGTAGTGTCTAAATTGCTCAGAGAGTTGTGAACTGATAGTGAGGCACTGGAGAAAAAATAAATAAATAAAAAAAAAGCCAGTATTTAACAACAGGATTTCAAAAACTACTCCCCCATACACAAGGTTTAGTGCTCGGTGAAGGTGAATTGCTCTTCAGCTTTTACAAGTCCACACACCCACAGGGACAGAACTGAACTGCTAACAAGCTGATACAAATAACAGTTCTTGCCTTCTTGCCCCTCGATTTCTCTCCTCTATTCCCAGGCAGTAACTGGAGTCCCCTGCTATCCCACATGTGTCACTACTTCACACAGGGCAATGCAGACCACTCTTCACACAGGGCAGGCAATGCAGCACTTCCAGCTCCTGCTCAGAGTTAAAAATGCAGTTCTACCTGCTTTCCTCTCAGTAAGAAACAGGTGCTTCCTCAACCCATCTACTCAAGTATTTTAAATTTGAAAATACACCTTCAAAGATTTTTCAGTAGATCCAAGAATCACTGAAGGAAGGGCAGACAGAACAATTACCAGGTATTGTTCCCTTTGGAAAACGAAGTTTAAAAAAAAAAAGTTAAAAAAAATCATATCCCATGTACTGTCATTAGCAGAATATGTTTTGTAAAATGATTTTCCACACTTCCTGCACAATGCACAACTACTTCAAAACCACACCTTATGTCTGTTTCCTTGTAAATCGACTGTTTAACAGTAACATTTACAGAAACACTGACATATCCAGGAAGATCTGCACCACAGTCCTTTCCTATCTCTTGCCAGAATCCACCATTATGCTGTTTCAGCTGCTAGGTCTCATATTACTTCCTACACTTCCAAACAGTGCCTAGCATACTGTTAGTTAAGGATACAACTACACTGACACAGGGCAGCAAAGGAGTGGAAAGTCAAACCATATTCTTTGCCAAGGGGTAGTGCTCAGCACGAGCAAGGACATATACAAAAGTGTTTAGAGACACAAACATCTCTCTTATCCCATTGCCAGCGAGCCTGGGGAGCAAAGAATCTTGTAAAAACAGACACTTCTTCAGTGATCCAAGAAAATACAATGGTAAACTGGCCACAAAATCAGATCGCAGACTTGGAGATTACACACAAACTTGATGCTTAAAAAGAGAAACAGAGCTTCATCTTTTTCCTTTCTAGATCCTTTCTCCTCATTAGCAGGCTAAAATACTTACATGAGTTCCCATACAGTTCTTGGTGTGCCTAATTTCTTATTTAGAATTAGAATACACTTTGAATCACAATAAATAGCACAACCTTATTCAGCCTAGTGATAGATTTCACTTCCATATATACATAACAACAGTCCTAATGCTAAGTTTGCTTGCAAGTTTACCTAAAGTTGGATATGTAAAATACTGTAAAACACACCTCTTTCCTGAACTAGACAGTTTTGAAGAAAATTTGCAGGTAATACATGTGCTATCATGCAGTAGCAAGAAAGGTGTGTTTATGGTGGCCCCACTGTTGTAACACAATTGTGTAGTGCTGTTTTAGATATGCTTGGAGTTTGCATGTTCACATGCAGCTCCTGCACATACCCATGTATAAACTCAGAGGACAAGCTACAGAAGCAAGTACAATTCATTCCTTCTTGCTAATCATCACCAATACTCAGCCCTGTTTTCGTGTCCTCTCTCCAACTGATCACTCCTGATCAGCCATGCCCAGCTGTCTTCACATGAACTTGATCTGAACAGAGCCCTACTCATTCATCCATGCTGCTGCAGTACAAGCTATACTTCTATGCCTTAGTCTGTCATCAGACTAATTCCACATTCACTTACTGAACAAATTCATCCACTGAATGGGGAAAAGCACTCCAGCCTCAGAGAGCAAGATCCTGCACCTAGATCCTGCACTACCATCCTTACTGAAATGTGCTATTTTCACACAATGTAAGTCTGTTGCCAGCACTCACACTTCACAGCAGTTTTTGAACATCAGTTACATGAAGACTTAGGATCCATGAGATCTCTGAGGACCTGCAGGAACTTGTGTCAAGGGAGGTTTAGGTTGGGTATTAGACAAAGGTCCTTCACCCAGAGGCTGGCTGGGCACTGGAACAGCTCCCCAGGGAAGTGGTCACAGCACCAGCCTCACAGAGCTCAAGAAGCGTTTGGACAATGCTCTCAGGCACATGGTGTGACTCTAGGAGATGATGCTGTACAGGGCCAGGAGTTGGGCTCAATGATCTTTGTGGGTCCCTTCCAGCTCAGCATTTTCTGTGGGTCTGTGAGTTAAACCACTCTTCTGCTCAAAGCAGGGGTAATACCAAAGCTAGATCAAGTTGTCCAGGACCTTGCCCACACAAGTTTTGAAAGTCTCCAGAGACAGAATGTCCACAACCTCTTTCTCAGCAATACATACATTTACGCATATGAAATAACAAATAATAATGATAACTAAATAGTATGTATTTATCATATTTTGTCTACATATGTGTTTGTACATACATATAGTGTAGATTTCAGAACTTTACAAATAATTTCAACATATGTACCAAGAAAACCTGAATTCACTTAAATAAACTTGTAGACTACCACAGCAATAGCTTGAGATCAGACAGCAGATGCGTACACCAGAGAGATGTAAGACACAGATCAGAGAATGTAATTAAGTAGGCATTTGGAATCCATTCATGGATACTATGGTTCCCATGAAGATGGAAGACATGGAAAGTGCTGCACTGATGGACTGCTCCAGACTCAGTTCAACAATTTAGAAAAATCCTATCACAGGCAGTACATGGTATCTACCATACACTTATTGCTTTTATTTATACTCAGAACCTCTAAGACAATAAACTTACTGTTGGCATTTTGACTCTTTTCACTTGTCTTCTTTTGCCACCCATGAAAACTTCAACACTACATTCATTTTTAGTTAAGTTTTTTTGTTTCACAATCCAATTCAGCCATATCCAATATTTAGTCATATACAGATTGTTACTACCTTTTTGAGGTTAAACAATATAAACAATAATATCCTACCCTTAGCAGTTTTATAGTTCTGAATACATTAAGATAAAAACACAATGACAAAAGAAGTGTAATTACAGGGCCATAGCTCACTGCTACTATTAATATTATTTGTTCTTTTAATACTTTTGGTAAGCTACTGCTTGTTCACAGATGAAAATTTAACTTTTACGAGGAATCCTCCAGGGTCTTCTTATGTGGCACAGCAATCCACAGATGGAAGAGTGATGCAGTAATGTTCTTGCTCATTGGGGGCCAAGTGGGAGTGATTCACAGAGATTAGATACACAAGTTCCATGGAAAGGGGTGGAAACTGGACAAAGGTCCACCACCCTGCCATATTCCCTTACGGTCATTTGCACTTAGGTATTAGCCTTTTTACAGAATAAGGACACATGAAAGGTGCTCAATTACACTGTGCCAGTAAACAGTTCAACAAGCATATTTTAGTTCAGAACAGGTAAGTCAGTCCCCTTGTTTGAACCCAGTAGCTGAGGTACTTTCTTACAATGGGGCTGATATGCTTACTGCAAAGGTATACACATGATATACCCTTCCAGAACTCTACCACTCCCTCCTTTAATCTCCATATCTTCCAACCACTTCATACTCCTTCCTGATAGTCTCTTTCTGCTTGGATCTCTCTTTGCCCAAAAGTCTGACAATTTGGATGGCTTCCAAAGCTGAGAGTGTTCCAAGCTGTGCATACAGTGCAGATGCCAGGCACACTTGTAGCTGAACAGCCTACCACATCATTCCAAAATGCCCCGAAGTCACCAAGACTCCAAAGGCTCAGGTCATATCTGAATATCTTCTGTTCACAAGACTGCTGTCTCCCTTGACCATGAGACCAATGTATGTGAAAAAAATTGCATTTCTAGCTGCATTACAGCTGCCCTATAACAACACAGATACACAGAAAAAATATAACTTGCTGCCTTTATGTGTGGCCTTGCCCAAGCAATTCATGCAAGGCCAGCAGCCACAAGTATTTTTTTCTTCTTGTACTCAAAGACAGAGCCATATACCAAGGGGAACCACCTGCAGAGAGGAAGACTGTTTCAGAGTAGAACCAATTGTATGGAGAGGCAGCTTGACACTCTGCTGCAATGGATTAAACATGCAAATAAGACATGAAGGTATAGGATTTCTAAAAACAATATTCTCTGATAGATAATCCCAGCACTGCTTAGACATCTTTCAAGTGTTTTCTCAGTGCACCTTGAAATACCAGCTGCAAGATTCGGTTAAATGCACATGACTTTTTCTCAGTTTAAAGATCAAATATAACATAGACCTTCCATATACAGAAATAAGATAAGCATCTTCTCAACCTTAAAACAATATTTTAATTATATAAAAATATTAATAATGTTATATGGTGTCTAATCACTTTTATGCAAGATGTTAGAAGTTCAAAAAGCTAGACTACTTTGCTAGTCCAGGGCAAAAGTACTTGTTTCTCACACATAGATAGTGTTTTCAGAACTTTGTACATCAAGTCAGCAACTCTGCTGTCCTGAACAGTTGCCTGGTTGATTGCTGCTACCACACAACATTCACATGATTTTGTACTAGATCCACTCTGACTCTGAATCAAGTTATTTTCTACTGTATTAGGTATGTCCTGTCTTGTTGTTGAACATTTTGTACTATTTGAAAGTAGCCAAGCGCTTGCTTGATAAAAGTAGCTAGAATTGTTAGGCTGTAGGTTGAACTTTATTTGAACTGTAAGGCTATGTTTTGTAAGTTGAACAGAGATTATAGTACAACCTGGAGCTAACAGTACGTACATTAATAATAATTAAACCAGACAAAGCTAGCATTTTCAGTATTACTTAAAAAATAATAGATCACAGTTTATGGACTTCAACAACCATATTACAACATGGACTGCAGAACCAACTGAACACACAGCAACCAGCTGGTAACAAAACAGCAAACCAGAAGTAAGACAACCCCAGACCCTAATGCTGCTGCTTATCCAGACTGTCATAAGGGGGATAGGGAGTGTAACTCCCAAGGGATTTATTTGTTCAGAGTCCCTGTCTTGAGGCACTACCAGATATCATAATTAACCTGTGCCAACAAACCTATCTCATGGAGAAGAGAGATTAGTGACAAAAATTTCTTTAACACCTGTGGAAATGGATCTTGCAACTTGCAGTGTCTTCTGCATTCAGTATACAGAACTGTTGCATTGTTCTGTCTCCACTGAACAGATGTAGTGCAAAATGCTGCTCATTATGAAATAAATGTCTTTTAAAGGACAATATGCTCCAAACCCAGCTTTTAAATCTTAAAAACTTCCTGCAATGAAGTATGATACAGCTTGTCTTTGAAAAGTGTCCCAGGTTCTTCAGAGAAGTCATTAGGTTCAAGTAATACGTGAAAGCATCCATGAAGTATCCGTTCACACAGACACTTCCCCCTCAGTTATTAGTTAATGGATTTACATACACCGCAAAGCCAGATAGAGGACAATCACTCAGGAAGACTTCAGCTCATTTCTTTTGATATCCATTTCACAAGTGGTTTGCCTATTGAGTTGGTCTTAAACCAAGTCTCGTGTTTATTCTTACACAAATACAGGAGATGCCAGATTGATCCAGTATACAACCACATGTTATTTCAACTTGCCCACACTCCCCAGCTCCTCTGTGGCAAGCAAATAAGTTACGTTCTCACAAGCCAGCACTAAAGACAGAAGCCAATAATTTTTTTACCCAATTTTTTCACCCTTATACTGGAGGTCCTGAGCTGCTTCAGCCATGAATTCTAACATAGCCTGCTCTCCTTATCTGAAGGTAAACATCACAGTTAAAGTCCCCAAACCCATTTAACTGTATTACCTAAAAAATAAAAAAAAAAAAAATCCTCCCAACAATTTGAATTCAAAGACATCTGGAAATGATGACTCTCATTGGGCATCTGTTGCAGAGGTTAGTCACCTCACTCTTAAAAGGTGCATGGCAATTTGGGTATGTCTGCTTCAGCTTTAACTGGTATTTCTACTGCTACACATCAAAACTTCCTGAATCCCAAACACATTAAATCTCTGTGGTTCCGTTACCAGCCTTTGTCTAAAATCTTGGAAAACATAATCATCTGCCACTGCTTTAAATCTTCATCTCCTTTATTCCCTGAATCAGCTAGTTTACAATTTTTCTTTTCCTCTGGGAGTTTCAACTAACCAACCTGCCACTATCCATACTTTGCCATTTGCCCTCTGTAAGTAACCACACTAAACAAGCATCTTCCTGAATCTCCTTCCCATTCCAGTAACTCTTTCAAGTATGACCCACAACTGAGCTTTTCAGCCAACTCTTTACTGATGACAAACCACAGAAGATATAAAATTGCTCACTGAATTTGTTGGAATCCCTACTTCTCACTTCTCCATTACCACATAAAGGAAAACAGCACTCTATCCTTATAAATGAAATCAGAAAAAAAAAAAACCCCACTGCAACAGATGCTGGAATGAAACACAAGCATTTACCAGACATTATTGGATCATTAAACAGTAACCTACTTCTAGGAAGACAGAACTATATGGCACTTAGATGTTTTTTTTTTCCATTCCTAATGTGTTTACTAGCTTATGCTATGTTACACACAGATTTTCTAATATGTTTTTAGCATGTCTATGAATTCTTCTGAACAGCGAAGCGGACCTCTAGCTTTAGGGGCTTTTCTTCCATCTTTACTGTCTTCCTTATTGTATCTTTCTTAGGGAAGTTTACTTTCACATGCTTTGTTTGATATTGAACTACAGACACTCTTTACTAAATTTCTTATTTTTCTTCCTCAGTGAATCACAGGTGTACAAGAGAAACAGTTCCCTGCCTGCCCACTACGACCACTGCTTACCAAGTTCACCTGTCAAACTCTACATTTCAGGGCCGTGAAATAAGAGAGACTTCACATCGATTGCTGGGAGAAAACACAATTGAACAAAAGGCAAGCTACACTGCCTCTCACATCTAAATGCTGTTGAGGCAGGCACAGTTGGCTCTTTGAGGCACAGGGACAATTCTATTTCTCAGACATATTCAGATTTTCTGCTTGTCACATATAGTTCTCACAATAATTGAAAAAAACACGAATATGACTGAGAATTTTTGCCTACGAGTTTTAGAACCTGCAACAAGGGCTTGGGAGCAGCATACAGATTTATGGCCATACAAAGCAGCAGGTTACCTAGCAACAAATATGTATTTTCTATTTGAAAATTGCTTCAGTAGGCTCTAAAATTAAACAACGATTTTAAAAAAAGAAAAACATTTTGCCCCAAGCAGTCGTTTTTGCTGAAAGTGGTTTCCTAAGAGAAGATACCGGGTATCAATGTCGGAAATTTAAGGAAGATTAGATAGATTGTAACATATACCATAAAACATAGTGAAATGCTAACTTTTAATCACTTCCACGAAAGAAGTTGCTTCCAGTCAGGAACTACACCTACTAAGACAATAGAACAAATCCTAGACTTTTCACCTTATAACATCTCTGTCACAACCAGATTTCTTTGGAATTCCACCTGGACAGATACAACTTATCAAGCTGCCATGTAAGTGTGGCAATGCAATCATGTTACATATTTAAACATGTACACACAGATCATTTAGACTGATAACATTCAGCACATACTTGAAATTCCTGTGATGTGACTGTTATCCTGGAGCTGAAAATGCCAATCAACAAAATAGAGAAACATTTATTTCTGATATATGAGAAAAACTAAACTATAGTCACAAGAACAACACAGTTGGGGGAATGTGCTTTGCAATTAACAATTACAATTAACTCTATTTCCATCTGTTACTTGAGTTCCCAAGTCCAGCACTTTCCAGTGTTGTGTCTAGAATATTTTGTAAAAATTTGTAGAGAATGAGCAGTAAAGGGATAACATTTGGAACTGGGCAAGTGTCTATGGGGCTTACTTCAGCTCCATGCCAGATGGAAACACATTATCATGGAAGTTGCCATGCTGCTGTAACACAGGACTCTGAGCTACCTCACCTTTGACACCGAACTAGGAAGCAAAGAAGTTTATAAATAAACAAATGACAAATTGCCTCCTTAAAAACAGACAGTACGGCTCGGGACAGCATCACTCTTATCACTTTTTTTTTTCCCCAGTTTATTGTTTATATATGAATGCTCCATACCACATGCAGTGCGGCTGAGGCCTCAACTTGGGGTCACAAGCAGAAGGTTTTTCAAGGGACCCTAGCGCTCCCCAAGCACCCCGCTAACGACTCACATCCTGTTCTGCAGGAGCATACCAGCCCAAGAGCCTTGGTACCCATCCTGAGGCTGGCAGCGCACCGTGCCTCAAAGCGGGGCGAGACACACCTGTGAACCTGCCCCATCCAGAAGGATGAAACCAGCAGGGCACCATCACTTCACGTGCTGCTCCTGCACATGCCCTGCATGCCCGGAGATATTAAAAAAGGCCAGGCCACCCAGTGAAGGACGGCTAAGAACAGCGGCAATTCCAGATGTACATGAGCTAGCCCCCTCGCCAAAAATCCTTCCAGGGGCCCAGCCCTACTACCTAGCCTAGACGGGCGGGAACAGGAGCACGACACTTACTTTATCTTTCACGGCAGAGTGGCCAGCAATCGCCGGCTGCTTGGAGCCCTTGCTGAGCTTCTTGCCCGCGCCGTCGCTGCCTCCTCCTCCGCTCTCCACCTTGATCAGCCGGTGCTTGGGGGAGATGTACTTCACGTCGGGCGGCGTCGCCGGGCGGCGCTCGCTGTGGCTGCGGAAGAGGTGCGGGGAGCCGCTGGTGGGAGGCGTGGCGCAGCACGACGAGGAGGAGGAGGACGAGGACGCCTTGAGGGCTGCCTCACCCAGGTCCTCGGGCGCCGAGTAGTCCGGGCGGCACATGGCGCGCAGCTTGCGCAGGGACGAGCCGGGCCCGCTGTAGGGGTCCTCGAAGTCGCGGTCCTTCTGGGCGCGGTAGGCGCGGAGCAGGTCGCTGGTGTCGTCGCGCAGGCGGCGGCGCGAAAAGCCGGGCGAGGTGTGGTGGTGGAGGTGGAGGTGCGGCGGCCCCTCGGGGCGGGGCGCGCTGCCGGCACCGTTGCGCTTCTCCCGGTAGTCGGGCCGCGGGGGCTGCGGAGGGCTCTTGGTCTTGCTATTGCCCAGGCTGAAGTACTTGTTCAGCCATTTGGCCATCGTCTCTCCCGGTCGCGGCCTCAGCACCGCCGTGCGCTGCCCCAGGCGCCCCGCGCCCCAGCCCCGCTCGCCGCCCGCATGGAGGAGCGGGGCGGAGGAGCGGGGCGGCGGGGCGGGCCGGGCGCCCCGCTCCGCGCACTCGCCGCTCTCCCTCCGCCAGCGGCTGGAAAGGCCCCGCCGAACCCCCCGGCTTCCCGGCGGGAGGGAGCCGCTCCCGGCCCGAGCCAGGCGCTCGCCGTAGCTCCACGCCCGCCCCCGCGGCTCCGGGTCCGCCGCGACCTCAGCCCCGCTGCTCCGCGCTGGCAGCGCAGCCCAGCCTGACCTCAGCACGCACCGGAGAGGCGGGGGACGCATCTGCATGCGGGGCCCGCCCACCGCCGCGGCCGGGCGGGGCCGCGCCAGGTGCCGGTGGGGCGGCGCGGAGGGGCCGGCCCTGCGCGGGGCGGGGCGGGGCGGGCCGGTGTCGGTGTCGGTGTCGGTGTCGGTGTCGGTGTCGGTGTCGGTGTAGGTGTACGTATAGGTGTAAGTGTAGGTGTAGCCGCAGGTGTAGCCGCGGTTCGCGTTCCCGCGTGGCGGGATCCGCCGGGGATACCCCGCTACGCCCTCGGACGGGCGGGGGAGCAGAGCTGCCGCCGTGAGGAGGCCGGAGGTGCCTTTCCGTTCCTTTCCTAGGTGCCTCCGCCTGTGGTTTGGAGTGGCCGGGATACCTGCAGCCAGCACCTGCACAGTTTGAACTCTGAGTTCTCTACTGCCGCTACATGTGTGTCCCCCTGCCCATCCGTGGTGGGGCCGGAGGATTCCAGCTGGCGCCTAAAAAGGAACCAAGCCCTGGTTTTGGCTAGGGCTGATGGTAAACAAACAGGATGTTGCATATTTTCTTGGTAGGCACCTTTGCCATGTGTGTTCCTCAGTAAATCAAATGCAGAGATGATACTTGTGTGAATCATGCTGCTCGGCTTGTGTGTTGCCAGAAGGATTTGTCATCTGGGCCACCACAGTTGCAAACACTTAGTATTGCTCTTTTAATCTTTCTCCATCTGCCCAAAGATAAACATACACTACAGCAGGTTTTCCCACGCTATGCCTGCCCAGCTGTGATAGTCCCACCTGAATCTTTAGTCCTCATCCCAGTGTTAATTTGGTCTGGTCTTAGGGAATGCTGGAGGCATTGAATGGATGTTCAAGTGGGGATAGGAATACCTGCAGGCTGATGTCTCCAGGCCCATCTCTGGCATCTGCCACAATGTAAAATTAAGCAAACAGAAGAACTACACAGGTGATAGCTTGACCTGTGGTGCTTCATTTCTGCATTCTGATCTGTGACAGGAGAGATTTGTTGCAGCTTTGTTCTGTCTACACTGCATAGTGGAATGCAGTTTCAAATGAAGAGTTCGAGCCTCACAATTGCATTTTTAGGAATCTTTCAATAATCAGAATTCAGACCTATCAATAAAAGCAATAAAAACTTTTTCATTCCCCCAGTGCAAATCCGACAGAGTTTTCCAGAACTATGCCTTCATGCGAAGCACCATTTCTCCATTGCTTTATCAAGTCCATCAATGCAGAGAGATGTGCAAGAAGAGGACCTCTTTTCATATAGTTCAAAAATCTGCACAAGAACATCACAGTTTTGCTAGGAGCTGTTGACATGTTCCTAATATGATGTTCTGGTTTTGGATGGGGTACAATTAATTTTGTTCACAATACCTGTTATGGGGCTGTGTTTTGGATTTGTGCTGAAAACAGCATTATTAATACAGGGATTTTTTTTTGTTACTGATGAGCAGTGCTTACACAGAGCCAGGGCCTTGTCTTCTCACACCACCCCAGCGGCGAGCAGACTGGGGGTGCACGAAAGCTTGGGATGGGACAAGCCAGGACAGCTGACCTCAACCAACCAGATGGATATTCCATATCATATCGTGTCACGCTCAGCATATAAAACTGGGGGGAGAAGAAGGAAGGTGGGGGGGGATGTTCAGAGTGCTAGTGTCTGTCTTCCCTAACATGCTTTCTGCACAGAAGGGTGGCCCAAATTTAGGCTTGAGGTGCACCCCTTTTCTGAAGATGAGAAAGACAATGTCATGCAGTGTTTGGAGAGGGTGTGAAGATGTCAGGCGCTATTCATGTTTTGCACAGTTGTTTTTAATCATTTGGGAGTTGGAGCTCTTTTAACCTTTTTATATCAGAACAGTGGGAGGGAAGAGAAGAGGAATCCTTTACCTATTTATCATTACAAGTCATCTGTGTATTGCCCTGTTGCATTTTGGCAAACATCTATGTAGCTCCCTGTCGGCATTGTTGAATGTCAGACACATACCCATAGTGTATTTACACACCCACCTCCAGTCATTAATTATGAGGACAAAATTGACTCAGTTATATTCATGAATTAATTATCTTTACGAAATAAAGAGGGACTGGATTTACATGTGAAGTTTTCATCTAGTTTAATGGACCTTTTAACCTTCCTCTTTGCTGCATATTCTCTATAAGAAGCCTCATTCTCTCTGAGTTTGGGCACTATCCTTGCAGCTTGCTCAGTGTAAGCATGTCTGTATGTTTTAGTGAGCTCCTGAGAACAAACCACCACGGTGAGCACAGGCTTCAACTGTAATTCCTTCCTGCAGCATTTTCATCAGCTTGTGTGGAAAAGAGGATTGCATGTTCCCTTTACTGTCATCAGCAAATGGAAACATTTTTCTTTTTACATCCTTAGTGCAGGTCTCCTGTTTCTGCTCAGCATATTCATCCAGTCCGACTATAGTTTTTTTCTTAGAGCAACTTCTCAGCCTGAGCCTGAGTAGTGTCCTATTTCTTGACTGGCTAGTACGTTGGTCTCTCAGGGGGTTGCAAGACTCCCAATAGTTGCTGATTCAGGAATGGTCTATTCTAGGCCCTTTGTATAAGAGCGAATTTTTGCCTTGAAGCAAGATGAGTCTCAATTTCTTTAAAACTCAAAGGATCTCATTACGCAGAAGTCTAGCAGCTCCCTAATTCCTGTTCTGCCAGTCATGGGAGAGGCAAGAAAGCCTCAGGAGAGCTCCATACTCAGCCTGATACTCTCCCTTGTGGCTCAGTCAGGAACCACGTTCTCTTCTCTGCACTGACAGGCAGCTTGTGAGGTGACAAGTGAGCAAAAGCACAGCGATGCACGGCACCTTCTCTAATACTTCAGAATTTCTCTTACTTTGCCTCCCAGCAACATGAGAAGACAGGAGCTGTGGGTCTACTGGATAACCCTAGGAAAACCCCAACCTGGATAAATACCTATGAATGAGGACAGAATAATCTGCAAGACAGGTATAGCAGAGAAGTAAAATCAAGAATTCCATTTTCTGTCTAATCTCAGAGAATGTTCCAATCTAAGCCTGCAAGGCCCACAATACTTTTGCATATGCACAAGATGCTTTCCAATCCCAGTCTGCTCATGCAGCATACACCTACACCTGCAGGACTCCTAGTCCCTGCTCTGAGTCATTTTCACATGGATTTTTGAAGGAAACAGGCTTCATCTGTTTCAGAACTTTGACCACATTTTTGAGTTCTGGTTGGCAGGTTTCCAGCATATTTTTTACCAAACATAAGGATAAAGAGGTTATGGTGAAAGTGAAGTTTTTCTGTGAAATAACAAACCCTAAAATGTCATGATCTCAGTAGAACATCTACTTCTTCTCAGATCTATGTCTCTTGAAGTAGAAATAACAATTACAGTTTTTTTCAACTTAGGGAATTAGTAAAAAAGAGGTATTTTGATACAGGCATATCATTGCATACAAGTCACTAATTTGTGCTAAACGTGCACCCTCCTAATCACATTAATTTAATTAAATAATGAAGTTAAGTACCATCTACTCTGGAATTTATAAGGTCTTGTTTCCTCTCATACTTCTGATTTCCATGTGTAATAAGTGTTGCAGTACATGCAGTGCATTTCAAATTAAGATAAAGGAGAAAAAGTAGCAAGTAACATGCAGAGCAAAGTATTCTCTGTATAAATAAATACTCAAGCATTGATGGTAAGTCGAACTTTACTGTTATCTTAAATGAAAATAAGTCCAAAATTTTTAATATTGATCAACTCTTCACATTGAAATATCCACAAGAAAGATAGAAAGCAGAAAATCCTTCTGGTTAATACGGCTTTGGGCTAGGCAAAAAAGTATCATATGCGTTCACCATGTTAAAAATAGCCATCACAAAACAGAGAAATGTTCTCATTCTTGAGGCACTTCTTTCTTGCTGACTAATGTCAGATAGTTCAGAAAGGGTGTGTAGCATCCATATAACACATTTGGATTACTCCTATTTGTGTATGTTGCATCACACAAATCATAACCAGGTAATGATTAGAGATCAGTTTGTTATCCACAGGCTATCAAAATGCTGAATGTTTTCCTTTTTGTGTATATGTATGACTAAATATTGGATTATTAGAAACTTCTGAGTTTTCTACTTTCCAGGCTGACATCTTCCTGAAATTAGTTTATTCCCAAGTAAGGAGAAATTCTTATTCTGTGAGTGTGTGTTAGTTATTTAAGTCAAACCAATTTGTCCCATATTCTCACGCTGCAGGAGAAAAAACCCAACCAGATACTCCCCTTGAATTCTTCTTTTTTGATGATCTCTTTGCCTCCAAGAACAAGTTCACATTCAATCATCTTTAGTTTTCTTAAATCACATGGGCTGTTCAAAGTCAGATTTTGAAGGGTTTTGTCACCTACAGATATCCTGCAGAATCTGCAAAAGCAGCTTCACAAAGCCAGCTGGATTTAGAGTATAGGGTGCTTGCAGATATTCCACTTGTCATTTTCTTGCATCTTTAGGTACCTCTCTGGAAAGCTTTGGCTCAAGTGACCAGTATGGTCTGGATCATAGATTTGTTTTGAGCACAGGCAGCCTGGAGTCATTGGAATTGTGTCCTTCAATCCCAGCTACTCTTTAGACAACAATTTCTGGCAAAGATGTGGCTGTAACAGCACAGGGTTCTCCACAGATTGCAGGTTTTGGCTGGGACCTTGAATTAACCTGAACTCAACTGGATAAATGGGAGCTCTGTCATTTTGGTGTAAGCACTTTTCCTTAGGTTTTTTTTTTTTTTTGGCGGGGGGGGCGGGGGGCGTTCTGCAACTTCACATTGCAATGTGCAATTATCTCAGGTTTCTGACTTCTCTGCTCTGAGTTACAGTGCAGCACAGAACTGTCAGGTGGTAACAGGACCTGCACAGTGAGGAGAAATTGAGCACTGGTACAGAGTGGTAATGAGATCTCTCAAGGAAATTGAGACCTTGAATAGAGTGCGCCCTGAATACACAGGTTTAGACTGGCCCAGCTTTCAGCAAGACAGTGGTCCAGAGATATCTGGAGGTTCTGTTCAGCCTAAAATGAAGCTGCCCTCCCATCCATATTCTTTCCAGTTCTTGTGTTCCTGTGCTGCATAAGGCAGGACACTGACTAAAACCCTGCACTGGCTCAACAGGACAATTTTCCATACAGATTCACCTGATTGCTACCCTACTGAGATGTCACTGTTCAACCTTAAACTGAAAACTGTTGTTCTATAATTCTACTTTTCAACTGCAACTGTAAGGACAAACTGATTCTTTTGGAGAACCTCAGCAGAATGACGGCATTAGATTGTAATTACAGTTAAAGATTTATTTTTTAAAAACATCATTTTATGATCAGTATATAATTTTATGACCACAGTAGCACAGGATTTTTTTTTGTAATTGGTATCAGTGTAGCACAATTTTATAAGTAACACAGCACCAAATTTAAAATCACATCTTAACTGATGTTCTTAATCACCTTGACTCTCTGCAGATTGGGTGGTTGGCTTGCAGTATAAATAAAACAATCATAATCTACAGTCAATTCTCAGAGGAAGCAGACAACAGTGGAGGTGTCCCTGGCCCCACATCCTTGGGGGATCATGGGTTCTGCTGTCCAGCAGCAGCAGTGGTCCAAGTCCCACTTAGGGCTTGTAACTTCCCTATTTTACAGAGTGCTCTCTCTCTGTGATGTTTTGTTTCATCTTTCTGTGACAGGGTCATCACAACCTGTTTGGCCAGGTGCCTGAGACCTTCAAGGCTGTAAAGAAGTGAGAAGGTGGGCTGGTGCCCAGCAACCTTGAGGATGATATGGAGGTGGACAAATCTGCCTGGTGTACGGAATCTTCAAGACCTCATAAAGGGGAAGAAGGGAGCTGACACGTGACCACTGAGTCACAGGAACAGCTCTTTGCCATATTAAATGGCATTAGTCGTGCTAACCACATTGCCATGTGTCAGAAGCACAGGAGCAGGGCAGCAGAAACTGTGCAGGGAAAGAACAGACCCCTAGATTCAATAATGAGGGAAATTTTCCATACAGCACAGGAAAAGATGCAAGACCTTGCTGGCAGTGGTACTGTTGCATTGCTTTAGGTCCATTGTTCAGGACACATAATTTAAAAATCATTACAGTTACATTCCAAAGCCTTCTGATAACAAAAAATTAAAAGAATTTATTAAAAATTTCCCTTTTCTTATTTCTTGTTTCTGTGGCCTAAATAGGTTTCCAAATTAGGAAATACCTCTGGTTTAAAGGGTTTCACATCACAATTTTGGAATATGTGGAAATAGCAATTTGGAGACTCACAAAGAGCTCCCAGATTTGCTGAAAAATTGGGGAAAAAAAATCTCCATTCCTTTTAACTCTTGCTCACATCAGGCTCGGAATACCCAATTACTTTTTCAGTGTGATAATGAAGAAGAAATAGTACTTTACAGGCATCAACTTGTGTACTTCTTAAGAAATTATCAGAATAATATCAGAACATCAGAATAGTTCCTCTTCATAATTTATTAATGACCAATTTTCACTAGTCAGAGATTGGAAATCAACTTTCTTCACAATGAGCTTCTCAGCAGTGCATTAGAACAGAAGCATAGACAGTTCTGCATGCTAAAAAACCATTTAACTGCCTTGATCAATTGCAGGGAATTGAGGTATAGCTCAAGTACAGACACTCTAGGAAATTAACACATGCACCCATAAACATTCCTGTGAAAGGCTGAAGCAGACACTGCAGCACAGTGAGTACAGCCTCAGCACCTGGGCAAGTAATCATACTTCTGAAATACAGTAGTGGCAACTACTGGGAGAAGAGATATGAGAAATTTCATAATCTTCTTTTCAAATTGGTCTGTATGACGCAAGAAAGGAAAGTAACATTGAACATGGGCTTCCAACAAGCAATCCATCCAGCTGGTGCAGCAATTGAGTCTGGATTCTATGAAAACACAAAGCATAATTCTGTAATTAAAGACTAAATCATAACAACTGCAAGTAAGATATTGAATGCAAAAAGTCTCTGCATGCAACTTTGGCTCTAACATTTCCAAATATACACTGCAAACAGAGTATCTATTATTTTGTTGGTTGTATTTTAACCTTTCCCTAGTTCAAGGAGAACAATGAATTCATGACAACTCTCAGAAGTCTTGTGCTACCTCATTTTCATGAGGTTTCAGTTATCATAGAAAGAGGAACAGTTCTGCAGTTCGGTTTTTCAGGTTGGTCATACATGTACCCTCGCACTACTCTTGGAAGATGGGCCCACAGATTTTGCTGTTGATTTCTTGCTCTTTGTGGATCTAATGAAGAAGAATGCTATTCCAGATAATCCGTGTCAAGTGTTGCTTCATGCCTCTGAGAGTCAGCAATAGTCATTTACAACGTGTTTGTCTGTCTTGGTGCTCTCCTGTGCAGTAAACAGCTCCTATAATCCTTCTCTGGTTCCCACGTTCCTGGATTCACAGCTTTCCTGTCAGGTTCTGAATATCCAGCAGGAACACAAACTATGTTTGTAGCTCCTGATTGCACTGTGTTGACAAAAAGGACTTTGCCTCTCAACACCTGCCTTTTCCTACAGCTACATTTTATAGGTCATTTTTCTTCTGTAGCTTGTACAAAAGAGGAGAATGGTCTGTAACCAAACCAAATACTAAAGAGTTTCATTATAATCAAGCTCCTACAATGGAAACATACACACAATAGTTACTGAAGCCCGAAATTCTGCTTCTATAGAGGGAAATAGTTTGGTGACTTGTACACTGGCACATGCTGCAAGGCAAACAAGACAGCTCTGATTCTTTAATAAATTACTCCTATGCCTTGAGTCACTGTCCTCTTCTCTGACATTTCATTCCATTGGACTCAATATAAGGTTAATTGCTCCCATTTATCGAGTGTCTGCTGGCTTATGGATGTCCAAACGTGGCCATTTTACATAATGAGAGATTTTGCAATTACCTTGCAAGTAATCCAGAGGCAGATTTGCATTTTAGCATGCTTGGAAACCATAAAAGGAGCTTTACACAGAACCAGATTGTTCAAATGCAGTCAAAAGGCTGAATTCTCAGTTAGGATAATGTAACTTACACAAATAATACAACTCACGCAAATGCCAGGGGTTTTTTTCTGCGCAGACCTATTACAGCCTTTGTACTTGTATTTGCTCTGGCTGAGCTGGAGTTCATTTTCCCACAGCAGCCCTCACGGTGCTGTGCTTTGCATTAGTAGCTGGAAAGGTGTTGACAACACAGCAGTGCCTTGGTGGCTGCTGAGCAGCACTGGCACAGCACCAGCCTCTCTCCAACATCCCACCCCACACAGGCCAGGAGGCCGGGGATGGGCAGGATCGTGGGAGGGGACATGGCTGGGACAGCCAGCCCAAACTCACCCAAGGGACATTCCACACCACAGGATGTCTGTCCAGGTACAAAACCTAAGGGAAAGGAGGAGGAAGGTGTGGCACTCATTGCTTATGGTGTTCGCCTCTTGGAGCCTCTGCTATGTGTATTGAAGCCCTGCTTCCCAGGAAGTGGCCAGACATCACTTGCTGGTGGGAAATAAAGAATAAAACCTTTCAAGGTTTTCTTTCCCCTTTGCACATGCAATGTACACGTGCAACATTCTCCTTTGCTTTATTAAACTGCCTTTATCTCAGCCCATGAGAGATGTTTTCCCATGTTATTTTCTTTCTCCTCCCACCCTGCTGAGAAGAGTCATAGAGAAGCTTGGTGGGATCCTAAGTCCCAGAAAAAGTCAATCCACCATATCACTGTCCCCTTGAAGCCCCCAGAGTTCACTATGTTTTTGAAGAATATTCATATTTCAAACCACAACGAGAGAAGTGGCTGCTGATTATCCACTGAGGATTTCATAACAGTCCATCTTTGGCAAAGAAACCTTTTTTTTTTGAGAAGAAGTGTTGGTGATCCTTGGTATCTCCCTTTAAAACATTCATTGTAAATTCAAGTGGAGGATTTCTGTCAGCTGGTATCTGTGATCACTTTTAAGGAATAGTGAAATGCAGTGGCCTTTTAAATACAAAGAAATATTTTTAGGGTGTTATATACTTTTTCCCTGAAACATAAATGATACTTTGGAAGAATTAAGATAAGACTTTCTTATTCAACAACACAACATGAGGGATTGAATCATTTGAATAATTTAGGTTGGAAAGGACATTTAAAGGTCATCTAGTTCAACTCACCCCTGCAACACACCTGAGCAGGGACATTCTTCAACTAGATCAAGCTGCTCAGAGCTCTGTCCAACCTGATCACTTCTGAAATGGGCCAAAGCAAAAAAAGCAGTATTTGCAAAAATTTTCCTGAGGACTGCATCTCTTTAACTGTCCCAATCCCTTATAAAATATTATGTAGTGGAAGAGTAAGCAATGAGTATTACGTCAGCTATTATAATTTTGCAAAATTCCATCTGTCAGTGCCAACAGTCACCTGCTTTGAAGGGACAGACCTTCCAGAACTAGAGTTATATCTGCCTGTTGCTAGCCATAGGACATAATGCTCTGTGGAGAGAAGTATGAAATAAGAGTGTACATGCACTCTGCATAGCTCTAAAGCAGCAAATAATTTACTCATTCTTGCTTTCTCGAACTATCAGTCATTCATCTTCTTGAAGTGGGGAGTAGGTGCAAAAGAAACTTTTGAAGTGAACTAACAGAGAAGCTTTCTCTGCAGGCTGTAAATCTCACAGAGACTATTCTGTGGCACCAGTTCTGACATTGCTAGATGTCTGCTGGCAAAAAGCAATAAAGAATAGACTTTGCTACTATTCCCACCAGAACAGACATAAGAAATGTGCCATTTGTTTCCCAGAGGAGAAAATGTCACAACTATGGCCATAATGCAGCTGCCTGGAAGAGCAGATCTCAAGTGTATGCAGATGCTTCCACACTTTTCAGTTGCCAGTGTGGTGGGTTGACCCTGGCTAGATCCCAGGAGCCCACCAAAGCCACTCTATTGCTTCCCTCCTCAAATGAAAAGGGGAGAGAAAGCAGAACCAAAGGCTCATGAGTCAAGATAAGGACAGGGAGAGATCACTAACTAATTGCCATCAGAGATAAAAGGCTTGAATTGGGGAGATTAGTTTAATTGATTGTCAATCAAATCAGAATAAGATAATGGCAAATAAATTTTAAAACACCATACCCCTATCCTTCCTTCCTTCTGGGCTTAATTTCACTCCCTATTTTCTCCACCTCCTCCACTTCCTGGAACCGGAAGAGGATAAGGAATGTAGGCTGAGGTCAGTCCTCCACATCGCTTCCGCTCCTTCCTCCTCACAGGAAGGACTTCTCACATTCATTCACTGCTCCAGTGTAGGGTCCCTCCCAAAGGAGACAATTCTTCATTAATGTCTCACATGCTACAGTTCATCATGAACTGTTCCAGCATGGGTCCTTTCCATGGGGTGCAGTCCTTCAGGAACAGGTTGCCCCAGCATGGTTCCACCCCAGGGCCACAAGTTCTGCCAGCAAACTTGCTCCAGCATGGGGTCCTTTCTCCATGGTGCTACAGGCCCTGCCTGGAGCCTGCTCCACTGCAGACTTTCCGCAGGCTCACAGCCTCCTTCAGGCACATCCACCTGCTCCACCATGGATCTGCCGTAGTCAAGCACCAGGATGAAACAGCATTGCTAAAGGGAAGGCATGTTCTGCATCCACACTGCACCTTTCTCCTCAACAGCACTTCTACCCACAGGCCACTAGAAAGCTGATTGACTGCATGCCCAGCAGCACAACAGTAGTGGCTGGGATTATGAATCTGCTTTCTGTCTGTCACAAAGAAGATTTTGAGAGGATTTTGGAGTGTGGCTGGATTGTGGACCACTACAGAGGTTCCTGGCACAGACTTTTCTACTGCTGAAAAAAGCATCATATGTGTGAGTGTCTGATGACTGAATCAATTTTTGAGAAATAACTCTTGCCATAAAAATGAACTAGAAAGTACAGATATATTTATTTTTAAAAACTGCAGCTTGTAAACTTCTTTAACACATCACCCAATTTGTTTATTATTGCTCTGTCACTCATGAAATTACATTCCCTTAAGAACTGCCACTGCCTTTTACACTGATTTAATTAAGAAGTTCATTTTTCAGTAAGTAGAATGGAAATTGTGGGAAATAAGGCCTTTGACTAGGTAGTTTACTTTTCAAGCCATTGTAAAAATGTGTTAGTAGGAAACTAGTGAGAAATATTTGTGTGTGTATTAATTACAATCAGATCAAAACATCATATATTATCATCAAATACTTTTTAGCAGTTTCCCTCTTTCCAGTCATAATGTTTTTTTCTTTCCTGCTTTCCAGTGTGCTGCAAAACTTTCCCAGATTATTTGGAGTAGTTGACTGGAAAGAGATTACACAGACATAACATGTGACTCTTTAGGGTTGAACCAAGACCTGCTACCTCAGGTCTGTATCTGTAAACTGCAGCTGCATCTTAGAAGTCATGCATTCTTGTACTTCTGCTCCTAAGTATTCTTTCTATGGCTTGTGGATTTCCTTTAAGGTAAAGTACATAAATTTTCACCATTTTACGACTCTGCTCATTAGCACACTATGAATTATGTAACAAATGCCTGGCAAAATGATCACAAAAGGCAAAGCAAGTAGAAAATTGCTCGCTAGTAAGAAATTTAAAAGAGAAAAGAGAAAAATTAACATCTGCTCAGCTAGGCAAGGAAATAACTGGCCTTCTGTTAGAAGGTAAACAGAACTTTGCCAGAGTGGTTACAGTACAAAGAACTGACATTTTGGTTAATATTTAATTACAGCATGTCCTTAGGTATAGTCTTATTCTGTCCCATCTGCTGCTTGTCAGCTGTAATAATGTCAAACAAGGCCACTTCCAGTGTAAGACATCTCTCTGATTTGCAGGTCTTACACTTGCCATGTAATATAGGAATGCAAATGCCTCCACTGACCTTTCTTATTCTTTGATTCTGCCAGCTGGTACATTTAAATAGTACAGTGTGGCAGTTCTGCTCCTTGGTGAGTGACAAAATCTCCTGAGGTATTTTCTTCTGTCTACCATTCTGTTTATGGATCAGAACACTGTTTCTTGCTTCTGTGATCTCCTGTACTGAGTGGCTTTAGCTCATGTGTTAATATGAGCTACCCCAGCTCAGCACTGAGTGCCATAGCTGGCTAACAATTAGCTCGCTCAGGAAGGACAGACTGTCAGAAAGGCAGAGTGATAAACAGCCAGTGAAATCATCTCTGTCTTGTATATTGGGCAGATTTCCAGCTGCTTGAAAAAATGCAGCATGCGTGTTCATTCAGCTGATAACGTGAACTGGAATAATTTGCTTCTAAAATGAAAACTTGGCTCCCTTTTGTATTAGCCGAGTGAAATTCATTAGAGGATTAATAACGAATGAAAATATTACCTCATTATATATATGTGAAATATTTACATTGCAGATTTAAAATTCTGAGTATTTTTTTTAGCTTTTAATAAAACTCATATTTTTTCATGAAAAAATTCCACAAAATCATAGACAGTCATCTCACTTCAAGCTATTTTCTGAATGTAAACTCAAACTTTTACAATACTTTACCACTATGTCAATATAAGAGAAAAATATCAAGTACATTAAACTGCATTAAACAAAATCACAGTAAATATTATGTAAAGTAAGCACTCATCTTGTGGTTGTGACAGACACACTTGGGTTGACCCCCAACCATGCCTTTGTTCAAACTGACTAAGGAGCAACAGGCCTCGTGCCCTGTGGTGAACCTGCATGCTGTTAAGCTCCTGGCTCATGTATAAAGGAGTGAAAATGCCTCAGAAAAAAATTTCCAGAGATGGCTTCAAAACCTAAAAGTACAAGATAACTAAAGCACAGAACAAGATGGTACAGCAGAAATGAAGACATCTGTGTTGTCTTTTTTACTGACTAGCAGCCAACTACTTCACTCCATGAATGTTACCGTCAGGATGGGCCCAATCTGAGCTCTCCCTGAACTGCAGCTGAACTGCATGCCAGGTGACCCCCCCCCTTCAGCAGGTATGCCTCATGAGGTTTGAAAGTCCTTGCCTGAGACTAGGATATCCTTTCTTACCCGTGGTGGAGAGATCCTTTACATTTGACAGATCCCTGGTAAGTGACGGAAATAATTTATTTATCCGCTGATTCATTAGTAATGAAATGTTACTAATCCATGTAGCTACTCAGCATTATTATTGTTATTATAAACATTGCATAGGTTAATTCCATTGTGCATGAACCCAAAACTAAGATTGGACTTAGCCATCCCTAGGATTCATATGGAGTTTAGAAAGGAAGGTGGCCTGTCCTGAACCTTGTGACTTAACAAGGGGGTCTCCCTTATTCTTTGTGTCTCCAGTCTCTGTGTGATGTATTCTGTGACCTATTCTTACTCAATTCACTTATATTTTAGTAAAAACATTTGTTTGCTTCCTGACAGATGTTCTACTGTAATACTGCATGCTTCTTGTTCCTTCAGCTCAACACAGTTAAAAATGCTGGAGATGACTAGTACCAACAACAGCCTGTACTTTGAACTGCTCAGTAAATAGTCCTCAATGGCATTTGTTCTCACCTGAATTAAGTGATTTGCAGCTCTTTGAACCTTCAAAGGAAAAATACACTTGCAAATACAGGTTTCTAAAATGATGTCAAATCGCTAAAATCCTGTCAACATGATAATGCTCTGTTTATCACAGATGGTGTTCATCTGTCCCAGGAAACTCTGAGGAAGCTGTAGGTGCTTCTCTTCTCCTTAGATTACCTCTGACAAGCAGTGTAGTGTTATCCAAGTTACATCAGCATTCTGGGATAGCCAGATAGTTACTGAGATAGCTACTAGCCAGATATATTGCTGAGAGCTGCTTCTCAAAGCGATTCTAGCTTGATGTTTTTTGTCCTAAGTCAGGCTTTAATAAATTGTATTTTATTCTTTTTCTTCTTTTGCAATTTTTTAATATCAGTTATTCATAATGTAGATAGCCGTCAGGACCAAGGAAGAGTCTCTACCACAGAGGCAGAAAGAAATAAAATAGAAAATATGAGTATCTACTGCAACTGCAGAAGAAACTTAAGCATTCAGTCCATACATTCTTGTAGGAAATGAGCAATGAACTAGATAAAGGCAATAGTTTTAACTTAATTTACAGGGAGATTAATGTAATACAGAATAATTCTTCTAATAGTAACAAACAAATTAATTTTACAAAAATTTTGTTTAACGAGTCACTCTTACTGGATGTCACGGTAAAGAAGTGCTTTTAATTGGAATTATGTTGCTGTACATAAAAGGAAATTAAAAAGCAACTCAATTGTGAGAAACACTGTGAGAATACCATTCCAATATTCTAATTATTGCTGAAAAAATATTTATATTCATCTTCACAGATTTGAATCAGCTTTTTTCTCAGTTAGAACTAATTTTTCTGGGAGAACATTTTACACTTTTGGGGTGTGAGTTAGAAGATGTTTAGACATCCCAACAAACTAAAAGCATAGAATACCACAATTAATCTCATTAAACTTGTGTCTTAGAGTATTGGAGCATGACTAGATGATTAAAGGAAAGAAGATGAGTTAAAGTTTGGATATTTATCTAATCAAGGGTAACAGTTTTGCCCAATGTCTGTATTCATTCAGTCTTAGTCTATATAGTATGATATGAGCTAGTGTCCTCCAAATGTATTGCTACAGGCAATATTTGTTATTACTGCAGTATGTGTAACCCCTCTTAAATTGTACAGAAAGAGATTTAATCTTCTGATAACTGTGTTTGTGTTCAGGCTTTACTTTGGAAAACACACATAGCTCACAAAACAGACATGCATATCATCAATAATCACTATCTCACACAAGTTTTCTGGAAGCTGAAAAGATGTGTTTGTATTTGTTCCTTTGTTTCCTATACTTATTTAGTAAGCACTGGCAAAGGGCTTCTTTTAGAGACCACATACTGGGCCGAAGGATTTAATACCAAATGCAGTCCTTACAATAATAAACTCTTATTAAAATCAAAGTTAATTTCTTATTGAGAAAACTGCCCTAGAAGGAGTTATTTTAATCACTATTAGAAAGTTCTGCAAAAATCAATACGTGCTCTGTTGCATGATAGGATAACTTCTTCTCTTCCTTGATATAAAACCTATCTCAAGAAAGATGTCAAAAAACATAAGCAGAATTCATTATAAATTAGAGTCATAATGGGCTAAAGCATTGCTTTGCAGGAAAAAAAAACTCACCTTGCTCCTGTGATATTACAAATTTTCACAAGTCATTTGGTTAGGAAGCAGCCTCTCCTCATGCACAGCCTTAGAAGTCAGGATAAGGAAAACTCACAGCTCACTGGTTTGGTTACGTATTTTAAAGTCATTATTTACCTTGTCTACTGTATTTGATAGAAAATGGTCTCTGGTAGAGGTGCTTGACTAAAGCTGAACCAGATCAGGCACTGATTGACATTTCTTTATTTAGTTGTCTGTAAGCCTCTGGAGAACCATGGACTGTGGCTGTAAACCAGTGAGACTGTGTCAGATACCATCACTAGGAGTATCAGACAGCTGGGGAAAAATCTCAACAGCCTCAGACCAGCTGCTGAATCCAGGTTAAAAAGGATTGGTATGATGTCTGATACATTTGATCTAAGTGAGAAAGGATGTATCTGTTCTCTTCTGGTGGTCGTGATTTGGGTATAGTGTTCATTCAGAAAGAAAATCTCAGGGCAAATACTCAAACCTGGAGAAGCTGGCAATAGCAAAGGTACACATGTAAGCTGGCAGGAATCTTGAGAAGTTTTCCCTGTTTCAAAACTGGCCAGTATGTTTGGAAAGGGCACCTGCTGTAAAAAAAACAAAGGGCTGTGAACATATTAGAGTGTTGTCATGATACAATGCTGCAAATATCACCTGGCGATATACAGTTTAAGAGTAGAAGAGTAGATATTTTTTCCGATTTCCTTCTGCTTTTGGGTGCAGGCTGAATTGACTCAACTGGAAGGATGTAGGTAGGACAGAGAAAATAGATTTATTAGATATTTATTAAATTTCTTTACAGGTGCTTCCAGAACTTGCTACAGAGAATTAGTCCAGTAGAGATATGATGATGGGTCAGAGGACTTCATTCTACTTTTGGCTCTGTCAGTGAGCTGCTATATGACTTTAAGTCAAATGACTTCTTCAATTTTTCTCACTCCAAACTCTCTCATCTCGTTCTGTTAAGATTCCACATTTTATTGAAACTTTCTCTTGAAAGCTTTCTTTGCAACAGTGGTCTAAAATGGAGTCTCCTCCTAGTGCTAGTCTGAAAAATTCTCTAGAATAAAGCCAGAAACCTGGGAGAAGGGTGTCCTGGTTTCAACTCTTTTCCTACATGGCAAGTTCTTAATTCAGTTTCTCCCCTAGCTGAAAGTGTTTATTCACTTTGTTATTTTAGAACTTTCAAAAGAGCTAAGGCACTAATAAGTGAAATAAATATTACACGGTTTTCCTCTACGCCCATATCCCCCAGAGCAGTGAGCAATATGTTAAAGCACTAAATGACAGCAGGCTCACTTAAGAACCTATCGCACAACATTCTAGAGGGAGCTCATTGGTATGTTGCCTTAAAGGCATTTAGCCAACAAAATACCCTATACAAGCCGTTCAAATTAGTCATCAGTCACAACGATTTGACTCTTACTTCTAAGATTGCTAAAAATTATTAAATTGACATTTTGGATGGAAGAAAGTTCATTTATTCCTGAGAAAGCGGACTCCTAGGAAGCACCCAGCTGCCTCACCCAATGGAAGGCTAAAACTGTGCAGCTAGGTTTCCAAAGTGACTTAGAATTTTACAAGGCCTGGATGATGCATTTGAAACACACTTTGGGCCACGCCCTGAACACTGCATCCCAGTCTGCAGTTTCTGGGAGCTGAGAGATTCTATATCTGGCAACTGATCACACCGCTATCTCTAGTTGGTTTTTACATCATTACATATAGCTCATCTTTCATAACCATTTTGGCTAAATGCATTCCTTCTCTGAGTCTTGTTTTAGCCACATCCAACACAGAAACGGTGTCTTTTAGATGCTTTGAAAGTTGATCTGCCTTTAGCTTACCTGACATTTCCAGCACTAGGTGGAAAGAGGTGAGAATCAGCTACTCTTCAGTGGCTACATGTGATCACAGTCCCACTCCTCTCTTGGAGAAGTGCTCTGCCACTAGAAAGTAAAGGTAGGTAACTCGTGTAGACTCTTACAGCTAGTTAATTATAGCTAGAAATCATTTGTATGGCCCAGAGAAAGCAAATTGATAACAAAGTGGGGAGCTGCTCCCTGACAGTATCTGATATCTTCCACTTCCTGTAAAGTTCAGGGTCCCAGATTATGAGAAATACTACTGTACATGGTGAGATTTTTCTTTACGTTTAAGAAGATGAAAATTGCACAACTAATTAAATTCTGCTAATAGCCCTAATAATCCTCTGTGAAAGAACTAGAAAATATATTACTCAATGCCTATACAAATTGGCTTGTTGGGAGCTGTTCTTTCTGCTTGACCACTGCTACTTTGGTCTAGCAATTCTTTCAAAATGAGAGGGCTTGTTATTGGCAATGGCCAGCCATTGCTGTTAGGTAATTTTCCTTTATTTTCTGTACTTGCTTTGTTCCATGATATACTCCATATTTTCCTCATGTTAAGTAATTTTGCACAAAATAACTGTAGAGCAATGTGTGAATATGAAGATGATGAACTCAATTTCAGAAGAAAATACTTTCACAGACAGTAATACACCTGGCTACTCTGAAGTCATAGAGAGAAGAGCTCAAGCATGAGATGAGGTTACAATGGTGTAATGAACTACTGCTGGAATCATTGGGTACACTGCAAATGACTGTGTGCAGACATACAGTCTGATGAATAAAATTTATTAAGTGAATCTACTCTGAAGGTAGGTTGTCACTCTACTCTGACATTTCTGATTGAATTGCTTTACTGCTGGTGAATTTTTCCCATGCACTTTCTGTCCAATAAACTACTAAGGAATTTTTATTAAATATGTAATGCAGGACTGAATGGCGTGAAGTTGGAATGACTGCTTATCAGAAAACAATACTGGGGTTTATGTAAAAATGAATTTAGGAAGGTTTCTGAGGCCATTTTCTACGTGCAGAAAAACAAACAAACAAAAAACCCCAAAACAAAACAAAAAACCCCAAAACCTCAAACCAACCAACCAAGCAAAAACCAAAACCAAAACCAAACCAAACCAAACAACAAACAAACAAACAAACAAAAAACAGCATCAAGGCAAAGCCTTATATTGTTCAGTTGCTAGTAGTCAGGACACTTACCTAAGGCTTGGTTGCTCAGATTACAGTTCTAACTTTACCTGACTTAGAGGTGACGAGTGATCAGACCTGCAGAATCACACCATCTGTCTCACTAAGGACCTTAGCAACTCATCTGTTAGGGATAGATTTTGACCTTAACACTGTCTCAGCCGTAATACCTACTGTACATAAGACTGCGAGAATTAGTTATGTTAACTGGGACACAGAGACCTAAAATCAAGCCCTTGCTATTTTCAAGTTCCCTCCAACATTTCAGGACATGTAATTGATCTCTACTATATCTCAGTAACACCTTGACAGACCAGATGACTCTTTAGATTTAGGATGAGCTACTTTCTTGTGTGTTTTTTACAGGCATGTGCTAAGCCAGAGAATATGGCTGATCCAAGTTCTACAATTCTCTGTCTCTAGTCTTCCTCCTCTCCAGTTTCTGTCGCTAGTGATACAACAGAAAGAAGAACAGAGTGGACAGCGTAATGGGGACAGAACAAGAAATCATTGGTACCTCTGTTCAGCACAGGCAAGGACTGCCTTCTCCAGGCTGAGTTAAATATCAAATGCTGACATATCTGAAGACACCTGCATTTTAGAAGACTACTACAATTGCCAGGTAATTCATTAGATTAATCTCTCTTTAAAACTAACTAGGAATTCCACATCTGATGTCAAAAATCTTTGCCAACTAACATTTTATTAGCAACAGCACATTTCTGGGGCAAAAATGCAGTTTGGCAAGAAATGCTTTTCCAAAACCGTATATTGTACTCTGAAAGCTCTCAACTAATTCTGGGAAGTGCCTGAGCTTTCCTCGAAGATTTTGCTGTTTATCACTCCCAGTATTTCCAAACATAAATATACAAGACATATATCAGTGTACCTCCAATTTTTAGCAGCTGAAGACAATATTTTTTCTGTAGCTTAAATACATTGTCCATAAGATGAAATATACCAAATAACTGGATCTCAAAAGTAGTTAGGCAATTAGGAATACTTCACTATTATTAGGTACATGACACCTTAAATTTGTTCTAAGAATATTGTGCTTCTAGCCTGTGATTCATCAGTTGGCACTCGAAAGGGGGATTTAAAAAAACCTCCCTGTGACATCATCTCATCTTGCTGGTATAACCACAAGGGGGTTTTTTTTAGGTTTTTTACTCTAACTTTTTGCTAGTATCTTTTCACAACTGAATGAAAAAAAAAGTTATTTTCCTTAGTTTGCCATCTGTTTTTTGGTAGGATGTTATTTTCTGGTGCTTATAGGAGCTGCAACTGAAGCAAAATTGAATAAAGCTAAATATATTTAAATCTCAAACAAATACACACTTTCTAAAACCAACATCACACATAAAGAGCATGTGTGTAAAACCCTATCATCATACATAGAGAGTTTAGACTTTTCTATGTGCCTTTTTGTCTTTCTAGTTGATTTCTTTTTCACTTGGATTTGTAAGAAGCTAAGCACCTGAGTTTGCAAGCCTCTTTCAAAGGGAAATCTGGATGCAAGGAAGTTCCTTTGCAGAAGACTCCGGTGTCTTCTGAGGAGTTTAGTCCAAGTGTTTAATGCAGCTCAGGTGCCACATTAGTGCCATAGAGATGGCTGTCTTGGGGAGGCAGTATGCTCCCGCTGCTTCCCAGCCCCAGCCTTGCTTGTTTATGATCAGCTCAGATTTCCCTTCCAGTGGGTGTGCCCAGAAACCTTTGCCATAGAAAGAGCTTGTGCGAGGCAATGCTATTATTAGATACCAGCGTCCTTCAGGCACACACTTGTCTCACACAATTTTTAGTTAAATATGGAAGCAACATCTTGTTGGCTGCCTATGGAGATGTTCTTTCTTTTAGTAGCCCTCTCATATTAATGTGACTGGTTTTGTTTGCAGCTTGTATTGTTATTTGGCAGATGTACAGCATTATCTATGCTTGAAACATACTGCTGTGAATCAGTACTAAGTGATTCGAGGCAGTTGTTGGATGTTCACTTGACTACCCCTGACATTGTTACATGCTGATTATATTGCATATTCCTAGTATTATATTCTCTCATAGAACACTGCTGTTTCAAAATGCATGCTCTGCATTCCAGACAGACATCCTATCAAGCACCATTCTGTTCTAACTTTGTGTGCATCTCCTGGTATTCATGACGGTTTTGTAAGATTCCCTCCAGACATGAAAAGTACTTTGAAGGTTTCACCTACAGCATAGTCTTACAAGCCTTCCTTACAGCCTCTACACAGTTCTCTTCCTTCAAGACACTGATATTATTCCAAGGTAGCACTGGTGAGGGCTAAACTTCTCAGAACAGCAAGCACAAACAAGCTGCTGCACACACAATCCAAATCACATGAATTCCTCAGGAACAGGACTGCAAGGCTCTTGGACGTTATTCACAACCATTTTATTTTCACTAGATAAGCACTTTCTAAGACTGTTGAAGTAACTGTAACATTCCCGGCACCACGCTATTTGATCACTGTTTCTGCTGTGTCACTGAGGATAACTCAGGGTTAGTGTGAGAAGTTCAAAGTTGTAGGCTTCAAGTGGGGTGCTCTCCGTACCCCATTCTTAGGAGCTTGGTTTCTGAACAGTAGCTTAGGATTTCTGCCTAGGCTTCCTATACTATTGAGGTTAATGAAGTGGGTGGAGAGAGTAGGATAGAAAAAATGGCATTTTAATTATGATAGGAACTGAGAAGTGCAGACATGCTGTGGGTATTTTGGAAAACAAGCTAGGATGTTGCAACACCAGGCTAGCAATTGCATAAGCACACTTGAAGTTAGTTGTTCTAGGCAATTATATCTGCCCCTTCCCCTTCCCGATAAAATGTCATTATCCAGTCTTATGTCCAGAAACAGTTCTGTGCATTACTGCTGCTTTCATTACTCATAATTATCTCCTGCATTTGGAGCCAGAGGTGGGAGGATTATGAATTTCTAATCCATACCAGGTTTTGCTAACTGCTGCTGGTACCTGTCTGGTAAATGGTGTGCTTTTCAGCTATTTGGATTGTCTATCATTTCACATCTGTATCATCTGCTGGGTCAAAGTTAGCCTGACCAAATGGCCGGTTGATTTTAAATTAATGTTTTTGTACACTACCCAGAGCTATCTTTCCCATCTGCCACCAGCTGCAAAGTTCACACACCTGTGTGTGTGTGATCGTGTATCTTACCCACGAGTATTCACTGCACTGTTTCGTGACTCAGACAGCATTTACTTTCTCTGCAGAAGTCTTGTAAATATACTGCTACTCTAGTAACAAGAATCACACAAAATCGGTATGTGGTTGTTGAAAAAATGTATGAACAGAGACTTTTCAAAAGACAAATGTAGACTATAATTTTAATATCAGCAACAATCCTACAGTTAGTTTCTCACAATAGCACATAACTAGCATCAAGCAGCAGCACAAAAGCCCCATTAAGTTCAATCCACTGCTTAGAATGGATAACAGGAATAAAAAGGGGCTAAAAGCATTAGGATTGAAGCATTAGCATTTAGAATTAAAGCATTACCATTTAAGCATTATTTCTTAAAAGAGAGAAAATAAAAGGATTGTATTGATATCTGAAATTGTTTCCACTTTTTATTTAAAAACTTAGTGAAGTAATTACAATGTCTGAATAGAAACAATGATATGTCTCTTCAACAGCGTTATCAGATCGTTTGCTACCTGCCTTTCTCAAAGATTTGGTTTTAAAGGAAAACTGCCAACAAGTGGATATACTTTCAGTGAAATAAATACACCACTGAAAAATTCACCACAGGTAAGTGGAAAGAACTCTAGTTTCTGAATATATGGTTGATTTAGAGCTCAAACACGTTGCCAAGACTTTATGCTTTCTTGTTATCTTGAGATGCTGTAAGTTAGATCACCACGGCTTAATAAATGCTACTGGCATGTGCACCTTGTTTAGCGTATGGTACGTTCTCTACCCTGTTACATATGCTATCTGACTGAAGGATACATTTTTGTAGCAAGTAAAAGGTCTACAGCTTTCTAAATAATTCAAGACTATGGCAGATCATCACTAAAGTACACGACTTACTACAGAAGTGTTATTCACACTGTTTTCTCACAGTTTTCTTTTATAATCTTTTTAATGGGTGCAAGGGGTTTTGCCCTCATTGCCCTGTGCAAATAGAATGAAATTAGGGGTGTCAGCACTGAACACTTCAGAGAAGTATATGTAATAATATGGATGTGTTACACTGACCATTCCACTATGCCTCGTGCTTGCTTCTGCTTTTATGGAAGATTGAGAACACATGAATCAGCTAAATACCTTATGGTAGGCATGTTCACAGGACACAGCGTATCAGGAGCAAAGTTACTTTAGATGGTTCATCAATCTCTTATTCATCATACTCAATACTTCTCTGATTCACGTCACTTAACTTCGTAGTACTAGACAAAGATTAATAAAAATACATGAAATAAATAGTGCTAGTTTTGCACTGCATCTGGTAAGTGGTTGGTAATTTCAGATCATAGTTCTTCAGCAGCTCTCCAGTTTTGGAGAGGAGTTTTGGAAAAGGAGAAAATAATACTATTTAGTTGCTTAATGAGGTACTTCAGAGGTGAGCCACCAGCATGGATGGCTTCTTAAATTCCAGTGTTATTGTGGCTATAAAAATGGGATACTTACGCTTATATCTTATTTATTAAGCATCCTTTTCATATCTTATTCATTAAGCATCCTTTTTATATCTTATTCATTAAGCACAGTAATTGAAGTTCTCAAAATCCACAACCATTGTTGCTTTACTGCTGTTGATGTAATTTACTGTTGACTTCAATAAGAAAAAAAGTCTTGTCAATACTAAGTGCTTTTAAAATGCTCCATGTGGATTTATTCTGGGCAGACTTCCTACTTTATAAAAGTTCTGTCTTAGTGAATTCATTTGCTACCGTTTTTTCTCAATATTTAAGAATGGTTATTTTCAATGCAATATAGCTTCAATTAATGCTGGGTAAGAGGAAGTGACTGTTTTTTGAGCTGAGCTGAGAAAAGAATCACTGGAAAGAGAGACAAATCTAGGGATGATCAATGGATCAGCTGAAGAACAGAACCCTAAGTGGCAGATTGGCATAGACAGTTTATCATTGGAAGCAGAGGAGAATTCTGAGCTGAGCTTGCTTAGCTGCATATTTATGAGTCCTCTTTTTGCTACTGTTATCCAGATACTTTGCTGAGTCTGATAAAACTATAACTCAAAATTAAATTATCCACTATTTTAGTGAATTAGTTTTCAGCCAGATTAGGCAGCTGAAGAGTTGAAATCAGCCCATAGAGGAATATAACAAGCATTAGTGTTGGTGTAAGGTAAGCAGTGAAACATGAGGCAAGAACTGAGCAGGAAAAGGACATTGCCATTTTGGAAAGTAGTAAGCTGTTAGGTCTGCCTAAATCATCACACTAATTTCACCTATGGAAAAAGCAACTTCTGAATCATTCCCCATAGCATTCTGGCCACAAAAACTGGCAAATTACTTCCGTGCTACCTGGTGGATATATTTATAGTACATGATAGTTTCTAGCTAGTACATGCTTTTTTAAAGAAATGAAACACTAGATGTAGGTCTTTAGAGTTGAGATATAAACATACTATCAATATTCCAAGAGAAAGAGAAAAATACACTGATTTAATTTTGGGACCTGAAAGTTCTTACAGTACCTTATTTATTTTTATGAATTAAAGGAGATTGGCAAAGCAAGAAAACCATTTATGGCAAAGTGACTATACTACAATAAAATGTTCCAGTGCCCTAACCCTGCTATGAGTCTTCCTTACAATAGCTTGGGTTTCTTTATCTGTAATGGAGCACTGTAATCCATCCAAAGGCTCAAGTTTATTTCTATATGTCTATTGAGAATGGGACTGCAACAGGGACTGGGCACCATGTCAAATCCTTGTTCTAGGCCACAGAGAATAAAAGGTTTGCTGGATTCTAAGAAAATACACAGTGGTCTTAAAGTTTCTGAAAGAGACATGGACAGAGGCAAGGTAACAGTGTAAACTTGAACACACTCCATTTGAAAGAGGAACATAAATCTAGGAAATACTGCTGAAAGGTAGGTTGTAAGGCAACATAAAGCACATAGCAGTGACACTTCTGTGGGAGCTGCTGCTTCTCCTAGCAAGAATCTGCGAGTTAAGATGTGCAAAAACAATCATGCCTCATTTAGCTCCCCTGTTCACAAAACTATTTACTTAAATGATTTAACTGGTTACACCTGTAGAAATACATAGATGTGTAGATAAGTATATTTATTTTGCAAACACAGTGCTATGGATTGCTTGGGACAGTACTCTGAGCAGACACTGGTTACAAGTGGCTGTGGTTCCTGCTGGCAGGGGATGAGTGTCTCAGATTTGTTCAGAGCAGTGTGCACACCAAAGAAACAATTTTGGCTTTAAATACAAAACCTCACGTTAAGGAAGAAGTTAACATATTAATCAGTAGTATTAACCACTTCAGTCAACAAATAAAAAGAACTTCCCCATTCCTTATCTCTTGGCTCAAGCTTTAGGCTTTTTTCTTGGGACAATTTTTTCATCTTATTTTAAAGTTGTCAGCCATATGATTCACCAGTTCCCCACCTGAGTCTGGGCTACTTCTGACATGTTTTAGCAAGACTGATGAACCCTCGCCTTCCAGCCCCTGGAGGCCTGGCAACTTCTCAGCTACAAAGCTTTCCTGTGTGTAATTGCTTCTTACGTGCAGATCAGGTTAAAAACAATTGAAAACTTTCCACTGGGTCAAAAGCACCCAAGTGTCTACTGACACTTGTACTGCTCATGAAATCTCTGTGCCTTTCACCAGAAAAATAAACCAGAAAAAGACGGTCTGAGTCATGTTTCCAGGTGTTTAAGAACTGAAAGATCTAAAGCATTCTTCAGGGACAGCTTGTCTTCAAAGATGAAAAAGGTGCAAGGTTGCTGGCAAACATATTTTAACCCATGAAAAAGTCCCAGTTAAGATATTGCTAAATGGAAGCTACCAAACTAAGGCACCATATAGGTTATTGCAGATGCTCAAAGGATATATTTAGGATATGTTTATATTTAATCAAATAAATGTTTTATTCTGCATCTTAAAAAAAGAAAAAGAGATTGTGGTAATAGTTGACTTAAAATCTGAAAAAAAGAACCAGTTTAAAATTCTTCACTTTTATAAAGCACTCACAAGCTATAACTAAAAACTGTATTTATTTTATAATGGAAAGGACCTGTAACTCTTTGACACACTTTTTAAAAATCGTATTGTGGAAATTCTAGTTTTTTACCAAAATGAGCAAAGATGGACCTTCAAATCCATTCAATTTTTTTTTCCTAAATGACATTATACAAACCTACAGCAAAACCCTAATTCTTCTACCATAGAACAAATAGTGCTACTGAGAAATGAGCTCTATACCTGACTTCTCCTTTATGACTAATTCCCATTGTATTATCTTATCTTGATGTTAATAGGAAAATCTGGATATGGAAAGCTCTGTACATGTAATGGAGCATGATCTTATTTTAGCTTTTCTCTTCACAAAGATGTATTATGCTAATTAAGGATTTTTAATTGGCAGAAATGGAGAATGGTGAAAGCAAGCGATGAGGTGCTCAAAAATCACCATTCAGGCCTCTCTGCAGCCTCTGCATGACACTGTGTAGAATCCCAGCAAAGTTAGCTACATAGGTATTAATGTTTCTTTAATATATTTAAATATAGGCCAGACAGGGTCAGTGCTTTGAAAAGAAAGCTTTTGAGACATGTCATCCTATTAAAAGAAATTATTTTAATCTAATAATTTCAAGAAGTTTTTCTTTTGAGGATGGGCTGTTGTGGTATGTTAAGGGGGGTCTGAGAATATGTAAATTGTTATGAAAATTCATACAGCTCTGTGCCCAGCATTAGGGCCAGTGTTAAACTCCAAGGACTTAACACGATCTTGACCTAGATTGTGCTACAAGGTTGCCATCATAACTAAGTCTGTGAAACATGATCATGCGTGAAAAAGTGCACTTCTAGGTTTATGAAACACACAGAAGAGGTACAGGGCTGCACTAGCACCTGGGCTCTTGTGGACCCCTGGCCCATGTCCCTTTCCTCACCCAAAGAACAATTAACCTCAGAGTTTTTCATTTTTTACATAAATATGGGCCCATTAAATTTGTGCTCTTTGGGAGTAATCAATTTCTGTTTTCTTCTTTTCCAAAAATCAGTGTCTAAAAATCTCCTCCATTAAGAAAAAAAGCTAGCCAGTCAATCACATGATAGCAGAAGCGTAGCTGTCGGGGAGCAGGGGACAGCAAGTCAGTAATGAGGCTATGTATTGAACACATATAATTTCTATACGTTCCTTTTCCAGGTTAAGTATAGATGCCCCAGGAACCTTGAACAACATCAGGAAAATTTTGTCCCAGATCGATGGTATGTGACATATTGCACTATGATTCCTTTGTCAGCTCTACCTAGAGTTCCTCCCCAATGCCAAGAGGATTGAAGTGGCTTTATGTTCATGGTGTTCACCTTCAATCTTTGTTGATATTCAGCCATAATCACAAACTTTTGTCTCTTGTGTCCCAACTCCTCTGGGGGGACAGGGGTTGCCAGCAGGTGTTACTGTCACCTATCAATACTTCGTTATAGATATGAATACATATTACAATAAACACAGTAGTACAAGACGTTATGTAGATATTAAATATTACATAGGTTAAGATGATACAATACTACGTGCTTTACTAGCAAACATGTACACAATGTCCACAGAAGTAAAACATACCCTGGAAACCAAAGCATGGGCAGTCCTCTCTCGCTTCAAGCTGGAGAGGTCCAGGGCCTTTGAAAGTTTGTAATTGCCAGGATACTGCTTCCCACGTGTGCCAAGTGGAAAACCCATTAACACAGTATTTGTAGCGTTTTTTAGTTCTTGAATTTGTTCTTGAAGATGTTTACACTTCTCTGCGTTTTCCACAGCAGCCACTTCTTATGATGTTTCAATACTTTCGTATTTCATGGTGACATCCACCACGGATGCCTGGCTCTCTTTCACAAATACCAGGTCTGGTTTGTACAATTCATTGTTTTGGTCTCCTGTGTTTGGTTCCTGGAACACTATCCAGTGTTTCTTTGTAGCATCATTTGATCACATTTCACACAGTCCGTTGTGCCTTTTTTTATTTTTTTTTCCTTGCATCTTGCACAGCAGAACACTACTGGACGATACGGGAGCTATTTATTTATTAGTTTAAATAAAAAGTAAGGTTAAATTGCGACGGAAGGCGCACGGCACGGAGATGCAGGCACAGCGGGCCCGGCGGCACCGCCACGGCCTGCGCGGCCGCCTCGCACCGGGCCCGGGTGCCGCCGCGGCCGGGCCATCCCGCCCTGCGGAGCGCAGCCCCCAGGACACCACACTCCCATAGCCGCTCCCTCGAGGTCCGGAGCCCGCCCCGGCATCCCCGGCGTGAGGCGGGCCCATGCGGGGAGGAGGCGGTGCCGCGGGGCCCAGGCAGGGGCGAGGAGGAAGCGAGCGCCGAGGCAGCGGCGAGCGGTGGTTGGCAGGAGCTCCCTCTCCTGAAAGAGCCGCCGAGCAGCGAGGGAGCCGCGGGCTGATCCCGCTGCGGCCCCTGCGGGGCGGTGCTGGCGGTGGGCAGGGACTGAGCCAGTGCTGGGAGCATGCGGCGGCAGCAGGAGGAGGAGTGAGGAGCTGTGGCAGCGCCTCGGCCGAGAGCGGACTCCGGGAGGAAGATGGAGCCCTTTCCCAGCGGTGAGTACCCGGGCAGCCGCCGGAGCCCGGGACGGGGCCGCGGGGCCTCCCGGCGGAGGCGCGTCCGGCGGCAGCTGCTTGCCCAGAGGAACAGGAGAGGCTTCGTAGCCGTGCTGCCCCCGTGGTCCGCGGCTTGATAATGGTCTCAGGTTAATTAGGCATAGGTGCCTTGAACGAGCGAGGTGAGAGGAGTTCCCTCGCTTTTTCGGCGCTGTTGCGCTTCTCAGTGCCCGGCCGGGGTCTCACTGACACTGGGAAGCCGGGGCCACTTGTACACCAGGTGTGCGCTCGCCGTGTGTGGCACCCGTGAAGGAGCCTTACACGCGTCTGGAGTGCCAAATCCATCACGATTCCGATGGGAAGGAGGAACCAGACCCGCTGTTCATGGCGTTTTCCTGATCGGGGCATTCTCACCAGAACGTGTTTCTCCCCGCCCCCCCCGCCCCTTTCCCTTCCCCGAGCGAAAGGAGAAATAAAATACAGAAGTACCAGCGGTGTACGAAATAGTGTTTCAGGGTGCTCGTGAAAGCCAGAAAGCTTTCAGAGCTGCCCGTGCATTGACAGAAGTGCATGAAATACCGACGTAGTTGCATATGCTTGAAGATAAGCATACGGGAGCGTTTGCTGACATCGTGATACAGCAGTGTGTGTGCATCCTGTGCTTGTGCCTGAAATGAAGCCGTGTAAAGTCCGTGTTGCTGCTGCCTCTACTAATAGCAACACATTCTGCCCGTCCAGGACAGAGGAGGGAAACGAAGCTCTCAGCTCAAACTGAAACTAAAGTATGTTTGGTTAGATTCAAGACCATGGCCAAATATGGAATTAGACAGTGGGTAAAATAACAGCCTTCCTGTTGAAAACGCAGCACTTTTGTTGCAGGTGGGATTTGGTCTGTTAAATGTTGGATAGCCATCACTTAAGTACCAGGCAGAGTTTGCTGCATCATATTTTAACTCCTCAGTGACCTGCCAAGTCAAAGTGTGAAACTTACGTCAAATTTAGGAAAAAATCCATGCACTAAAAAATTAATTTTCTGTCTCATGGCAGAGGGCTGGAACTAGATGATCTTTAAGGTTCCTTCTTACCCATTCTATGGTTCTATGAACCATTCTATGAATCTATAAATATATTGTAATTGCCTTGCCTCAAATACATGAAAAATCCCCTATCATTTGATGCTGCTGTTTAGGATCTGAAAGAATCTGAAGGTTATGAGCCCTGGGCATATTTTGGTGCCTTAACTAGCAAGAGAGACCTTTTCCCTCTTTTTTTTTTTTTTTTCCCTTTGTATTGTCATGTTAAAATTACAGTTTGTACAAGCAGTTGATGTTTTGGTTCTCTAGTTAATCCTGGCCTTAGTACAAGGTCTTTCAGCTGCAGCCTATTTCAGTCACAGGGTTGTATTCTGCATTCTTGTATCCATGGTAAAAAGAGCTTGTCTTTAATAGTAATGACATTTCAGGGAGAATTTTATTTTGAAGTCATCTTGCTAAGGCCATTCTCTTTGAAAGAGTTGAAATGTTGAAATGTTATTTTAAAGGTCTGTTTGACATAATACTATTGCTGCACTGTGCAACAAAACATTTTAAATATTCTGCTCCATGCAAATGGAAGAAATGGACCGGTGGGCTTGAGCATGAAGCTTAAGAAAAGCAATGTTCATGCACTGAGCTTCCTAATTTTGTTTCCTGGAATGAAAAGCTTGCAGATGGTGGGGAGACTGGAAGAAAATTTGGAGCTGAAGTTGGTCAGTAAGTTTCTTCTTGAAAGCTGGCTGTGCTGGAATGGACACCACAGAGGATATGCAAATACTAGAGCAAAGATGTTGTTCCTTATCTCTGATTATCTTCCGGCATGTTTGGTGCTCAATAGCAGCTGCAAAAATCTGAAGTGAAGAGGATGCTTACATTACTGGCTTTTTGAACAGAATTTTCATTTTCATACCTGGTGATCTAGAACCTTTTGTGGGCATCAGATTTTTCATATAAACTGGGTTTTTGTTTTGTGTTATACAGTAATTATGTGTTCTGTTTGTGAGTCTGTGTTGATTTCCTGTGCAAAGTGCTGTGTAAATTCAGAAGAAAGGATGCCTGTCACAGGAAGCTTACAATGTTATATTTGTAGATCTCTGAGTTCTTTGGGGCTTTAACCCTTGTCCAACAGGGGGAACAGGGAGCAGAGTGGATCTTAAGATTTTCCAAAAGCATTTTAGTTGGATTCAGAGCTCTGATGTCCATTTGGCAAACTAGCAATGAGACAATTTCATGTTTTACTTTTTGGAAGTAGAGCAGTGTCAGAATGAATATGTATCTTAAAATAGACTTTAAGGCAGCAAGTGGACTAAAGTAGATATGAGTCCCGGTTTTTCTAGTTGAGTATTTGGTGAGGTTTTTTCTTCTTTTCCTTAAATAAAAGAAAAAACACAGCCATAATGCATTTCAAAAGTCAAAGAAATTCTTAATCTTTCCTTGAAATCCTAGTGTTCACTAAAGAGTGCTGAACTCTTTACTGTTTGAATAGTTTCTCCAATGGAAATGTTCAGATAAACTAAATAAATTGAAGATTTTTTTTTTTTTTTTTCACCCCTATACAGTAAACTTAGTTTTGGACCTCTTTGAAGAGATCTCAGCTATGTCTTTCCCCCTGCCTAGGAATTTAGGTGGAGATAATGTATGAGGTCTGTAACTCTAGAAGAACATTTAATTGCGTGTTTATTTTTAGCACCTGGGATAGCTGAGTTAATCACAGAATATCTCAAGCTGGAAGGGAACTGTAAGAATCATTGAGTCCAACTCTCTGATGCTCTCAGGACTACCTGAAACGAAACCGTATAACTAAGAGTGGCATCTAGACATCCCATGATTTCTGGCAGGCTTGATGCGATAACTACATCCCTCTTCCAGTGACCAGTCACCCTCTCAATGAAGAACATTTTCCTGATGTCCCATCCGAACTTCCCCTTGAATGTTATGAATGCTGTAAATTATGGTAGGATTTTTTTTGAGATGGATTCCTCTACTTTGCATGACTGTTCTTAATTTGAGATTTTTCCCCAAGAATGAATAATCAAAATTTAATTTAAAGTGCATGGAAGTCTTCCTTATTGTTGCAGATAAATTTTTTTCCCCTAAGTTGTATGATCACACATTCCTTTGAGTTCTGCTCTGAATCAATGAGCAGAATTTATTTATTTTGACTAGTCATTTCTCACCTAAACAGTTTCACTAGAATTAAAATAAAACAAAAAAACCAAATGGAAGAAGTGACATATGGACTAAAGGGAATATGTAATGTAATTTTTGACCTCACTATTTCAGACATCATTACAAATTATTTTGCAAGTCTTTTGCTTATTTGTTAGATTGTGTGTGTTTTGGAAAGATCATTTCATCATTTCCTGTTTAATACATTAAATATGAAACTTCTCTGCTTGAGATGGAAAAAAAGGTAGAAGTGAGCTATTACAATGTTTGTCATTTAAGACAGGCGACATGCATGAACTTGCAGCTGCAGATGGGATAATTTGTGATGATCTGCTGAAGTGCAAGTAACGTTCACTTTCGCTGACATTCCTGAATTATTTTTATCCTTTTCATACACAACAGATACTGATCTTTGATATTAATGACATAACTAAATTGATGAACAGAATAAAAAGACACTTACGGGAAGAAGTGGGTTTTTTGTTTTTTGGGAAGTAAAAATAAATCAAGTCAGGTAATGTCCTTTACAAAATGCAAAAGTCAATTGCAGTGTCTAGTTATTTCAGTTAGTTCCTGTCAATTCTAAAATGTTTTTATTCTTTGTGTTAATTTTGTTCAGTATAGAAACGTGTTGGAGATTGCAGGAGCATGTTCCTGTGTGCATGTCCTGTGTTGGGGACAGCAGGCATAGCCTGCCAATATTTTACATTGTTGTGTTATGCAGCAGAAGGGTTCCTGTTTGTCTTAAACTGTTATTCAGTCCTAAACAGCAGATTGAGTAATCTTTTTTTGGTAAGATGCTGGATAGAAAACATCAAAGAAGTCTATTCTTAATGTCTGTTTTTCTCCCCTGTGATTTGCTTATCCCATCAAATATTACTGGGAAAAGATGCTGATTTAATCTGTTCCTGAGTGTGAGTTTTATGTTGTTCAAGTCCATGATGCTGGATAGTTTTCCACAAAGCTGTGTTATAGCATCTGCACTTGTGTTCCCGTTTCAGCTCAGCTGAACAGGAGCCTGTTTTTTCAATGGGTATGTGTTTGCTTTTACCGCTTGGCTGTGAACTCCCTGCCAAGCAATGGATGTTCAGAAGGGGAATTCAGTAACTTGAAGAATGTCTAAAGATGAGAGTATAGCTGCTCACTGTTGATCATTTGTTAGTATTTTCCACTAAGGAGTTAGTCTTCCACTTGCAGGATGAAACCATGGAGTATCTGTGTGTTTATCTCATAAGTAAAAAATGTTGAAAGCTTATGTTGACCTCAGTATCTACCTGTAAAAGTATTCCAGGACTGTCTTGTCATCTTCTTTGGGAAGATGATGTAAAGTTGAGCAACCATGTTTCACATTGTTGAGGCTATGGGAACATGTGCTGGATAAAGCCCTGTAATGCCTGCAATAAAAAATGGTGGAAACAAATAAAGGCAAGGATAGAACCACCTCTGTTTGTTTAACTAGTCAGAATACTTTTCCGTATTAGATGGGCATTGGTGCAACAATTACATACAAAGAAGCTGAATTTATCTTTATTTAATGCATCTCTGATTTCAGTAGTGATGAATTCAGAGAATTCAGGTTTTTCTTTTCATCCTTTACTCGGTGATTTAAGAAAGTTCAGTGAATTTCCAGTTCTCCCACACAATATTTTTTTTTCATGAGGTACAAAAGCAAAGATTGTGTAGAAGAGCAAAAACATTAAGATTTCTTTATGATTGAGATCAGTATTATTCGTCTGTCAGAGAAATGTATGCATGGCAGCTGCTGCTTAGACTTCTGTCCAACAGTACCTTGAAATAATACCATATTAACTTTTAAAATAACCCAGGATTTTGTGTGATCTGGGTTTTAATTGCTTCTAAGTGTTTTAAAGAGTACTTATGTACCTTTGAAGTTGTGTTTTGACTTCTTATGATACCGCTTTAAATAGTGGAAGTATATTAACCTTAAATTGTAATAATCACAAAAGGATTGTGTGCCTTCTTGCGTGCAGAAAGATGGATACTCCTGAAGGAAATTGGAGTAAGCAGGGGAGGGAATATTTCAGAAAAACTCATCCAGTTGATCAAAGAGACAGGAATTTAAGGGTAATACAGTGTGTTGAGTTCTGCGCAGCTCGTATCCCTAGCGCACAGCTGATCCTTTATTGCTTCATGAGTGTTGTCTTAAAATAGATGTTCAAGGAAGATCTCAGAGCCCAGCTCTTCTTTGGGATTATTCAGGGCATGTAGTATATTGCAGCAGTGGTCTTTAGTGCATCTGGTGGAGAGTCAAGAAGTGGAATCCTGATTCCACTGAAACACGTGATGCTTTCAATCAGCTGTTTGTTCATGTGGAAATAAGGTGAGTTTTGATTTTGGGACTTGTTTTTTTGTTCCAATCAAAACTCTCACCAAGATGTTCGGAGGGGTGTTTCAGTGCACTTTACTAGGCATCATTGGGTGCAGACAGCTTTCCTTTGGTCGTAATTGCTCTGACATTAAAGGAATATATTCTTTTAACTGGAATTCTTGTGTAACAATACTTTCACTACAGTGCCATTGACTTCTATGAAGAATCGATTGTGTTCTAAACTAAGAGTGTACCTAATTTGGCTAGTGTTCTAGGGCCTAATAGTGGTTTTTATTTAAGCCTTTCTTTTATATAAAAACTGACAGTTTCTGTCAGTAGCAATGGGTTGGTAGCACATCGGTAGAACCACTTTTACTATTTGTCATGCTTGAAAAACAAAGGTTCTGGAAATTGCAAGACTTGTGTTAGTGGGAGTCCAAAGCACTTCAGTATACTTTAGAGGCCTCATACTTCTGACCTGTAAACCATTATAAGAGAACAACAAAGAGTAGGTGTTTAGAAAATGGGACTGTGAATACAGCATGTATAAACTGTCAGTTGTTGTCAAAACTTGTGCTTTTTATCTTTGATGGAGATACATTAATGAGGCCTTAGTGTCTCTTTTGGCACAAGTGAATGATCATGTGAATCATTGAATAGTTTAGTTTGCAAGGGACCTTCTGAAAAATTTCTGCCCACACTCCCATGGTGATGGTTGTTAGGAAGGTAATTTCAAAGCTGATATATGATACCTGGATAGGGTTTTGGAGCAATTTAGATCTCAGTATGTCTTAAGCTACCAGGCTGACATACTGCCACTTCTTTCTTTATCAATACCCTTTGTCTCGTTATATAATGAGACTGAGAAAAATGTAGGTAGATATTTTTTTGCTCCGTTAAGATGTTACAAAACTTACTGCATTGGGAGTCATATGCAGTAACCTTTAGGCATTGCTGCTTCTGAACTACCAGTTACGAGCAGTGAACACGTAATGTGTGCTTGTGACCTACAAATGGTTTGGTACAGTTGGAGTTGTCAAGTGTGTATTAAGCAGCACTAATAATCCAGAAGGCAGAATTGGGTTGCTTCTGTAGAGAGTGTTCAAGACAAGAGGATATGATTCTATTAATTTATTGCTAAAAGCAAACAAACAAATAAAAAGATTAGACGAGCATCAGTTTGTGTACAGTCTATCAGGTTCTATACCTGACTGTTAGATGTTTCAGAAAGCTCTCAAAATTTTTTTCTTTGGAACAACTGATACCAGCAGAGAAATATTTTGTACTCTCAGCTGTGATGATCCTGGTATTTTTCAGACATTAAATTTATGGACAGATGTTGTGAAGAGGGTATCAGCAGTTCTGAATATGGGAGTAGCTCAAGAAATTTGAGATACAACTTCCTGTGTGTCTCTAAGATTCAGGGCCTTTTCATTAGACCCCTGTGGTTAAACATTTTATACGATTTTAATTGCAAAACATGCCTTTGGTAAGACTGGAAACAGGAAACTAAAACAACCATATTCTGTAATTAAAGACAGAAGCTTCTTTCCTGTCCTGTGTTTTGTTCACCCAGTGGCTGAGGATTGAGCACTGCCTCAACCTTGAGGAAGATTTTCTTTCTCAGTAGTATCCAAAGAGCAAATTGTCATTTAAAACCACTTACTCCTTCTTTCCCTCCATTTCCCCTGCTTTTTCTCTGGTACCTAGCTGATAGGTACCAGTTAGTTTAGTAACTGGTACCAGATTTAAACTTGAAAATATATGTTTAAATGTGATTTGACATGATATCTCTCTGTTGGATATCAAAATCCAGACTAGCCTTGGTTGGTCAGCCTTATTTCCTCTTAGATGCAGATGAACAATTATAACAAAAACAGTTACAGTTTTTTGCCGGTTGTATAGGTGGAGTATTCAGGAAACGATCCACTCACTTTTTTCCCTTCTATGACATTTTCTTTTTGAGGATAATGTGGAAGTGAAGATTTGAAAAGAAGTCTCAGTAGCAGCCTGGCGATGTAGGTATAAATTTAACTGGTAAATGGTGAAATGTAGTTGATCCATGTAGTTCTTCAGCCTGAGGTCTTTCCAAATAAAATGCAGTGGTACTTTGCTTTAAAATCAGGAAGAGACTTTCAGAGAACCTTTTAGAAGCACCCAAGACTAATAAACAGTGACTTCCTTGGAATTACACTCCTTGCTCATGTTTCTTATGGCAACTTCAGATAAGAGAGAGTCTTAAAATACAAAATCACATATTGTTTTAATTTCCCTAATACAGTGAATTGGCAGGATTTTACTCCAGTCTATGTGCAGAAGCTTGTCATTTCAGTATTTATCTCACATTCATTTAAAAATCCACATAAACAAGTAAACAGCAGAAGTGGACCTTGCAGTATAGCTTGAAGGTGGAAGTGACTTGTAAGGCTTGGAACTTGAGTTCCCATGCTTACTCTGGAGTGGAAAGCAGCATTTGTCCTCCATTGCAATACAGGAAAATCTTGAAGTTAAGGGGTTTTCTTGAGAAAGAAGGGCTTTTTGTTTTTTTCTTCCAAACCAGCATCTGTTTTGTAGACTTTTTGTCTGCCCAGTGTACGCCATGATATATGCTGAACTATTCTTGTATACCTCTACCAGTTATTTGTATCTTGAAATCAAGCTCTTGCAGAGTGGCGTATGTGCTTCAGGTTGTGAGCAGACATTAGGTACTGTCTGCCTTTTGGTAAGAGTGTTTATCAAAATCGTAAGTAGTTATCACATCTGTTGGCATGTAGATGTTGGCACTACAAAAAGCAACAAACCCTATTTTGTTTAACTGGAGTCTGTGTGTGCCATATTTTTTTTTTTTTTAGTTGCATTTACTGTATAAAAGTACATATAAGTGTATGTATGTCCAATTTTGATCTATTAAAATATGGAATGCATATGTAATTTGTAGCATAATGGGAATGAAGAATATGCTCTTAGTCTGCCTATCACTTCTGTTCTGTCGCTAAAAGCAGGCAAATCCCATGGATGAATGAGATTCTCATAGCAATGCTTCATATTGCCTACTACTTCCTGGTTTGGTTTTTCTTCCCCATTGGATTATTTCCTATTTTTTTGTCTGAATTAAATAATTTGAGAGAGGAAAATGGTGACATCTGTCTTGTAGCAGCCTAACTTTTTTTTCCCCCAGAAATGTTGTTCTCCTGTAAAGGTTCTTAAAGTAAGATCGAACACATTTAAAATAACTGCAGGCATGAAAGTTTTTGTTCCGAAATGCTTTCCTGAAAGTGGCTGTATATTAACCCTGTACACTGACTATACCAGTAAGTTGTAGGTAAACCCTGATGGGCATTTACACCCCACATAGCCATGTGCTTGATTCCATGCAGCAGCATGGGGGAAAGAATCAGAAGGGTAAAAAAGTGGGCAAGTCAGGAGTTGAGATAAAGGCGGTTTAATGGAAAAAACTAAAAAGCTGCGTATGCACAAGCAAAGAAAAGCCCCAGCTCCAAAGTGGTAGGTGAAACCACGGTGAAATGAAGGCAAAGGGCTTTCCAGTAGGACTTCTGATTTCCTTGACATTCCAGTGGCTTGTTGTGTCTTTATTAGCTGAGTAAAGGTTATAACTGTTTTCTTACTGCAGATAGATAAAAATTTGAAATTACATGAATGACATTGTGTACTGTCCTGCTTTAGTAAGAGTAAATAATTTTTTTTATGTAGAATTGAATTATTTTCTTGCCCAGAAAGAACTTATAATGTATGGAATGATTAGGGAGACACAGTAGAGAAGAAGAAAATCTTTAGTCAGAATCTTGGCATAACTAACATGTTTGTGGACATAGGCTTTGTTTGCTGAACAAGCTTGTTGGAGAAGATAAGATAAGCTTTTCTTCATTCCCTCCAAACACAGATTTTTTTCTGGATGAGTTGGAGACAGCCCAGAGCATAATAGTGCAGGAAGTAATTCACATTATAGAAGGAAGAGCTAAATTGGTATGACAGGGAATAAGAATCATAAACAAGTTTTTAGAGCATGCTGAAAAGATTATAAAATTAAAAGGCAGCCTTGTAAAAAATCGCTGCTTTCTTCAATTCAGTATTTTTTAATGTCTGATGTAATGTATCTGTTGATACTTACTCACAAGAAGAAATAGTGTAAGGCAATGTTTAGGTATTAATACAGTGACTTTAATCACTGCTTCTACAATATGCAATTTCACAGATAGAGTTTTGAAAATACGAAGATTTTTACTTGTTTTACTCTTTTCTTAAGTTTTAATTACACAGTGTTCCACTAACAAAGTACAGTATCTTTAAAAAATTAGTTTTCATAAGTAAATCTTCAGGGTTTTTTTTGTTTGTAAATGTGTGAACTCAAATTTGAGCATGTCTTGGATTTAAGGACTTGTGCTTGTCTTCTATAGGATCCATGCAGCCTGTCTTCACAGAGTTTTTCTGTGAAATGCTGGGTCCAGAAATGCCTTAAGATGAGTAATGTGCTTTCATGAAGACTTTGAATAAATATAACTTTTTGCTTGACGTTCCTCCTCACACTTCCTTTCCTCTGGGGGAGGGAGGATAGAACCAGAAACATCACTGCTTGCCTGACACGAAAGCATGAGGTTTTAGTTAGGATTTTCCGTAGGTTTCCCAATATACTCAGACATTTTGCATGTGATAGCAAGAGCCTGTGCCCTTATACTCTTTCTGTAAGTTAATTTTTGTGTCTCAAAGAACAAGCAGGAAGCAACAGGGATTGTTTACTGACTATGCTGTAAATCAGTTGTCTATGAGCAAAATTCAACAAAACTGATGTAACTTCTGTTGGGTGATATTTCAGAAGAACAGCAAAGCAATTTCTAAAATTAATATTTGTTAGATAAGTATTTTTTTTCCAATTCAAAGTTTTTTTTTCAATTGCTTCCTCCAAAATTTTGAGGCATTTCTTTTCAAGCTATGACTAGACAAGACATACAGTGACAGAGCAGGGAGAGCTGGCAGTTAGAAAAACTAAGTGTCTCCTATATCTTTGCGTGGAAACAAAGGTAAGGAAGAAGATAGTTAAGAGTTTAAGAATAAGGAACTACACTAATTCCCATGTTAACTGCTCCTGGATATCGGCATACAGTCCTACAGTGAGTCAGTGAATGTAGTGCTCAGAGGAGAAGTAGGAAGAGCTTGCTCACATTTTTAATCATTTATCTTCTGCTAGATAGCAGCAGCAGGATGTCCAGAGCTGTTATTCTGAAAGGAGCAAAAGAACAAAGAGGAGGATGGAAAACAAAACAGTGTCTGCATTATTTTGAACACAGGTGTCTGGGAAAGGATGGTGAGATGTGGTGAGAGGGTGATGTATCTTTCTGTAAGAGGGAGTGGTGAGTTAGGTGGGGGAATAGGCCCAATGATGTTCAAAGTAATGTTTTACCAGTTTTAACAGCTAGGAATACAGCATCAGCAGAGGAATCGAGATGGTCTACAAATTGTGCAATTTACCTGATCCAGTAAGATTTATAAAATTTATACATAATATTAGAAGTCCCCATGCTAAGCAATTATTTTTAGAATCATGGAATCATTTCGTTTGGAAAAGACCTTTAGGATCATCGAGCACAACCATTAACCTAAGGCTGGCAAGTCCACCACTAAACCATGTTCCTTAGTGCCCCCTCCACATGTCCTTAAATATGTCCAAGGATGATGACTCCACCACTTTCCTGGCCAGCCTGTTCCAAATCTTGATAACCCTTTTGGTGAAGAAATTTTTCCTAATACCCAATCTAAACCACCCTTGGTGAATTTGAGGCCATTTCCTCTTGTTCTGTCACTTCTGCCTGAGAGAAGAGAGCACCACTCACCTCACTAACCTTTCAGGTAGTTGGAGAGAAACTAAGTAACTTGGAAAATTCCTGTCTTATTTAACTGTGGTTTAGTTTTGTGTTTTGATGTGGTTTTTGTTTTTCTACGGAATGTGTGATTGAAATTTGGTGTAAAAATGGGAATTCTCTATCTTGTATGTGAACTGGCATACAGTTAAGTATTTTAACTCAGTATTTTGGCTCTAAATTTTACATTGTTATTGCAACTCACTTAGACTTAGACTAATTTACCCATTGATAGAGCATGGGTAAGCATGATAGAGCAAACAAGAAAGAAATATTCCAAACCAGATTTAATAATAAAATAAGAATATAAGTAAGAACTAAATTTCTGGATAGAAGACATTAAATTTGTATACTGACCTGAGTTCCTTAATCTTGAACATTCAGCAGTGGCTCCATGAGTTCATGGGGTAATAACTTTAACCAAAGTTCTGCTTTGTTTTAATCCTTATGGAGAGGAACTGCTTACTCATGATCATTTTTTTCCCCAGAAGAATTCTCACAACAATAACTGAATGTTTAAGTTACATTTGTTTAGATGTTTTGACCCCAAGCCCATACAGTAATTCAGACTCTTTGAGAACTAGGTATGGAAATGCAAATGGCAAAGTTGCCTGTCAAGCCTCAGAATTGTGTCTTTTGTTTTTCAGCAACAAAGTAATTTCAGACTTCTGTTTGCTTGTTTCTTTTTTCTTTTAAATAACCCACTCTTTACCCATATTTGATGTATTTGAACTGCAGAAATCTTTATGAACAAGGCCTGGGTATTTTCACACAAGTTTTAATTGAACAGCTGCAAAAGTGGAACAGCTGAAAAGTGGAAATGTCAGTAACAAATAATTTTCTGAGTATTTCTGTTGGTCTTAGTTGGGATTTACATATCATGAATTTGGAAATGTGACTCTATGGGCCAGGAAAAAAGGATCCACAAACACAAGAAACTGCACGACTGTTTTGGAAGACATGTGAGGACATCAAAATATCTGCTGCATAGAGTGTGTAGATGAGAGGCTGTTTTCACTTGGGCTACTGAGATTCAAAATAATTCATCCCAGAAAAAATCCTTGCTGAACTATCAAGTAACACCTTTATCTCCTTTTTAAACCTCTCTGTTACAAAAGAGGAGAGAGGCCTGGGTCTTGAAGAGCTGGTAATATCAGACAGCTGTTGTTAAGCATAGCCTTTGATTTTATTTTTTTCTTGTCTGCATCAGCAATCTCAGAAGTCAGACTGTAGACACCTGTGTGAAGACAAGTTTGTAGTACTTACTCTACCACTTCAAGAGCTGTTCAGCCACTAGAAGCCTTTTGTGTTCAGTTAACTTTCGCTCAAACCTTGAAGTGCTGCTTCTGACTCAACAGCTGTCACTGAAGGGACCTGCTCTCACTGCAGCCTAACCTGCAGGCCATATGAAACCTTTAGGCCAAGGATTGCCTTGGAGCAACGTGTTCTGAATGCAGCTAAAATAAGAGCAAGTAACTTTAGAGGAATTACCTCAATCCTAAATAGATTAGAGAGTTTGTAAACTAGGGGAAATGATTTTTTTTCCCAAAATTTTATACTCTTGGGCACAGATTTATAGAATGCTGCTTGCTCAGACTGTCCAGAAGAACTTATCAGAAATCAGTGAATGAAGAATTTAAAACTAAGTTCTTTCAAAAGTAAATATCTCTCAGGTGAAATCATGTAGCAGTTCTCCTAACTGATGAACTGTTACTGCCATTTTTCTGCTAAATATATCTGCCTTTTTTCTTCTCAATTTAAACTCTTTTAATCCTTTTTTTTTCTTTAATAATACAATCTGCATCAACCACTGTGTGCTGATTTTGACTATCCTAATGTACAAAATTCATCAAGGAAAAGTGAGACGCTAGACCACAGCAATTAACAGTTCATACAAAAGGCAAATCTAATCCTTAAAGAATGGTTGCTAGGTAGTAGCAGGGAACCTGCAGTTCTGGGAATAATTGCATGCTGAGTGTGGAATATTGCTAGCAAATAAACTACAGAAACTTTCCAAGACTGTCTGTAGCATTACTGATGCTACTGAGTGTTTATTTTTCACTGCACTGTTTTTTTTCCTTTTGTATGCTGAAGACTTTTTCCTTGAGGTAGCAAGTAATCAGTGAAATAGACAGAAGATATTGCTAAAGCAGTATAAAGGTTTGTGGGATATGGCTTCAGATTCATATTTTTTCACTTTTCGGGGGGAATGGAATTGCATGTAAAGTTTGTCTGGATTGACCATCAGTTGTTTTGGTTGTCTGTGACAACAGGAACTGGACTGCATAGCTCCGGTCCAGGTCCAGTGAGTACTGTACTCCTGTTACATTCTCTGATTGAGCAGAGATGGCAGGCAATTCTGCTTCAGAAGTAACTTTGGAGGTGGTCTCCTTTCAGATATAAAAAGGTCATGGAACATCTGTGTACTCAGTGTTCAGGTGGATTGGGAGGCTCCAACCCGTAGTTGGGACTGTCCATGAACATTAAGATGCCAAACACTTCTGAATGTAAGTGGCTCTGTTTGTTTATCTGTTTGCTTTAGCTGGCTCAAAAAATCTAGACTTCATATTTATACTCAATGGTCTGAAAGGCTGGCTTTCCTTTTCTAGCTGCTGATGCTGCATCAACAGTGAATTACAGTTTAAGGGTTAAATACCAGTGGGGTTGCTTTTAGCCCGTTGATTTAAGTGTCTCTTGTATAACTTCTGTTCAGATTTTGAAGCACTTGCTTGAGCAAGCAACCTGTCATAAGCCTTTTTACAGAACTGAGGTTATTTCTGATTTGACCAGTAGGTTTTGAAATTGTAGTAACACAGAAAGCAACTTTGAATCTGCATCCAGACATAACAGAAGGTTTTTGATAGCATGAGGTTTTTTTTCTCTTAAGCACTTACATGTAGACTGAGCATTTATTGGTATATACTGCCAGAGATCAATCAATGCTGATTATTTGTATTCTTTGAGGATTTTGGGGGATAAAATTAGATGTCACCTAGTCATGAGATGTCATCTATGTGTTCAAATCTTGTGGCAAATATCTTGTAATACAGCATATAAATAGGACATAATAGACACATATGGGTTTAAATGCCTAAGTAAATATGGAAGTGGGACTATGGAAAACAAAAAACCCTATTGCCTCAATAATCTTTTGAGGGTTTTATTCTTAAAATACTAATCTTCCAGGAAACTATTGGTATAAAATATTGTCAGTTTTCTAAGTTGTTACTTCTATTTCTTGATCTTTGTCTTTTCTCATTTCATTTGCTGAACTGGTTAAGTAGGGTAGATTCTAGTTGCTGCTTCTCTGCTGGATTTTTGAAACTCATTTCTGTTATATTGGGTTATGCAATTCATAAATAGCATTAGCGAAAGTTTCCAGCCTTATTTCATCTTTAGGATTAGAAAAATACCAAGTTTATATCTAAGAAAATGTTAACAATGAATGTTTTAAGTCTGCATTTTCAAATTCTACCAATACGGATGTTTAGTTGTCAGTTAAACCTCTTCTTTGCCAGCCATTTTATTCCTCATCTGTTGAAAAAAAAAATTGATAGACAGTTGTATTTTATCTATATCAATGTGTGTTATTTCTGTTGATTTAAACTCTAATGCTGATTTGCAGTAATAAAACCCCTTAATTACTAGTGTATGGAACCAGTGATTTTTAGTCTCTGTTGAGGAAGTGATTGCACTTTCTGAAATATTTCTCACCATTTGGATTCCCAAATGTAGTCTTTGGAATCAGAATTTTCTTCAAAATGCCTCCATATGTCAGTTTCAGGATTTGTGACATTGAATCTGTTTTGGTACTCCCCTTTGGGCTGTCCATCTCTTGTCTCTCAGACAATGTGGAAACACTAACCAGGAAAATAGTTTGGGGTGAGAATAGGATGTAAGATTTGGAGCAAGTCTCAAGCAATGAGTCGAGCATGAGGTGTACAAATAACAGTGAATGTTCCCTTCTGTCTTCTATAAAAGCATTAATGTTTGGCAGGTCGAAATTAGAGTGATTGGTCTTCTGCTTCCTGTTAAGTAGAACTGGTAAACTGCCATTAGTAAGAGCAGAGCCCAAGTATATAGTTTTAATTTTTACAATTCTGTTAAAATTACATTTCTACTAAGTAACTTGGCATAAATAAATAGATTTATGCCTTTTATTAGTTAAATGTGGAAGTTGGGCCTGTGCTGAATTTAATTTAAAACCCCCCCCAATCTTTAAAAAAGTTATTGAACACTATATGCTATGTTGCTTTTCTATAGTAACACTTCCGAAATTTTAGATAGAACAGTTCAGAGAGATTTATTGTATTAAACATTTCTCTGTCTCTACCCTCCCCCTATTTGAGGTTGGAAGTGCAGATTTACATCAGACAGTTCAGGAGAAAAAGTGTAAACCTTTACTAGTGTTTCCAAATCCTTAGTGCCTCAGATGTCCTTGTATGACCAGTCGCGCTCGCTCTGCCGGAGCTCGATAGCCCGATGGGGGCTCAGGAGAGCGGCCGAGGTCCACACCCTGGACTGCAGACCTGGTAGCTGCCCGAGTGTATCTGCGGGCTGGCTGCTCCCAAAGCGTGGGAGGCTTAGTCCGAGAGCACCCACGGTGTGGGTATCGGAGACCCAAGGCGAAGGGAGCCGAAGGAAGGAGAGAGCCAGCTGGAGGGTAACCGGGATTTATTGAAGGAGGACGAGGGAAACTGAGGAGCTCTCTCTCCTCCAGGCTGACAGGCACAGGGTTTTAAGGGGGGCAAAAACAGGGTGGAGAAAGGGAAAGCAACCAATGGGGACAGGTCATAAGGGCGTGAACAAGGTTAAAAGGCGAACGGGGTACAACTTCGGGGTGACAGGCACAAACAGCAACCAATCTGTAACTGAACCTCCAAGAACCTTCCAGAACCGGGGGTGGTGCGCTCAGCCAGTCTCCTCCCCTATCGACACCCCTTCAGATTCTGATTCGTCCAGCCACTTGATGGCCAGTGCTTGATGGACAGGGGCAGGCCAGAGATGGTCAGCAGGTTCAGGCTGGTGCACCACCACGCTTGTAAACATTTTAGATGACTCTTCAGTGTGAAAAATCACAGTTTTGTTTCTACAGTCAAGTCTACCCTTTCTAGGATAGAAAGGAGCATTAAGATTTTTTTTTCATGGTGACAGCCTTAGTGGTTTGTGCATTTAAAATATGATTTTAAATTTAAATAGAAACTAATAATAGAAACACATAACGTTTCTGAAAACTTGCTGAATATTTCTAATACTATTTTCCTGTAGCTTGTTTTGTTCCTTCTTGCATGCAAACTGTACAATGCAAGTACATCTGGTTTTAATTGTGTCTCATATTTCATCTTGTTCTGGTCTCCAGCTTAGGATGACTGAAGACATAAGATATGCTTGAGAAATTTCACTAAGTAGGTATATTTTTGGTTTCCTCTCTTATAAATATAGATGAATACTGTACTGTGAGTAACATGTTCATATTTTCACTAAAAGAACAGATTTTATAGCAGGTACCTCTATTATTTGCAAACTTTCTAGAGCCATGTCTGCATGTTAGCTGCACAGATCATATTACCTCTTAAAGACAGTGCATTTGTAGCTGAAAACTTTAATACATTTGTCATGGCTAATAGGTGCTTTTTAATTTATGGAGTGTTTCTAATTCTTTTTTTTCAGATACAATAAGAAATTATTATTTCACTAAGCAAAATACAAATTTTAAGTTTCAGTGGAAACTTTTTTTGGATATGTAATTTGCAACATTTATTTTTTCTTTCTTTTCTGGGAAATAGTTATACTGAATTTAGTGTTCTTGATATGAGAGAGGGCAGTGGCTTCGTATGTGTCATTATTTCTGCAGAATTCCTTTGGTGGCTTTTCCATGTGACATAGTGTTAGTTACTGAAAAGGATTAAATAACTTAAAGAGCAGTAGCATTCGTACAGTTTTGTATCCATGGTTGTGTATCAGTGATCTGCTTTAGTCTTCACTAGCACATTCCTTTCCTTTACTACTAGTCCCAAAGACCAAATAAACGAGAGAAGGTCAGGTTCCATGTACTCTAACCAGTCTTACTATTTTAACAGTTCAGTTACATATGCATACAAGCATGCATCTCTCTCCTTGGAGTGTGCTTACCTGCCATACACAAAATATTTGCAAGTGCTCATAATTATGTGCTTCAAATAACTCCTCAGAGTCCTGGAAACAAGGAATTTTATGCTGTTTGCTAAATGTTAACAGTGTAGAACTAATTTTCCAATTCTTAAGTAATAGTGGAGCCTTTGTTCTTTTAGTTTTAGACTGTGTGGCACAGTATTTGTGTCCAACACCATCTTTTCCTTGAACTCACTTTACCATCCTGGTAGCAAGCTCATTCATGTATTAGGAATCACATAGTCTGATCTTACTGTCTGTGCTGAAATCCTGCAAGTGTTTCACTGTTACTTCCAGCTGAGGCAGCATTTAGACAGGTACATGAAGATAAAAAATAGCTTTAAAGGGAAAAAAATCCACCTTAGAGTTGGTGGCCTTAGCAAAAGCAACCAGGCTTTTAATAGGAGCAAATTCATGTGGTTTGTCTATGGAGTTTGCTGTTTTCTCAGCAGCTGCTTCTGCCAAAAAAAGGGCCAATGATTTCAAATTTGGACATACAAGTTAGGTATGCAAAACAGTATCATGTCTCTTAATAGCTAATGGCATTGTTAAACATCTATTCCTGAAATCATTGGACAGAATTATTCTTTGACATAATATCAGTGAGTTGCTTGGTGGCAAAACAAATACTTGGCTCACAGGTTTTTTATGTTCTTTCCTGACCTATCAGGCACAGATGTCTGGTTTTGGGCAGTCTTAACTCTGCACCTTCGCTCCAATTATTTATATGCAACTGAAGTAGTTTACATTCAGTGGGTATCAGTTTTTATTCCAATTGGTTGGCACACTTTATACCCCTTTACACAGGGCAGTTTGGTCTGGCCTTGGGTTTTGCTGCTTCTTCTGGTACAAGCTACCCAGTAGTTGTTTTGCTCCTAGGTTATTCCAGAGTTACAGGAAGTTTCTCACTTATCTGCAGTCTGGAGTTTGGTTGCTACAATGTGTCAGTTGTTACTGTAATTCCTCTAACATTTTTTTGAGTTAAAATATTGTATGATACCTACTCATTATTTAAAGATCATATTGTGCTGAACTTCGGTCTCAGAAAGTAGCAACAGTCTGTCTGAATTGAATAGGATTGACTAAGATTTTTAGATTTTTTAATTTTAGCCTCTTAATTGGAATTGAGAAATTGAAAAATAAAATGCCTTTGAGCATTTTAATTGGAATTGAGAAAGTGAAAAATAAAATGCCTTTGAGCATTTCCTGTGTATGTTTTAAAATGGAATGAACTCAAGTAATGGGTCACTTAGATTCATACAAGAATTTTGAATGTTGAGATTTCTGTTCTGAGGTAGAATACCCAGATGTGAATCCTGATAGACAACAGACTACTGATTTTGTTTTGCAAGGGAAAAGTACGCACTTCTAGAGTTAAAAAGAGGTATCAATAGCATTACAGGAAAATATTGTCTCTGAAATGTAATGAATTTTTTTTTTATTCTATGGAGTATTTATAACTGATTCCAAAAATCAAACATGATGAAATACATTGTTGTTGCACACACTACGATTCAGTAATTTGTGCTGCTTGTTAAACTTCAGGGGAAAGTTTACATTCTCCTCCTTAATGAGATTGGACCTCTTTAGGCAAAATAAATACTTGGAACAAATGCTAGACTGTTTTACTCCAACACCTGATTGTTCCTGTAGGATCATGTTTCATACTGAACTTGAGTATTGTGGTAAAGTTGCTTTATAAGTTTAAAGACTAATTTGTGAAAATGTGTAGAAGTGAAATACGTATGTCTTGTAGGAACAAGCTGTGTTAATCACTTGCCTTGGTGTCCTTAGTCTTGCCACTCTCCACCAGCTAGATACAGCTATGGGGATCACATTGCCAAAGACTGCAGTACACATAGCGAGCTCGTTGTACTGTTGGCTTGGTGCAAACTGTGTTTGAAGCTCACATCTAAGGATTCTGTCCTCCTGACAGAAAATAACAGACCCAGCTTGTTATGATCCCTGAACATTGTAATGAGGAGATATCTTGCAATGGGTTTTTGGGCCTCTGTGCTGCAGGAGACCGCTCTAAAGAAACTTTCAGAACCATCAATTTTGAGAAAATGTTTGCCTGCCTTCAGTTTTTCAGTATGAGGAAGATTGATTTTCTGGATTTGTCAATCACATAGTAGTTAACCTCACCTCTTTTCTCAGGATTGTTTCTAACTGTGAGTATTCACATTATTCACCACCAGATGTGATAATAGATCGTGTATTGGAGAAGATGTTGAAAATCTCTTGTTTTCAGAATAAAAATTTGTAGAAGAATCGTGTAAAATCGCTTTTATTTGGGTGTGTTTAAGTTTTTAGCTGTTGTAGCTGAAAGCTTAAGCTTTAATCCTCAAGCTTTCAGCATCATTTTGTTAGTGCTGTTTAGAGAGCAGCAAGATTCATCTCAAAGACTTTTTTCTTTTACCTCCTTGGTTACTCTCACACTAAACTTACATTTAGCAAAGATATAGATTTAAATTGCCATGCTTGATGGTTTTATAGAGCATTTTAGCAGTTCAGATCAGTACTTCTGTAATTGTGGACTGGTATGACCACAAATGTCTCCAATGCACCTGCAACCTTTGGCATGACAGTGGTAGTTCACTGGAACCATGTAGCTTCTTTACAGATTAATTTTCCTACTCTTGCAGTTATACTAATTTGTCCTCTGTTATATTTGTAGCTTCTTTACAGATTAATTTTCCTACTCTTGCAGTTATACTAATTTGTCCTCTGTTATATTTGTAATCTGAATTAATCTGCTTTGTATATGTTCTGAAATGGGAATGTTTGCTGCTTGGCCATACGTGGTATGAGAGATGACAGTGAAATGGGATGCTTGCAATCATGCTCCTCAGGCTGCTCTTTATTCCTTGTGGCATGTTTCAGTTTAAGAGTACTGCTTTTTCCCCTTCATGTGGCAGTTTAGCTCGTTTTGTAACAGCCCATGGGTTAAAATTGAAATGTCATAAAAGTTCAGTTCACTCATACTATGACGTTAACAATTCCAGCCAACCAGCAAGAAGCAGAGTTCAGAGTTTATCTCAGTGTTAAAGTTTTAACCAAATTTGCCATGGTTCATCTCCAAAAAACGTTATTCTGTGAATAAAGAGAATGATAAAATGATTTCTGTGTCAGCATAAATAGCTCTAGTAACCTTTTGATACTTGGTCTATGTTCTTTCCAGTGGAGAGTAGTAGTCTGGTGATGCTTTTGATAAGCAGTAAGGTTTTGATTTTACAGATTTTGATTACTTCCAATTTGTGCAAATATTTCTGTAGAAATTGGCTATAACAGTTGTTTTCCTAGAAATTTATGTCTCTAGGTATTAAAACTGTGAATTGTCATCAAGGTAACTTCTAATTTAACTTTTCTCTCTTAGTTTCAGTTTGAGATTTTTTGGTATAATTCTTTTTGGCTGAAAAAGTTGGTAGTACCTGCATGCAACTTTGAAAATACTGTCTTTAGAAGAAACTTATTAGAGAATAAACTCTCCAAAAAACAAACTGTTCTCTAAGCATCAGAGCTGATGAAACCTACTTTCTGCTAGATTTATGCTCTTTATCTTTCTCCTCCTTCCCTCTGCAGTGCCTCCCCTGTCTTCTACCTCTTTTGCTGGCCATGCAGCTGCACATGCCATGGCTGGGGTTGGAGCTGTGTACTGATTGACTGCTACCTTTTGGAGCGGTTAAGATGTGAGTCTTAATACCTGCCTTTTCTACATAGCAGATATGGATTTGGGTGTATTCCACCGGCAGCTGGTTGTTTTGGGGTGGGATTAAATTGGGACTTGAAGAAATTTGGTCTTGAGTCTGTTTTCAAATCTGATTTAAGCTAGTCAGCAGATTTCAAAAGCAACCAGCTGAGGGAAGTAATCAAGAATTTCTGTTAGAAGTAGCATGGTGAGTTCTTGATAAACTGTTCTTGGGTAGAGGAGTTGTAAAAGACCTTATGCTGCACAATACTTTCTTCCCACGTTTTTTCCTCCACTAGTTTGTCTGTGTGTTTTCACTTGTAACTTAACTTAGCTTTCTGTCCTCTTTCTTCCGTGTGGCCTCCAATCTGGCACATGCTCTAGTGTAGAGACCGTAGTGCTAGAGCACTGAACTGTAACCGCAGCCTGAAGGCTGGCACGTGAGCACTGTACTGGGAAATGCGATAAGAGCAGAAAATTCTGGAAGCTGCTTTTGCCTAGAGGTTGGAGCAGAGGACCTCCTGAAGTCCCTTCCAACCTCAGATATCTTGTGATCCTCTGATCCTATTCCTAGTTAGAGCAGGTAGATCCAAATTTCAGCAAAGTCCCTACTTTCATACATCTCTGTATCTCTTGTTCAGGTTGACTACTGCACATTTCTTGTATTGAATTTTTTGGGGAAGGACTTTTTATTTCCTTTTTACCTTATTTTAAGGCCTTTTCATGGCTGCAGCTACTGACACTCCAGTTTTTCTGAGTCTGTGGCCTTGAAACAGGAAGTCTGGATAGATTTAGAGTGAATGTTGAGGAACTTAGTATATCTGGTTTGAAAATATTCTTGCCATCTTTTCTTTAAGATGTTTCATTTTCACTTTTGAGATTTTCAGCCATATAGATACTTGACTTTAATAAAATGAGAAATAAATAATACGTTAGAGGAACGGTCATATTCTGGGATGTCTATAGATTGGCAAAATGTACATTCTTGTCAGAAATTAACAAAACTGAGCTTACTTTACAGTAAGTTTATGTCTAGAGAAAACTTAAGCTTTCTCATTCTGGAAACAGAATGTGGAAGATAGAGGTGTGATGGGAATATTGTTCAGTTGGCAGTAGACATGCATATCTGAAAGAGATTAGGTTCATTTCTGAAGCCTTGCAGTTGGGCAAAAATATTGTCTAGTCCCTTAGAACCTGTGATGGGAGACTAATTAGCTAAAAGATAACCTTTTACATAAAGAGTGATAGATGTGATCAGAAGTTTCATTAAAATATAACTATATGCATGCTATAAAACTGTGATTTAAACATTTGGTATGAATTTCAATTCTTCATTTATATTCCCTCATCCATTAAGGACAAATTGTATACAGGCGAACAGTCTGATTGGCACTGATTTGACTTCTTAGATGCACGGATTGTTTCAAGGATTGTATCAGCTAGATCTTAAATGAAGATGTGAATTGGAACCATAATTTATATACTGCTATTTTTGTGTGAGAAATATTTTTATCTTCTTTGCAGTGATGGTGAAAAATGGGAGTTTAAAAATGTCAGATGGATATTTTATTTGTGTGGCTGCTGTCATATTGGCAGATTTTCTCCTGTGCTGAAGAATTTAACAAGCAGCATATTTGAAACACCTCTAGAAATGTACTGGCTGTTTTGCTTTACTGTGCAACATAGGAAATAATCCAACTTTAATAATTTCATTGAGTACAAATACAGTTTACTGGAGTAGAGGAAATGCAGCCAAGCCAGTGACATCAGTGGGCTGGGAAAACAATGCAGTGGTACAGTTGACCTCCAGTTGCAGAGTAAGATGCTTGTGTTTATGCACAAGGGAAGCAAAATTATGGTAGGCAGAAAAGCGTAGAAATATTTCCTGAAGGCAAACTTAGGAGACAAAATGGAAGATATCTTGATGGTATATACTGTAAAGGTGTTCCCCATTCTGTAATTCCGTAAAATATCTTTGAGGTATTATACTCAAGCCTTTTGTTTAAGATGTAATATATGGTCATTTCTTTTTCAGATCGAGTTCAGTTACCCAGGAATATGATTGAAAACAGTATGTTTGAAGAGGAGCCCGATGTGGTTGACTTGGCCAAAGAGCCTTGTTTACATCCGCTGGAGCCTGATGAAGTGGAATATGAGCCAAGAAGCTCCCGTCTCTTGGTGCGTGGCCTTGGAGAGCATGAAATGGACGATGATGAAGAGGATTATGAGTCATCAGCAAAATTGTTGGGGATGTCCTTCATGAACAGAAGCTCGGGTCTACAGAATAACATGTCTGTATATAGGCAAAATCCAAATGGATCGTGCTCAGTGCCCTCTACGAGGACCATGGTGGTTTGCACAGTTGTTTTTGTGGTTGCATTTTCATTAATAATAGTGATTTATCTTCTTCCCAAATGTACCTTTACCAAAGAAGGCTGCCATAAAAAAAATCATACAATGGAACTAATATACCCATTGGCAACCAATGGAAAAGTATTTCCATGGGCAAAAATTAGACTTCCTCCTGATGTTATACCACTGCACTATGATCTTGTCTTGCAGCCAAACCTAACTACTCTGAAATTTGCAGGCTCTGTAAAAATAGTGGTCAACATCCTCCAAGTTACTCGGAAGATTGTACTTCACAGCTCGGGACTTAATATCACCAAGGCAACGATTACTTCAGCACGAGGGCATCAGGCAGAGCCAGTTGAATTCCTGGAATATCCATTGCATGATCAGATTGCACTAATGGCTCCAGAGGCTCTCCTTGCAGGACAGAATTATACTGTCAACATGGAATATTCGTCTAATTTATCAGACACCTACTATGGCTTTTACAAAATTTCTTACAAGGATGAGAACTCCCAGCAGAGGTATGCCCAGTAATACAGCTTCTCTGTTCTGTCACTTCTGAATTGTGCTTTAATAACAGAAGTTAAAAGGTTGCTTTTTTTATTGGACGTTTTATGCAACTTACTCTTGTTGAGAAAGTCAGTCTTTAATCTCTTGATTAATCTACCTGAAAAATTTCTTTCATGCATGAGTTCCTTAAGTCAGGACAGCCTCTCCTACAGTGAAATGTACTGCAGTGTGGCAGTTGCAGGTAATTGTAGGCCGGCTTTTTTGGTTTGTTTCATTTTTAGTGTCTCTCTTTGGAAATTCTTCCTGCATTTCTTGAGCCCTTGAGTCTCAAGACAGGGACTGAGGAAACAAAGTCCTGTCATCACAGGAAGAGGTCAAGTTCAAGACCACCAGAGGAACGTGATGGGGCCCAAAGGGATGCATCACACAGTCCTAAGGGACCTGGGAGAGGTTGTTGCCAAGCCACTCTTGATCATATGTGAAAAAGTCATGGAAGTCAGGCAAAGTCTCAGGTGGCTGGAGAAAAGGGAAATATCACACTCATTTTTATAAAGAGTAAATCAGTGCTTTTCATCAGAAAGATTGTTAAAAATTGGCCCCCCCTCCCCACTTCAAATGGGCCTTATGCTGGTCAGGTACTTAGGAGTGTTCATGCCTTGGTCGGCAAGTCCATGCAGGTATTCTAAAAACAGTGTGGAGTGATAAACAAGAGACAGGAAAAGCAGTGTGGGTCAGCTAAGCAACTGATTGCTAACATTAAAGACTTTCATTCCCATGAAGTAAGTGGGCGTAAGAGTGCAGTAAGTGTAGAAGGCAAAAATAACTTAAAGGATTGAAACTCAGTGGGTTTTTTCGTATTCTGATGTGGCTGCAGCTTTCTTTTCTTCTTGTACTTACTGTAGGAGAAAGAGAACACATAATTATTCACAGAGAAAAAATATAATCTGTGAGTAATTTTTTGAATTTTTGTCCCACTTCAGTCCAGTGTTACCTGCTTTTGTTCAGGAACAGGATGTAGCACATGTTTTAACCTGTGTATGTTTCAGTAAATCCTTTTCAGATAACTCTTTAGTGATATCATCACTTCCATTGCCTTGCCCGCCTCTTCTTTTTGCAGGTGCATTGTGTCTCTGTGTGCCTGTTGTCCGTAGTTTTACAAATGCAGACTGCTCTGATAACTTCTGTTGTTACTACATTTTCTGTATAAAACTCAAACTATCAGGCTGATTTTGCAAGAAAATATATTTAGTTTAGTTTTACTTTCTTTTGAATATTTTTATATTGTCACAAAAATAAAAAAATTACCAAATTGCAAAATTACTCACTTAACTTGTTGCCAAAAGAAAAAAAAAAATGGACCTTATTTGTGGTTTTATGCAGAATGGTTCTTTATTCTTTGTTTTTGTTCTGCACAATCGTGGGGTGAAACTGCATTAAGGGGGAATCAGGGGGAAGAAAAGAGTAAGAAGTTGAAAGCAGGCATGCAGTTTAATCGTATGAATTGCCAGCAGTGTGCCTTCTCAGAAAAGCTGTATATCCAAAAATACAGCTGGAATCATGATGCAGAATAAACAAACCCCCCAAACACTTGTGGGTAGCTTGGCAGTAGGTTAAAAAAAAAAAAAAGCAAGATGAAACAAAAAAGCAGAGTGGACCATCTTCTCTGTTTAGCTCCAGTAAATACTTCAATTAGTAAACTTGTTGAACTCTGTGTTGTCTTGTAGGTGCAGAAGTCAGAGATGCTCTCCACTAAACGCTGTAAATGCTTCAGCTAGTTAGTATAAAAATAGTGGGGAAGGAACGTAGACTCCTGAGAAGTCTTCTTGTGATATGAATAGCTGTTGGATTAGAGACAAGACAGTACATGAACTTGGACAGAATCCATCTACTAGCTGGCACAGGGAGCAGGCATACAGTTAGCTGCGCTGTGGGAACATCTGCAGGAAATAGCCTGGCAATTAGATGAAAAACCTTCCTTGCTGTCCTGTCTTCTGTAGATGTTTCCAAACTCTTATTTAGTAGGCATGCTCACTAACTTAATTTTTCAATCTTCTTTTTGTTCCCTCTCTCTGGAAACAGGCTGGCTTATATTTTGGTGGTTGTTTTGTAATTGTGTTATTCTAAGTGCATTCTTCTTTGTTCAGAAAGCAAAAAATAGCCAAGAAGATTACTCCTCACATAAGTAGGTTATTGGATTTTAAACAAAAAAATGGTTAAAAGAAGCATTTATTCTGACTGGTCCAGCCTTGTCATCTACTATTCAAAAAGCTGTTCCCATAGCAAGTTCTTAGAAGGTTTGGGAAGGAGGTGACCATTCTATCATAGATAAGCTGACATTTATGCTTTTAATAATTCTTACTTTGGTCTTCTCCACTCTTCCCACTAGGTGGTTTGCAGCAACTCAGTTTGAACCTCTGGCAGCAAGGTCTGCTTTTCCATGCTTTGATGAACCATCATTTAAAGCTACTTTTTTAATCAAGATCAAGAGAGATGAGAAACTTGCCACTCTGTCAAATATGCCAAAGGTACCTACTTTTGTAGGGGAATTTTAGTAGAGCTGCTGCCTGGGTAATCTGTTTCAGTGTTTTGGATTGTGTTTTTATTGCATTAGTGTCCAGGGGATTGGCCTGAGTGGATAAACTATAAACTATATGACTTCATAATAAAACAACTGTTCTGTTCTCAAAGACTTGAACTTGGTAGAGAGAGCACCTGTTCAATGCATTGCACAGTGAAGGATGTTACTGACAATTGAATGATTGAAGGATTCCTGTTGAAATTAAAGGAACCATTATTTTGCAGAAGTTTTGTTGTTGGTGACATTGGTCTCAACAGCCCTTAAGATTTGCTTTTGAGTTTTCTGTGTTTGCTTCTACTATACATGTGCAGAGTACTGGAGAACCTTTAGCAGTTGATTGTGTAACTAGCACCAGTCTATGTGAAAGGTACACCTGATCTTCAAGGATGTGCTTCTGTGCCTAAATGAGGGGAAGTATGGTATGAATACAGACAGAGTCAGCTCCAGAATGTGAGTGAGGGATCCAAAATTCCTTCAGCTAGAATTTTCAGACAAAATCTTGTAAGAGCATATCTGAATTTTATGGTGATGTTTTATGCCGTAATGCCTTTGGACAAACCTGTATGGAAGCCCAATGCATTTAGACAGACAAGCAAGACCAACATTACCTCGTCTGTGTCTGAACTAGATATTCTCTCATCAAAACCTTACCACCATTTATCACCCAGGAGGAACTCAATACTGACATTGGTCTAATCAGTAATGAGAATATTACACCTTTGATGTTGCTGGTACATTGATGAGCACTGTGCAGCTTAGGTTCCAGAAAGTTGTCTAAAGTTCAGGTGCTGATGCAGATACTTTGTTTTTGAGAACCAAGCTAGTAAATGCAACCTTATGAAATAGTATCTTTTTCACGGTATACTAACATGTACATTCCTGGATTTGTAGTAATTCTTAACAATTACAAGAAGAAACAGACTCTGGTGGACCACTCTTCTGTTTTATATAAACAAGAAAGGATGCTCACTCCCTCTGCTCTGCTAGGAGCTGGACAAGTGGCTAAGGCATCTTTCAACAGCTTCCATAGTTCTTCATGTACAGAATGTAATCGATGGTTTAGCACTGCTGCATACACCCACAATTAGCTCCATTGGTCACAGCAGGGTGCTAATAACACCAAGGTTGTGGGTTAGAGCCCCATATGGGCCATTCACTTGGATTTGGACTCCATGATACTTGTAGGTTCCTTCCAACTCAGAATGTTTTGTGATGTGTGCAGCAGACATTGCCGAAATAATCACCTATACCTACATGAGCAAGAGATCTCAAAAGCAGGCCTTGTCAGTTAGCATGTGCATCACTAACTTGGCAATATATAATGTCTGACATGGATTAAGACTAGAAATAAACTGCGTATTTTGGGCTTGTGGAGTTGCCTTTTGTGGTTTTGTTTGTTCCAGTTTTTGGGGTTTTTTTTCAATGAGGATAACTGATTTTTGAACCAGTTTATCTGCAGCAGATTTTTTTAAATACACTGTCACTGCCTTATGACACCAAGGCTGTAATAAAGGCAGAAATCTGTTAATTGAGTGGAGGAATTCAAAGATTGCATTCTGCTGACATACAATGGTCAGGTTAAATAATTGTATTGTTTATATCTTCAGGTTTAAAAATCCATTTCTCTTTGAGGCTGACAGTTAAATTTTCAGTGACAGTTAAATGTGAAAACATTGTTTAATTTCAAATTATCTTGTCTAAAACTAAGGTTGTTGTTGCTGGTTCTTAAATGTTTGTGGGTTCCAAAAACAAAATCGTGTATGAAGTTTCAGAACTTATGAACTGCCATCTCTGTCTTGAAACCTTTAGTATTCTGCACTACAGTGGTTTTAAACATTTTGCTTAATTCTTTTTGTATTTTATGCATGTAAAGGAATACATAATGAAGTACTTCAAGGCATATAGCATGCTTTTCTAGGACTAGTAGTAAAGCAAACTGCACAAAAAGTAAGTTGAGATACAGTACAGTGTCTTACTTCTGTATGGTATCTCACTGTGTGCTCAGAAGACTGGGCAGACAAGTACTTTTGCCAGTGTGTGTTTAAGATGGGCATGTTTTTGCTTTGAAGTTGCTGAGAGACGTTAGGTTTTCCTCAGTTTTTAAAAGGCGTTCTCTTCTGATTTGTAAAAGTGCATCTGAGGAATATTTTGTTCTGTTTTAAAATAGTATGTATGTATGGTTACCTAGTTTTGCTGAAACTTATGGGAAGAGACAAATATTTAACTCATGTAATACCAGTATTTTTAGTAGGCTATGCTGAACTATGTCTCTGGTCTAGCCTAATGCTCCCTTGAATTAATGTTTTATCTATATGTTGACTTTGGATTATACTGGGACTTTAAATGCGAACCAAATTAGATTGGTTTCTCTGACAGAGTAGTTGTTTCGTAATTCTACATAATAAAATTTGATAAAAACCTTTTTGTGTATATAAGTCTAACTGTTTTGTGTCTTGTTAAGTTTGTTACAGTGTTGTAAGTATTATCAATCCCACTGAAATATAACAAAAATATAAAGGTATTATGTGAGCTTGCCTATAAACTGCTCCTAGCATGAAATAATTCTTTAACATTGATTTATCTTATGTCTTAGTGTTCTTTTGTCTGTATTAATAAAACTTCATTTCCCCTGCAGAAAGCTACCACGCCTGTGGCAGATGGAGTTGTTCAAGATGAGTTTTTTGTCAGTTTGAAGATGAGCACCTATCTAGTAGCTTTTGTTGTTGCAGACTTGAAAAACATCAGCAGGGAAACTAATGGGACTCTGGTATGTGTTGTTTCACTTCAAGTTCTGCTTCACTCTTCCCAAGCCAACCAGGCTATTAAACAAAACAAAAAGATCCCCAAACTAACAAGCAAACTCTGTGTCTTTTAAATTTATTTATCTTCTTGCTTTTATTAAACTCATCCTAGGTAGGGGACAAAAGCCATATGCTATAAATTGGGCTGAGTTCACAGCTGATACCAGACTGAATATACTTTTACAGCAGGGGACTCTGCATCAGGTCTTGTTAACAATGGAAACTTACAAAATGTGAAATTCCTAAGAGCTTTCAGAGCTCGAAGCTTTCAACTCTTCTTTTACTACTTCATCTGTCAACAGTGATGTCATGCAAACCAGGAGTTGTTCTGAGGATGTAGAGAAATGTGACAGATTTCCAGGAACACCTACACGTGGTTTCAAGCAGTGCCACAAAAATTTTCTGTACCTGCAAAGATAACAAATCTAACAAGTCCATGCCCTACAGTAAACAAAATTTAGGCTGACTTTAAATGTGCATGTAGTCACTTAAATACAATTATTTAATTGTGGAGTTTTTGTTTTTCCAAAGGTTCTAAACATCAGACAGTTGGTCCTGCTTGAGTTTTGTCCTTTGCAAGGGTTTGGCCTGTTTCTACTGATGCCTTGATGGGGCTACCCAAAAACAGAGGCTAGACAAAATTAATAGAATATTAAATCTGTTAATTGAAGGGCCTTCAGATACACTTAGGGCAGTCAAAGCCCTCAGGGGCTACACTCAAAATGGACAATCGGGTCACAGTTTTTTATACTTTTGTAAGTTTGGTTCATTTGCATATTGGGGGTTAATTCTCCAATTACAGCTTCAGGTAATGAGGTCATTTACTCCAAGTTTGTCCTCCTCCCTCCTGTCGTTTACATTCCTCGGAGCCTGAGACCTTAAGGTATCCTTGAGTTTCAGGCCTAGAGAGGGATTGTTTTGACTGACCAAGATGGGAGAACAGTAGCTAACACTCTATATGGAGTTTCGCAGTTACACACCAAAGCATTGCAGAACTACAAATATATGAAAAACAAAAAAGCTAAAATTCTAAGGCATCACTACAATGTGCGTAGTTAGAGTAACTAAAGAATAAACATGGTAATATTAGGAGATGCTCCTTAATCTTATTTTAGAAAGTGCAGAAGTTTCATATGAGCAACGACTTTCATGACTCTTTAGCAGAAACTGCCCCTCTGTGGTGAAATGTCAGAAGTGTCTACCTAAAAAAAGTCAGAGGGAATAGTGCTAGTAGCACTGTAGAAGGAGAAGCCCTCTCTTTAATCCAATATATACAAGTAAAGGTACTAGATAGCTTTGATTCCAATCTAGACATGTATTTCTAATGAAAGCTGATTGAATAGAACAGATTGTTACACCTTTTTTTTTTTCCAGCTTGTGGCTGCTATTCAGGTCTGTATTTGAACTATACTCTGGTAAAACCATACAGTCAGTTCTTTGAGGAAGAAAACTTTTTAACTTACTAAGAATAGTTTTTACTTCTCTTTAATTTATTATTTTCAATTTATTATTTTTTAAATTTTAGTCTTGTTAAGAGTAGTTGCTAGCTTGAAGGGAGAAAGCTTAAGAATACCTAGTAAGGCCAGAGTTTTAGTAGGTCTAAGGTAGTCTCAGCAGTGTCTAGTAGGCCAAGGAAGTCCGTAAGAAGGAAGCATATAGTGACATTTCCCGGGAAATACATACTTAGCATGCTTCCAGCAGTTTGTGGCAGGGAGATTCAAAGATTTTAAGCATCACACAGAATAAAATTATTGTCATGAATGCTTTAAGATAGCTTAGAGTTGAAGTAAAGTTTCTTCGTGTTCATAATCCAGTGAGATTTTTCTCAATTCCAGAGACTCTTGGGAGGCTCTTATGTTTTGTTTCTGAGCTTAAAATTTGCAGCTAATAATACTTTTGTAATCCAGGAGCTCTAGACTAGATTCTTATTTATATGTGCTTCATTCAAACTCAGAAATTGAAAGGCGACTTTTTCCATCTGTTTGAAATGTCATTTGCTTAACTAATTTATAGCACAGTAAGAGGGACTTCCTTTTTATAGAACTGGATAATGGTTCTCCACGTGTTTCTGTGTTTGTGTAGGAAAGGGTGTCCTAAATGTGAATCTGCCTGTAACCTAATTGAAGTTGTTTTCTTGATAAAGACAATTCAACATGAATAGAGGGAGATTGTAACCCCTCAGTTTTTATAAATGCTTCTTACTTTGTGTCTCATGTGGCCATACCTTAGATGGGGATGAGCTTTATGCCAATTATTATGTTTTGAGAGATTTTGTTGCAGATTATACTACCTCCATCATACTATACATGCTATCATAGCCTAAAGATTAGTTGAGCTGTGCAGGGAGGGTCGCTTGATAATTCATGAGGGATTTTAAAATTTGTGTCACAAAGACCCTTCTTGAACAGATTCCTTAAAGTTGTCAGTCTTGAATTGTTCTTGCACACACACAGGACAGTGTCCCTGTCTTTTGACTAGTTAATAAGCTCTAGTAAGAAAAATCGCCTATTTATGAGAGGCTTCGTAAGTATGGTTTGTAATTTGTGTACATACTCGCAAAAATGTGTTTTACCTGTTTCAAGAACTCCTACCAGCTTCTTCTGCAATTCTAAATCTTTTGTAGGTATAAGTTTCAAAATATTTTCTCTTCTCTGTTTGGACTAGGTATCTGTCTATGCCATATCGCAGCATGTAAACCAAGCTGGGTATGCCCTAGACACAGCAGTGAAGCTTCTGGAATTTTACCAAAAATACTTCCTAATGAAATACCCTCTTGAAAAATTAGGTAAGTTCTTCAGGACTTTTTTTTTTAAAAAAAACAGAAGAAGCCCTGATCTGAAAAATGCATGGAAATTTTCATTTTTAAAAAAAAGTATTACAATTATTAAATTACTAAATAATTTAAAAAACTAATGACATGTTTGTCTGAGTGCAAGTGTTAAGTGAGTCCCAAATTGGTAAGTTTTTGTGAGCTTTTGGAACCAGATTGCTTACATTTTTACATAAGTAGCACCAAAGAAATTCTGCGTAAATTTACTTGGTAGTGAGGAAATTCTCAGTCTGTGAATCATGTTCACAACTGCAAGATCTGCAGCCTGACTCCTTTGCCTGCATTACTTTGACTGGAAAGATAGTGAAATGCAGTCTCTTCTAAGGCACTACTTTTCAGTAGTGTACTTTTCAGGTCATTTCATTTCCATGTTACTTTTGTTCATGCAGGGTGTATAGGCAGGGTCTCTTTAAGTTGTTTGTGTCAGAGTACTGCTAGAGAAACATGGTTATAAATCTGTGGGGCTTCTGTACTTGAGATTTGAGTGTATGTCCGCACCACAGAGTTTAAACTAAGAATTTTTTAGTGATTATCTAATATGATAGGTAGGCTTGAAAGACAGGATTGCTTTAACTAGCAATTTTCAAAGCCTTTTTCAAATCTTTTCCAGATCTGGTAGCAATTCCTGATTTTCAGTCTGGTGCAATGGAAAACTGGGGCTTGATCACCTTCCGAGAAACAGCACTCTTATTTGACAATAACACTTCTTCCGCAAAGGATAAAAAGTTAATAACTGCGGTGATAGCACATGAGCTTGCCCATCAGGTACTAGTCTGGGGAGGTTATTGGGGTTTTTTTTGGTTTATTGGTTTTTTAAGTGCAATTCTGTCCTTAAATTCACCCTTCCCCTCACTGTGACTGGGTTGTGCATTGTATCTGTTCGGAAAACCTGCAGGCATTTTTTCTACAGCACAACAGGCAGAGTGTAACTCTCATGACATACTTAAGGAGTTGTTCCTGCAAAGGCTTTACTGTGGTTTGGACTGAACTTCATTTTACCACAAGATAAGGCAGACAGTGAATGGAGTACTTCTCATTTGATTTTAATTCTAAGAAAATAATCATGGTTTTGGTCTTTCATAGTGGTTTGGGAATCTAGTAACTATGGAATGGTGGAATGATCTCTGGCTGAATGAGGGATTTGCTACTTTCATGGAATACTTTGCCATGGAGGAAGTTTTTCCAGAATTACACTCAGTAAGTAATTTCTGTAGTTACACTTAACTGTATCTTCACTATAACCTGTTTTTAGTGCTGCCCATAAATGATTGATACTTACAAACTGATACTGAAATTCTGAGCACCACTGATGGTAATGCTACATCTCCACTTTGGTATTTTATTTTACTGGAAGTGGTTTAGAGAATGGTACATTGTTTTTGTGGGTTTTAAATTTTTTTTGTTTTATGTTTGTACTAATCTACATGCAGTTTACTGTGTTTTGTGAAGGTTAAAGTATTCTCTGAAAAATAGCAGGTGTTAAAGCATGCAGATGTCTGTATATCACATTACAACTTAAAATCTTTGTAGAAAAGTCCAGACAGGTTGTTGAACAAGTTTGTCTACTTGTACTTTCCCTAATAGACCTAGGAAGCTTTAGGTTATTGAGTGTGCCAGACGTAACTCCTGTCTTTCCATCATCGTGGTACTTGCTTGTGTTTGGGTTTCACAGATCAGCAGACCTGGCAGAAAAGTATCAAATGGTCCCTCACAAAGGATTCTGATAGCATTGAGTTACAATTAGTAATACAAAGCACTGCTCCCACAGGGACTTCTGTTTACATATATGGCTGAAGAATAGAATCTTTTTGATATAGTAATGTAGTGATTATTTACAAACTCACTCAAGTACTAAGTGACCTAGCTTTTCAGACTCTGGAAAACATGATGGTTTCAAATTTGATCTCTCTTTTCCAAGGAAAGAATATCAGCTACTGCTATAAATCTTTCTGGTCACTGAGAACGACAGGCAGATAAACACACATTAGTGGAATTAAATGTAGAGGGTAGTGGAGAGAGTTTTGTATTCTAGATAAAGATATCTCCAAGGAGAGGACATACCTGAGCCCTGAAATCAACTTCTTGGAGTGTTTATGTGATTTGAATTAGTCATGGAATTAAACACCTGATTTGTACTGACTGTTTCCTGCCTGATAAGATTGTGTTCTTCTCAGCATTGTGGAGAAGTGTTAGTTTTGCGTTCTTAAATCACTCTTATTGCTGTTAAGAAACTTGAGTTGCTAACCTGGTCCAATAGAATTCTTTTTCAGCACTGGATGTTTCAAAACGTTTCCATTTGGCCTAGCTTGGTTTTTCAGTTGGATTGTCGCTGAAAGTATGTAGCTGTTCTGCTTGCTGGGTGCATATGTGCTGAGGGCAGGACACAAAAGTAGTGTCCTCTTTTTACAAGGATACATCTAACATCTGTGCACTTCATTCCAAAAGGTGTCTGACAAGCTGCCTTGATCAATATCTTTTTTCATCATTTGGTGGTGCCAGAATGTGTTTTGGTAAAAGATACCACCTAGAACTTCTCCATTCAAGAAGAATAACCTTAACATTTTAAACTTAAGCAGTTATTTTTATTGTATTTCACAGAGGGTTTTCGTGGGGTTTTTTTGTTTGTTTGTTTGATTCGGGGTGGGGGAGGGAGAGAGATGGGGGTGGTGTGGTTTTGTTTGTTTGTTTGTGGGAGGGGGAATGGTGGTGGTGGGGATTTTTGGTTTTTTAACTCTTTGCTGTATAGAGAATTGTTTGCTCGCCATGATGAAATGAAATGGACAAATACCAGCATGATCAGAGTCTTTTCAGTGCTTGGGGTTTTTTTGTTCTGGTACCAATGTATTAAATTTAGATACCCGCATTCTAGAAGAAAAGAAGTAAGAGCCTTTGGTAATCACTAGATAAGGTGCTGTTTACATTTTCACAAACACCAGGTAGGTGAATAATTTTCCCAGGCTTCGTGCTTAGAGCACATGCAAGTTATATTTTTGCATTCCCTGCCTCCTGTAAATGAAGTGAAAACATTGGTGAGACAAATGTGAAATTAAACACACACTTTAGAAGGTGCTCTTTTTTCGTCCAGTGCCAGTGATGCACTTGCCTGAGACAGGGGCTTAAGGGTCTTTACAGTGATGCAAACCCAAAAGTGAGATTCCACTGCTAAAATGTGGCAGGGAAATAGCAGCTTTTATAAATGCTACCCCCAACAATTCTTTTGCTGCCTAGACCAATGGAGAAGCAAAGCAGAGACAACTTCTACTTTTCTGCTTAACAGGTATGTTTCAGCTTCCTAAACAGTTAAAAATGTTTCTCTTCTAGGATGAAGATTTCCTTAATTTAATTTTCAAGGCTATGATGAAGGATTCCTTGAATTCTTCACATTCAGTCTCTTCTGCTGTTCAGTCTTCAGAGCAAATTGAGGAAATGTTTGATGCTCTTTCTTATATCAAGGTAACTGTAAAAATACTTCAAAGTATTTGGAAAGTGATACATTAGCTATTGAAAATATTAATGTGGAATCACAAGTAAATAGGCATGTATTGACATGACAAATGTCTGGAGGTTATTTACACCCAACTCAAACAATGCAGGATTTCTCAATAATGTTTTTGAGCATTTACATAGCATTTAATTAGGAAAATATTATGTATATGTATTTGTGGCCTTACTTACCAACTTACTGGATGCTTGAGCACAAGGTATAATACTTCTGAAGATGTAAGAGGGGAACCAGTAAGTGAAGTAACATACCCAGTTAGGCATATATTCTTCTGATAGCAGACAGTATCAAGTGATTTAAAAAAGAGTTAAAACAAAAAAAGAGTTACAACAAAAAAGTCATAACTCAATTTTATACTCTCCCTGGTTTAAAAAAAAACCCAGTATTTTAGAGACATCCTGAAGTGGAAGCTTGCCTCTAAATGTGAATTATTTTACTGAATATCCTGGTTGTCTGAAACTTCAGTATTTCTAATGTCTGGTGAGAGTTGTGAGGCTTATGTTATTAAAGCTTCTCAGTGCCTTGTTTAAAAATTCATGAGGGGAGAAATACCTGTATGTGCAAAATTTTTATTCACATTGTCTCAGCTTTAGATACCAGATTTTGGTAGTGTTGGAGAAAAGCCTTTTGTTTGCTTATTTTGGATTAGCTGGCATTTTTTTCCATCACTGTCTTGTACTTTCATCTAGTTAGAAATCATGGGGACAGCTGTTTTTTGCTAGAAAATAGTTAAATACTACATTTTCCTCTGCTCAGTGGAATGCAGTTCCCATAACAGTCTTGGTTTGTTTCCTCTGTTGTCTTTTTGCATGTCTCAGCTGGTCAACACATTGTCTGGCATCCTTGAATAGTCTGAGATGCCAGATAGACCTGGGGTAGTGATGTGCTTCCATTTATTTTGGACTCTGTTTTCTCAACTGCAAGAACAGATACATGTGATTTTCAGGTTACCTTGGTTGCAAAATTAATTTGGATTCTCTCCTTTTATCAGAAGGCATGGCTGTTATTTCATGCTTCAGAGGTGTTGTCTCAAGTAATTCCCTTTTTGGTGAGCTTCTGGAAACTATGCATTGGGCACAATCATGTCTGTAGCCAACTAACTTTAGCGATACAAATTCTGACAGTCTTTGATTGAAATTTCTGTGTTTAATTTTAGTGGAAAAGTTCCATAAGTGATTGGCATTTCAGTCAATTAGTGTAACGTTGTATTTGGAGAATGATTTTTTTTTTATTGCTACTAATAAGTATGTGCAAATTTTGAATAGAATTTTACCAACCTACACCTTTAAGAGCTGACCAAAAGGGGATTTTCAAATTGTTAGAAATAGTGTTTTCTTGGTTCCTTTCTATGCTTCAGAGGATTTCATTGTGTAGGTTTTCATTCATGCATGGAGATTTGTATTCCACTACTCTTTTCCCTATAGCTTAGTTTGAGTCCTTGGCGATTCAAGTGAGAAGACACTAGCAGTATAGTCCCTAATAAACGAAGGGGTGTCTTTTACTGAATTGTATAACATAATTTGTTTTGCTGTAGTGCCAGCCGACACAAATTAGTAGATGACCTCTACATTTTACTGTCTGGAATAGATATTATTGTACAGTACTATTTTTAGTCTGACTGTTTTGCAGACAGTCAGTAAACCTAACGCCCATGGGTGGGACAAGATCCACCTGCAACAGCAGCGTGTAATGGAAGGCTCTGACAGTAGGAAAAACAAAGTAGCAGAGCTGTGGGCTAGGTATGGATGGATGCAGGAGAGGAAATTGTGGCTCAATTATTAAAAACTGTAGTGAGGGCTATTCCTGCAGTTTGATGAGTAATGAATAACCAGGTAGCCTTCAGTTTCAAGTAAGATGTTATTCAAATTCGAAAACTAGAATTTGGAATGTGTGAGAACAATGCATTCTCTCTTTAAAGTCTCCTCCTTTACTTCTTGTTTCTTTCCTAGAAATAGTACCAAAAATACAAAGTGCACCTTTAGACTATTCTTGATCTATGGCTGCTGATCTGCATTCAGTTCTACAGTGTGCAAGTCATCAGGCAATTTACTTATTAGAGGCTGTGACATGGATACATTCACAGCTCTTTTGATACTAAAACTACTCAGTTACTACTTTTTTTTTAACAAAACATGGCTGTATTTAAACACATCAAAACATACTTGTTATGCTGCAGTTGATTTCAGCCTACCAAGTGTATCTCATCTTTTTCCTGTATTTTTAGGTTTTTGATATAACTGCAAATCATATGACTGTTAAACACTGACTCACAAGTGCAGTTCTGTACCATACAGATGAGTATTGGTAATGAAAAATGGCAGCCAGTAGAGACATATTAGTAAGAAGGGAATATTTTTCAGATTATATTAATTGGCAAAAACATCAAATTCTACTAGTCCATTTTGTAATTGTAGTTTGATCCTTTAAGCTATATTTTTTACAAAGCAGCTGGGAAAAATTTTCAAACTGCATTAGCCTTTTCTGTAACTGTATGTAGAGTTTATGAAGTATTAAAAGAGTATTTTTTCAAGGCAACTGAGTGTAAAGGTAATTATTTGAAGAATATTATTTGGAATAAAATCTGCTAGCTTCTGAGTTATTCCTGTACTGTGAAAGAGCTATGATATGCATATGCTTGAAAAAGTGCTGTAACTTCAATTTACTGATTCATTTTCTTTTTTTTTTTTTCTCCCTAAAGGGAGCTTCACTTCTTTTGATGCTGAAGCATTTTCTCACCAAGGATGTTTTCCAAGCTGGCGTTGAGGTATACTTGCATAATCACAACTACAGAACTGCCCAGAGTGATGACTTGTGGGACAGCATGAATGAGGTATCCATCTTCAACACATGGTTCTTCTTTCCTTTTTTTTTCTCCATGTCTTTAAGAGTGTTGTAAGCTTTTATTTATTTCCTTGTTTATGAAAAATGTAGGATAATGGACTGCAGGTAAATACTCCGAATTTTGTGCTCATCCTGTTCCAAAGTTCTCTCATACAGATAGGGAGATTCCTGAAGCTTCTAGGGCTACATTGAGTATCATCCCAAAAAAGCACTGTGAGTGGCCGTGTACTGCCATGTATGTCCATCCAGTATGGACATATCCTCTCTTGAGTTACATGGGTAGTGTGTTAAGACCAGAATGAAAGTAATAAAATTCAGGATAAAATTTACTTTCAAGGAATAGCTAAATCCAGCCTCATAGAGGTCTTGGGTTACTCTCTACTAGTGCAACTTTGTTTGTGATAGCTTCTGTTTTAACAAGTGTGCTGAAATTTTAGGAAAGCAGACTGTATAGGCAGCTCTCAAATTATAAGGCAAGCATAAGGCTGTGTCTGATTTTAAAATGAGTGTGAAGGACTCAAGAAAGCAAGGGCTTGAGCAGAAGAGAGTGAAGGCCAGAATCGGCAAATCTGTGGGAGTCAGAGAGGCCAGGAAAAGAAGGGTGGAGAGACAGCAGGAAGGACAGGGGAAGGAATAAGGGCCCAGGGAGCTGCAGGCCTATTGGCCTACCTGAGTGCCAGGGAAAGTCACAGAGCAGATCATCTTTAGCACCATTACACAGCACATGCAGGACAACCACAGAATCAGGCCCAGCCAGCACAGATTTAGGAGGGACAGGTCCTGCCTCACCAGCCTGATTTCCTTTCATGACCAGGTGACCTGCCTGGTGGATGAGGGGAAGGCTGTGGTTGTTGTCTACCTGACTTTCAGCAAAGCCTTTAATACTGCCTCCCATGACATCCTCCTGGAAAAGCTGGCAGCCCATGGCTTGGACAGGTGCACCCATCCCTTGGTTAAGAACTGCCTGGACAGCCAGGCCCAGAAAGGGGAGGTGGATGGTGTCACATCCAGCTGGGGGCTGGTCACCAGTGGAGTCCCCCAGGGCACAGTATTGGTGCCGGTCCTGTTTAATTCCTTTATTGATGGTCTGGAGCAGGGGATCAGGTGCGTCCTCAGTAAATTTTTACATGACACCAAGTTGGGCAGGAGTGTTGACCTGCTGAAGGGCAGGAAGGGTCTGCAGAGGGATCTGGACAGGCTGGATTGATGGGCCAAGGCCAGTGGTATGAAATTCAACAAGGCAAAGTGCTGGGTCCTGCACCTGCGTCACAGCAGTCCCGTGCAGTGCTACAGGCTGTGGGAAGAGTGGTTGGAAGGTGGCCCAGTGAAAAAGGACCTGCAGCGTGCTGGTGAATAGTGGCTGAACCAGGCTGAGCCAGCGTGTGCCCGGGTGGCCAAGAAGGCCAATGGCATCTGGCCTGTATCTGCAATAGAGTGGCCAGTAGGACCAGGGCACTGATCGTCCCCCTGTACTGGGCACTGGTGAGGCCACACCTCGAGGGCTGTGTCCAGCTCTGAGCCCCTCAGTTCAGAAAGGACATTGAGTTGCTGGAGTGTGTCCAGAGAGGGACAACAAAGCTGGTGATAGGTCTGGAGCTCAAGTCCTATGAAGAGTGGCTGAGGGAGCTGGGATTGTTTATCCTGGAGAAAAGGAGGCTTAGGGCTGACCTTATAGTGCTCTGCAGTCCCCTGTAAGGAGGTTGTAGCCAGATGGGGGTTGGCCTCTTCTCCGAGGCAACCAGCAACAGGGTGAGAGGACATGGCCTAAGGCTGTGCTAAGGGAGGCTCAGGTTGGATATCAGGAAGAATTTTTTCACTGAAAGGGCCGTTAACCATGGGAACTGACTGCCCAGGGAGGTGGTGGAGTTATCCCTGGAGTTGTTCAAGAGGAACTAGTATCTTTTGGTTGATAACGATGTTCACTTACAGGTTAGACTTGATGATCGTAGAGGTCTTTTCCACCTTTAATGATTCTGTGATTCTATGAAGAGTTGTTGAAGGTGGGAGAGAGAGCAAGGAAGGGGTGGAGGCATAAGGGTTGAAGGGAGGAAGGACATGAGGGGAGGAGAGTAGGAGAGAATGCAGCAAAGAGGGAGTGAGTATGTGCAAGAGAGACAGTGATTCTAACAAGCAAGAGCTGCTAAGCTCAGGGCAGTGACACTCAGGGAGTGTCAAGGTAGTTGTATAAGGGAAAGGAACAGATTTCCAGATGGTTGTGTATATTGCATAGTATATATTAAAGTCTCTGAAATACATGGGAGGTTCCCTTGCAGAAGCCAAGTTCTTGGCAGGGTACTGACTAATATCTAATTTTGGTTCCTGGTATCTACCTTATCATTATCAGTACCTTCAGAACTGGAGTCTCCTAGTTATTGTCAGCTGTCATAGGTGGCTGTAAATTTGCCTGTTTAGTTATGACAGTCACTAGTTGGCCAGTTAGTGATTGACTGTTGCTGATAGCAGTCTGTGACTCTTGTGACAGAGAATTCTTCTGGTGGAAAAGTGACATTTTTAATGCCAAACAGACTTTCCTCTCCTCAGCCTTTCACAAATGACTCACATTTAATTAATGTGAGAGCTTAACTAACTAGGTGCAGGATTTAACTGTTGCCACAACACAGGAAAAGAGTCATCCTCAAAACCTTAGACTACTTCCTTTGTCTGTCTCTCTGGTTCAGAGTAGTTGTTGTCATTGTTTATTACTATTATTATTATTATTATTATTACCCTCCTCTTTGCTTCACCATTTCTGCAAACTCAGCAGACCCCTTTCTCCAGTCGTTTGGAACCTTAGTTACCATCTTGTAAGAGTCAAGTAAGAGTAAGAGTCAAAAAGTTTCCAACTCTGGGATTGCTTCACCCACCTGTATATATTATACTATTGCTAAATAAATCCCATCCAACAAACTTGGTAACATCTAGTCTGAGAACTCACTGTCATTTCCTTTTTTATTGATTAACAACCCTTTGTATTTGTATTATTTGAATTTGTGCTAATTCAATAGTTGCCAAATTTCTGCTGACCTCAGGTATTTAACAACTATCTGACTGAAGTTATGCTTCTGTGTGGAGGAGCCCACCAACTGGTTCTTTATATGTTTTCTGATGCTTCTTACAATGTTTGCCTTTTCTTCTGTCCATTTCTGACTGCACCTCATTTTGTGGCTGAGTCTCTGTATTGTTTTGTGGGCTTTTTGCATGTGAATGTTAATTCTGTCCATTTTGTGTTTTTACACAGCTTACACTTTCATATGCTTTCATATTCCCCTTGGTATTGCAGTGGATTAGTTTATATTTGGGCTTTTAGTCCTTTTGCTTCCCTGAGAAGGTGTCAGTTTTCTGCACTCCTTTCTTCCCACTGATTTTCACCTATTGCCATTCTGAATTTACTGAAATGCACTGTCCCTGTGCCCATTTTCTTTTGCTTTGGTATTCGTTCTGTCCAATATTTTTCTTCTTGTATCTTGAATTCTTGGTTTCTCTTGCTTTCTGATGATCTTTCACTTTCAAATTCGGAGCGAGATCCTGTTGATGGACAGCAAAATCTAGGCAGCCTTCATGTCTGATTATTTTCCCTGTCCTTGGTATCAAAGGTTCATCTGTTCTAGGAGTCTGGTAGAAATTTTTGCTTAGTAATATTTTCCCCCAGTAGATGTCTGAATAATTCATATTATATGAACTAGGTGGAAGCGAGTAGCTCTCACAAAATACTGTGTTCCTATCTGATCTTTGAGTTGATTCATACCATTATTAGTGCCCTTGAACTCTAGCCAGCGTCCAGGACTGCTAGAAATTCCTTCAAAGGGAAAAGAAAGAAAAATCTTTCAAAGTTTCAAGAGGCTGTAACTGTGTCTGGACTTCTTGATCATTCTCTGTTTTAGGTTGGCTACTGTTTCACTTAGTCTTCCTTGTAAAAATCAACTCATTAGTATTACCATGTATTGAGATAGTTGGTATACTTTTGTTTCCCGTATTTATAGTAGTAGTAGTAAAAACAAATTGACTGGCTCTTTTTTCCCTTGTGCTGCCATTAATTATGTCTAGGCTGAAGGTGTTTAAAAATGCAAACCATGAGAGTGTAATTTTCTTTGAACATAAATTTTTGTATACATTTTTCACACGGCAAAATGCACTATCATTTCTTAAGTCTTAACCTTCTCTGTGGAAATGGAACAGAAAGGGCACCTGTCAATCATAGTTGGAGTGAAGATGAGAAAATGCATGAGCGTTAAAAAAAGCATCAACGTGGCAAGGAAACTTCGGTATACATTGCCTAGAAGGATAAAATCAGTTTCTTGTGTTGTTTTCATTGAAGTTAGGAGCTGCTGTTCAAAGAAGAGATGTCAATAAAATAAATTATTGACAATCAGTTCTTGCTAAGATGAACAGTGAACCTATAATTTCAAATAACTGGTTTATTTCGGGTGATTTGGGATTTTATATTGGAATAGAATTATTTCAGTGGAGCAAATTTCTAAGTTACTCATGTCTCTACAGATTACACACAAACCTTTCTGCCAGTCTGTAGGTAACCAGCAGTGGGCAACACTGTAGTACCAATTAAAGCTTGTAATAATAGGATGGAGGAAGAGGATTTAGCCAGAGTGGCTTGGGAGAGTATGTAAAAAGTAAAAATCCCAAACATTCAGACTTCAAATTCTATAAATTTTAAATGTTTGATAGAGAATTTCTTCGGTGGAATTGAAACCCCTATTGAAGGTTTATGGTCATTCTCTACATAAATAATATTGTATTTTCCCATGAGGGTGAACTGCACATTTATAGGCTTGAACAGAGAACAGTGGGCAGTAAGATGCTTCTCTAAACTATTGAAAGACGCAATATAGGTTGGTAAAAGTTAAATGTAACTTGAATAATGATGTATTAATTTCCTTATGTTCCCGATAGCTCAGCCTAAACCACATTTTTGCAAGTTGGGGGACATACTATCTTTTTCAGGGTAAAATATTTTCTCTGCTAATAAAGAGATGGTGATACATAGCCATTATAAAGTACTTGTCCTCAGAGGGGATGTTGTAGAACGAATAGTTCCTTAGAGATTAGCAGAGGTCAAAGGTAAAGCTATTCAAAGGCTGGTAAGTGGTAGGGGGAAAAATTAATTTATAAAGGATATGTGGGTTTGTTGTACAAATACCATCACTGTACTTTAGTTTCTAATGCTAATTTCAGAATTAAAGATTTTTCAACCTGAAACACTCACATAATGTCAGCATACCAATAGGGAAAGAGAAAGGGTGGGGAGAGCTTGGGAGCTTACTCTAACCTTCTTTTCTGTAACATTCTTTCTTCACTCTTACTACAATATCAGTTCAATTTACCCGATGTTTCCAATTTGTCTTCTACTGCTTGCTTAGGATTCTCTCAACTTAAAATAAAAACCACTTGCTCCCCTAAATTGTTGCTTATGAAATTTACAAGTTCGCTGTCAAAGCAATTGTTGACAGATGCAAAATCATGCTACCACTTAATTGGTAACTTAAGAAGAAAGTTAAGTGTTCTCCATCTGCTGTTTTCTTATTATGTTATGATTGTTTTTACAGATTACTAATGGAACACTAGATGTAAAGAAAATGATGAAGACTTGGATTGCGCATAAAGGATTTCCTTTAGTCACTGTTGTCCGAAAGGGAAAGATTATTTCAGTACAACAAGAGAAGTTTTTGTATCGTGTGGAACCAGAAAACTGGACATCTGATTCAAGGTTATTACCTTCTTATACCTTTTATCCATTAAAAGCAAGCTGCTGTCTTAAACCTTGTATATCTTTCTCACTTGTATTCAGGCCTTTTAGTGTTGCCTTTGAAGGCAGGTAGGTAATACAGAATTCAGCACGGAAATTCACACATCTAGTGTCTGCCTGAAGGCCCATGTCTATTTCCACTAAAGCAACTTGTAAGAATCGGTGACACCCTTTGTAATCTGAGTTTCTTACATGCATCCTTTCCCTGAAGCTTTTAAGCTTGACATAATGAGTTGGCTTTCAATACCAAAAGGCAAATCTCGTAAGTAAAGATTGCTTTACATTTGAGAAAGTTCTATGTTTAACAAGAACCTGAAGAAAGGCTGGTTGCAGAAGTTTTATGGAAGTTACAGATGCATGTATCCTACTTTAGAGCTTCTGCTTCTTACTGCCGAAACTCAGTGTCCTGGGCTTTGCTAGAGGAAGGTAGAGAAGGTAGAATCAATGCTTTCTTGGCTTTGAAATTTTAAGATGACACTAAGCATGACAAAAAAATGACTGAATATATAACAGAGGCAATATCCATTGTACCAAAACCTGAAAGAAAGTACATATGCAAATACTGAAGAAGCAAAGATGTGGCAGTTGGTAATTATAAATTTTAGTTTACTGCAAATGTAACTTACCTTATGACCCTCAACAGTGTCTTCTAACAAAAATGTATGTGTGAATTCTTCTGAGATTTTGCTGGTTTTATTCAGTTGTTTGAAGTTTTAACAGGAGCTGAGTCCTTTGCACCATCTTGCAGAAAATCAGGTCTGTGAAAGAAATTTGTCTCTTGAAATGTAGGAATTTAGAGGGCTCTGTTTTATTTTTGTTATGCAGAGGAAGAAGAGCAATGTGGGGTTGACAGGTAAGGGAAGAAGGGAAGGATTTTTAAGCTAAGTAATTTCTGTTTCTAGTTGATGTAAAGCTGGGGCATGCATGAAAAGGTTTTGAAGAAGAGCACTCTGTGTGAGTCATAGGTAGAGGGGGTCCCCTATCAAAATCAGATTAATGTGTGCAGCTTCTTTCATCCCACTCAGACTTGTGTTTTCTCTAAATAGCCAAGTGCTTACCATCATTATGAGCCTCCTTAGCATTTATTCTTCCAGCTTACAGTTCACTTAAGAAAGTCTTTGTGGTATGCAGTTAATTATGGTTTCTGTACCATGGTTTGAGTCTTGTACTCGGATCATTTTTTAATTTTAGTTAAAACTTGTAAAAGATCAGAAAAACAACATTGGACTCAAGTAAATATAATACTGGATGAATTTCTGATGCAGCCAGAGATTTACTGTCTGTATGATTTTGGACAAGCGTGCTGGAACTGGGAAAGAAGTACTAGGAAAAGTGGAGTCCATCAGGGATCCATATTGGGACTGCTGCATTTTAAGATCTTCATCAATGATGTAAACAGTGAGATCAAGTGCCTCTGCAGAGAATTTGTGGATGACACCAAGCTGAGTGGTGCAGTTGATGCACCTGGGGGAAGGGGTGCCATCCAGAAGGATCTGGAGAAAGTTGAGCACTGGGCCCTTGACCAGGGCAGCCTCTGGCATCAGCAAGCTGAGGGATGAACAGATCAAGAGCAGCCTTGCAAAGAAGGACTTGGGGGGACTGGTGGTAGTGGACACAAACCAGCCATGTGTACACACAGCCCAGAATTCCAGCTGTGTCCTGGGCTGCATCCAAAGCAGCGTGGGCAGCAGGGGAGGGAGGGGATTCTGCCCCTCTGCTCTGCTCTGCTGAGAGCCCACCTGGAACTCTGCATCCAGCTCTGGGGTCCCAGCACAGGAAGGACAGGGACCTGTTGCAGTGAGTCCAGAGGAGGTTCACAAAAATTATCAGATGGACAGAACACCTCTCCTACAAGGACAGACAGACAGTTTGGGCTGTTCATCCTGGAGAACACAAGGCTCTGGGGAGACCTCACTGCATTCTTTCAGGTACTTAAAGGAAAGATGGGGACAGACTTCTTAGCAGGTCCTGTAGTAATAGGACAAGGAACAATGGTTCTAAAATGAAAAAGGGTAGATTTAGACTAGATACAAGGAATAGTATTTTTACAACAAGGGTGGTGAAACAGTGGCACTGGCAACCCAGAGAGGTGGTCGATGCCCCATCCCTGAAAACATTCAGGGCCAGGTTGAATGGGACTCTGAGCAACATGATCTAGTTGAAGATATCCCTGCTCATTGCAGGGGAGCTGAACTAGATGACCTTAAAAGGTATTTTCTAAAACCTTTTTTTCCAAGCTGTTCTATAAAATTTACCCATTTCTCAACATGGTGGAACTAAAAACTTAATTTCTGTGCATGCTGTGCATTTATTCTTTCATCATATTCTGATTATGTGAGATTTATACTTTAGTATTCTACACAGTATTCAGTGATTCTAGTATTATTAGTATACAAAAGTACTTAAATTAAAACAAAACATTCAAGAGAGACAGTATGTATATAATATGTCAGTAAACATTTGTTTTTCTTTGCAGTTATCTGTGGCATATTCCTCTCACTTACATTACAAATAGATGCAACTTTACCCATTGTACTAGTGCATATTTACTGGATCAGAAGTCAGGTATGTGACTCATAACTTTGGTAGCAAGTTACTTAAGTGTTACAGATACATGATTTTTCTGAGAACACTCTTGAGTAAGATGTGAAAAACATACAGGTACAAAATAATTACAGAGATCTGGAGCAAAGCATTGCTGGTGTTGTCATCATCAGAGAGTTGGTTCCCTATTGCACGTATGTACAAAAACAAATGACAGCAACTGGAACAGAAGCACAGGTTCAAAATTTGTAAAAGCCTGTGCTTTTCATTACAGTGCATACACACAATCTCTCAAACTGCATGGTCTTTAGAGAGCAAGTAATGTGAAAGTTGGTCTGCCGGTTTGTTGAAATGTTAGGAAGTAACTTCCCACTGAAATATTTATTTTATTTTATTTTGTAGAAAAATATTGTATTTGGAACAGTAGATGGGGCTGTTTGAAAGAAGGACTGGACAGAAGGAGAGGAATTAACTGATGCAGCTTGGGGCAGACTGTGATAATGTTCATTCAATCAGATGTAGGAAGAAGGATGAGGAAGTACAACCTGGAATTTTTGAGCCTTTTGAAACCTTTTCCTTCTTCATAGCAGGGGGAAATAGCATGAAAGAATTTACTCTCTGAAACTAGCCTACTTCAAAAACTTTGATTTGAACAAACAGTTGTTAAATGTTTGTTTCTGCTAACATACTGTCTGTCCACTAGCTGTCATTGAACTTCCAGAAGAGGTGGAATGGATAAAATTCAATGTGGACATGAATGGCTATTACATAGTACACTATGCTGAAGACTGGAAAATACTGATTGATCTGTTGAAAAAAAACCACACTGCTCTGAGTCCTAAAGACAGAGCGAATTTGATCAACAATATCTTCAACCTTGCACGGTAAGACTTCTGTATTGGTAAACGTGTTTAATACGTGTTTGGAGTTTTTTCCAAGTCAGAAAATACAAGACTTAGTTTCTAGACACAACCTTACATTAGAGACATTTTAATTCAGTCTTCAATAGCCTTGTTGGGACTGTTCACTGCTGCTTCCATACTGGTGCTAGATGTTATCTCCCTGTTCTTTATAGCATAATCTATTTATTGGGATCACATAGAGCCACATGATAGTTTCCATTTCTGGAAGACTGTTTTCTTTAGTGGCTTATCTCTCTGTTAATGTAATGGAAAGCATCACTTCTGATCTTGTTTCAGGGAGTGCATTTGTTTTGTAATCCATTTAATGTTTGTTTTCATTGACCCATAGCCTAGGAAGAGAGTCTCTGGAAAAGGCCTTTCAGTTGATTGATTACCTTAACAAAGAGAACTGCACTGCACCACTTACTCAAGCATTGTTTCAGCTGAGTCTTATATACAACCTTTTAGACAAAAAGGGTGAACAACAACTGGCAGCACGAGTCATGGTATGTCTTAATTTTTCATAAATTATAATTTGAAATAATTAGCTATAATCTTCTTTAGAGTTACATTATCTTTTCACGTGTTGACAGCTGAACATATTCAGTAATTTCCCTAAGTTGGATGGGGATTCTAGAGAGTTACCAGTCTTGCCAGCTTTTTCTAATGATCTCTTATTGAAATGCTACATTTTTTGGATCAGCTTCTTCCCCTCTCCTTCCCGTTTCCATACCATACCCATATGCCCCAAACTGTTTTGTAGGGAGTGTGGTGCAGTGGGAACACAGTGGTGTCTGGGGCTATCTTAAAGTGTCCATACAGGTCAATTTAGTACAAACGTGGAATTAAACAGAGTCTATGTACTTTTCTTGTACAGGAAAGTTATTTTCAGAAGTTAGAGTGGCTGGAAATCTAATTGCTCTGTTGAGAGACAGGAGACAACAATTGTACTGTTTTCTGTAAAAAGAGAAACACAAAGATCGTTGTCATTTTCCTGTTCCAGTTTTGTAATAGATGAATACAATATAGTGCTACAGACTTGGCAGTGAAATCAATATTGTAGGTTCAGTTTGTGAAGAGGATATGTCTATCATTTCTCTGTTTACCTTCGTATTGTGGAGCTTCTTCTCCATATTCATCCACTGGTTTAAAATGATCCTTGCTGCTTTACGTTGTATAATGTCAGTAAAGGGATTTAGTATATAAGAAAATTATTAAATGATTAGATAAAATAGCAGGTGTATTTCTTTACACTAGGTAGGGATAATTAGTGAGTGTTTAAGGAAACATAAGAAACAAAAAGCACCATTTTAATTTACCCAAAGTTGTTACATACCTGCTATAAACAGCTCAAGCTCTGGTTTGCATGCAATGCAGTGTCTGCGCAGTTTTATTTAAGTTCAAAAGTTGCAGCTGAGATGTAGCTGATCAGGCATCCAGCTGTGGTTTTGGCAAGCTACGGAACTACAAAATTGAAGTGTATTCGCCCTATACACAGACAAAAGTTGTTTCTTTGTGTTAAACAAAGGTATATTAACTGTGACTTGGTGAAGTTGAAAGAAACATACAGAAGTTGTAGTTAGTTGAGGTTGTAAGCTGATTACAAGCCAGTCTGAGCCATGACTTGAAGAGTAATCTTCAGTTTCCATGTGCAGTTAAAGATGTGACCTCTCAGATTTATATGCTATCTGATACTTATCCCTACAGTTAAGAAACAGCATGTGTAAATTGGAATAAATAGATGAAAAACTACAGTGTTTATCTTCCACAGTTGTAAAGCTCAACTTTTTTTCTTATTTTAAACTAATTTTGTATATAGAAAATGCTCTTGGAAGGAATTAGCTGTTGCTAGTAACTTTTTTCTCCTTTAGCACAGAATAGAGGACTTGCTTGGGGATAAAATTGACCAACAGCACTGGACAGATGATGGGAGCCTGTCTGAACGAGAGCTCCGGTCAACACTGCTGGCTTTTGCCTGCACCCATGATAGAAGAAACTGTAGAGCAACTGCCGCTGAGATGTTTGAGACATGGATGAAGTCTAACGGAACAATAAGGTACCACAAAAACTGAGCTTCCACTTCTTTTACCCATGTGTTTTCCTGTTACACTGCCACCAACAACAAACAGAACAATGAAAACAAAAACACCGTCACACCACCCCACTTACTTAGTATTGATAAAGAACATAAATCCATCTTCAGCTGTTCCACATGTAAAAGTCATTGCTGTTTCACAGTGAGAGGATGACTGTGCTAGACTTTGTCTCCAGTGTCATTAAGTGTGACACCAAAACCAGCCACAAATTGCTTTCATCTGCATTTCCTGAGCTACATGTTGAAAGAAGATTACTTAGTGGCAAAGCCAAAGCACACCTTTTTATCATGCAGAATGCATTCTGCTCTGGATTCATGTGCGTTTTGAGTCATAGAAAATTCTCAGGTTTTTTGTACTATTTACTTTGTTTTCATGCGACTAAATTATTTGCTTTTTCCTAGTGACTGAAAGTATTAGATTGGCATGAATTCAGCAAACTTTTAACAATTGCTGCAGAATCAAATAGCTCGAAAGAGAGGCATCTCTTTCAGGTTAATCTTTTAATTTTGTGACTTCTTTCTTCTTTTCTCAGGTGAGCATTTTTGTGCCTCCTTTGTTTATTTGTTTTGTTCCTTTTGTTTTTCCCTGTAGTCTGCCTAGTGATGTTATGAAAGCCGTATTTGCAGTTGGAGCCAAGTCTAATGATGGCTGGAAATTCCTCCTCAATATGTACACCTCTTCAGTTTCTGAAGCAGAGAAAAGCAAAATGATTGAAGCCTTGGCCAGCACAGAAGATGCCAGAAAGCTGATCTGGTACGAAGGAGCCAAAAAGTTGTATGCTGTGTGAATTACAAGTGATAACATCTTCTTGGAAAAGTGCATTGCCTTTTTTTTAGTGTTGAAAAAATTTCTGATTGCTAAAGAAAATCCATCCAATTTCTTTGCACAGGCTTCCATACACATGAAGAGCCTGACATTTTTTACTTAAAAATAATTTCTGTAACAGCAGCGCAAAAGACCAAATTCTGAATATGCATAAAGAGAAGAGAATTTAACTTAAAGGCTTTGCACTACTGGTAACACAAAATTTTAGATTTTGCAGTATGGGTAACAAAATTGCAGGCTGTTTTACAGAACCTTAAAAGATTGGTGTAGCTTTATAGTCAAAATAATAACTAGTTGAGGTGTTTTTTTGTTTTGGTTTTTTTCCTCTTCTTTTTTCCTTTTTTAGGTGAAATGTTGACTTTACATTTTGTTCCTCTCCATAGACTAAATCTCAGAACTTCATGGAGAGCACAAACTTGTCCTGCTAATTTAGTCTTCAGCTTCCCTCTCTTACCTCTTTGATGTATTGTGTTTCTTTTACAAGCTATTAGAATTTACTTTGTCGTTTCCAACACCAAAGAAAATTCAGGTACTTGGTTTAGAGCTTAGGTCACTCTGATTTCTGGAAATTAAAGCTAAGTAAGTACAGTTGTTGTAATAAAATGTAACATCAGTTTCTTCCAGATGCCAGAAGTTGCTTCTTAATGTATTGTATCATCTTTTCCATCTAATTGAGGACTTTTGGGAAACCCATGTGAACATACAAATTGATGTTTTTTTCCTGTCTCTTTTCATATGCTTTGTCTCCTAGGCTAATGCAGAACAGTCTTGAAGGAGAAATCATCAGGTCACAGGAGCTTTCACACATCATAGCAACTGTTAGCCAGAGTTTGCCTGGATATTTGCTGGCCTGGGACTTTGTCAAAGAGAACTGGGAAAAGCTTACACGAAAGTAAGGCTTTTTATGTGGCTGAAACTTGAACAACAAAAGCACCTGTTGGTTTCTTTCAAACAAGACAATAAATAGTTGCATTCATATAAGAAGATTCATATTAAAATTGTAAATCATCTTTTAAGATCAGAGGTTACAAATATAACTTGCTACATAAACTTTGAAGTCTCACCAACTGCTGATGGGACTTAGCAGCTTCCTAGAACCTCACAGTAACTCTAAACAATCTTGATCTTAATTTTTCTTGAAAGGTTGCTGTCTCTAAGATGATTGGTTCAGTTACAGGATATTTATGTGGATCAAATGGATTCAAAAGGAGATCGAGAGAATTAATTCAGCATTTATTTTTTCTGCATTGTTACAGCATTCCTAAAACCAAGTAACCAAAATATCCCACTTGCTTCAGAAATATGTTCTCTTTAACTGTGTTTGAAGGGTACTCAGCAAGAAAGCTGCCCCCCCCCCAAGTCTTCAAAATGTAACAGTACTGAAAACCTGTATTTCTAAATCCCAGCTCTGATTTTAAACAGTTTAACATTATTAAAAATGTTTCTCCTCAGTGGAAACTCCTGCTCTAGCAAGCTCTTCATAACCAATATTACAAAGTTACTTCACTTGAAACAAAACTTGCTTGCAAGTTCAATTGTAGTAAAGCTTCAGAGCACATACATACCATGAATAGAGATCTTGACATTCATTGTGTGGTGGTGTCCTCAGTTCTTCACTATTTGATTTGTGATAGAAGTTTGAAAATTTCCCATGGCTTTTGCTCAGACATTACATTTTTAGAGGGAATAGGGAGCTAGAGGCTTGGATTTCTAAGACCATATATTTCTTTTGAAAAATAAGGTATGTAATTGTAATGTGTAATGTAAAGTATTGAATTTAAGTGCTTTTAATAATTTCCAATTACTAAAGAAAAAAGTAGAAAGAATAGAAAAGAACGTATACATATACCAAAACTGCATCTTAAAGTGTCTCCTAGCTGAAAATATTTGTTTGTCTTTCAGGTTTCACCTAGGCTCATATACTATCCAGAATATCATTAGCTGGTCAACTTCTCAGTTTGCAACGAAGGCACATCTGCTTGAGGTTGGTGGCTCAATCTACCAGAAGGGGGTATCTTCTAGTGCCAGTGCTGTTTTCATTTAGTTGAAGGATGATGAAAACACATGTTCACATGTTATGTACATCCTCGACACCCTTTTGCGAGAATATACATCAATTGCTTTCCCTATTCCACACATGGCAAATATATGCATAAACACTGGGAGATTATATACTGAGTCTGTGACAGAATTGCATTACAGAGTTGAATGCAATTATTGGTTTATACTGTTGTGTTTTCCTATGCACTGGAACACACTGTCTCACAAAATAATGATTTGATCTATATATAATTTTGGTCTAGAATTTGTAAACAAGCTATGTTTTTTGTAACTCTGAAATGTGATAAATTTTTATGTGCCATAAAAATGGCTTTATGCTGTTTTACCTGTCAGCATTCCGAAAGAGTTATTGTGGAAATTGAGTATCAGCCAATAATTGTTTAATAGCTTTTAGAAAGCTCTGTCATCTTCCCTAACAAGGTCTTGAAGTTACTGTATGAAGAATCATTCAAGATTTAGTCTAATGTTTTTGTTCAGATAATTTGGTAGAGATAGTTGTTAATGGTTTGATCTATAATATTTTAACTGTTAGCATTGACAGTTATAATGATGAGTGGGTGTGGGGGCTGTTCCAGAATGCTGAAGAGGGTTGCTTGCAACAACCGATTCTGTGTCACAGAATAGGACTCGTTTTCCAGAACTCTGTGTACTCTCTGTTGGCTTTGTGATATGGTAAATGAATTTCTGTTTATTGGCAAAATGATATATTGAAACCAAATGAGTTATTGCTGCTGTATTCATGAAAAATGCTTTCCTTGTGTTTTGGGAGCTCCTTTGAGAGGTTTACTTACTGCATAGATACAAACAATTCTCAAAAATTGATTTTCTACAATGTGTGTAGCCTTTGCTGCTGAACCTATTTGTGTGGCTAGTGTTGATTTTGATGAAGATCTTCTTTTTCTTTCTTTATTCTTGCTGCACAGGTCAGGTCATTTTTTGAGTCAAAGTCAGAGGAGAGTTCTCAACTGCGTTGCGTAAAAGAGGCAATTGACACAATTCAGCTCAATATCCAGTGGATGGAGAGAAACTTGGCAAAGCTACAAGAACTGCTGTAATGCATATAATACTGTGCTGTGTCAGCCATTTAGGAGCTCTGTGAGCAGTTATTGTGTTTCATTTGCAAAAGCCAGGGTGAAACCAGGCATCACTGCAACATTGCACTATTAAGAAGTCTAGATAGCTCAGGGCATGTCTCAGATAAATTTTTATTTTCCTTGAAGCATTTTTGAGCAATATGTAAGTATTTACCCTGAAACTGTTTTCATCTATAGACCAAACATCTGCACAAATGATTAAATCTAATTTTATATGTGAAATTTATGCCCTTTCCTTTGGAGTTGTGTTATAATTTCTTGGCAGTGGGTTAATATTGACAGGTAAGAAAGAAGGAGTTATCGTGAACTGTTACTTCTTCGCAGACTGCTCATTGAGCAGTAGATTTTTGTTCTTAATGCAAAACTGTATGTGGTTTCCACATTTGTAGATATAGAAGCTGTTGTGAAACAGAGTTATATTTCAGATATGTAAGCAGTAGTGAATGTTATAAAGTTCAAGAGGTAAAATAAATACAATTCTAATTTGATTTAAGTTTGGATTTTTTTATTTTCATGGTGTTCTTTAGGAATTACACATAAAAAAATAAATCTTTTTGGAGGTATAGTATATATATACAGTATATGCAAGAGTAAGCGTATTTTTTTCCTTTTCATTTCACTACCAATGTATCTTTTGTGGATTCATGCAAGCAGATTTAGAACTGTTGTTAAATTATGAAATGAGAATTGCAATTAAGTATATTCCTGGAGTTTTTATACTGTCATGTGTTATAACCTTGATTTCCTCCTTTATTTTAAATCTTTAAAATTCTACAGAAATACTACTTCCATCTTTGAATATTTGTATGTATGTGTGTGTGTATATATACATACATACACATATATTTATATATCTCATCTTTTTCTCCCTGGTCACTTCTTAAATTAAATAAGAAGTCAATGGCAAACTTCCACTTTTCTATCCTTTCTATCCCTTCACACGTGTTTTATTTCATCCCTGGCCACAGTATTGAGTCTTAAAAAATTTAAAACCAAAACTGTGGAAGAGGATCTCATCTTCTTCCTGATTTCTGCTCTAGAATTTTAAAAATTTACTATTCTATTAAAATGCTTTAGTGATAACTATGAAGAAATAACATGGAGCTGAGTTTTAGACAAGTGTACCAAAAAAATCTAGAAAGTTGGGGAGGTTTTTTTCATTTTACTATTTGTCACATATGCATACTTTTGTTGTCAGTTGTAGAGGTTTTAAAATTGTTTTTCTGTTAGGGAATCTCCAGCCCTATTAATAAGTTGCACTGGAGTCAACTCCTCCTTCCATGAGAAGTGCTTAAATATAATTCTCCGTTTTTGAGTGTATTGGGAATTGATGAAGACTGAAATGGCTAAGACCTGATGCAAGGCAGACAAAATGCTGGCAAGGCTCATGCTGGACATGGGCTTACGGCAGGGTGAGGGTCAGGAAGAGGGTGAGGTGTCAGTGCAAGACCAAGAGCAGAAACCCAGTGTTAGGAAGGCTGTGGGAAAGCCACCAAGGGAAGGTGAGGACTGCCACTCCTCCCTGAGAGCCAGAGAGAGTTGGGTGTCCCACTGGCTGGGTTCTGGTTAGCGTTGGTGAGAGGGTTAAGCGTAGCCATAGGTGCAGAACGAAAACTTGAACTGTTCAAGCTGCCCCAGGTAATGCAAGATTACAGAGTACTTAGTATAACTAAGTAGTACTTAGTAAGTGAGACTACTAAGTGTAGGACCCCAAGTACTGGGAGCTGTACAAAATGCAGACTAATAGGCTGAAGTGTAGTAAGCCAATGTTTCCATGGATGCCTTAGGACTAAATTGACTTAATGAGCCAGCTTAGCAATGCTAGAGGGATGACTAGAGAATTTAAAGATCTAGCAGGACTTCTGAAGAAGGATGTGTTACTGGGGCAGGGGTAATTTCAGAGCGAAGGGCACTGTGACAAACCAAGTTTGGCCACTCCCAGAGGGATGTGGCTCCAACATTACCTTCAGTGTCTTTGATGCTATTGGAGCAGTTGTCCAGCTGCATCCTTTCATTGGTGATGCAGCTCCTCAGCTCAGAGGCTGTCGACAGAGGACATAGGATTTGGTCCTGCACATGATACTGTCTTCCACCTCTTCAGCTCCACGTCTCCAACCCCTTTGTTAAAGGTCTGGGGTGGCAAGAAGAGAAGGCTCCTCACATGAGCACCTGCAGCTGCAGAAGCTTTGTGTTCCAGCGAGCAGAAAGCAGAGCCCAAGGGTACTGCCAGCGTGGGCACTTCTCTCCTGTCACAACCGATAGCAGGGATTTACCTTGCTGTTTCTTTCCACTCAGCGTCTTCAGCCTCTTTCATACAGATCTCATCCAGGTCAGAGAACAAGTCATGGGGGCTGTGCTGCTCATCCTGCTTGATCCTGAGGATGGACTGTACCCACTGGGATGGGATATCTGGGAATAGAAGACAAAGCTGCATCCTGTTACTGTGACTATCATGCTCACATGCAAAGTGGGCATCAGATGGGTACCAGTTCAGCCATAAATATTGGGCTAGGCCCTTAACCCTAGGTCTGTGCAGGCTTGACCAGAGCCACAGAGAATAAACATTTGTTTCACCTCTGCATTCTTCCACCGCATTTTCATTTTTAAAGGCAGGATCCCTCTAAGGAAGATGGGTTTAGTTAAATTATGCATTTAAACTGCCTTAAATTAAAAAAAAAAAAAAGTTTAAAAGTTTGGAAAAAGATCATCTTGCTAAACAATGCCACTTTCCCTCAGAAGAACAACTAGCCACATGGACCTGCTTGCAGAAGACCTCATATAGTGCCCACGTAGCCTCAATAAGATTAATGAATGATGTGGATTGTTACAGTGGTAGTCCTGCTCTGTTGGAGCAAAGTCCTCCTCTTCTGGATGCTTCCAGCTGTGGGGTTCATGATGCCAATGGCTCTGCCTAATCAGTGGTATCTGCACACCCTTGCACAGGATTCCGTGCAAAAAAGTCTGCAAAAAAGTGGCATTCACTCTTGATATTGGCAAGAGAGTTGATGCAGAAACCACAGTTAAATTAGTGCATCTATCCAACTTCTCTTGATTTAATTTTCACTGTATCCCTCAATGGTGCAGACCTGTCCTTTCTTCCAAGTCCATTTTGCTCAAGCTTTGCAACAAGTGCTGGCAACAGGTGTTCGTGAAATTATGAAACCTCTTCTCAAATTTCAGCTTTGGCTGGACAACTCAGATTTGTTCGTGACGCAGCAGGTATTTTTTAAATCTTTGCATGGCACGAGGTGACAAGATCAAATCAGTCCCATAATAATGAATTCAAGAAAAAAAAAATCACAGACCAACATCTGCAGGCATCACATCATTCTTCCGACCTCTCCAAGCTAGGAGCAGCCTCCGTGAGAAATCAAACTGTGAATTATCCAGCCCTCGGGTGAAGGCTCACACCAGAGCCTCTGGGGAGGCTTTCCCCCTTGGTTTAAAAGCTGTAATATTTTTAAAAGCCTGTGGAAATAACTGTGCTTATTCATGTAGTATCGTGGCACATTTTGCTGCACATGCTGTAATACTGTGCAACAGGTGTAGGGACTTTGTGCAATAGACAAACACATAATAGTGGTGACCCTTCTCCCAGGATCTCAGCAGCGACTCCCCTTTCGACTTCTCATACTGAATATTGACAGCCTTACTCATCATTCCCTAATTAGTTGCTGCCTCTTGCTCTGTGTAGCAGAAGGACAATACAATCTGGGGTTGGCTGTGTACTCCTCCCTTATGTCCTCCTAGGCACCTCCACCCCTGCATCCATGCAAGTCCATAAGCATTACACCTCTGAATGCCTTCTCCTCCAGGCACAGTTCTAAAAACACAGACTTGTAGTTTTTCCCATACCCATATAAAACAGCCAGTGACATCACCTGTAATGTATGCATTGGGAATCTGAAAATATTTATTACAGAGGGAGAGGCTGAGAGTTTCAGACCAAAAATAAATCTCCTGCCTTGTTCCTGCACTTCCTAAGGGAGAGAAAAAAAAATGAGGGGAGGGGGTATTTCCAAACTGGGAGAAATAGCGAACCAAAGCAAAACCAAAAACCTGCACTTTTAACCACAAGAAGTTTCAGTCCCCAAACATGATACCTGCAAACCTCCCTAGATCACACTTGGTCACAAGACATGGCCACTAACAATAAAAGCTCTCAAGAACCTGCAAGGTGAAACTTCAGCCCAACGAGGTTCAGACTTCCCTTGGTGCGAACACACTTTCCGTGGAAAACCTTTCTCCTCTTTTTCTTCTTCTTTTTCTCCTCTTTTTTTCCTCTTTTTCCTCTTTTTCTCCTCTTTTCCTCCTCTTTTTCTCTATTTCTCTTTTTCTCCTCTTTTCCTCCTCTTTTTCTCTATTTCTTTTTCTCTTTTCCTCCTTTTTCTCTGTTTTTTCCTTTTTTTCTCTTTCTCTTTTTTTTTTCTTTTTTTCTTTTTTCTCTTTCTTTTCCTCTTTTTTCTCTTTTTCTCTCGTTTTATCTTTTTTTCTATTTTTCTCTCTTTTCTTTCCTCCTTTCTCTTTTTCCCTTTGCAAAAGCCAAAGCTCATGCCCACTTTGCCCAAAATACCACTGCTGGCACTGCATGCAGAACACTTCTGCCTTAAAAGCCAAAGAACTACAGCAACAAACTGAAGTATTTTTGCTTCTCTTTCCCCTGTAACCAAGGCAGGGGAAGGGGATTACCAGGTTTATTGAGTTCAAAGAAACAAAAACCCAGCCACATCTCTCACTCAAGTCCAGCTGCAGATTGGAGATGGGCAGCCTGGAGCCTAAGGCTAGGGAAGGATTGACTGGCTGCAGTTCAGGTTGCACTGGACCACAGCCCTTTCCTGCTGGGGCAATGCCTGCTGATCCAAAGGCAGCCTCAGTGCCAAAGGCACATTCTGTCCTACCCACACTCCTCCTCCACGTGTGCACAATGCCTGAATGTGACTTTGTCTCTGTAGAAATAAAGTGGCCTGTTTTCACAGATAACTCTGCAATCCCACTCATTCTTCTGTGCGAGGCAAAGCCTCCCTGAGCTGGCACCTGCAAAATGCGGCTGTGGGCAGGCAAGTCAGGCAGGAAGGGAAAGGGTCCCTCCAAAGGGCTGGAATTGTGCCCACTCAAAGAGGAGGGAAAGGCTGCAGTGGAAGAAGGGAACCACAGGTCCTAGGGGATTCTGGGTCTGCGGGACAGCAGCTGGAAATGCACAGTTGTCTTAGGATGCGCACATCTGATCCTTCTGTGTGTGTGCTGTACAACTCACCAGGGAACTTGAAACTGGACTCTGGATATCTGGGCAGGAACATTCCATCTCCCTGGTCCTCCTTGAACTTCATCAAAGGAAAACTAAGAAAACTGGAATTTGGTCACCAAGGACAGGAACTTGCTGGCCATAACTAAAATGGCAGTCCAATACACAGCCTCTGCTGTACCTCTCGAAATAGGGGTAAGCTGTTCAGCAGTCAAGTGGAAGCAACTAAATAAACAGGCTCAGCTGTAAAAGGACTCCACTTCTGTAGAAGGAAAATTACTTTATTCATTAGAGTTCTTCATAGTTAGTTTCTAAACAACACCAAAAAACCTTGGGCCTTGAGACAGTTATATTTGTTTAGTTGATTTTCCTGTCTCAAGCAAAGCAAATGAAAACAATGTCACAAGTTGTTTTAAAATCAGAATGTGTGTTGCTTTTTGTTGTTGCTGCTGCAAATCCTGTAAGAGTTTTGGATGACAAGCAAAATTTTGTATCACTGGCACAGTATTAGCACAGGTTGCCCAGAGAAGCTGTGGATGCCCCATCCCTTTTACTGTTCAAGGCCAGCTTGGATGGGACTCTGAGCAACCTGGTGTAATGGAATGTGTTCATGTGCATGGCTGGGGCTTAAAACTAGTGGATCCTTAAGGTACCTTCTAATCCAGACCTTTCTGTGGTTTTTTGACTCTATGTTGCCCCTCGCCCCCACCTCCAGAGGCTAGCACCATGCCCAGAACATGGAACAAGCCCCTCTGTGACATCAGCCCCAGGGCCAAGTATAATGTGGGCAGTGGAAGTGCTGTGGGCACTGTGTTGGCAGATGCACTGGAGGTGACGAGCCCTCGCACTTTGCAGCTGACCCTTGTCTCTGACAGTGATGATTTTGCTCTGCATCCTCATCCTACTGGCTGTCTGCGGGTCTGCACATGGCAGCTGTGGGTAAGTAGCCCCAGATTCTGTGGGGAGGCCCAGGCAAAGCATAGGGGGTTCCCTGAGGATGCCCACTTGCCACCTGTGGCCAAACCACAGCTTCCAAAACCCTGGGTGGGAGCCTCAGTTTATTACTAGCACCCAGGCTGCTGGCACAACTTGGCTATGGGGCTCAAGCAGAAACAGGCAGACAGATGCACACCCCAGGCAGTTCCCTGGCCCTGCTGGCTTTGCAACCAAAGCCTTGTGGGGAGGGAAGCTGGCTGACCTTCAGCCTGCACAGCAGCAAGCCTTCGCACAGGACACTAATGACTTTCTGCTTACAGAGGGATCTGTGGGCTTCGGCCCATGGGTGCTACCTTTGCCTCATCACGCGTCGTGGGTGGCGTAGATGTCCTGCCAGGATCTGGGGCCTGGGCTGGAATTGCCAGTATCCGTTGTATCTGGAGACCACCTGTATCCGTGCATGTCTGTGGAGGGACCCTCGTTGGCGCACAGTGGCTCCTCTCAGCTGCCCACTGCTTTGTCAACAGGACAATGTAAGGAGGACCTGGGCACGGGGGTATCCCCACAGCACCACCATGTGCTACTCCCATCCCATTTCCCTGCAGTGTGCCTAGTGCCAGGGCATTGCAGAGCCCAGCTGAGAGACTGCTCAGGGAAAAGACTGGGCTCATGCCTCTGCTTCCTAGCAGCCTCCAGGTTAATGTATCTTGAGCCTACTTTCACTCTCTGTAGTGCTGTTTTCCTCTCTGCCTCAGGAAGCAGAAGGCAGGGAAGCACTGGGCTGTAACAGCACATGATTTTACTCCCTCTCACGCCTCTCTCCATTTGCCTTCCAGTCCCATCAACGAGTGGGCCGTGGTGCTTGGGGCCACCTCGCTGGGTCAGTCAGGCTCTGGGGTGGAAGTGCGCCGGATTAAGCGGCTGATCATTCACGAGCAGTATGTTCCGGAACTTGAGCATAACGACGTCGCCTTGCTGGAATTGGACCGGCCGGTCCGGTGCAGCACCTCCATTCAACTCGCCTGCCTGCCTGGTCCCACAGTGAATCTGTCGGGGCTGAAAAACTGTTACGTTGCTGGCTGGGGTGACAGGATTGTAAAATGTGAGTTCCCATGAAGGACCTGTGCCCTGAGGGCAAGCTTGGCACACCAGGGAGAGATGGCTGAGGCTTCCTGGCAGCAGGCCAAAAAGAGTTGGGCTGTGAGATGTATGCCTCTGGAGAGATGGGCCTGGCCTGCTGCCCAAAGCCAGACAGCAGTGACACAGCACTCCAACACCTCTCTGGAGGCAGAGCCAAGCCCTAGGGAAGGACTTCACACACCGACAGGCCAGGAGAATGAGCAAGGGGCTGCTGGGAGCTCATTCCTTTCTCTGCTCACAGCTTCGGGAAAAGATATCCTGCAGCAGGCCAAGGTCCAAGTAGTAGATAACAAGATCTGCAACAGTAGCGACTGGCTGCAGGGATACGTCCACGAGTTCCATGTGTGTGCTGGGCAGGGCGGCGTGGGCACCTGCCAGGTAGGAGCGTGCTGTGAGTCGCCCAGCCCTCAGCAGTCTCATCACACCACCCAAGCACAGCCTAGCACATGCTTTCCCTGGCCAGCAGCCCTCCCAGCCCCAGCTCCGCACCGCTGCTGGAGCTTCCACCCCCTTTCCCATCCATGGGTCCTTGCTCAGTGAAGTCCAGATGCCAACCCTGACACATCCAAGCACAGGGGAGACAGAGAGCCCCACCTTACAGGGCCCCAACCTGCTTCCAAGGGTGTCAAGGATCCTCAGGCTCTGATGCTTGAGCAGAGCTTTGCTCTGCTGGGAATCCAGTTCTGACAGGGGCTGGGAGAGCAAAGGAGCCAACTCTAACTGCTGACAGGGCCTCCCAAAAGCACCTTAATCCTCTCTGCTCTGCTTCAGGGTGACAGCGGGGGCCCTCTTGTCTGCCAAGATAGAAATGGTGACTTCTTCTGGCAAATTGGTGTGACCAGCTGGGGAGTAGGCTGTGCCAGACCTAAACGGCCTGCAGTCTCCAGCTCCACTCAGTACTACTACAACTGGATCCAGGCCACGATGAGAAAAAAGCCAGCACCAGCAGTTACTTCAGCGCCAGCCTACACCCCAACCCCCTTGCAGACGCTACCTCCAAAACCAACACAGCCCTGTCCATTTCCACGTGAAAAGCTGCTGGATTTCTTTAATCTGCTGAAGGAGATCTTGCGGTTCCTAAAGGGAAAAAAGATTTGAACAGCAAAATGGACCAACTGCAGTTCAGGCTGCAGTGGACCACAACCCTTTTGTTCTGAATTATATTAATTAGAATTTTATTAAACTGAATTAAATTTTAAATTGCAAGCAAAGAAAAAAACCAAACCGTAACAAACCTGTGTTTTCTGCTCTGAGAATATTCTGCATCCAAATTCTATAAAATCCTGCTGGCATGATCATTGCCCAAGCATCCTGAACTCAGAGATCCCTTTATCCTCATCTAGGAAGAACTTGGCCTCACACTCCCTTCTGTAGAGAACAATGCCTTCCCTACAGATCTTGATACCTCTACAGCAGACAAGTAGCATCTGGCACCTTAAGTCTGCAACAACAAGAGCAAGAAACACAAGACTAGAAAAACAAGCCAAAGGGGAAAAAAGGGTGCAGATGTTGCCCTGCCATTAAGAACGTGAAGCCCTTCACTCTCCTCTGTGCCCTAAGGATGATTTTTGTTCCTATCAGATGGTAACTGGGTTTTTTGACCAATGTAGAAACCTAAGCATTAAAGAGTTAATGCATTGCTATGCCCCAAACACCAACAGCCATCAAGCAGGCAAATTATAACAGGATGTGCCTGGAAAGGGGAGCCATATGAAGGTAAGGCAGAACTGTTCTGGAGCTGAATTTCCTGTTGCAGTCCATGGTAACCACACAACATAAAGAAATGTTTAAATGCAGGAGTGGGGTCCAGGAGCGAGCAAGACCAATAGAGGGAGAATGAAGACTAAAACCTTCAAAGCCACCCAGCCCATTTCCAGAAAGCTCCAGAATACTGGGCTGCACACGTTAACTCATTTGTATGAATAGTGAGGAACGTAATCCCAGGATGGGGAAAACCTACCTATAAAAATGTACCACTACAGAGGCTGCGTGGCATGCTCCCAGGACCCTGATCCACCTGTGGCTGGATCAATGCTGGACCCAGGACTGCAATCTCCTTTCCTCTCCCATATGATTTCTCTTTCCCTTTTTCTTCCCCCTTTTCTTTTATACTTTTTTTTTCTCTTACTATTAGAAATAGTGGCAAAACATATAGCAATTGCCATGCTGAGTGTGTAGTCTGTCAATAAAAATTTGTGAGGTTTTTTAGGACCCTTTCGGCTTTTGCCATTCTTTTTCATCTGTGAACATCTATGAATCTTGGTTGCTCCCTTGACGAAGGGATGTCGTGGAAGGATCTAGTGGGATGTAACAGCAGTGCACAAACACTCCAGGGAAGGTAAGAGCTGCACCTGCCTTCTCCAGTGCCAATCCCTGGGCCAAGGATCAGCTGCACATCTCACCCTCTCACAGCAGCAGTCTATTTTGTCAGCACATCTGTTATGATCCAGTTACTGGGAGATGTCTCCTCCTGAATGAAAGTGTGGACAGCACCATATGCCAAAGTCAATAGTATGGATTTTATTTAACAGTAAATATGAGGCAGAAAGATAGATGGAAAGAGAGAAGGGCTGGAGGGAGAGAAAGACCAAGAAAGTTTAAGTAGAAGGATATCACTACACTTGGATCCATAAAACATCCTGTTGCATCTTTCTTCATGCTGGTCTTCTCGCTGGTGCTGTTCCCAAGGTGTCCAAAACTTTTCACTATTTATACATTTTAGCAAACAAAGGAATTAATGCTCATTGGCTACAGAGTGACCCACTCATATTTTCAGCACAGTTGCTGAGTTGGCTTTCTGTGTGGATTCTTTGTGTCCAGCAACAGTACTCCCCCACTGTATTTTCCTCCCACTAGTCTGAGATAACACCCAGACAATCTTACCTCCAGTTCCTCTCAGGTGGGTTAACTCACAGCCCAAGTTTCACAGAGGCATGTTCAGGGAAGGGGAGCTTCAGTCATCACAGATGAGCAGTTGCTTCTTTGGAGGGTTTGCCACAGTGGGCAAAGTCCTTCAGTGATCTTAGAACATGTCTTGCAGGGGCAAGGAGAACCTCCATTCTTTATTGGACAAGGAGGGGAATGTAGTTACCAAAGATAAGGAAAAGGCTGAGGTACCTAATAGCTTCTTTGCCTCAGTTTTCAACAATAAGACAGGTTGTCCTCAGGACAGCTGGCCTCTTGAGCTGGTAGATGGGGAGAGGGAACAGAATAGTCCCCCTGTAATGCAGGAGGAAGCAATTAGAGACCTGCTGAGCCACTTAGACGCTCACAAGTCATGAGACCAGACACGATCCATCCTAGAGTGATGCAGGAGATGGCAGAAGACCTTGCCAAGACATTTTCATCATTTATCATCAATCCTGAGTAACTAGGGAGGTCCCAGATGCCAGTGTGGCACCTATCCATAAGAAGGGCCATAAGGAGCACCAGGCCTGTCAGCCTGACCTTGGTGCCCAGCAAGGTTCTGGAACAGACCATCCTGAGTGCCATCACACAGCACCTACAGCATGGCCAGGGGATCAGACCCAGCCAGCATGGACTTAGGAGGGGCGGGTCCTGCCTGACCAACCTGATCTCCTTTTATGACCAGGTGACCTGCCTGGTGGATGAGGGAAAGGCTGTGGATGTTGTCTGCCTGACCTTCAGCAAAGCCTTTCACACTGTCTCCCATGGCATCCTCCTGGAAAAGCTGGCAGCCCATGGCTTGGACAGGTGCATCTTTGCTGGGTTAAAAACTGCCTGCACAGCCAGGCCAGAGAGTGGAGGTGGATGGTGTCACATCCAGCTGGGGGCTGGTCACCAGTGGAGTCCCCCAGGGATCAGTGTTGGGTCCTGTCCTATTTAATATCTTTATTGATGATCTGGGCGAGGGGATTGAGTCCTCCATCAGTAAATTTGCAGATGACACCAAGCTGGGAGCAAGTGTCAATCTGTTGGAGGGCAGGAGGGCTCTGCAGAGGGACCTGGACAGGCTGGATAGATGGGCCGAATCCAGCAGTAGGATTCACAAGCCAGGTCCTAGACTTTGCCCATAACAACCCCATGCAGCTACAGGCTGGGGACAGAGTGGCTGGACAGCAGCCAGACAAAGGGACCTGGGGTGCTGCTGAGTGAACATGAGCCAGCAGTGTGCCCAGGTGGCCAAGAAGGCAAATGGCATCCTGACCTGTATCAGCAATAGCGTGGCCAGCAGGACCAGGGAAGTCATTCTTCTCTTGTACTGAGCACTGGTGAGGCCTCACCTTGAGTGCTGTGTCCAGTTCTGGGCCCCCCAGTTTAGGAAGGACACTGAGATGCTTGAACATATCCAGACAAGGGCAACAAGGCAGGTGAAGGGTCTGGGACACAGGTCCTATGAGGAGTGGCTGAGGGAGCTGGGGCTGTTTAGCCTGGAGAAAAGGAGGCTCAGGGGTTACCTTAATAACTTCTACAACTTCCTGAAAGGAGGCTCTAGCTAGGTGGGGGTCGGTTTCTTCTCCCAGGCAACCAGTAACAGAAGAGGACATAGTCTTAAACTGTACCAGGGGAAGTTTAGGCTGGACATTAAGAAAAAATTCTTCACAGAGACGGTGATTGGGCATTGGAATGGGCCCCCCAGGCAGGTGGTGGAGTCACCGTCCCTGGAGGTGTCTAAGGAAAGACTGGATGTGGCTCTTGGTGCCATGGTCTGATGGTGTCCGGTCATAGGTTGGACTCGATGACCTCAAAGGTCTTTTCCAACCTAACTGGTTCTGTGATTCTGTGATCATGTGATTGGTGTTTTAGGGCAATTGCTATTTAAGTCTCTTACAACATCTTAGGTTCCTCTGGTTGTCAAAGGTGCATAGGTTCTCAGAGCCCCAGAGACTTGTCAGCAGGGAGCAAAATCTTCACTAGACATGCACAGGTGATGCTTGATCAGCATACCCAGCTGATGTGCACAGTGCCTGCTAAGGCCACATTATCTTTTCGTCCACAGTGTTTACTTTGTAAGAAAAGAACCTCGCCCTTATAAGAACTGCATTCAACTAATGACATTTTCTGATTCAAGAGTGAACTTTAAAAGAAAGGAAAAAATCCAGCCCCTCCAGCCCTGAGATTTAATTAAAAACCCAGGACCTCAAAGGTATAGTACCACTTGATTGCCAGTATCTGTTTATCACAGACAAGAGTCTCAATCCTACATGTTTTCAGCTGCCAGAGACCATCTTCCCAGGCTCTCAGAAAAGAGACAGCCTGTCAAGCATGCCTGCAAGATCTGGAAGGCTGAGTCTCCCCAGAGTGCTGGTGAGAAGGGCACTAGGGCTTGGGGAGTCAGGAGGGTATCTTTCTCCAGGGGCTTGGGCATTTCTTCCACTCCTCCTTGGGACAGCAAGGGACCCAGGTTTCTCCATTTTGTTGCACTATGTGAGATTCTCTGGCAGTGCCAGTGGTGGGGGACAGCTTCTCAGGACTCCTTGAATTACCATGGAGAACAGACAGAGCCATGGGGACAGAGTGGAGCTGCCCCATTTGCCATGATGAGCAAGAGGGTGTCGCTTATGTGATATGCTGTGGCCATGAATTCTGCATGGGCTGCATCCTGTGTTGGGCAGAGAAGAAACCAGAGTGCCCACTCTGCAGAAGACTGATAGAATCTGTCAGATTTTCTCTGCAGGAACAAAAATACCTAGAGTGTGTCATCACACCCCGGGGAGAATCACCAGAGACCAGCAGCCAGGTTGGATCCAGCGCTGGATCCAGGCAGAAAGATCTCTTTGCCTCCTGGATGGGAACAGCTGCCAGTGCCCTGCAGCTGCTCCTCAATCTTCTTTGCAAGGGACACTCTCCCCAGCTAAGCAGAGGCCTGCAGGGTCCTCATGGTGGCTGGCAGTGAGACCAGTCTAGTATGCCCTGTGCCTCTGTGGCCCAGATGGGTGTAACAGGGCATCTCACCCCAGAAGAGCTCGTCTGTTGCTCTTAGCTGGTGGAATAACAGAGCATCTTGCCCCAGAAGAACTTATCTGTTTCTTGCTAATCAGTGAAATAATGCAAACAGGACAAGCTGTCTTGTAGTGAGTTATTTTCACATCATAGGAGGAACACTCCCAGCTGACAACAAACATTTTGCTGTGGAAGTGACATCTGGAAAGATAAGCTGGAATTTCTCACTGACGGACACCTCACTTTAAACTACAAAAGCTACAAGAAATTTTCACAAAGCAGGAAATATTCTGCACGTTCCCTGGAAATGTGTGGGATTTTCCCCCAAAGTGGGGACACCTGATTTGTGGTTACTCCTCTGAGGCTGAGTGAAAGGATTTGGTGTACACTATTGTCATTTCAGTGGTAAATTATATTTGACTCCTAATCTATACTATTTCTTTTGCTAGCTTTCATATAGGTACCTTAATATTGGGCACTGGTTTATGTAATCTACTAGAAGTGCTTTTTGGTTTATAGTAAGTGTAGTAAGTAACTCTGATTAAGGCCTTTTTTCTGTTATCTGCTGTCTAGTCAATAAATAACTCGTTTTATAAGTAGACCTGATCTGCCATCCTTAGAACTTGCAGGCCACCTTAATTTAAGCTCTTGCGAAAAATCTGAGTTAAAGGCAGGGCTTGCCTGAAGCTCCTACTTGATCTGTGACAAGGGGGAGGTCATGGTCCAGATGCTGCAGCCTCTCCTGGAGGAATACACAGAACAGCTGGTTGATGGCACTGTCAGTTTCATTGTGGGCCAGTGCAGTGAGGAGGCTCAAAGGCTGCTGCGCTCCCACACTGCTGGGAAGGAGGACAACAGCCCTGAGGCCATTTCCCGCTCCAGCAGCTCCCAGGGAGGGACTCCCACCTGGCATCCAACCCCTGCCAGCAGCCCTGAAGGCTCTGACATGGAGGACCAACCCAGCACATCAGAAGCTGCCCTCTGTGCCCTCCGCATCCTCCAGCCACCCGTGCAAATTGGTACAGAGCAGGTGCAGTCCCAGAAAGAGCAGGGGGACGCAGTGGTGGCAAGCTCCTCTGCCTGGGGTGTTGCCTAATATCAGAAAAGAAAACTCTTGCAACAGTCTTAAAATAGCAATAAAAAAAGCAGGTCTTTATTGGAAGCTTCCAGGTGGCCCCATGGTCATGAGCACACTTGGGAACAGATTTCTAAAATTTTTGCCAAGTTTAACAAATTAGCATATCTACAAATACTGGTTCAATTAGAAGAGCACTTGGTTAGCTAATTTGCCCCCAGGTTCTGCCCCACTGGAGTTATTCCAGGGACTTTCTTGTTACCTCTTCTAAGTTCTAGTGGAAAACACAGTGTCCTCGTCAGCCTAAAATGCAAGACTAAACAGTATTTCAGAAATGTGTTAGAAGGTTAGCTTACTGTTGTAAAAGGTAGGGGGAAAGGGCAGGAAAAGTACTAGATGCTACAACCATATACCAGTAGTCTACAAATCTACAAATATATGAAAAATGTATAGAAAGTAAAAATCTTTAGGCATCAAGGGCAGCAGCCACAGTCCCGCTGCTCCTTGTCAGGGCTGGGAGCACTCTCACAGGGGGCCCTGACATTCCTGAAAAAGGAGGGCTGCTGGCCCCAGGATTCTCCCCAGCCATGCAAGCAAACACTTCACTGGCAGAACTAGTAGGGCTCCAGCACATTTTTAGACTGGAAAAAGGAAATTAAATATTTCCCTCACACAGTCTCTGGCTGCTGCTTCCCCCTGCTTCTGGCACCTTTCCCCTTCCCCTTGTGCCCCACTGTGGCTGGCACTTGCCTGTTAGGGAGGCAGGCTACTGTGGAAGTTGCAGTTGCAATGAGAGCTATAGGTTGAGCTCTGGATGGGAGCCCAAGTCAAGAGGCCATGCACTGCCAAGCCTTGGCACAGGAAAGGGCACAGGGACCTGTGGCACCAGCCAGGGAACTGGACACTGAGACACAGCAGGGGCTGAGACCACAGACTTTGGTGCTGTGAGGGTGTAGAAGCCCAGGGGCTCCTTTGTTCACAGTCCCTCCTCAGAGGCACCAGCTTGAGCTGTTGTTATTCAGTTATTGCACCATGAGTAAGCTATTTGAAGGACCTGGATGTCTGAGAATCTGCTGTGGGGAACCTGGGGTTGAGCTGGGAAGGAGTCCTGGTCTGACTGTGAGTGTAGGAGGTGTAGCTGTGAAGGGGCTTCAGTCCCAGCTCAGGTGGTGTGAATGTGACAGCCAGAGTGGCTCCTAGATAGTCAGACAGGGAAGTTTCTTTAACAGCAGGGTTCAGGGCTGGATCCAGGTGAGACCAGGCCTTGAAAGGCCCTGTGGGTCTTCAGAAGCAGCCAGCTGGATAGCAGCCTTTTGGGGAGAGCAGCAGGGAGGGCAGCATGGCATGGCCTGGCTGGAAGGTGCCTGGGCATTACCTCCCATTTGGAAATGTCGGCCAGCCCATGACTCAGATTCCTGATCCTCCCCAAGACCGTCTTCTGCACAGCAGTGGTTTCAGAGCTGGTGAAGTCCAGCAGCACCTGGAAAAAGAGAAGCTGCAGATGAGCTCTGGGAGCGAACACCTGCTACAGCAGAAGCAGTCTGACTCTGTTCCTGGGCAAGACTTCCATGGTCCCTCAAGGCTTCCTCTGACCTTGAGCAAAGTCTTGGTGGGCTCCTGCTCCTGGGACAAAGGCCCAGGCCAACCCTGTTGCAAGACAGATGCCATCCTCTGCAGCCACTCTAATCCAAAAGAGCTTGGTGCCAGCTCCTGGTGCTTCCCCAGGGAAAGTGAGCACCCTCCCCACAGCACACTGCCTGCATGACACTGGGCTGGGAACCACTCACCCAGGAGAGGGCAATCCCTCCTACCCAGGATGAGGAACAGCCCTGAGACCCCCATTATTTTCACAAGCCGGAACTCAAAGATGTCATGCAGCACCTCATCGACTCTGGAGGCAGGAGAGCAGAGCATCATTGCTTCCAGCATGGTGTCCACAGCTCTCAGGGTCTGCAAGGAGGATGGAGAGTGATGGCATTGATTCTGCTGTTCCTCCCCACCCTGGATCTGAACTTGCAGTGCCAGGTCAGGATGCACATGCTGCCCAGGAGAGAGACATGGGCAGAGAGTCTGCTGACTATATATAAATATACAAATATCAATTCCAGTTAAAAAATTTAATTTATTGCAGATTGCTACAACTGTACTGCCTACATCTAGACATGCAAATATCAGTATATCTATCAAAATATCCATACACCTCTAACTGTATAAGTACAACAACATAATACATCCATAAGTATAACTACATAGAGGGGGATCCCAGGTAGTCCATTTTCACAGGCTTTCCCTTGGTAGCTTCCTCCCATGTAGAGCAGCCCTTCTGGAAAGGTACAGCAGATGGACATCTAGGAAGCAAAGGGAACACTGCGTCAACGCTGGGCCTTGTTTATGTCTCTCTTGGCAGCACACCCAGCAATTGTGCTTCTATCGGAGACTAGAAAACATGGCCTGAAAGGCAGGCTCTCCCTTGGGAATGTGCGGTCCGTTGTTTAAAGAATAGGAATTCTTCCAAGTTTTCAAAACTTTAAAGTTCTGAAGTAACTCAATAAAAGCTGCAGCACTAGCCCTGTAAATGGCACCCCCAAGAACTTTGAACAAAGACCTTCACACCTCATGAAAAGAACTCCAGCCTTGTTTCTTCTCTGTACTGACAAAGAGACCTCAGTCCTCACTTAAATGGTAGAAACTGATGGGCACTGTGAGATGAGTTACTAACTAACATTTTTACCTGGGATCTAGAAACTACCCTTTGAAGTCAGTAACAGCTCCTCCAACAACTCTACCATCAGCTCTTGGATCAACTACTCTGATCTCCCCTTTCTGGGAAAGCCAAGCTCAGAGTAGCTTTCTCAGTCATCTCTAAAAACTTGTAGACTCTCTTCTTACCAGGCTCCCCTGGCTCAAGGGAACTGTTCCCACAGCTCGTGTTGACAAGTGAAGCTCTCTCTTCTACTGCAATGTTCACAGGCTCACTTCCTGGAGACTCACACTGACCCAAAATATTCTCCTTTAAAAACAAAACAAAACAAAAAAAGAAAAAAGAAGCAAACCCTAAGATCACTTGCTATTTCCTTGACATCATTTTTGGGACACAATAATAACTGTTCTTCCCCACCCTGAAAGGACATGTAACAGAACGTAAACACTGCTGGCATGCTTTACATAATACATAGATGGTTTACACTGCAGTTTGCAATGGGAGTTGCAGTTTGGTACCGAGGACAAGCCAGCTACAGGTAGAGCAAAGAACATCACAACTTGTCAGGCACCATAAAGTATAAACAAATGAAGATTCTTTACATCAACCAAATGTTCATAAGTTATATTTTCCATAGAAAACATAAAATCAGTAGCTCAATCTAACCATTTCCCCAAATTTTCAACAAAAATGTTTGCCTTCAGTGGCAATTCTCAAAATACTTTTTGATTTAAGTTCAAAGACAGTATGCAATAACCCAACAAGTTACCATTTCATCACCATGAATGCACGTTTATTTTTCCCACAAAAATGAGCACCCAAATGTGGCCAAAACAAGCTAACATGTCTCATGCTCAGGGATGTGTAATAACTTTCCAGCCTCTCTTCTTTTTTAAATCTTGCTTTATCAGTCAAACACTTCACCGTCCATTAAAAGCTTAGTTTAAGAAACCTTTTCTTCTCAGTCCAGACCCCAGCACTGCTATAAAACAGTTACCTCCAAAAATGCAGCCATTTCAGGATTGGTTGATAACATCTCCTCCAGCAGCTGACATGCAACATCAAGTTTTACTTCTCCCTGTGACAGAAAACGACAGAGGAAATCTACCTGCTTTCCCTTCTTTATGAACTCCAGCGTTCCTGCTGTGTACAAAAGCAGCACAAAACACAAGACTTTTAAACAAGAGGAAAAAGTTCCTATACTACAAATGTACACATGGATAACACAACTTGAAGAACTCACTTCCCTGCAAATAAAATCTTGTTCCTCTTCAAGTGATTGTTCACATCAAGGGGTGATTTCCCAGTATACCTTTGCTACCACAGAGTAGGTCTGAACACTACTACAACATTTCATTGGTATTACAAGCTGACAGGACACACTCAGCAATTCAAGGATCATCTTTTTAGTAGACTTCCTAGAAACCAAACAACATTCAAAGCAGAAAGAAGACAATCAAGACTTTTTCAAGGGTACCAACTCCTACCCAAGTAAAACAAACAATTCCATTTTAACAGTCAGTGTCAGGACTTCTGTTTCTCCTGGACACAACCCAAAATTATGGGAAGGGTAATTTCTTCTGACAAAGTTGAACCATGTTGAACAGAAACTCATGTGTATGTAAAATACATTCTTACTCTGGATGAGATCTAGAATGAAGGATTAGTCCTTAGTGCTTCATTATCCTCAGACTTTCTACCTGAGGTAATGATTCATAAAAATTTACTTCCACAGATGAATAAATTAGAGAACAGGAAGCCACAGGATCACCTACTATTACAAAAAAGCCACAGCAAATCAAATGCCAGCAAAAGACTTGGTCACTCAGCAGCACAAACATCCGAAGTCCCTGAAGGGAACAGCACAAAGAGATGAGATGCTTCCAGCTGCGCGTATGAAGTCAAGTCCTGGTGTGGATTTGTTGAGATGTGCCAGCCTCCACATAGCCACCCTGGAGAGGGTGGGGGAACAGGGAGGGGAAGGTAAAAGCTGGAATTTGAGAAATTTAGGTTAAGTAAAGCCTTTTCATTAGAGGCAAGGCAGCTTTATATTTTTATGTCAGGTTTAACCACAGTTCCTGTAATTTAGCATCTTTTCAGGTTTGGGGTTTTGGATGTAGAGCTTTTTGGGTTTGTTTTTGTTTGGATTTTTTAATATGAACAAGGTGTTTCACTTGTGCTGCATTACTTGACCATTGTCTTAAGTAGTCAGGATTTTAAGTAAGATTTGGATTACCATGTCAACTGTCCAAGGATAAGCTTATCCTTTATTTGTGATAAAAACAACCAATCCACACTGCAAGTACTTCTGCCTCATCTTGGGGGACCTCAGCCTGAAGCTGTTATAACACAGGTCATCTTCCCAAATGCACTACAGGAGCTCATACGCATTTCCAATAGGAGAAAGTGCCCCCATGATTGACATTTTTTTAGGTTATCTAGAGAAGACACGACAGGCAGACAAGGATTGGAGGGAGGGAGTAATGAACCGTCACAAAAGATTGCAGAGTTAGGGCTCAGAAGACTAATAGTTTGCTGGTCTCTTGAGATCAGAAGGAAAAATAGTTTCATTTAGGAAAAGTGGCAAAGGGGAAGGTGGGAATTTCACAGTACGTGGAGAAGCTAGGTGCCATCATACCTTTTCAGAGACTGCAAGGACTAAACCAAAAGTTCTGTAATGATTAACTATTCCAAACATTGATCTCAACTGTCTGAGAGATTAAGTCTTTGCTTACGACTTCCCATCATTCAGACTGATCCTCAAGCTCTGGAGGAAAAAGCGGCTCATGATGAAAGTGAGAGGACAAAGATGCACTATGTGAAAAAGAAATAGTAGAGTATCAATGGTGTTACTGGCCATTGGCTATTTCTACCCTTACACATTATCCTGGCCATAATCTGGCCCTCTTGGGTATGCTTATATTAAAAAAAAAAAAAAAAATCATGCATAAAAGACAAAGTTTGATATTTGCAAGACAGGAAATTGGATGATAGGCAATCAAACCTTTTTCAACACATGCAAGCACAAATTGCTTTGCTTGTCCTCTGTGAGAGAAAAACCTCAAAGGATGTGCATTATGGTGCCCTAGAGTAGGAAGCCCTCGCATTTTACATTCAATCTTTTGCTGTTTGATGAGCCAGGCCCTCCAAATAATGTGCAGTTTCCACTAGAATTATATAAAGCATTTCTAGTAAGTTCTGTATTTCTCTTCAATATGACATCTCTGAAATGGAGCCAGTTCCAAAATTTGCCATAGTATTCTCAGTCAGCAACTCAATATCAGGATGGTAGAAAGTTGTCCAGGAAAAAGGGAGCATTTGTTTTTCAGTCTTTTCAGAATATTAAAGACTGTTTTTGTCCAGGCAAGGGATTCTTCAAAGATAAACACAAACCAGTTAACCAAGACAAATTCAGGTAGAGTCAGGCAAAAAACTTAAGAAAAAATCCGACTCCACTGGCGAGGACACCAACCATGCTGCTACCCTGAAACTTCACTTGAATGACAGAACTACTCATTTCCTCTTCAGTGCTTCTTTGAATAGATATTTGTAAAACATAATACTTTCACTTTCTAGCAGACCCACTATCAAATTTGGATCTGTCATTCCAGATGGCCATAAACCTGCAGTTCATTCATACGGTCTCCTCCACTTTCACTGGATGTCAGGATGCTCCACTCACCTGGAAATTGCTGACACTGGTGTCGGTCAAAGCCACAGAACCATCATTGCCAGTCACAGGATTGGGGACTGAACAACTTTGCAGTGTGGCTGCAAGAATTCAAACACAGTTGTTAGGCTTCCAGAAGCTGTGTTTGTTATATGCAGAGCTCTATTGCTTCCTTTGATTAAACATTTCAGAAATCACACAGTAGACTAAATTCCAAAATGTATCCTAACCTGCCAAGTAATCTGAAGACTGGTTTCTTCATCTTAAAAAACATGTATTCTAATTCACGTGTACAGATATTAAAACACGGATTGTAGACTTTTCATACACATACACACACGGAAGCTTTGTAATCGTAGTGGTTTCTATCTTCCCAATGATATCCAAAACCAAACAACATGTCTATTTAGCTCTCACCTACCCATTCAGTCCTCTTGAAAAACTGTCTACCTGGCAATTATTTTGCAGGAGACAGCTAACAGAAACCTTACCTTCAGGTCTTTTCCCATATGTATTAAACCGACAGGTTGCTCCAGCTGACCATGCACATGACCAACCCATTATCTCACACAGACTCAGTGAGAACTCACTACAATTCAATACTCAATGAAGCATCCATAGAGCTGGACAAGGACCAGCAACACTCACCTGGCAGGGCTGGAACAGCAGGAGAGGCTGTTCTTAGAGCAGCCTCTCTCTTAGTGGAGACTATACTGTAGCCTACAGGCAGACTGCAACACATGTGAACTGTGTTCCCTGTGCTTACTGGCAGCAGATATGCCTTCCTGAAGAAAAGCCCTTGTCCTACACTGGATGAACTGAGCTAAGCAGACACCAGCAAGGACAGGTAACCTTCTTCCCTCAGGGGAGTGCCAATTTTCAAGCCCCACACCACACTCAAACCCACAACAGCCCCAGCTGGACCACCCTGTCTCACCAGTACTGTTGGCCTCGCCAAGGGCTGTGGGTGACTCCAGCAGGTCCCTGCTCAATGGTGTGCTCAGCTGCTGCTGGAAGTGGCTGGGTGGGCATCTGGGCACCTCCAGGGCAGCCTGGAGCTTCTCTTTGTGGGCTCTCACCATTTTCTTGAGGTTTAAAAGGAGTTTATGGTGGTCACAACAATGGTCAGGGGATGGTCCAGCAGACCTGCAACCATTATCATCTGCCAGGGCTGGAGCAGGCCTGGACCCTGGTAGCTTCCTCCCATGTAGAGCAGCCCTTCTGGAAAGGTACAGCAGATGGACATCTAGGAAGCAAAGGGAACACTGCGTCAACGCTGGGCCTTGTTTATGTCTCTCTTGGCAGCACACCCAGCAATTGTGCTTCTATCGGAGACTAGAAAACATGGCCTGAAAGGCAGGCTCTCCCTTGGGAATGTGAGGTCCGTTGTTTAAAGAATAGGAATTCTTCCAAGTTTTCAAAACTTTAAAGTTCTGAAGTAACTCAATAAAAGCTGCAGCACTAGCCCTGTAAATGGCACCCCCAAGAACTTTGAACAAAGACCTTCACACCTCATGAAAAGAACTCCAGCCTTGTTTCTTCTCTGTACTGACAAAGAGACCTCAGTCCTCACTTAAATGGTAGAAACTGATGGGCACTGTGAGATGAGTTACTAACTAACATTTTTACCTGGGATCTAGAAACTACCCTTTGAAGTCAGTAACAGCTCCTCCAACAACTCTACCATCAGCTCTTGGATCAACTACTCTGATCTCCCCTTTCTGGGAAAGCCAAGCTCAGAGTAGCTTTCTCAGTCATCTCTAAAAACTTGTAGACTCTCTTCTTACCAGGCTCCCCTGGCTCAAGGGAACTGTTCCCACAGCTCGTGTTGACAAGTGAAGCTCTCTCTTCTACTGCAATGTTCACAGGCTCACTTCCTGAAGACTCACACTGACCCAAAATATTCTCCTTAAAAGAAAAAAAAAAAACCCTTTAAACAGAAAGATATTATCACCTGTTCAAGAATATTAGTCTCTTCTGCAAACAGCCTAACCATCAGTACCTTGAAGATGAATGATTATTCAGAGCCTGCAACATTTCCTTCTACTAAGGAAAAGAAGGCTTTTTTTCTGCTACGTGAGAGTTTACAGAAGACAAAAGGGCATCACACTGGGTAATAAGACATGGATAATTCAAAAAAATCACACTCTCCAACTTGAGTCTGCTCTTACTCAAATATTTATAAGGCAATGCCTAAGTATATTAATAGAAATAGACATCTTTTGATGAAGTCATACAAAAATATGCAAAAAGGCTGGGCAAATACAGGAACTAAACACCCAGGGAAGTCTGGGAAGAGCCAATAGTTAAATAAAGGAGATTTTAAACCAAAGGTGGGAATCTGTCAAACCAAAGGCCTAGTAGCCCCTGAACTACTCTTCAACACAGAATAAGCCACAAGTCTTTAACCACTTCACATCCAGGACCAATACTGCCCTTCTTATCACATACATAAGTCCTGAGGACTCAAACCCAAAACACCTGGTCCCCAACAACTCCTTGCCTCACACACTTAATCCCTTTATTCCTAAGGAGGAGGTCTGGACTCTAATTGCCAAAGCCTTCAACAATGGAAAATACTTCTCAAAACACTGTTTAAAAACTGCCAAAGTTCAAAGTGCAGGCGAGACAATTCACTTAGTAGGCATCAAGGAAGGAGTCCTGCCACCTCTGTGTGCATTGGCACAAGGACATGCTCCTCTCTACCCAGAACTGAACAGAACAGCCCATTCCAGGCTGGAGTTTTGGGGGTGGATGTCATTGGAATATACATCTTTCTGGAAAGACACCCAAGAGGAAGAAGACTAATCGTTGCAACAGAGAGAGCAATAGTGGTAAGTTTGCACCAGCTGAGGATTTCCCACCTAGAAACTTACTTGAAGGCATCAGGATACTGAGAGGACAGTAAAATAGTAACTTCGACACATACACAAACACGGCATTTTGAGTGCCTACGCACTAGGCAAGTCTTGTGCAGCAGCAAGAGATGCAGTCAACCTCTTGCCTTGCCTTTGTGTTCAAAACCAAAAGGAGAGACTGCATTTGGTGCTGTAAGGGAGTGACCTCTCCCACGCCCTTCTCTGCACATGAGACTTAGTTTAGTACACAAGAAGAACCAGCCACAAGCAGAGCAAAGGATGCTCACAGCTTGTGAGGTGCCATAACATACGAACATGTGAAGATGCTTTATACCAACCAAATGCTCATAAATTGCATTTTCCACAGAAAACATAAAATTAGTAACTGCATCTAACCATTTCCCTGAATTTTCAATAAAAGTGTTTGCCTTCAGTCGCAATTCTCTAAATACTCCTTAAGATCACAGACATAGCCTAAAAAGCTTCCACTTCATCAACATGAATGAACCTGCAATGTGCATTTTTCCCTTGAAAATGAGCACCTGAATTTGGCTGACACAAGCAATGGCCTCACGCTCCGGGATGAAGGGTAGCTTTGATTCCCTCCTCTTTTTAAAATTTTGCTTTGATAAACAAGCACTTTAAACTAAAGATGCTTTTACTTCTCAGGCGCGCGACAACACTGAAAAGCTCTCAGCGCGCGCCCCAGCACCGCTGTTGAACAGAGCCACCTCCAAGAGGGCAGCCAGCTCAGGGCGGGACAATGACAACTCTCTCCTGGAGCGCCTGAAACACAACCTCGAGGCCGGCAGGGCCGGGGCTGGCGGCGGGCGGCGGCGGCTCCTCCATGGCCCACAGTCGCCGCCTTGTCGCCACAGGCGGCGGCGCGCGCCCGCCCACCCAGCGGCCCGGCGCCAACGGCCCGGCACGCGCCCGGCTAACGGCCCGGGGCCGGCGGGGGGCGCCGCGCTCCGCCTTCCCTCAGAGCCCTGCCCTGGCCCTACAATGAACCTCCGGAACATCGATGCAGCCGCTCATCAGGGAAAAACTAGAACTGAGGCATCACTCAGGCTGGAAGTCACCTCACAAGATCTCTCCTTCAGCCTCCTGCTCAAAGCACAGTCATTCATCGGGTCAGACCGGGTTGCCTGGGGCTTTACCAGTTAAAGGAGGCAAAACCTCTCTGGGCCATCACTCCACCACACTGTCCTAAGTTCTTGCTTATGTCCAGCCCAAGCCTCTCTAGTTTCAGCTGATGCCACTTCCTCTTTTCTCCTGCCAGGCACCTCTGTGAAGAGCCTGGCCTCAGCCCCTTGATCCCATCCCCATAGCCTCAAGGTGCTTTTAGATGCCCTACAGTTGTCTCTGCTCCAGAGTGAACCAGTCCTGGACCCACAGGCTCACCTATCAGGGCGAGTGCTCCAGCCCCATTCCCATGGTGGCCTTCCATGAATTTGTCCTGTATTTCCAATTTCCATCCTGACTTGTCGATCATAACCTGGATGCAGGACCCATTTGTGATCTGAAAAGTGCCAAGCAGAAGCAATAATCCCTTTTGTCCTTGGTGAATTTGATGGGATTCCTTTTAGTTCGTTCCTCCTGCCAGTTCTGGTACCTGTGGATGGCAGTCCTGCTCTTGCACATATTAACAGCCTCCTCCTCTTCCCTAGTTTACCATCATCTGCCAGCATCCCAGCTCTCCTTTGCTTTGCCCATTGCCCACAAGTTAAATCCAGTACCCAGGAAACATCCCAGGATAGACCCCTGTTGGATCCCACTTGCTGGCAGACATTTCCTTGATTGTTTTGCTGTCAGGATATCATGCTTGGCATACACATTTCTGCTGCACTGGGAAAAGCAACGCTTTTCCTGTCCCTGCAGGAAACTGTAAAGGTTAAATAATTTGATTTGTACTTATAACAGGGTTTTTGGTTTACAGTTTGACTTGACCTTAAGGGTCTTTTCCAATGCAAATAATTCAATATTGCCATATTCTGGAGTGAGGAATATCAACTGCTTCATTCAGGGTGATTAGCTCTTGCCTTTGTGCCACATTATAAAGCATGCATGCACAAGTCCTTGTCTGTCTAGTGAATACAATCACAGTTCTGCATATTGTTTTAGCATGTGTTTGACAGCAAATATTTCAATGCTCACTCCATTGATTTTTCTGCTGTAGGCTGCAGCTTTGGTAGCTCTCTTTGTATCTAGATGTCTTAGCAGATGGGCACTGGATTTAACTGACTTTCTTGTGTTTTTATACCATGAAGAATGTCCAAACCTGGCAACACTGACTTTGTATCTGTTGTTTAGATATTCATACGTAGGAAAAAGGGCACACTGAGAGAGCTTGTGTTACATGTGAAGTTGCATGTGACACAGAAAATTATGAGTCATTTACTAATTAACAAAAGGCAAAGTAATATTTCACTAGGCACAGCTAGAACAGCACTGGAGAAGACACAAGACACATTTATTTGAATTTTTTATTCTGTATTACTCTGTGCCACTTATATATATAAGAGAGGAGGATACTACCAGCAAGTAAAACTGGTAATAGAGAAAAATATCCCTTTAAATTCTTACTACAGATTAATTAGTTGTAATCAGTTTTCCCAGGAAACAGCCTACTGACATTCTGCAGAGCATGATGTTGGATTACAGTTTGCTTCTAGTGAATAAGGAAAGCTAATCTAGCAATCCTAGACAGAGCTGTGTCAGACATTTTTTTTGGTATGGCTCACAGATATTTTCTCCCCAGCATTTTCTGACTTTCTTTTCCTTCCTTACACTACTAAATAAATAAAAAAATGTGGTTTAAATTTGGTCTTTCAGCAATTTCTGACAAAATACATATATATACTAAGGATATGAAAGTCCAGGGAATAGATTATATATCTCCTGCTAGACTGGTGGGGCAAGTGGTGAGTGGTATCTCAATCTGTTTGTGCCTACCACTTCCAACATGTTGATTGCCAACAGCAGCAAGTCCATTTGTGTGAAGAAACAGAGATTACAAGGCTCAAAGCGAAACTGCCGATGCTTTGTCAGCATGACCAGTGACTCTGCCTTATTTTGTCAGAGACTCTGATTATTTACAGCCATCAAAGGTCAGATGCAAAATTTTTATACTTCTGTTTTGGTATCACAATTCAAAAGACCATGAAAGTGGCAAGATCGCTAAAAATGTTCTGCCTTCACAGAGTCATTTACAGTTATTTTCATCTTGGACAATATCCCTGTGCATGTGGGGATGCATGCACAAAAGCTCCAAGAAAACATTCCTCTCTCAGTTACTTGGAGCAAGGATTTTTTTTTCCCATTCTTCTTACATTCCTACAGAGCCATGAAATGCCTGGACTTTTGACCCCTTTTTGATCCTAACAATCCATTTTATACACTGAACCTCCTAAATCATTGCTTCAATACACCTCTCTCACATGCTGTTGACTTTACTGCTACCATTTCTGTTCCTTCAAGTGATGAATCTTGTTTCACAAGGCTGGGAAGACAAAAATCTATTTCAGAGCCTCAGACAGGGAGATAGTTTATCATTACTTCAGTAAGCACTCTTAGTTGCATAGGGCATTAATTCTCTCTCTTGGTCCTCCATATCAAAGGTGTGGGGCTTTTCCTGAAATACTGTTTATTTGATGAAATACTGCTGATTTTCCTTCATAATAATGTGCAAGTGAGATGTTATTGTCCAATTTTTATCCTCTTTCCTTTTAGGTCTAGCCATTGGATCCTGTCGATTACATATACAGCTAACGTATGTATTTATTTTCTTTGCATTTCTAATGGACAAGCATCCTAGGGTTAATATAAAATACAGAATTGTATTAAATTTGTATGTGACATAGTTTGAAACTTAATGAAAAAGTTTTTGTCTGTCCATCCACCTGTCTGTCCATCTACCTACCTACCTACACACCTACTCACCTACCTATCTACCCAACTCTCTATAGATTTGAGAACAGCTTTTGTAGTAATCATCCCCCTTTACACTAATTTTCAGATATAAAGCCAAGTATGCATTTACTGGAAAACACCTGTTGAGCACTCATTTTTATTGTCCACCTGGTCCAGATGAATTGTGAACTGAAAAAATTTCTGCAGGCTAAAAAGGGCGAAGACTGAAGCAGAGCAAGAGACCCATTTTGTTGTGGTGTTTCCTTTATCAGAAAAGGTAAATTTTATATTTGTTCTTGTTGTTCTAATTCTCTACTTCTAATGAAAGTGGAGGACAAAGGAAGTGGAAGAAATACACCCAAAGACCCATCCTTTTAATGTGGAAATGAGTTGAGAGTGGTTTGGCAAAGACCTCTGTGAATGGAGCCACATTGTGGATCTGACTCTCCAGTTCAATATCTGTTCCTTCAAGTCATTATTTTTGTGGGGTTTGACCTGGTCTCCCCTCTCAAAAGGATTCTATTGCTTCCACCTTATACATCTTTTAACTACTTCATTCCAGAAAAAACTGTGGCCTCATAAGAGTGCTGAAATGCTTGGTAGGAAAAGGGAAAAATGAAACTGAGTGTGATCAGATCCATAAGCATAAATCCTGCTCAAAATAAGGAATCAAAATTCATCTAAAAATTCACAGGAATGTCCATAGAAATGCCATGATGAACTGATATTAAAACTGGAGACATGGCCAAGGCCTTGGTGACTGGTATTAACTGTGGTGGTGAGCCAAAGACATGGGTGAGAAGAGAGAGTGTAACACGGAGCTGCAGTAGCCCCGGATGTGTGTGCAGAGGAACGAGGAGATGCAGGGATGGATATCCCATTGTAACATCACTGGGTGGGAGGATGACATCACCAGGAGATGGATTGTAACCTTACCTCCCTCACTGCTTGTATTCAGGGGCCAGACATCCATTCAACTCTGACATCACTGGGTGGTGGAGAATAACATCGCTAGGAGATGGACTTTGATACCACATCCCTCACTGGTTACATGTGTTCCTGCAGAGCCTGGCTGGGCCAGTTTAGCTCAAGTCTGGACTTCTGTTGAGTGTGCCTGCAAGTGGGAGCTCCTTCTGGCCCCCAGTTCTCCCCAGGCTGCTGCAGCAAGAAGACATGGCCACAGGGGCAGACTGGAGCTGCCCTATCTGCCACAACACTCGGAGTGACGTGGCTTCTGCTCTGCCCTGTAATGACCAGTTCTGCCTGGGCTGCATCCTGCGGTGGGCAAAGACAAATCCAGCATGCCCGCTCTGCCGCAGACCTATGGAGATTGTCAGGTTTTCTGAGCGGAGCGAACAGGACTATCTACAGTTTGCCATCACAGCCTCAGAAGAGTTGGCAGAGGACAGCAGCCAGGCAGGGAGCGCTCTGTTCTGCCTGGCCCAAAACAGCCCCCATCACCCTGTGGTGTCCCCTCCACCTTCTCCACAAAGGATGCTGTCCCCAGATGAGCAGGGGTCTGCAGAGCCAGAGTTCTTGGGTGGCCTCCTGCCTGAGGTCTGGGCAGAACTTTTCCAAAGGCAACAGCAACTGCTGGACCCTGTGCTTCCCTGGCTGCGCTGGAGGCTGGCAGCAGTCTATCAGGACCAGTGGTGGCGAGCAGAGGCTGCAGAGGGCTCCATCCTGCATGGCCTCTGTGTCTGTGGTCCGAGTGCAGAGACCTTGATTGAGCTGCTGGAGCCACTCTTCAACGGGCACACACCATCGCTAGTCTATGGCATCATCAATGTCATCGCAGGGCAGTGCAGTGACAAAGCCCGGAGGCTGCTGTGCTTCCGTCATGCCAGCACCAACTCCAGTAGCTCCAGCTACACTACCTCCCGGGAGGTGACTCTTGCCAAAGGACCCACAGGCTCTGAGGTAAAGGAGGAAGCTGGTACATCAGAAACTGGTCTCCAACAGAGTCCCAGCCACCCCCCATCTATGCCCACCTGCTCGGAGCAGGACCAGCCCCAGGAAGAGCAGGAGCAGACAGCAGCAGCGGCAGGTCCATCTGCTCAGGGCTGCAGCCCCTCTGCTCCCGGCCAGGGCAGGAACCGCTCTTCTGGGGAGCCCCGGCGTGCCCGGAAGAGGAGAGCCCCCAGCTCCCAGGATTCTCCACAACCCAAGAAGAGGCCACCCCGCCAACAGCACTAGCAGGCCTCCAAGAACTCTTCAGCCAAGAAAAAAGGAAATAAATTGTCATTTCCCTGACAAAGTCTCTGAGTGCCACTTTCTCCCCATTCTGGTGCCTTTCTCTGGCCCCCACACTCCACCATCAGACAAGAGCCCCCATAACTCCAGGGCCATTTTGGCAGTGCCTCCTCACACAGGAAATCCTGCTGCAGCCATGATGATTGAAAAGCTTTTGAACAAGCACCGAGGTGATGCTACCAGAGACATCAGGAGTCCAAGACTGACCAGGCATTCATCACTGAGAAGAGGAAAACTCTGATAGTGCCTAACACAATTTTTGCCTAAGGCATTAGTGAAAAATATGCAGTTTGATGATGTACAGTCAGGACAGGTACAGCCTGAAGGTACAACCAATTAGAATTCATTCAATCAGTGGGAGGGAAAAGACCTACATATTAATGCAGAATGCACTATAATCTACATTAAGGTAGAGCACTATAAAAAGAAGGAAGGAGGAAAAGGAAACATGCATCAAATTGGGGAGTGGAAGAGGAGGTAATACCAGCAGCACTGTTCATAAGGACACTAATTACACATTTTGCAGGTGTGTTTCAAAAAACTAAGTAAACAACAAAACCAAAACCAACCAATCAACCAAAAAAAAAAAAACAAACCAAAACCCAGAAAAAAAATATATATGTTGTTCTTTAGAACTTTGGAAACTGTTTTGGGATGCATTAAATTTGTATTTTGGGTGATCTGCTTGTTGGAGAGCAGGAAGAAATTACTAAAGGAGGAAGGAGAAGTAATAACATTTTTCGGAATAGGTATGAGGCCCTGGATCTCGAAGATCAGCTAGGGAACACAGAGGAGAATGATCTGTTCAGTGATCCTCCCAGTTGTGAGTCACCTGTCAGGCGGATCACCACCTCTAACTTTAAAAAGAAAAGAAGGGTAGTGGTAGTGGGTGACTCCCTTCTTAGGGGAACAGAGGGCCCCATACGTCGACTGGACCCATCCCACAGGGAGATCTGCTGCCTCCCTGGGGCTCGGGTACGGGATATTGCTGAGAGACTACCTGACCTGATTCGGCCCTCTGATTACTACCCACTGCTGATACTCCAGGCTGGCAGTGAAGAGATTGAGAGGAGGAGCATCAAGGCAGTTGAAAGGGACTTTAGGGTACTGGGTCAAGTGATGAGTAGGGCAGGAGCTCAGGTAGTGTTCTGCTCAGTCCTCTTGGTGGCAGAGAAAAATGACAAAAGAAATAGGAGAGCCCACATTATCAATAAGTGGCTCAAGGGTTGGTGCCATCAGCAGAATTTTGGGTTTTTTGATCATGGGGAAACTTTTACAGCACCTGGTCTGCTAGAACCAGATGGGCTCCATCTCTCTGTTAAGGGCAGAAGGTTTTTAGCTCATGAACTGGCTGGACTCATTGAAAGGGCTTTAAACTAGGTTCGAAGGGGGAAGGGGATACAGCTGGGCTCTCTGGAAACAGTCCCAAGGATGGTAAGCCTGAGTTAGGGGTGAAAACAGTAGCCCAGCTGAAGTGCATGTATACTAATGCACGCAGTATGGGTAACAAGCAAGAGGAGCTGGAAGCCATGGTACAACAGCAAAGCTGTGATGTGATTGCCATCACGGAAACATGGTGGGATGACTCACATAGCTGGAGCACCGCACTGGATGGCTACAAGCTCTTCAGAAGAGACAGGAAAGGGAGAAGAGGTGGAGGGGTGGCCCTTTACATTAGGGAGGTTTTTGATGCTACGGATATTGAAACTAATGGTTATGAAGTTGAATGCCTATGCGTAAAGATTAAAGGGAAGGCCAACAAGGCTGATATCCTACTAGGAGTCTGTTACAGACCGCCCAACCAGGATGAAGAAGTGGACAACTTATTCTATAAGCAGCTAGAGAATGTATCAGGATCACCAGCCCTTGTTCTCGTAGGTGACTTTAACCTACCGGACATCTGCTGGGAACTTAATACAGCAGAAAAGAGGCAGTCCAGGAAGTTCTTGGAGTGGGTGGAGGACAATTTTCTGTTGCAGCTGGTGAGTGAGCCCACCAGGGGAGAGGCTATACTAGATTTATTGTTGACAAATAGAGACGGGCTGGTGGGAGATGTGGTGGTTGGAGGACAACTGGGGCATAGTGATCATGGAATAATTGAGTTTTCAATAATTGGTGAAAGGAGGGGGAATATCAATAAGGCTTTTACATTGGACTTCAGGAGGGCAGACTTTAACCTATTTAGGAGACTTATCCAGAGAGTTCCTTGGGAAGCAGCCCTTAAAAACAAAGGAGTACAGGAAGGATGGGCATACTTCAAAAGAGAGATCTTGAGGGCACAGGAACAGACTGTTCCAGTGCGACGAAAGATGAGGGGGCGAGGTAAATGCCCATCCTGGGTGGACAATGAGGTTTTGAAGGAACTTAGGAACAAAAAGAGGATATATCATCTTTGGAAGGAGGGTCAGGTCTCTCAGAAAGTATTTAAGGAGGCTACTAGGGCATGTAGGAAAAAAATTAGGGAGGCCAAAGCTCAGTTTGAGCTCAATTTGGCAACCCTTGTAAAGGACAATAAAAAATGCTTTTACAAATATATTAATGAAAAAAGGAAGGGCAGGACCGACTTTTGTTGTCTATTGGATGCGGAAGGGAATTTAGTAACTGCAGATGAGAAGAAAGTAGAGGTACTTAATGACTTCTTTGCCTCGGTCTTTACTGAAAAGACACATGGTGCTCAGGACAACTGTCTTCCTAGGTTGGTAGGTAATATCAGGGAGCAGAACAGTCCCCCTGTTATCCAAGAGGAGGCAGTCAGGGAACTGCTGAGCTGCCTGGATATCCATAAATCTATGGGACCGGATGGGATCCATCCCAGGGTGATGAGGGAGCTGGCAGATGAGCTTGCAAAGCCACTCTCCATCATCTACCAGCAGTCCTGGCCCACTGGTGAGGTTCCAGATGACTGGAAGCTGGCCAATGTGACACCCATTCACAAAAAGGGTAAGAAGGAGGATCCTGGTAATTACAGGCCGGTTAGCCTGACCTCGGTACCAAGGAAAGTCATGGAACAGTTTATATTGAGTGCTATTACACAGCACCTACAGGATAGACAGGGGATTAGACCCAGCCAGCATGGATTTAGAAGGGGTAGGTCATGTTTGACCAACCACGTCTCCTTTTATGACCAGGTAACCCACCTGGTAGATGCAGGAAAGGCTGTAGATGTTGTCTATTTAGACCTCAGTAAGGCCTTTGACACTGTCTCCCACAGCATCCTCCTGGAAAAGCTGGCAGCCCACGGCTTGGACAGGTGCACTCTTTGCTGGGTTAAGAACTGGCTGGATGGCCGGGCCCAGAGAGTGCTGGTGAATGGTGCTGCATCCAGCTAGCGGCCAGTCACCAGTGGTGTCCCTCAGGGGTCTGTGCTGGGTCCTGCTCTGTTTAATATTTTTATTGATGACATGGATGAGGGCATTGAGTCTTTCATTAGTAAATTAGCGGATGACACTAAGCTGGGAGCATGTGTTGATATGTTGGAGGGTAGGAGGGCTCTGCAGAGAGACCTGGAATGGTTGAATAGATGGGCTGAGTCCAATAGGATGAAGTTTAACCAGTCCAAGTGCCGAGTCCTGCATTTTGGCCGCAATAACCCCCTGCAACGCTATAGGCTGGGGACAGAGTGGCTGGAGAGTGCCCAGGCAGGAAGAGACTTGGGAGTACTCGTTGACAGCTGACTAAACATGAGTCAGCAGTGTGCCCAGGTGGCCAAAAAGGCCAATGGTATCCTGGCCTGTATCAGGAATAGTGTGGCCAGCAGGAGCAGGGAAGTCATCCTTCCCCTGTACTCGGCACTAGTGAGGCTGCACCTTGAGTACCGTGTCCAGTTCTGGGCCCCTAAGTTCAGGAAGGACGTGGAGACACTTGAGCGTGTCCAGAGGAGGGCGACAAGGCTGGTGAGGGGCTTGGAACACAAGCCCTATGAGGAACGGCTGAGGGAACTGGGGTTGTTTAGCCTGGAGAAAAGGAGACTCACAGGTGACCTTATCACTCTCTACAACTTCTTGAAAGGTGGTTGTAGTGAGGTGGGGGTTGGTCTCTTTTTCCGGGCAACAACTGACAGAACAAGAGGACGCAGTCTTAAGTTGCGCCAAGGGAAATACAGGTTGGATATTAGGAGAAACTTTTTTACAGAAAGAGTGATAAAGTATTGGAATGGTTTACCTGGGGAGGTGGTGGAATCACCATCCCTGGACGTGTTTAAAAAGAGATTGGATGTGGCACTCAGTGCCATGGTTTAGTTTAGTTAAGGGTGAGGGCAGAGGTTGGACTCTATGATCTTGAAGGTCTCTTCCAACCTGGTAATTCTGTGATTCTGTGATTCTGTGAACACCTGTGCTATGAGGGACGGGTGAGAGAACTGGGCTTGTTCAGTCTGGAGAAGATAAGGCTCTGGAAGACCTTAGAGGCCTTTCCAGTACCTAAAGGGGCTACAAGAGAGCTGGAGAGGGACACTAAAAAGACCTGTAGTGATAGGAGAAAGGGAAATGGCTTCAAACTGAGAGAGGACAGGGTTAGATTAGATGATAGGAAGAAATTCTTGACTGTGAGGGTACTCAAGCACTGGCACAGGCTGTCCAAAGAAGGTGCACCTGTCCCTTCCCTGGGAGTGTTCAAGGCCAGATGAGGCTTAGACAACCTGATCTAGTGGATGTCAGAGGGGTTGGAACTAGATGGTCTTTAGTATCCCTGAAATCCCAAACCATTCTATAATTCTATGATTTCATGTAAACCAAGTAGCTTTCCTCATATTGGTGACTTGTGGTATTTACTGCATGTTTCACCCTCCAGGCCAGCACTTCTTCATGAAACATAAAAACTACATTCCCGTTTCAAAATCTCACAAGATATTATAAAGCTCCATGCTTTTAAGTATTTTTTTTTACTGGAATAGTAAACCCCTAGTCTTGTGCACAAGAAGATAATAACTTACAGGATCACCTGCTGTGATCTTATGCCAGGATCACCAGGCATAAGAATGTTTTATCTCAAACATTCTGACTGTTGCAACACGAAAGTTATGATTGGAAGATACAGGAAAGCACTATGCTGAGCCAACTTCTTTTTCTGCCTTGAGACTAGTGTTCAGTGCTGCTGTGTGAACTCCCACTCCTGACTCCCTTCCTGGAGAGCACCAAAGGGCTGACTGCACATGCCCAAAACAGCGGCAAAAATCTGTTTTACGTAAGAGGTGTGCACCAGGAAATCTATAAAAGGAAGTGGGTCAGTCTCCCTTGCTCTCTCTCTCTCTTGTGTTCTCTTTGTTCACCTCATTTCCAAGTAACAGTTCCCTGACACATGATCTGGTATCTTTGTTCAGCCTGAAAAAAATTTGTAATGAACGTCACACACCATATCAGGTTGGTTGTGACACAAGGGACCAGGAAAACAGAGGCAGAGTGCTAAAGCCTTGGATGAACTCTTGCATGAACTATGAGTGAGAGTAACACTGGAAAATTGATCCAGTTGTTGAGAGCTGCAGCTCTATATTGAAATGCCACTGAAGAATAATTGCTTTCAATATCCAGTTAATTCCCTATATTTGAAAGCCTGACATTTTTCCCATTTACCTCAGACCTAACATCAGCTAGGAAGTGATAGGGCTGAAAACAACACCTCAGCTTTCTGCATCCCCAGTCTCAGGAAACACATTCATAGAGCTTCAGAAAAGGCCACAGAACAAGGTGGGACACAGGCCTACAAACGGTATGACTGATGAAAACATGGAAAGCCAAGCAACACATCCACTACATACACATCATCCTGCTGCTACAGTGCTGTGGCATCTCCAAGGAGCCTTGCCCAGCTGAGATGCACCTCTGGGAGCTTCCCTGGGCACACCCATGCACCACAGAGAGCTGCCTGCTATGGACTTAAAGAAAGAAAGAAAGAAAAGAAAGTATCACCACAATGTGGGACAACTCAGAAGGTGCTGCTAGGAGGAAAGCAGTGGGCCCAAATGGGCCAGTCCCAGCAAAACTCCAAGCTGTGAGGCAGAGACCAAATAGATCAGGTGCTGGGCAGACTACAGGAAGGCAGGCTTAGGAAAACAGAAAAACCACCACTGTCCCAAAGCTTGGAAGCTTCATTCCTGTGCCTCTTGGTTTTAAACCACTTTTTCTCTATTTCTCATGTTGTGGTTTAACCCCAGCCAGCAACCAAGCACCACACACAGCCATTCTGGCTCCCTGGGGAGAGAGACTGGGGAGACAATCGGAAGGGTAAAAGCTGGAAACCTCACAGGTTGACATCAATTCAGTTGCATAGGGAATGCAAAAGCCACACGCACGAGCAAAGAAGAACAAAGAACTCATTCACCATTTCCCAAGGGCAGGCAGGTGCTTTGCATCTCCAGGACAACAGGGTCCCCTCACGCCTCACAGTGACTTGGGAAGACAAATGCCAGCACTCCAAACATCCCCTCCCTCCTCCTTCGTGTGCCCAGCTTGAAATACTGAGCAGGATGGCAAATGGTCTGGAACGTACCTGTGGCCAGTTGGGGTCACCTGTCCTGACTGTGTCCCCTCCCAGCCTCTCATGCAGCGTGACCCCAGGCCAGCTCTGTCTGGGCAGTTGTGTCACTCACGGTGGGTGCTGAGCTGAGAGAAGCCGTGGCTCACGCAGATCCAAACTGCTCAAGTTGCGGCTCCCTCACGTCAGCCTCAGTTCCCGTGGCAGAACTCGTGTGCCCGCTGGATGCTCACCCTCACCTGAGCCCGCCAAGAAGCCCAGCTCCCTGCCCCTCTGCCCAGAGCAGCACAGACACTCCCAGCCTTTCCCAGGAGCTGCAATACAACCAGGGCCACAGCGGCGTCCCCGGCAGTGACACCACTGCTCTGCCCCGTTTTGCCCTCCTCTATTCACAGCTGTGAGCCTGTATCTCCACACGAGCTTGTGGCCTGGAGATAATGAAGGAAGAAGACCTTTGCCCACTTCCAAAGCATGCCACAAACCCCATCCAAGGGTCTTTCCAACTGTAAGCAACACCCGACCATTCAGAAGCAGATTTAGAGCCTATTCACAGGCTCAAAACAAAGGGAGTCTTCCAATGCAGTGAAGGTTTTTCAGAGTATTTATTTTGACTATCAAGCTAAACAAACGAGAAACTACAAATTACGAACTGTAAACTACAAACTACAAACTGTAATCTACAAACTACGAACTGTAAACTACAAACTACAAAAACCAACAATGGCCTCTTCCAGGGCTAGTATCTCCTGTCGGCCATAAACTGCTGCGCTGCCATGATCAGAGGCGTCAGGCTGGAGGTCGGCTTGGCTGAGGTTACAAACGGGTGCTGCCCAAAGAGAAAAGGAAGAAATTAACTTCTACTTTCCCAGCTCCGCTCCTCACAGGCTCAAGCAGGCTTTATCTGGCTACCAGAAAGACGTAGAAATGAGGGCACTCTCTGCACCTCTGTCTCCACATCAAGGACCTTGCTACCACAGGCAAACATGGCTCACAATCCCACAAATCCAGATGTCTGCAGCTTATTGAGATTTTAGTTGTGCCCACATTGTGGGAATGCAGCTTGCATGTTTTCCTTTCAGAACACTCAAAAGGCTTCTTGAGGTTGCCCTTTTCTAAAGTCATGGGCTATTTTAGTTGTTCAAAAAAGGTGAGGAGCTCAAGGCAGTCCTCAGGAAACTCCAATCCCATGGAGAAAAAGGCTGATCCCCGTAGGATTTTGGCCCATGTTCTGAAAACCACTGACACAAGTGGCTGATGGATTCAGCGCTGGCTTGAAGGCGGAGCAGTGCTGGCACCTCCCTCCACAGCAGGGACAGCCGAGCAGTGCCTTCTGCAGCTCCCTTTCTGCCACAACTTGGTCTGCATGGCTGTGCCAGGCAGCAATGGCCCAGCCTGGGCAAGTCCTGCTCAGCTGTCCCCATCTCGGTGCCACAAACCTCTACAAGTGGGGCAGGAGGGCCAAGCCAAGGCCCCTCAGGGCTCACTGAGAGCTCCCCAAAGCCCCTCCCTCCCTCCCTTCCTTCCTTTCTTGCTTCCTTCCCCCACCCAAATCTCAGAATTACTGGCAGGGACTGGTTTCATTGGCTTCTTCCACCACCTGTTCAGCCCTCCCTACCTGCTATTATTCTACTTCACTTCTTTTGCTACCACATTAAACTGAGTGTATTCCCAAAGTACAAAACTGGGCCACGGAAATGACCAGCTCAGCATGGAGCACCTCTCCTCTGAGGAAAGGCTGAGACAGCTGGGCTTCTTCTGCCCAGAGAAGAGAAGACCCTGGGCACACCTTCTTGCCAGCTTTTGAGACTTCCAGGGGGCTTCACAGAATGCTGGGGACATGTTTTTTTGCAAGGCCAGTCACATTAGCACGAGGGATAATAGCTCTCAACACAAAGCTGGGCAGATTTAGATCAGCTCTAAGGAAGAAACTCTTTACAACGAGAGTGCTGAAACACTGGCACAGGCTGCCCGGAGAGCTGCTCGCTGCCCCGTCCCTGGGAGCATTCCAGGTCAGGTCAGATGAGGCCCTGAGCAACCTGGTCTGCTTGGTGACGTCCCTGCTCCTTGCGGGCCACTTGGTGCAGGTGACCTTGAAAGGCTCCTTCCAACCCATCCCAGCCCGGGATTCTCCTTCATTTTTCTTTGAAAAGCCCCGAGACTGGAGGTTCTTAGGACTGGTGCCCCTCTGACGCCCTGCCCTGAGCGGATGAGCAGCCCCTGGCAGGGGCAGCTGGCGCACCCTGCAGCCGCCCGGCCTTTTACCTGCAGCAGCTCCTGGGCAGACCAGCGCCTGTCCTCGTCTGTCTCCAGGCAGCAGCGCAGAAAGTCCCGCAACCACGCGGACTGCTGCCTGGGCTGCTGCAGCTTCGGGGTGCCCCCGGTGCTGATCAGCTGTCGGACCTAGACAAGAAGGAAACGCCACGCTCTGCCTGTCTCCTTCGCGTCCCAAACCGCTCACCCAGACCCCACTCTCCAGTGGCACTTCCCTCCCTGCCACAGGCTTGGACATGCCCTTCCTACCCCAAACAAAAGAACCCAAAGCCAGAGACAGCCACAGCTCGTCCAGTATGCAAAGGCTCTTGCCGTGCCCCCTGATTTCACTGGCTGACCGAATTAGGAGCAACTCCATCGGCAAAAGCACACTTTCCTCCTCTGGGGACCGACACCAGCTCTACAGGCAATTTGGAAGAGGGACTTTGGTCTAACTCTACTGTTTCCAAGGATATTTAAATAAAATGCAGCTCGGGACTGCTCACTGCTCCATTAGGCAGAGCTTCCATCAAGCAAAAGGCACCACAAAAGGATTTTTTTGTGCTGTTTGTGATTAAACGACAAATGGACACGCTGGACAAGAAGCACAAGGGACTATGCGGCCTGGAACCCATCGTCCTCAGGTGTTAGGGAAGCTTCCCAGGCTGAAGCACAGGGGCAGGCTTTGTTAGAATGGCAGCAGTATCTGAGAGGAGCTGCAGCGTACCGTGGCAGAGGTTTTCATCAGGTGAGGAGGCGCTCCTTCCACCATCTCGATCCCCACGATGCCAAAGGACCAAATGTCCACTTTGGGGCCGTAGGGCTTCCTGGTGAAAATTTCTGGCGCCATCCAGTAAGTAGTCCCGACAGCTGATCTCCGTTTGCTCTGCTCAGGGGTGAGCTGAGCAGCGAGGCCAAAATCAGCTGAGGGGAAAGAAGCACTCTGATCAGGCCAGCGTGAATTAGGAAAGCAAACCAAAGAACTGCCCACTGTACCAATGTCCAAGAAGGCAGTGTGGAATCTAGCTGCAAAAGGGGCCATGCTGGCATTCCTCCGGCCGGCAGCCGAGGAAATACGCAATTGGGCACGGAGCAGAAGCCCCCAGTTTCAGGCAGTGGCTTTCAGTCCCCTAAAGCTTTAGCCTGTAGCTGCCTCGCTTGGGAAGGGACACACACAATCCAGAGCCACTCCTGACAGCTTCTTCCCAGCCACAGCTCCCTGCACGTTGCAGCTGAGCTCTGTGCTCGCAGCAGGGCAGCCTGCACTGCCACAGGCACCACTCTTGGGGGCCTGGCAGTCACTCAAAGGCAGCCCCACACTGCAGCCCCCCATGGCTGAGCCTGGCCAACAACACCCACCCAACTTGACGGATCCGTCCAAGCCCAGGAGAATGTTGTGGCTTTTGATGTCTCGGTGGATCACTTGCTTGGAGTGAAGGAAATCCAGGCCTTGCAGGCACTGAGAGAGAGAAAAGAAACACAAGCCCAAGAGTTCCTCATCTGATTGCATCCCACAGGCAGGGAAGTGGCAAATCTGCAAGACTGACTTGCTGGGGGATGCTGAGCCATGGCAGGTCAGGCTGCTGGCAAGGGCAAGAGCTTGCTGCTCCAACACAAGGACAGCAGCGCCTTTTAAAGTGAGGGCATGTTCCCTTTGAGAAAGAAAGGGCAATGGTTCCTCTGGCTAGTGGCCTGCAAACACAGACTGAAGGAGCGCTGCTGCAGTGGCTGTGCTCTCTCCAGCCAGATGACAATGGATGCTTTTTCAAACACCACTTTGGGTGCAAGCATCTCCTTTGAGCCTGGGCTTTGTCAGAGTCCTGAGAGCATCTCTTTGTCTTTGCCACCTGTTTCAGACTGTGCCACCAACACGCTTGCTCTTACGGGGAAAGAATACAATACGCACAGGCTCCAGGCAAGTGTTCAGAGAGGCAAACACAAACCAACACAGGAGGAGAAGGGCAGGCATGCTGGCAGGCACTTTGGATGCTCTTGCTGCTGCCAGTCGTAACAGAAAGGCAGAAAGCAAGCTCGGAAGATGAAATCCCTCCTCTCCTTACCACCTGTTTGGAAGGAGCATCCCGCCCAAGCCATGGGAAGCACAAGCGCCATCCCTCACCTCCCGAGAGACAGCTGCTATCTCTCCTTCTGCCATATGAGTCTCCCTGATGACGTCGTGTAAAGAGCCTCCGTCCATGTACTCCATCACTAGCCAGAGCTCCTCATCCACCAGGTAGCTGAAAGGAGGAAAGAACAGCCTGGAGATCAATGTGCAGTTACATGACCTGATGGATTCTTGTTTCCATGTCTCTTGGAGGAAGGCAGGAGCAAGTGAATGGTCATTCACTAGGCTCCCCAGGGCTTGAACTCTGTGCAGTCTAAAAGACTTCTTAGTATCCACACCAACACAAAACACTGGGCACAGGCCAAAGGAAATAAGATCTACAGTGCTTTGTCAGCACTTAAGACCTGTGAGAAAAAATCAAACCCCAAACCCAGCAAAACGATGTGCAGGGAGTGGGAGGGAACTTTGAAGCTGTTGGCTCAGTAAGATAGGGCCCAGTCAGGTCTTTGAAAGCGCACTTCAGACTAGGAAAGGAAAGATTAACACAGCCCCAGTGCAATCTCCTCCCAAGACGCTGTAGCTCAGCAGAGAAACAGCAATTAACAGCTCCGTTCTCTGCCAGCCACCAAAGGAGTGGTTGATCCTTTGGCTTGCAGGATGTGAGTGACCCTTCATGGCAGAGCAGCAGAACCACTCACCTGTCTACGTAGCTCACAAGGTTGGCGTTCTTATTGTCGCGCATGACCTGGATTTCGCTCACGCACAGTTCGTTGCTGCTCTCACGCAGGAGACTGATTTTCTTTATGGCCACCTGAAACGACATGGAAAACCATGAACCAAAGAAGTCAGTGGCATGAGACCACAACGGGAACACAGAGACAGTGATTTTGGGATGACAGAGCTGGGCGGGGCCAAACTGCCTCGGGACTGGACATCAGAGGAATTCATAGCTGAGCTTGCAAGAGCCTCTTATGCCACTTGCTTGGGCGCCCGTCCCTGGACACAGAACCAGAGAGCCTTGGCTTTGTACACCCAGGAGAAACACGCTCTCAACTCTCCACCTCAAAGCTCTAAGTACACTCGCTGCGCCCACAGCCTTCCCCCAGGGCCTGACTTTATCTTCACCGTTTTCATTCTCACACCTCTCGCAAGCAGGAAGCCATTTTGTGCCGGTGAAGATGGAGCCAAACTGCTGGGAATCCACTGGCACTTCTAGGGGGTTTGATCATTACTCCAGCAACCGCTGGCATTCTTGATTGCACAACAACAAAGCAAACTCTTCTACACATGAGGGACAAATTACCTTCCTAAAACATCCTGAGGGTTAACCCCCCAAGAAATACAGCCCTACATACTTTACAGAAAGTATGCCCTGATGATGAAAACATCATTAAGGCTACCTTCCAGAAAGAGAGCCCTAGCCCTTCCTCACTTCAGGAACTTTCATTTTGCTGCAGTAAAACACTTTCCTTCCACACCACGCACATTTGCAATTACTGCCTGACTGTAAAAAGAAATAACCCACGCTAGCCACACACACCAGGCTCTGAGCAGGGCTTAGTGTGGAGGGCTCTGAGCCTTTGACTCAGGAGTCCTCTGCACTCCCTTGGAGGAGAGAAGCCTGAAGGGCTAAAGGACTCAGAGATAAACCTCTCTCTAGATTAGGGTGACAAAATGAATCACCCCCAGCATGCCTTGTTTCTATATGGTACTACCTTGTATCCACTTGGCATATTGCTTTGTACCCCACCCCCTGCCTTTCCCATAAAAAGGCCCTGGGTTGGCCCTGAAATCAAGGGAACCTTTGTCCCTGGCCTCCCCTTCCCAGGGACTGCTGGACAATAGAAGCTACCCCTGTGGAACTGCCACACACGGCTCCTGTCTCTCTGTCCCCGAGTCTGCCTCGGGTGATTTCACAAAGAGCTGAATCACAAGAGCTGGAATCACTTGGAGCTGAGAAATCGCTACACTTGCTGAGATCACACTCTGTCCAGGGAGGCTGCCTTGGCCCCTAGAAGAGTTGTTCTTTGCAGGACGCTCTCTCTAGGAAGGTCGTGGCTTCTGGTGCTTGACCAGCATCAGACCTCGTGTGACAGCTTAGGCCCTTCAGAGACCCCTTGCAGACCTCTCTCTCTAAGCACAGTTCCCAAGGGCAGCCCTGCAGGTGGATAAGGAGCTACCAGCACGATTCCCATGTATTTGCTAAGAGCCAGAAAGGAGAATTCAGGAATCCTGAGCTGCAGCCCCAAGGAGCAGTGCCATGCTCTGAGACTCCACCTTGGCACTAAGACCCAGCCAGCTGCGTGTCCTCCTCTGAGAGATACCGCTTGGCCTCCTTGCATTCCTTGGGGCAGCTGAGAAGGACAAAATGTGTCCCCACTGTATTTGGCAGGCAGACATTGCTCTGCACTTCATTGGCCCTTGCAGCAAAGCCCAGCCACAGCTCACAGCAGAGGGGAGGGCACTCGAGAGCTGCAGAAGCTGCGGCGCTGCTTGACGCTTACCTCTTCTCCTGTGGCAGTGTCCACTGCCGTACACACAGTGCCGAAACCCCTAGAAACAAAACAGCAGCGGAGAAAGGAGAAGTCCTTTAGTCCCTGCAAGTGCCAGACACTGCGGTCCAAGGGGAATAAAAGTCCTGGGGCAAATCTCAAATGGGACACGACAGATTCTGCTCTGGCTCCTCTTCCCTTTTTCTTTCCCTGTGTGCACATGGGTGGGATTTTTCCAGGCACACACACTCCGGATGGGCCTTCCCACACCTCTCCTTGGAGTCTATCTGCCAAACTCGGGCAACACCCCACAGGCCTTCTGAGAAGCCTGAACCCATGTAACAGCCATTGGAGGAAAAGATCTAGGCACAGATCCTTTCTCCAGCTGGCAAGCAAAGTAGTCTCCAGCCACAGCCAGAGCAGCCAAAGGCCTCCATTGTTGCACACACAAATGGAGAAGTACTCAAAAGAGAGAATCCTTAGACAGCTTCATCTCGGGTCCAGAGCCATTGGCAGCCTCTTCTCTTTGGTGCCCCAGACGCAGGGAGGACTCTACTCCTCAGGCGAGTTCTTGTAGCCTTGGCTGCTCCCAGAGGAAATGCTGCAAATCCATCCCATTTAGAGTCAGCAGAGCTGGCTCTTAGAAGGGAACAGCTTGGCGGATTCTTTGCAGGAAAGGCTAGATCCCCACAGGATCCATGAGGGGCCTGCCATCAGGCAGATGATGCCTTTTCCTCTAGAGTGCATTGGCACCGGCGTTTCCCTGAAGCTTTGCCTTTTGCCACCTCAGCTACAAAAGAGAGCTGCTTCTTTCATCTCTGCTTTTGGCTTCTAGGCTAGGTGGTGGTCATCCTGACCACTGAACCTTGTTTTCAGCAAAATATTGGACAAAAATGCTACTGACAACTGTTCCCTGACAGCTCTCAGCTGCTAACTTGACCTTTGAGGCAGTACAGTTTTTGCTCCTTTCATTCCCATGTATTCTGTATTCTTTTGAGCCACGCCAAAAGGGTTTCTCCTAAGAAAGGCGGCAAACAGGTGCCACACACTTGAGGGACATGAGATCTGCCAGGTGCTGCTCTTTGCTGCAGAAAAGACATTGCCAGCATCCAGGTGTCTTTGCCGTGCCTTCGGACCACAGCTATAAATGCTGGCCAGTACTGAGGGACAGGAGCATCTCAACGCCGTGTCTGAACAGCTTTGGAGCTTGCCTGACGTCACGCTGGGGAGATGTGACACCAGCAAAATACACAGCCCCTGCCTTTGAGGAAGGAACGGTGGTTGCACTCACCCTTTGCCAATAGTTTCCAGTTCTGTGTATTTAGCCTCGGGATCTCCCTTGCTCACCAGCATCCCTGAAAGAAACCAAAGGAAAGATGCTCACTTCACAACAGGGATCCCACCCTGCAGCAGAGCAGAAAGGCAGCCCCACTCTCTGGGACATGGAGCCTTTTCTTCTCAGTCAGTCAGCAAACCACAACAACAACAACACTACAACAACAACAGCAGCAAGACAAGCAGCTCTGCAGCACAGATTGCCTGCACAAAGCCTGACTGTCTAAACTACAAACTAAGCACATGAAGAATCAGTCAGAGGAGACAGGAATCAGGAAAGAAACAGTAACCAAGAGAAGTGATTGTTGTCTATAAACATTAAGGGCCGCAGGAAGAACAAAACCTTTCTGTTCTTGGGAATAAACACTCTGTGGCTTTCAACAAAAGCTTTAATCCTTGCAAACATAAAGACAGGCATCTTGGCTTCTGGAACCAATTTTTATCAACAGCTGCCCTTTCCAGAACAGGAAGAATATGGCAAAGTGCTTCCAGCAGAGGCACAATCTCCACCTTTCAGCACTTTGCCTAAACAATGCCTTTCTGCCTTTCAAGAGCAGCAGCTCTTCTTATAACCCACTGTGAGGGGCTTTAGGAATGAGGTCCCTCATCTGTTAGGACCAGACTAAGTTCTGAAGATGACCTTGGCTGTGCCCCCAGGAGCTGGGCCCAGAGAGCTCCTTGAGGCCCACTCATTGGCTAGGCCACAGCCTCCTGCTCAGGCAGAAACAATCTCTGGTTTTGGTTTCCCTTTTGTGTAGAGGGCAGCTCAGGCAAAGCCAGGCCAGGCCGAGCTGCCCTCAGAGGCAGGAGCAGCAGCCCGCTGCTCTCTCACCACCTCAAAGCACAACAACAGGTCCTGTGTGGAGGCCTCAGGACCCCACACTCAGCTGAGGAGGAGCAGGAGGCGGGACAGCTCATGCTGACACACACACACACACACAGGGCACTGCTGCAGCACACAGGGAATACACAGGACATACTCAGCATGGCCAGGCACTCCTCCTCTGTCTTCTCTTGCAGCTCCTCAGTGCTGCCAGAGGAACTGCTTGTGCTCCAGGTGCACGAGCTGCTCGTGCTCGAGTTTCCAGTTCGGGGACTGGAGACTTCTTCCGAGCCTGCAGCTGCAGCTGGTGCAGGTGCCAGGACAGAGGAGGTGGAGCTCTGGGACAAGAAATGACTTTGGGTCAGAAAGGAGCCTGGCAGAGATGCCCCTCCGATCCCATTTCAAATGCAGGCCCCTAGGAAGATGCCGCTGGCCACATCCAGGGCTCTTCACCTCTCGGCTTTTGCTGCCCCCTTCTCCAACTCAAGGTGCAAAATCCGAAGGCTGCTTTTACACGAGGGACTAAATGACACCAAAGACACTGCTAACCAAAGCAGGCACTTACTGATGTGGGCTGCTCAGGCCGTGGGCTGACAGCAGGGGCAGGTTCATGGGCACCTTCCTCCTCTTTAGCCTCTTGCTCGGGTACAGAGGCAGCCGGAGCAGGTGCTGACGCTGCCCTTGTGCTCTGTGGACAGACAGCGGCATGAGGGACGGGAAGGAACCTGTCATGCAGAACCTTACAGAACCTTCCGCTACAGGCCCCGCTGTATCTCAGCTGTTCCTTTAGCTACTGACAGCTGCTCCGTGGAGATGCCCGGGTCCCTCCTGGGGACAGTGTCTCCCCCATGCCCTGTGAGGCTGTGAACTGCATCTTTGCACTGCTCTCCTCAGCGGGGACAGGGAGCCTGCACAGCCACAGGGCACAAAGGGCCTCCATAGTGCCCTGGGAGCATCCAAATGCATCCTAATGCTACCTCTTGTCTCTCGCTAAGACAAATTCATGGCCCCTGTCAGAATACTGGGAAACTGATGTCTAAACATCCAAGTTCCACACCCCTTTTCCAGGGGTTGTGGCTGGTGGAAGCGCTCTGGAAGCGCGGGAAAGATTCCAGGCCTCAGCATTTTCAGCCACGCACGGGAGGTGCTGTCTGATCAGAAGCTTGCAGCTCTGCGTTGCTCCAGCCACAGGGCTACCCAGAGCTGCCACTTACTGATGCTGGATGCTCAGGCCCTGCGGTGGTAGCAGACACAGCTTGGTTGGTATCTTCTTCCTCTCTGGCCTCTTCTCCAGGAGCACACACAGCCAGAGGACGCTCCGAGGTTGGTTGTGTGCTCTGCAGACAGACAGCAGCATGAGGGACAGGCAACCTTCTTTATACTCTGCTCTAGACCCAGAAAAGATTTCTCCTTTTTCTAAGGAGAAATCTGCAGAGAAATGAGATTCTCAGTTGTTCAAACTCAAGTAAAATGGGCCAGTTAGATGGGACTGTGCTCTCTTGTACAGGAGAAATCCCATCAGAGCTGAAAGCACCAAGCAACCCCACTTTCATCGGATTAAAAGCTCTGACATGGAAATTGCAGAAAAAAAGGCAGGGATCCTCCTCCAGCTGGTGATGGTGGTGGTGGTGGTGCTGCTGCTGCTGCTGCAAGGAGCCTGGACTGTACTTTCATTCATCCAAGCAGGCTGGCACTGGACTGCAACAGGCCCAGCTCACAGCTTGCTCCAAATTGCCAAATGCTACCAACGCCAAAGGCTCCTTTCCCACTCACCCAAGGACCGGATTCTCTCCAGGCACGGGCAATGTGACCTGCAACACACGAGGGAAGAAGAACCAGATGCCATAAAAAAACTGCCTGTGCTAGGCAAGCCCACCGAGAAGTCAACCCAAAGGCAGAGCATTCTGCTTTCACTACATCCCTGCAGAAGGCATTCCTCCCTGAGTCACACAGCAAGCAAGACAACAGCACTAAATACTGCCTTATGTCTGCCTTTTGTCCTCCTTTGGCCACTCCATCCATAGAAACCTGAGACTAAGAAAGTCCAAGTGGTTCTGTAGCAGTCAATGCTTCTGCCCCGCCCCACCCAGCAGGAGCTACAGCTCCTCTCTTTCCTGTACTTCAGTTCTCTGAAGAGATTGCACGCAGCAATTGCCATGAGCTTGCTGAAAACGTTTCCCCAGAAAAGCTTCCCCCAAGTGCCCTTTAGCCGTGGTGGCAGTTCTATTGTGACACAGCACAGGAACAGCTCCTGGGTGCAGGAGCATACAAGAACTCTCCTAAAAATATCTGTCTCAGAGGCCTTTTCCAAGCTGATTCTGTGATTTCATCCCAGAACCAATGGCTCTTAGCACACAGGAAGTGAAAAGTTCCACAGGCACATCCTTGGGATGAGGGAATGCAGGGGAGAAGATGCTTCCCCTCAGTCCTAGAGAGCAGCGCACAGTTTTTACAAGGACTCCTGCCAAGCTCTCCCTGTCTTCCCATCTTGGAAGTTGTCTTGCTTCAGCCCGCAAACTGAGGAGATTCCAGACTCCACTGCCACAGGCCTTGCTGTGGGGGGAGTGGAACCCCTGCAGGCTACATTACAAATGCTGCCCACGCCCTGCTGGCTACAGACACCCCCTTCTTAGCTGGAGCTCTTGACAGCAGCTTTATCTAACTAAAGGCATCTTCATGGCATTTTGGTTTCCATATGCTGCACCAAACAAAAACATCTACTTACGTGCCAGGTGGGTGAAAAAGTAGCCAGAATAAGCCACGGAAAAAGCCGTGCAAACTGCAGCACACACTCCCTCCATGGCTTGAGCAGCGCTGCTCAAGTTTGCACCGGACAGGATCTGCAGGGAAAACCAAAAAGAGTCAGAGTCCCGTCAGGGTGCAGCCTGCTGGCAGAGACCTCCGCGGTCAGCAGGATCCGCCTGCAGTGAGCACGCCAAAGAGCTGCTCTGCACACTGAGGCCTTCTGTGCCTTGACGACGCCGGGATGCGGCCGCTGACATCACAATAGGAGCCGCTCTAGGCTGGTTTGTGAATTCACGCATAGAACCAGACCTTCTCTACAGCTAACGCCAAGAAAAGCCTGCAAAGTTCTCCTCTGCCACAAAGCAGCACAAAAAGCCCTCCGAGTCCGTAACCTATTGCCCAAGGCATCTAGGAGTAACTCCAAAAACACACCAAGCCCCTATAGCCCACTCTGAGAAGCTGAACACTGAGAAGGATCCAGGATGTGAAGAAAGGAAAAAAAGGCAACAGGACCTTTGGCCACTCATTCTCCTGTGGAAAACTGAGAAGGCTTGTTCTAGCTAGGGCACTAAAATGCAGCAACAAAGGAAATCACTCCTTCAGTGATAGCTGGAGGACGAAACCTCAGGAAGCACTTTCATAGACCTTCTTCCCCACATGTCTGCCACAGAACAAGGTGGGACACAGGCCTACAAAGGGTATGACTGATGAAAACATGGAAAGCCAAGCAACATATCCACTACATACACATCATCCTGCTGCTACAGTGCTGTGGCATCTCCAAGGAGCCTTGCCCAGCTGAGATGCACCTCTGGGAGCTTCCCTGGGCACATCCATGCACCACAGAGAGCTGCCTGCTATGGACTTAAAGAAAGAAAGAAAGAAAAGAAAGTATCACCACAATGTGGGACAACTCAGAAGGTGCTGCTAGGAGGAAAGCAGTGGGCCCAAATGGGCCAGTCCCAGCAAAACTCCAAGCTGTGAGGCAGAGACCAAATAGATCAGGTGCTGGGCAGACTACAGGAAGGCAGGCTTAGGAAAACAGAAAAACCACCACTGTCCCAAAGCTTGGAAGCTTCATTCCTGTGCCTCTTGGTTTTAAACCACTTTTTCTCTATTTCTCATGTTGTGGTTTAACCCCAGCCAGCAACCAAGCACCACACACAGCCATTCTGGCTCCCTGGGGAGAGAGACTGGGGAGACAATCGGAAGGGTAAAAGCTGGAAACCTCACAGGTTGACATCAATTCAGTTGCATAGGGAATGCAAAAGCCACACGCACGAGCAAAGAAGAACAAAGAACTCATTCACCATTTCCCAAGGGCAGGCAGGTGCTTTGCATCTCCAGGACAACAGGGTCCCCTCACGCCTCACAGTGACTTGGGAAGACAAATGCCAGCACTCCAAACATCCCCTCCCTCCTCCTTCGTGTGCCCAGCTTGAAATACTGAGCAGGATGGCAAATGGTCTGGAACGTACCTGTGGCCAGTTGGGGTCACCTGTCCTGACTGTGTCCCCTCCCAGCCTCTCATGCAGCGTGACCCCAGGCCAGCTCTGTCTGGGCAGTTGTGTCACTCACGGTGGGTGCTGAGCTGAGAGAAGCCGTGGCTCACGCAGATCCAAACTGCTCAAGTTGCGGCTCCCTCACGTCAGCCTCAGTTCCCGTGGCAGAACTCGTGTGCCCGCTGGATGCTCACCCTCACCTGAGCCCGCCAAGAAGCCCAGCTCCCTGCCCCTCTGCCCAGAGCAGCACAGACACTCCCAGCCTTTCCCAGGAGCTGCAATACAACCAGGGCCACAGCGGCGTCCCCAGCAGTGACACCACTGCTCTGCCCCGTTTTGCCCTCCTCTATTCACAGCTGTGAGCCTGTATCTCCACACGAGCTTGTGGCCTGGAGATAATGAAGGAAGAAGACCTTTGCCCACTTCCAAAGCATGCCACAAACCCCATCCAAGGGTCTTTCCAACTGTAAGCAACACCCGACCATTCAGAAGCAGATTTAGAGCCTATTCACAGGCTCAAAACAAAGGGAGTCTTCCAATGCAGTGAAGGTTTTTCAGAGTATTTATTTTGACTATCAAGCTAAACAAACGAGAAACTACAAATTACGAACTGTAAACTACAAACTACAAACTGTAATCTACAAACTACGAACTGTAAACTACAAACTACAAACTGTAAACTACAAACTACAAAAACCAACAATGGCCTCTTCCAGGGCTAGTATCTCCTGTCGGCCATAAACTGCTGCGCTGCCATGATCAGAGGCGTCAGGCTGGAGGTCGGCTTGGCTGAGGTTACAAACGGGTGCTGCCCAAAGAGAAAAGGAAGAAATTAACTTCTACTTTCCCAGCTCCGCTCCTCACAGGCTCAAGCAGGCTTTCTCTGGCTACCAGAAAGACGTAGAAATGAGGGCACTCTCTGCACCTCTGTCTCCACATCAAGGACCTTGCTACCACAGGCAAACATGGCTCACAATCCCACAAATCCAGATGTCTGCAGCTTATTGAGATTTTAGTTGTGCCCACATTGTGGGAATGCAGCTTGCATGTTTTCCTTTCAGAACACTCAAAAGGCTTCTTGAGGTTGCCCTTTTCTAAAGTCATGGGCTATTTTAGTTGTTCAAAAAAGGTGAGGAGCTCAAGGCAGTCCTCAGGAAACTCCAATCCCTTGGAGAAAAAGGCTGATCCCCGTAGGATTTTGGCCCATGTTCTGAAAACCACTGACACAAGTGGCTGATGGATTCAGCGCTGGCTTGAAGGCGGAGCAGTGCTGGCACCTCCCTCCACAGCAGGGACAGCCGAGCAGTGCCTTCTGCAGCTCCCTTTCTGCCACAACTTGGTCTGCATGGCTGTGCCAGGCAGCAATGGCCCAGCCTGGGCAAGTCCTGCTCAGCTGTCCCCATCTCGGTGCCACAAACCTCTACAAGTGGGGCAGGAGGGCCAAGCCAAGGCTCCTCAGGGCTCACTGAGAGCTCCCCAAAGCCCCTCCCTCCCTCCCTTCCTTCCTTTCTTGCTTCCTTCCCCCACCCAAATCTCAGAATTACTGGCAGGGACTGGTTTCATTGGCTTCTTCCACCACCTGTTCAGCCCTCCCTACCTGCTATTATTCTACTTCACTTCTTTTGCTACCACATTAAACTGAGTGTATTCCCAAAGTACAAAACTGGGCCACGGAAATGACCAGCTCAGCATGGAGCACCTCTCCTCTGAGGAAAGGCTGAGACAGCTGGGCTTCTTCTGCCCAGAGAAGAGAAGACCCTGGGCACACCTTCTTGCCAGCTTTCAAGACTTCTAGGGGGTTTCACAGAATGTTGGGGACATGTTTTTTTGCAAGGCCAGTCACATTAGCACGAGGGATAATAGCTCTCAACACAAAGCTGGGCAGATTTAGATCAGCTCTAAGGAAGAAACTCTTTACAACGAGAGTGCTGAAACACTGGCACAGGCTGCCCGGAGAGCTGCTCGCTGCCCCGTCCCTGGGAGCATTCCAGGTCAGGTCAGATGAGGCCCTGAGCAACCTGGTCTGCTTGGTGACGTCCCTGCTCCTTGCGGGCCACTTGGTGCAGGTGACCTTGAAAGGCTCCTTCCAACCCATCCCAGCCCGGGATTCTCCTTCATTTTTCTTTGAAAAGCCCCGAGACTGGAGGTTCTTAGGACTGGTGCCCCTCTGACGCCCTGCCCTGAGCGGATGAGCAGCCCCTGGCAGGGGCAGCTGGCGCACCCTGCAGCCGCCCGGCCTTTTACCTGCAGCAGCTCCTGGGCAGACCAGCGCCTGTCCTCGTCTGTCTCCAGGCAGCAGCGCAGAAAGTCCCGCAACCACGCGGACTGCTGCCTGGGCTGCTGCAGCTTCGGGGTGCCCCCGGTGCTGATCAGCTGTCGGACCTAGACAAGAAGGAAACGCCACGCTCTGCCTGTCTCCTTCGCGTCCCAAACCGCTCACCCAGACCCCACTCTCCAGTGGCACTTCCCTCCCTGCCACAGGCTTGGACATGCCCTTCCTACCCCAAACAAAAGAACCCAAAGCCAGAGACAGCCACAGCTCGTCCAGTATGCAAAGGCTCTTGCCGTGCCCCCTGATTTCACTGGCTGACCAAATTAGGAGCAACTCCATCGGCAAAAGCACACTTTCCTCCTCTGGGGACCGACACCAGCTCTACAGGCAATTTGGAAGAGGGACTTTGGTCTAACTCTACTGTTTCCAAGGATATTTAAATAAAATGCAGCTCGGGACTGCTCACTGCTCCATTAGGCAGAGCTTCCATCAAGCAAAAGGCACCACAAAAGGATTTTTTTGTGCTGTTTGTGATTAAACGACAAATGGACACGCTGGACAAGAAGCACAAGGGACTATGCGGCCTGGAACCCATCGTCCTCAGGTGTTAGGGAAGCTTCCCAGGCTGAAGCACGGGGGCAGGCTTTGTTAGAATGGCAGCAGTATCTGAGAGGAGCTGCAGCGTACCGTGGCAGAGGTTTTCATCAGGTGAGGAGGCGCTCCTTCCACCATCTCGATCCCCACGATGCCAAAGGACCAAATGTCCACTTTGGGGCCGTAGGGCTTCCTGGTGAAAATTTCTGGCGCCATCCAGTAAGTAGTCCCGACAGCTGATCTCCGTTTGCTCTGCTCAGGGGTGAGCTGAGCAGCGAGGCCAAAATCAGCTGAGGGGAAAGAAGCACTCTGATCAGGCCAGCGTGAATTAGGAAAGCAAACCAAAGAACTGCCCACTGTACCAATGTCCAAGAAGGCAGTGTGGAATCTAGCTGCAAAAGGGGCCATGCTGGCATTCCTCCGGCTGGCAGCCGAGGAAATACGCAATTGGGCACGGAGCAGAAGCCCCCAGTTTCAGGCAGTGGCTTTCAGTCCCCTAAAGCTTTAGCCTGTAGCTGCCTCGCTTGGGAAGGGACACACACAATCCAGAGCCACTCCTGACAGCTTCTTCCCAGCCACAGCTCCCTGCACGTTGCAGCTGAGCTCTGTGCTCGCAGCAGGGCAGCCTGCACTGCCACAGGCACCGCTCTTGGGGGCCTGGCAGTCACTCAAAGGCAGCCCCACGCCGCAGCCCCCCATGGCTGAGCCTGGCCAACAACACCCACCCAACTTGACGGATCCGTCCAAGCCCAGGAGAATGTTGTGGCTTTTGATGTCTCGGTGGATCACTTGCTTGGAGTGAAGGAAATCCAGGCCTTGCAGGCACTGAGAGAGAGAAAAGAAACGCGAGCCTAAGAGTTCCTCATCTAATTTCATCCTACAAGCAGGGAAGTGGCAAATCTGCAAGACTGACTTGCTGGGGGATGCTGAGCCATGGCAGGTCAGGCTGCTGGCAAGGGCAAGAGCTTGCTGCTCCAACACGAGGACAGCAGCGCCTTTTTAAGTGAGGGCATGTTCCCTTTGAGAGATAAAGGACAATGGTTCCTCTGGCCAGTGGCCTGCAAACACAGACTGAAGGAGCGCTGCTGCAGTGGCTGTGCTCTCTCCAGCCTGATGACAATGGATGCTTTTGCAAACACCACTTTGGGTGCAAGCATCTCCTTTGAGCCTGAGCTTTGTCAGAGTCCCGAGAGCATCTCTTTGTCTTTGCCACCTGTTTCAGACTGTGCCACCAACACGCTTGCTCTTACAGGGAAAGAATGCAGTACACACAGGCTCCAGGCAAGTGTTCAGAGAGGAAACACAAACAAATACAGTAGGAGAAGGGCAGGCATGCTGGCAGCAATTCAGTTGCTCTTGCTGCTGCCAGTTGTAACAGAAAGGCAGAAAGCAAGCTTGGAAGATGAAATCCCTCCTCTCCTTCCCACCTGTTTGGAAGGAGCATCCCGCCCAAGCCATGGGAAGTACAAGTGCCATCCCTCACCTCCCGAGAGACAGCTGCTATCTCTCCTTCTGCCATATGAGTCTCCCTGATGACATCATGTAAAGAGCCTCCGTCCATGTACTCCATCACTAGCCAGAGCTCCTCATCCACCAGGTAGCTGAAAGGAGGAAACAATAGCCTGGAGATGAATGTGAACAGTTACATGACCTGATGGGTTCTTGTTTCCACGTCTCTCTCAGAGGAAGGCAGGAGCATGTGAATGGTCATTCACTAGGCTCCCCAGGGCTTGAACTCTGTGCAGTCTAAAAGACTTCTTGGTATCCACACCAACACAAAACACTGGGAACAGGCCAAAGGAAGTAAGATCTACAGTGCTTTGTCAGCACTTAAGACCTGTGGTAAAAAATCAAACCCCAAACCCAACAAAACGATGTGCAGGGAGAGGGAGGGAACTTTGAAGCTGTTGGCTCAGTAAGATAGGGCCCAGTCAGGTCTTTGAAAGCGCACTTCAGACTAGGAAAGGAAAGATTAACGCAGCCCCAGTACAATCTCCTCCCAAGACGCTGTAGCTCAGCAGAGAAACAGCAATTAACAGCTCCGTTCTCTGCCAGCCACCAAAGGAGTGGTTGATCCTTTGGCTTGCAGGATGTGAGTGACCCTTCATGGCAGAGCAGCAGAACCACTCACCTGTCTACGTAGCTCACAAGGTTGGCGTTCTTATTGTCGCGCATGACCTGGATTTCGTTCACGCACAGTTCGTTGCTGCTCTCACGCAGGAGACTGATTTTCTTTATGGCCACCTGAAACGACATGGAAAACCATGAACCAAAGAAGTCAGTGGCATGAGACCACAACGGGAACAAGGAGACAGTGATTTTGGGATGACAGAGCTGGGTGGGGCCAAACTGCCTCGGGACTGGACATCAGAGGAATTCGTAGCTGAGCTTGCAAGAGCCTCTTATGCCGCTCGCTTGAGCGCCCGTCCCTGGACACAGAGCCAGAGAGCCTTGGCTTTGTACACCCAGGAGAAACACGCTCTCAACTCTCCACCTCAAAGCTCTAAGTACACTCGCTGCGCCCACAGCCTTCCCCCAGGGCCTGACTTTATCTTCACCGTTTTCATTCTCACACCTCTTGCAAGCAGGAAGCCATTTTGTGCCGGTGAAGATGGAGCCAAACTGCTGGGAATCCATTGGCACTTCTAGGGGGTTTGATCATTACTCCAGCAACCGCTGGCATTCTTGATTGCACAACAACAAAGCAAACTCTTCCAGACATGACGGATAAAATGCCATCCTAAAAACATCCTGAGGGTTAACCCCCCAAGAAATACAACCCTACATACTTAACAGAAAAAATGCTGGATGATGAAAATATCATTAAGGCCACCTCGCAAAAAGACAGCCCTAGCCCTTTCTCACTTCAGGAACTTTCATTTTGCTGCACTAAAACACTTTCCTTCACACCATGGACATTTACAATTACTGCCTGACTGTAAAAAGAAATAACCCATGCCTTGATCCTCTAGCCATACACGCCGGGCTCTGACCAGGGCTTAGGCCCTTGAGAGACCCCTTGCAGACCTCTCTCTCTAAGCACAGTTCCCAAGGGCAGCCCTGCAGGTGGATAAGGAACTACCAGCACGATTCCCATGTATTTGCTAAGAGCCAGAAAGGAGAATTCAGGAATACTGAGCTGCAGCCCCAAGGAGCAGTGCCATGCTCTGAGACTCCACCTTGGCACTAAGACCCAGCCAGCTGCGTGTCCTCCTCTGAGAGATACTGCTTGGCCTCCTTGAATTCCTTGGGGCAGCTGAGAAGGACAAAATGTGTCCCCACTGTATTTGGCAGGCAGACATTGCTCTGCACTTCATTGGCCCTTGCAGCAAAGCCCAGCCACAGCTCACAGCAGAGGGGAGGGCACTCGAGAGCTGCAGAAGCTGCGGCGCTGCTTGACGCTTACCTCTTCTCCTGTGGCAGTGTCCACTGCCGTACACACAGTGCCGAAACCCCTAGAAACAAAACAGCAGCGGAGAAAGGAGAAGTCCTTTAGTCCCTGCAAGTGCCAGACACTGCGGTCCAAGGGGAATAAAAGTCCTGGGGCAAATCTCAAATGGGACACGACAGATTCTGCTCTGGCTCCTTTTCCCTTTTTCTTTCCCTGTGTGCACATGGGTGGGATTTTTCCAGGCACACACACTCCGGATGGGCCTTCCCACACCTCTCCTTGGAGTCTATCTGCCAAACTCAGGCAACACCACACAGGCCTTCTGAGAAGCCAGAACCCATGTAACAGCCATTGGAGGAAAAGATCTAGGCACAGATCCTTTCTCCAGCTGGCAAGCAAAGTAGTCTCCAGCCACAGCCAGAGCAGCCAAAGGCCTCCATTGTTGCACACACAAATGGAGAAGTACTCAAAAGAGAGAATCCTTAGACAGCTTCATCTCGGGTCCAGAGCCATTGGCAGCCTCTTCTCTTTGGTGCCCCAGACGCAGGGAGGACTCTACTCCTCAGGCGAGTTCTTGTAGCCTTGGCTGCTCCCAGAGGAAATGCTGCAAATCCATCCCATTTAGAGTCAGCAGAGCCGGCTCTCAGAAGGGAACAGCTTGGCGGATTCTTTGCAGGAAAGGCTAAATCCCCACGGGATCCATGAGGGGCCTGCCATCAGGCAGATGATGCCTTTTTTCTCTAGAGTGCATTGGCACCAGCGTTTCCCTGAAGCTTTGCCTTTTGCCACCTCAGCTACAAAAGAGAGCTGCTTCTTTCATCTCGGCTTTTGGCTTCTAGGCTAGGTGGTGGTCATCCTGACCACTGAACCTTGTTTTCAGCAAAATATTGGAAAAAAGTGCTACTGACAACTGTCCCCTGACAGCTCTCAGCTGCTAACTAGACCTTTGAGGCAGTACAGTTTTTGCTCCTTTCATTCCCGTGTATTCTGTATTCTTTTGAGCCACGCCAAAAGGGTTTCTCCTAAGAAAGGCGGCAAACAGGTGCCACACACTTGAGGGACACGAGATCTGCCAGGTGCTGCTCTTTGCTGCAGAAAAGACATTGCCAGCATCCAGGTGTCTTTGCCGTGCCTTCGGACCACAGCTGTAAATGCTGGCCAGTACTGAGGGACAGGAGCATCTCAAGGCAGTGTCTGAACAGCTTTGGAGCTTGCCTGACGTCACGCTGGGGAGATGTGACACCAGCAAAATACACAGCCCCTGCCTTTGAAGAAGGAACAGTGGTTGCACTCACCCTTTGCCAATAGTTTCCAGTTCTGTGTATTTAGCCTCGGGATCTCCCTCGCTCACCAGCATCCCTGAAAGAAACCAAAGGAAAGATGCTCACTTCACAACAGGGATCCCACCCTGCAGCAGAGCAGAAAGGCAGCCCCACTCTCTGGGACATGGAGCCTTTTCTTCTCAGTCAGTCAGCAAACCACAACAACAACAACACTACAACAACAACAGCAGCAAGACAAGCAGCTCTGCAGCACAGATTGCCTGCACAAAGCCTGACTGTCTAAACTACAAACTAAGCACATGAAGAATCAGTCAGAGGAGACAGGAATCAGGAAAGAAACAGTAACCAAGAGAAGTGATTGTTGTCTATAAACATTAAGGGCCGCAGGAAGAACAAAACCTTTCTGTTCTTGGGAATAAACACTCTGTGGCTTTCAACAAAAGCTTTAATCCTTGCAAACATAAAGACAGGCATCTTGGCTTCTGGAACCAATTTTTATCAACAGCTGCCCTTTCCAGAACAGGAAGAATATGGCAAAGTGCTTCCAGCAGAGGCACAATCTCCACCTTTCAGCACTTTGCCTAAACAATGCCTTTCTGCCTTTCAAGAGCAGCAGCTCTTCTTATAACCCACTGTGAGGGGCTTTAGGAATGAGGTCCCTCATCTGTTAGGACCAGACTAAGTTCTGAAGATGACCTTGGCTGTGCCCCCAGGAGCTGGGCCCAGAGAGCTCCTTGAGGCCCACTCATTGGCTAGGCCACAGCCTCCTGCTCAGGCAGAAACAATCTCTGGTTTTGGTTTCCCTTTTGTGTAGAGGGCAGCTCAGGCAAAGCCAGGCCAGGCCGAGCTGCCCTCAGAGGCAGGAGCAGCAGCCCGCTGCTCTCTCACCACCTCAAAGCACAACAACAGGTCCTGTGTGGAGGCCTCAGGACCCCACACTCAGCTGAGGAGGAGCAGGAGGCGGGACAGCTCATGCTGACACACACACACACACACAGGGCACTGCTGCAGCACACAGGGAATACACAGGACATACTCAGCATGGCCAGGCACTCCTCCTCTGTCTTCTCTTGCAGCTCCTCAGTGCTGCCAGAGGAACTGCTCGTGCTCGAGTTTCCAGCTCGGGGACTGGAGACTTCTTCCGAGCCTGCAGCTGCAGCTGGTGCAGGTGCCAGGACAGAGGAGGTGGAGCTCTGGGACAAGAAATGACTTTGGGTCAGAAAGGAGCCTGGCAGAGATGCCCCTCCGATCCCATTTCAAATGCAGGCCCCTAGGAAGATGCCGCTGGCCACATCCAGGGCTCTTCACCTCTCGGCTTTTGCTGCCCCCTTCTCCAACTCAAGGCGCAAAATCCGAAGGCTGCTTTTACACGAGGGACTAAATGACACCAAAGACACTGCTAACCAAAGCAGGCACTTACTGATGTGGGCTGCTCAGGCCGTGGGCTGACAGCAGGGGCAGGTTCATGGGCACCTTCCTGCTCTTTAGCCTCTTGCTCGGGTACAGAGGCAGCCGGAGCAGGTGCTGACGCTGCCCTTGTGCTCTGTGGACAGACAGCGGCATGAGGGACGGGAAGGAACCTGTCATGCAGAACCTTACAGAACCTTCACTACAAGCCCCGCTGTATCTCAGCTGTTCCTTTAGCTACTGACAGCTGCTCCGTGGAGAGGCCTGGGTCCCTCCTGGGGACAGTGTCTCTCCCGTGCCCTGTGAGGCTGTGAACTGCATCTTTGCACTGCTCTCCTCAGCGGGGACAGGGAGCCTGCACAGCCACAGGGCACAAAGGGCCTCCCTAGTGCCCCGGGAGCATCCAAATGCATCCTAATGCTACCTCTTGTCTCTCACTAAGACAAATTCATGGCCCCTGTCAGAATACTGGGAAACTGGTGTCAACCCCTTTTCCAGGGGTTGTGGCTGGTGGAAGCGCTCTGGAAGCGCTGGAAAGGTTCCAGGCCTGAGCATCTTCAGCCGTGCACGGGAGGTGCTGTCTGATCAGAAGCTTGCAGCTCTGCATTGCTCCAGACACAGGGCTACCCAGAGCTGCCACTTACTGATGCTGGATGCTCAGGCCCTGCGGTGGCAGCAGACGCAGCTTGGTTAGCATCTTCTTCCTCTCTGGCCTCTTCTCCAGGAGCACACGCAGCCAGAGGACGGTCCGAGGTTGGTTGTGTGCTCTGCAGACAGACAGCAGCATGAGGGACAGGCAACCTTCTTTATACTCTGCTCTAGACCCAGATGCACTAAGGAGAAATCTGCAGAGGAATGGGATTCTCAGTTGTTCAAACTCAAGTAAAATGGGCCAGTTAGATGGGACTGTGCTCTCTTGTACAGGAGAAATTCCATCAGAGCTGAAAGTACCAAGCAACCCCACTTTCATCGGATTAAAAGCTCTGACACGGAAATTGCAGAAAAAACAGGCAGGGATCCTCCTCCAGCTGGTGATGGTGGTGGTGGTGGTGCTGCGTCTGCTGCTGCAAGGAGCCTGGACTGTACTTTCATTCATTCAAGCAGGCTGGCACTGGACTGCAACAGGCCCAGCTCACAGCTTGCTCCAAATTATCAAATGCTACCAACGCCAAAGGCTCCTTTCCCACTCACCCAAGGACCGGATTCTCTCCAGGCACGGGCAATGTGACCTGCAACACATGAGGGAAGAAGAACCAGATGCCGTAAGAAAACTGCCTGTGCTAGGCAAGCCCACCGAGAAGTCAACCCAAAGGCAGAGCATTCTGCTTTCACTACATCCCTGCAGAAGGCATTCCTCCCTGAGTCACACAGCAAGCAAGACAACAGCACTAAATACTGCCTTATGTCTGCCTTTTGTCCTCTTTGGCCACTCCATCCATAGAAACTTGAGACTAAGAAAGTCCAAGTGGTTCTGTAGCAGTCAATGCTTCTGCCCCACCCCACCCAGCAGGAGCTACAGCTCCTCTCTTTCCTGTACTTCAGTTCTCTGAAGAGATTGCACGCAGCAATTGCCATGAGCTTGCTGAAAACGTTTCCCCAGAAAAGCTTCCCCCAAGTCCCCCTTAGCCGTGGTGGCAGTTCTATTGTGACACAGCACAGGAACAGCTCCTGGGTGCAGGAGCATACAAGAACTCTCCTAAAAATATCTGTCTCAGAGGCCTTTTCCAAGCTGATTCTGTGATTTTATCCCAGAACCAATGGCTCTTAGCACACAGGAAGTGAAAAGTTCCACAGGCACATCCTTGGGATGAGGGAATGCAGAGGAGAAGATGCTTCCCCTCAGTCCTAGAGAGCAGTGCACAGTTTTTACAAGGACTCCTGCCAAGCTCTCCCTGTCTTCCCATCTTGGAAGTTGTCTTGCTTCAGCCCGCAAACTGAGGAGATTCCAGACTCCACTGCCACAGGCCTTGCTGTGGGGGGAGTGGAACCCCTGCAGGCTACATTACAAATGCTGCCCACGCCCTGCTGGCTACAGACACCCCCTTCTTAGCTGGAGCTCTTGACAGCAGCTTTATCTAACTAAAGGCATCTTCATGGCATTTTGGTTTCCATATGCTGCACCAAACAAAAACATCTACTTACGTGCCAGGTGGGTGAAAAAGTAGCCAGAATAAGCCACGGAAAAAGCCGTGCAAACTGCAGCACACACTCCCTCCATGGCTTGAGCAGCGCTGCTCAAGTTTGCACCGGACAGGATCTGCAGGGAAAACCAAAAAGAGTCAGAGTCCCGTCAGGGTGCAGCCTGCTGGCAGAGACCTCCACGGTCAGCAGGATCCGCCTGCAGTGAGCACGCCAAAGAGCTGCTCTGCACACTGAGGCCTTCTGTGCCTTGACGACGCCGGGATGCGGCCGCTGACATCACAATAGGAGCCGCTCTAGGCTGGTTTGTGAATTCACGCATAGAACCAGACCTTCTCTACAGCTAACGCCAAGAAAAGCCTGCAAAGTTCTCCTCTGCCACAAAGCAGCACAAAAAGCCCTCCGAGTCCGTAACCTATTGCCCAAGGCATCTAGGAGTAACTCCAAAAACACACCAAGCCCCTATAGCCCACTCTGAGAAGCTGAACACTGAGAAGGAACCAGGAT